>OX411281.1:25239651-26439651 GCA_948146005.1 Nomada fucata | reverse complement strand
ACAATTCGTTCACGGATTAAATGAAATTTAAAATGTCACGGTGAAACGAATCGGTGCTCTCTAATTCTTTGCACCCGCTTAAACAAAAAAGAAAGTTTGCCCATCTACGTTACGATCCTCCCATTGAGAAAAACGTTTAGGAAACCTCGGTCGAAATCGAGGAATTATGATACCATTTCGTACAAACGATGGATCAGGGCGTCGTGTTTCCTCAAATTGGGGTATCCTAAGCCGGCGATTCACGGTTTCGTTGGGTTCCGTAAAATACACGATCTTGATATTCCGTTACGGAGAATCATGGCGTGCTATGGGGCGGAAAAAAAAACGCGTGAAACAAATATCTGAACTTTGCCAGTCGGTCAGAAGGGTATCGTGAATAGTGGCGGCTGGCTAAGAAGATGCGGAGAGGCGTGCAAATGTCTCCTAGGGGAGGATAGAAGGGGGCAGAACGCGGAAGTACAAAATCCACGGGAACGTTTACATTGGCATTCAATGGCCGCGATTGAACTGTACGTTTGAAGGGGGGAGGGGAGGGTTAAAATGGAGAAGCAACCGGAATGGGAAAACTCATCAAAGCCAAATCCAGGATCCAGGCCGGCCGTAGAACCCGCGAATCCCTTGAAAAAATACGAATATATTTTATATCACTTTCCGTTCTGGCATTCGACCTCTGGGTCCCCTTCTTTCGATTCCCCGTTTTTCGTACGGCCCTTTTTCTAGCCCCCTTCCTTTTGTATTTTTTGTTTTTATTTTTCTTGGGCCTTTATGGATAAAGAACTCACTGTACACGATGATAATGTGTTTGAAGAATGAATATGATGTATTGTTAGGAAACATATGGGATTCCCCTTTGAAACGTGGCAGAAACGTGGGCGAGAATCATGGAACAGACTACAAGGGTGGACGATTCATTTCAATTGGACGAAGAGCGTGGAATAAGTAGTTAAAAGAATTTTGCGCATCGCAAGAAGGGGGAGTCGGCGAATGATGTTATTTTTAAACCGTCCCTACAGAAAGTGCGGGGACAGCTGATGAAGACATTTCATCGCGAGAGGCGTATTACACGAAGTATTCGTTAAAAAAAAAATCGATAATCACGGACGAAATTTCGTTCGTTCAAGTAGGTATCTACCTTTTCGCTCAACGCAAATATTATTTCCACCGTCGATTATTATAAACGAATATATTTATTTTTAATATGAAACCCTCGATTAAAGATCGCACGATATCGGAATTCGACGAGTCCCATGGTCTAGACAGGACACAATCAACCATGGCCTGATAACATGATCATGACACTCGAGAATTTTCCCGAGGAATTTCAATCAGCTTTGACCACCCTCTTCCATCGCTTTGCTCCCCCCCCCCTACCTCCCATTCCATGCTACTCTAATTCTCATCTTCGTTCAGGCTTATCTATCATACAACCATACAATTCGTAACAGCCATAAAACGGTCTCCCTTCCTAATGACTGCGTCGTTTACAAGTACTCATCGCGTTTTCTTTCCTGGAAGCATAGTCTCCTTTCTCTCACCCTGAAAAAAGCAGAGCAACATTTACGATCCCCCGGGAAACGTTTCACGAAAACGTTCGTCCGCAGTTGCGTTAATTACGGCGTTGCAACATTTTCTCCAAAAGAACAAAATGCTATAGTTCCCCTCAATAGAGGGGTACGAGGGGCGACGTGGAAGAAGTCGTTGACAGCCGGTTACAAACACCTTTATTTGCGACATCAGCAACGCTCCCCAGCCAGTATAACTCGGCTGCGAAGCGTCGTGCCACGTCCAACTCAGTTTTCCTCGGAACTTCGTTATGTATTCATAAATGGAACGCACCCGGAATATAGGCGACTGGTAGAACACGCGGAATTCGTAATGTCGATGTCGTTGCCTCCTATGCTCCGCTATCCACCGCGAACCTTGCAACCTTTCCTTTTGAGTCCACTATGTCGAACATCCGGCGTGCATAGATGCGATTTTGCCCCGTTCACGTGCGCGCACGTTTACTCAGAGTGCAAAGGAGGACGCGTGACGACGGTGGTTTGGAAGAACGATGGGAAAGTTCGGGAAATGGTGAAAAAAAAAAGTAATAGTATAATAGGGTGGTGCTTGGTAGAAGTGGAAATAAAATATTTCCGTGAGTATCGCTGGGCCCGAATGGGTCGGACGACAATGATTATTCTGAATAACGGTACTAGCTTTCCTGTCCCAATTTATTAATTAATCGTTTGTTCGCACTATTTATATGTTCCTCATATAATTCGTTATATGCGGAAACATTTATAACATTTTATGCGCATTCGCTCGGATTAGATCTCGCATAGGTTAGCCTCGTTCGTGTCGATCAGCCAGTTAACGGGGATCGTTTCCAAGCACTTAGCGCGCGGTTAACTCTAATCGTCACTTGAACGACTTAAGTTTCCTTTCGAGGAGGCTAGAGCCGTTAATTAAACGACCTCGATCAACGACCTGCGAAAGTTTTCTTTCACCGTGCACCATACTGTAATCCTCAGGTGAAACGGCTATGAAAGGTGATAAAGTAGAATGATTTTTCTTCGACTACCAGCAACGATCGGAGCGAAACGCCGTAAAAGGACGAGTGCGCATATCGAAAACGGACATCGGTTCCCATGAAAGTTCGATTATGCATGCGTGCATAGCGGCAGTAAATCTTTCGATGATATTCATGCCAGCGCACACGTGTAGGCAGGTAAAGACACGTGTGAACCGCGTAACCAGCGGGCAACCGATCGACAAGTGTGACGTATGGCCGAGAAGTTAATCAAATCGTTTTCACCGACTTATCAGTGCCGCTTCGACCGTGGTTACGTATCACTCTTGCGTGCATGGAAACGCGATCCAAATCGCGCGGCACAATAGGAGATATAGGGGGTAGGAGGGATTGGGTATAGAATAATTACGAGTAATTGCTTCTCGAATGCAGCGTTTCGATTCATCGACGCTTTTGGAATTCGAGGCGCCTCCTAGAACCACCTGAAACAACGGGACTCGTTTGCCCCTTATTTATTAATCCCGCGGGGGCAATACGCGTGAAATCATTCTGGCAACCTGTACAAATATTGCCAGATTCGTGATTCGTGAATACTGCTTCACGTTCATATCTCTGCGATGGAAGACACTGTTCGACGAAAAATACTTAACGCCGTCGGGATATAAATAGGGGACATTCGCTGCTCGAATCACTGATAATCATGCAAATTATCACGGCCGAAATGTTATTCTTTAATATCCAATGGGATATTGAATTCTCCGATGCAGCAAAGTAGGCCGATGAAAAATTGGTCGGTGCACGGGGTGCGTTAAGTGGCCAAACCATCAGACTCCATATTCTACCAGGTTCGCGAGGTGGCCGAGATTAAACCGCAAGTGGGCTTTATATCGCTACTAATTCAGTTAATACAGCGTCGTTATCATACCCGCGAGACGTAATACGCCCGCGTATTACGTGTCTGCATACCGAGTGCATCCGTTATGCACGTCGGTGCTCGATAAGAACGCGAAAAGTTCGCGCCCCTTCATGGCTGCCGGCCGTGCATGCTAATGAGATTTTGTTCCTCTATGGGGAAATAGTTTTTACAAGTACGCTCTGCGAAGTAAAACTTGAAGGGGTTTTAAATATGTGGTTCAAAAGTCAAGCCATGGATAATGTATTTTTGTCCGTCTGTAAATTACGCGCACCTGTTGGCGAAACTCGCAGGTGTGCAGTTTCGGCAAGCCCCCCCCCCCCCCGATGAAATCGTCCGCAGGAAATGTTTATTCGACGTTTCCACGGTTATACCTTGTTTCTCACGTGCATTCGAAGGATCGCAAACCTCTTAGGAGCGGGCGCGACTCTGCGAGAAAGTCCGTAAAAGAAACATCTTTCGTTCCCGATGGAACACGTTTCGGATATTACGTCCGAGCTACGATCGTAATGAAGTATCGACGGAACGTACGACGTCGAAGGAATTTCTGCAAGAAAGAAGGGCAAAGGATGGCGGTGTCCACCTTCAGGGGAGAGGTGGAACGTGAACCGAATCATATTTCTCCGGCAAACTTTTTTCAGGGAATTTACCGGACAAATGCCGACTCGGGCTGGACTTTCGTACAGAAGAAGTGGCTAGAATCACGGCGAAACGGAAAACCACCATCGCGCCAGATGTTAGTTGCCGTTCCAGGCTTCCAGATCAGCGTTTCTCAAACTTTCCGACGTCGCACACGCCCGCGTTGCATCGATGTGCGATTACACTTGCGACTGCTACCTGATCAGCGAAATTCGTATGGGTGGGACAGAATGAAATTTACAATTCTTCCTCGTGCATCCAGACCTCCCGGCAATTCAATAAATAATACATCGAGCGTAGTTAAACAGGAAAAGGATTCTGCGATTCTTTAAATTGGGAAATATTGTTGCTTCGCGTGCACAAGTAGAACACCTGGCTCCGCAGAAACGGGATATTTTCCATCCACCTGATCGCGACACTACACTACGGAAGATTGGATCGTACGAAAATATTGTTGTCGCGCCCGTTGCCTGGTGCTCGAAATCGCGGTGCTTTCGAACGCATGTAAGCGGACTACTCTCGAAGAGGACCCAAGGATTGCAATGAATGGGTCCAGAGGAGGGAATTCCGTGTTTGGCGAACGTTTTTTCCAAGATATGCCTGTTAACAGATATTTCTATACGTTGGTACCATTTAGGCGGATGAGACGATCAGTTAATTGATATTTAATTGAAAAGTTCTAAATTGAACAGCTTCGAAGACTGGGAAATTCATTCGCGTGTGTAACCGTAGGGATCGTGGTACTATATGTGAAACGCTATCACGCGGGAGCAACTGTTAATTAATTTAATTGGGGCAATGTAAATTGCACGGTGCATCGGTATTTCAAGCATTACCCTAAATCATATAAACACGCTGCGCATCAATACGGTTTATCAATGGCTCTTGGAGCGTTATCTAGATTCTTTTATTCTATGGACTTCCCCGGTACAATAGCTGTCAAGAGCAGATTATAGGCCATTGTAGTGGCGACCGTTCAAAATCCATTGAGAGAACAACACCGACCTATGGTAGAAGTAATCAACTTTAGTCGAAGACTTATCAGCGCCACTTGACTGCTATGTCGGGTTAATGATGGCCGACCAAGCCATGGGACAAGTTCGTTAACAACAACGTGGAAATGAACGCTCGCGCAAGCACCGCGAATCGTCACGAAATTTTCCATCCCCCCGCGTCCCGCCTGGCGAAAAGTTGGACCATCGAAATCTCCATTAATCCGCGACACTTCAATCCCGACGAGTTTAAATTGCACGCGAACGTATGCGAGCAAGCCACAAAAGTTGGCCCTCCGGACGGGAAATTAGGTTCATTCGCGGCGATCCCTGTCATCGTATCTGTCAAATGCAGTTCCTAGTTTGCTCTAAATGTAAACCAATAATACGAAATTTGTCCATCGTACGATGAATTAATGATATATTCGCGTATCTACGTATTTACGTATCCACGTATTTAGTATAATGATCGTGCACTGATTGGCACCACATTACGCATGTACTGTGCAACACCGACAGCCGTATAATACAAAGTCAAAAAATGAGCATCTATTGAAACAAACTTGCCGATTCCTGTAATAAATGAAAAGTAGTAGAAGGGGCATTAGTTTCTGTCATATTACATTAACCCTCCGAGGAAGAATTAGTCCAACGCGGTTGGTTTCGAATTTCAGCGAGAATAATCGAATACTTGTAATCCGCGATGGCCAGGATCGTCAGACTATCCCAGCGATTATTGTTCGCGGTCAGTTCTTTGAACGTTTTCCTCCATCCTTTTTAATTTCCTAGCCTTGCTACTGTAGCAAGCCTTTGTGAACTATCCTGCAGCTCTCTGCTCGCGAATCCGGTTGACCGCGTGCACGCTTGGCATTTGTCATCCGAGATTCCTTTGTTCCGGCGCGAAACAAACGGCCACCCTTCCCGCGACACCCACGAATCCGCGTACCAATTCAGCCACCCTATACTTCCGCCTGTCATCCCATTTCTCGTCGAGTTTCTACGTCGCTTCGTTAGGCCGAAGAGAACGCAGTGTCCTCCGTGAAACGATAATTATCGACCAAAGATTTCCCCACGATTTATCTACGATTTATAGCGTCGATCATTAGAAATTCGAATCAGCCACCTAAGCAATGCTGTACGATTCGACGTGACGATAATACCTCGAACGTCAGCGCGTAAAGCAGACGGGCGGTCCCGTCCCTTCGCGATGTGACGACTGCTAGGCTGAATTCCCTTCCATTCTGAAGAGATTCGATCTTCCCCACGTAGCAGACGATGCCGATAGCGCCGTGACGGGCGAACCTTAACGCGCAAAGGCCTGCTGGACGACAACTGAATCGGTCAACACTTGACCTAGCCCAGACCGAGTCGAGGTTAGCATAGGTTCTAGGTTCTAGGTTCCTTGAGATTGACGCGTTCAGCTTAGCTCGGTTTGCCAATCGATATTCGATCGACCTTAATGGAGTATGCTGATTGCTGGCCACACACCTAGAGTCTGGCTAAACGTTCCCTTGCTCTCTAATTGTATCGTCGGTTGGTGGATATGATCGGCGGCAGGTCCATGAGTGAACGACTCGATTCGAAATAGAAACAGGTGTTCTGTCGATCGGCAATCGCCTGCTTTTCGTTTTTCTTATCAATCTAAAGATCGATAAGAACGGTGTCAAATATAGCACGTTCATGGTTAAGTCTTTGCACAGTGGTCCCGGTAAAAGTTCAGCATATTAATTAAATATTCTACTTTCCTCATTAGCGGAAGTTTGATTACTACCCAGGGGATGTCCCGGTGGTAAGAACTTGCTTCATCATGCGCATGCAACCGACATAATAATTCCTGGCGAAATGAAGAGGAAATCCGTAGAAACTGAGGGGCTAGTAAGTAACGTTGGTCGGAGGCTGTCTTAATTTCTTCCACCACCTTCGTTCTGCTTGGTATCTAGAATGTTCAGGGCCGTGCCAGTACCGTGCAAGCCCCTTCATCGACCAGCAAACTTCATCTTCTCTTTCATCTTATATGAAGTTAATTACATTTTTATGACCCTCCATCCTTCTTCTCCAACGATTCCCCTTCGTTGCAGGCTTTACGATTCGCCGCGAAAGCAGGCTACTCTCGGCTTGTACCTTTTCTTTACTCCTTTTCTATTTTTTATTTTTTTGTCCACGTTGCTTAACATCTGAGACTGGATTCTATTTTTTTTTTACACTTTCCCCTAATTTTCTATGCATGCAAAAATTACGTCCAGCTGAAATAATATTTTACAGCAATATAATTGTACAATGACAAAGAATGCTGTGAAAATTATTTGCCATGCATCGCAGGTATCAGAGGCTTGGTATAGGCCAGAATATTTTTATCCAGAGTACTGATAATAAATTAATATCGTAAAGACAGTTGAAGAGTGCACAGAGTGAAAGCGATATCCAAATTAAATTGAAATCCTCCGAGACGACCTCTCGCTGATATTTGAATGAACCCCACGTGGTGTTTCGATGAATTGCCTTTGGCTCATAAAAGTCTAGGACATTTATCAGGAAAGTTGCTGAAAGTTTCGCCGCGATATGTTCGTTTGCGTTCAAAGGAAACTTTTAATACGTTCTGAGTCTCGACCGACAAGGGTGAGAAGTATTTCACACAAAAAAAGGTTAATGCGACGCTGTCAGGAATATTTATCGCGGAGCGAAACCACCGGACAACATTTCACGTGAAATAATTTTCGCTGGCTCATGGCGATCGACTGAAGAAAAACCTAAATAGATACAATAATCAATTGATCAACTCTAACATCCCATCGTTCTATAAATTGAAACATTTACGAATCGACAGGACGATCCCGATAACAAACATTCGTCTATCACGGTCGAATTGCTTTTTCTTTTTAAAGCTCGTTTAAAATGGACGAGGTGAAAGGACGAAAACGTCCTTGAATTACATTAAGGAAATCCGTCTAATCGTATAAATCTTGGTGGAACGCTGGTCGACTAACGAGTAACCCGATACCCGTTCTGGGATCTAGTGTCTGGTCTCGTCGTTAGATCCATGATTCAATAAGGAGTACTCTGTCCACCTTCTCTGGATCCCACCCAGTCCACCGCTAGGGCAACTTTGTTTAAGTCCCATAGGGTCACCCGTGATAACCTCCTGGATAAGATACTTCCATCGAATAAGTATTTCGCCCACGACCATACGATAAGAACCGTCCTCGCCCTCTTGCTTCTGACCCAAGTCCCACCAATAAATCTCATTAACTGTGCAACGCCCAAAGATACCCTAATTCGATCACTTTGCCGTTAATCGTGCCGTTAATTGTGCCGTTCGGCAACGTTCATACGAACGAAAGGGTTCAAGATTTCTTCTTTTCTGTTGCTTTTCTTTTTTCGGTCGAAGAATAGGTTTAACGGGATGGCTTAATTGTCGACGAAGAATCAATGGAATCCCAATCGACGAGGAGTATGATATTCGGTCGACAGCCATGGACAGTTAGCCCGTTTATCGCCCGCCTCTCTGAAATTCGCCTCGATACAGTTCAACCGGGCCATTTTAATTCCACCCCATTACCAGTGTTTCATTTTCTCATTGAGCCAACTGCGGACTGATTAAATTACAGCGTTTTCGTTCTCGTCCGTGGAATGACCATTAACGTTCAACCAATCCAACAGAAAGCAAAAAACCAAAAAACAGGAGTATTCAAAGCCGTGGGAAAAAATATAGCTGTAAAAAAGAGTAAACAATGCAGTGAAAAAACAAATAGAACCTGAATTAAAGGGGATTAAAAATCCTCAACGCAATAAAACGAAAATAAAATAAAAATAGTATAAAGCCACGAAATAATAAAAAAAAAAAACCTATAAACCCGGGTCAGTAAGTAAAACAGTTCCAAAAAGGACAACAGCGGAATCTCGTGGGTAAAGGAATGCACGGAATGAACAAAGTGGGAAAAGAATAAAGAGATGGGAATAGGGTAAAGGGGGACAGAAGAGAGGCAGTAGTGGACGTACGTTTTCCGAGTGTCATCGGGGCGGCAGAGATTTAAATTGTGCCGGCAACAAAATGGAAATGAGGGTTGTAGAATGGAAAATGAAAGGCGGTATAAAATAGAGTGAGAGAGGGGTCGGTGGGTCGGTGGGCCGGTGGGTCGGTGGGTCGGTTCTACAACGGTGTGGAGAGCCCGCAGGACTCACCTCCGCGGCGAATAATAGCTGGCGGATGCGGCTGTTGTTCCATTTTTGAGCTCGCGGCCATTCGTGTGCTCTTGTTTACGTGGCCGTCCGGCTTTCTCCGTCGACGTGGTCGACGGAAAAACAGAGACAACAGGCTCTATACTGCAGCGTCGGGTACCGTCTGCGAGACGTTTCCAAGAGACACGCGACGCAACTGCGAACGGATATGCGGGTCACGTGCATACACGCGCCAATTCCAACGGAATATGTTTCAACCGACTTGATGAATATTCACGTAAATAAGGCGGCGTTCTAACGAGAGCCAGGTTAATGTAAATCCGGTGCAGGTGTGAAGGCGCGTTTGGGGAATATGCATGGACTTGGCGGATACTTTTAAGTACCTACAGGATTAAAACCTTTCGTCGATAAGCTTGCGACGTATAAAACATCCGCCCTGCGGAGTATAGAGAATTCATTCGAAATTTCACCGACACCGTGGTGTATAATGTGTATGAACGATTTCACTTAATGGAAAATATTAGTCAAAAATAAATAATTAAAAACAATAATAAGATATATATTGCGCAATTTAGCAAAGTGTTTAGATTCAACGAGCAACGATATCCCGTGGAAAGGGGAAAGAAAGGAAAATATCGGCGCGACAGCGTTAATTCAATTCCAGAATTCAATTAAGTGGGTTTCCTGTCTCGCCGTGGCGGCCATTATATTTCTTTTCCGACACGTTTCTGGCAGCCGATGGAACGCGAGGCCGCCCGATAAAACGCAAATGGTTTAACGTCGAAACGCCAGTCCATTTTGTCCCCGTGAACACGCCATGGCGCTCAGGAATGAATTTAAAAAATAATACTCGGAAAACAGTCGAACCACGGGCGGATATATCGTTTGTTTTCCAGAGTGGAGTATCCAGGGACCCTGCAGCCGACGCTTCAAGGAGATATAAAGATCCCGGCGGCAATAGAATTCGCGATTTCCTTCCGCACAGATGGCACGAAATGATCCTTTTCACTCCGCATTATATACTGCAGCCACTCTATACCGTCCTCTTGCGAGCTTCGAAAATCGTAGACGGTAGGTATATTTTGTTGTCGAACTACGAGCAACGTAGATTCACCACGTGCAATTTTCACGCACGGTTTCGCGTTCATGGTGTTATTCGGATAAACCAAAAAGGGAATTACTTCGCGTGTAAGACGGTCGCGTTGAAATTCTGTTATTTTATAAACACCGAGGAAAGATGTGCTGTTTCCTCGGCCAAAGTACTAGCTCGTCCATTCAAGGCTGCGGAAATAATGATCGTATAGTTAAATATGGTGAATAAATATTTTGGATAACTCCGTCCTAGATAATCTAGCTTTCTATCGTGATAAATTTATGATCAGACTTTCTTGCTCGAGCAATCTGTTTCCATTTCCTCCTGGGAGGAAAGGAACGAAACACTTTGGTGATTCCTGCCCGAGAGTGCACGTCCTCCTGGACGTTCTCTTGGCCGCTTAGTTGGCTGGACAGCGTGGCCTGCATCGAAGAGTGCTCGCAATATCGGTCTTTCTAGACCCGAAAGCTTGGTAACCCCTTCCGGTAGACGTAACAGTCGGACTTTCACGAATATCCTCTTGACTGACCACTGTAGTGATGCCTGAAGATTTTCGGCGTACCGTTAATACCGAATGTCTCTCGTTCACAAAGGATCGCTCTGAAATTCATTCATTTCTCGTTTACGTTGGATATAATGCGGAACGGAGAATAGTATTTAACTCGTGAACCTTTTACAAATATGTCTGAGCGATGAACATAATGATTTAATGCAAGCAATAAATTGTCCGCGTTTTTTACGAGTATATTGCTCTTAATCAAGCTTTTCTACGATATCAGGCATTAGTTAGTAGCATTATTTTAATTTCACCCGTGACACATAATGATACAGAATCCTCTGGGTACGATGAAATTCTTCGAATCGAAGCATTACGGTCCTATTTCCCTTTTACAGAATTATCAATAGCGCACCAGTATTCAAAGAAATCCTGTTGCGGACAAAGCGAGGAACGATATGGAATATACAAACGTTGGCTCCCTTATCGTGTATCACGACCGCAATCTTCCACGTGATAAGCTTGTACTTCGATTCTCCCTGCGCACAGAGATACACAGCGCAGACAGAAATGTAAAGGTAGTATTAGTGTTGCGGGGTCGGCGGGACAATGGTACACGCGATAAATTAACGAATGAATTAAAAGCGCCGGAATAGGAGCTGAACAATTGCGGTTTCGCTCGCATTCGTTGGTCACGTACATTGTAACGAACTTTAGCCGTTACTTGTTTCTTCTTTTGTCAATTATCACCGAGTTCGTTCGGTGCTTATTGGAGATGAAGAACAGCGGGGAAACACAGGGAAAAGCATAAATACCGCCCCTAACAACGTACTTGGAAAATCTGCAATAATTGCGCAATCAAATCGTCCTGAACGAAAATCCACTAAAACCCGGGACACTGTTTCCCGTAATTAACAAGCCATCTACAGGAACAGACTCTCCGCTCGTAGGAGAAAACAAACGAAACTAGGTATCCATTAGAGGAACAACAAGCAGCTCGGTCGAAGATCGAAATCACATCGCGGGCAAGCATCCGAGTTTACTTTGGACCTTGGATAGACGGCTGTTTTTCCGCTTCCCCTCTCGCTGCCTTCCTCTCTGGCGGAGCTAGTGTTCCTTTGCGAGATTCCCTCGAGAAACTTTGTAAATGCTACGTTCCCCATTCTCGCGAAATTACCATGTGTCTCGAGCATGTTAGATTTCAGAAAATTATTATAAATCTGGTTTATAAAAATGTCGGAGAAACGAGGAACGCTACGTGGAAGGGATCAGGGTGATGGTAGGCGAATTAATGAAATTCGGTCCAGCGGTCGATGGGGAAAATTCGGAACGAGCAAAACAGCGGGCGAGCGAACGTAAATTGCCGGTTACGATTCGACGGACGTGGCGGCTCGAAGCGAATTAGCAAATTAATTAAAAGCACTTGGCCAGGGAATCCGAACAATCGTTCGACTGGTTTTCGGTCACGTACCTAGCTCACATTCACCTTTTCCGCCTACCCTTTCCAATCCAGAAGCTCTTCTCCGCGATTCAGACCGCCGTTTCCCTGCCGCCCCTTCGCCGTTTCGCCAATGTGGAGGCAGATGCGCTAAATAGCCCGCAGGGAAACCGAAACGCTCGCCTCCGTCGCCATGAATGTAGCTCGAGGGTGCATTTTATGGGGCAACGTTCAGCCACCCGTCGACCTTTCCCTGAAAGCTGACCTGAAAGCGGCACTCGTTCTGAGATCAATCATCCCCCTTTCGTTTACGAGCTAGATATCGCGGCTAAAATCGCTTGGTAGAGAATCTGGAAACGTAATGGCATCGTGTAGCCTTTTATTATGGAATTTTCGAGGAAATTTAGGTTTCCTTCCTCCTTTCTCTTTTTTCCTGTTCTTTCACGAGCAAATAATACACGATTTATTATTCTCTTTTTTTTCCCTTTTTTTTGTATTTGTTCAATCCGTCGAAAGTTACTTCTTGCTCGTCCCGAAGTTCACATTTAAATAGAATTCTATTTGAATGTGCGGCGACACTCGGTTTTCGCCGGTACGCGTACAAAATTGTATTACTTTGAAAGTAAACAGGCTCCTTTAAAACTAACTGAAACCGCGGTCTCTTTGGAGTAAGGGGAGAGTTAAATTCGTTACTTCAGAAAAGGGGGCATTTAAAATTCTCTTTTCAAAATGTTGTTGTAGACCACCGTGCAGAAACTTTCATACTACCATAATGGTGAATTACAAACTACTATCAAGTTACAGTTTCATGGAAATCCTGATCGTACGATACGGGTAATATTTCTGCTGGTAAATCTACAATAATTAATTGTTCGATACACCCGTCGTATTGTACCGCAGAGTTTCTACGTGTAAAGCTGATTATCCGGGCTCGTGATAGAAAGCAATTGTAATAGGCACAGATGTGAATTGACACTCTCGCCACAAGTATATAAACGCGAGTCAGCTGTACATACGTGCTGTATAAGCAACTCCTTGACACGTGCGATCAGGTTGACCGCATGTGGTTTATGGTCGTTGATCTACTGGCGCGGTGCGGCGGCCAGAACGAACTCTCCTTTTACACAGTACCAAAACTACGTGCCATTCCGTGCGCACAGCATACGCGTCAACCGTAAGAAACGCAGAGGGCAATGGCGAAATTGTTACGGGCATTTTTAAAGATCGTCGGCAAAAGATAACAACGGTACGGAGTTTAGGGGTGTAGAGAACTTGCTCAATTTACGGGACGAATTTTCTTTTTCAACAAGCGATAAGCAGTTTCGTGGACAATTAAACAATTCTTAATTATTCGATGAAGATAACATGGTTAGGGCTTGTTGTTTCCCCTGTTATCTCCCTACTGCTGCATAATGCACGACGCTCGTTTTTAACAGCCAACGAGATCTTACCGTTTTACGAGGAAAAAGGGAAAAGAAAGGAAAGGTGCGAAATATTGTTTCGTGGACAGTTCCCTGTAGTTTCGCGAGGAGAATAGTAAGAAGCGCGATAACACGAGGGAGGAGCTCTCTTATCTGGCTCGATACAGTTCGCACTTGTAACGTCGGTTTCTATTCGCGATGTTTCGCAAAGAATCCCTTGGAACGTTCTTCTAGCACTCCACGGTGTGATTTCATTTCGCCGTTGGTGTGAAACGGTATCACTAAAGAAATAGAAGACGAATCTTATCTCAACGATAAGAACATAGCAACGTTATTAAAACGAATTAGTTAGCTCCTATAAATACCTTGTTCAAGCAGCAAACTGAACAAGTAGGGAATGGAGTTGGGGTGCATTGTTAGGTCGAGCAAGCTCTAAGACTGGCTTAGATCGGGATTAGGTAATACTATTTGATCTCCTCTCGCGATGTAATCGCTGCTTCTACAATGAATTAATACCGTGGAGTGTGGGAGACAGCGGAATACATTAGGAAAATATTCCAATTCTCCTCGGTATTATTTTCTAGTAGCAGATAAATACGAAGCTCTTCCCCAAGAAGATAATAAAGACAGGGATTTTGAAAGTTGCTAGGAAATATCACTTTTGGAGAGCAACGATCGTAGTAAAAAAAATTGCCACGGTCGTCGAACTATAAGAAATTCATCCAAGTTTTTTCGAAGGTACAAAGTTTTTTCAACGCAATCCTAGGAAAATACTGTAACTCGCGGGGTCAATAGTGGACCGCGCCAAGGGCCATGTACAGAGTTCAAAGTTTTCAGTTTGCGTTGAAACAGAACAGAGAGAGGGAGAATGGGAGAGAGGGTACCGAATTCGCGCGAACAGAGGGCGGAACAAGGAGCACGGGGGTGTGACGTATAATTTATGCGATCATAGATGTAATCGCATTTGAATATTCACAACTATGCGCGTCGCCGGAGCTGGTAACTTTATAATTACCAACTAAATTACCTTTCCTCCTGCGCCTTCCGACCCTTCTTCCTCCTATCCGTGTTTCCGACCCCTTTCGCCCAGTTTCCGCCACGTACGGGAACAGTGGGCCACCCCCTAAGGTAGATTGGGGAGGGGGGAATTTATTGAAAATTAAATCCGATTTTATCGCGCGGAAACTTTCCAATTTTCTACGGTTACTTTCGCGTTCTATTTCGACCGGTCGGCGAAGAATTTGCGACGAGCAGCCTGCGAGAAACCCGGCGCTTAATAAACGTCACAGCCTGATTATGGCCTCGAACGAGACGGGGCTGATCGAACTTCCTAACGAACGGGACGAAATACGGCACCCAAGGGACAGAGTTTTTCTCTCGAACTTGGATTCCACTCGGAATCGGACTTATTTTTACAGATTTATTTCTTCCTTTTTCTCAGATAGGTATCTGTCGGTTTGGGTATCTTCGTAGAACGATAACAAAAATCGTACGTCGATGGTAAAAAGAAATATTAGAGGCGATTTAATCAAATCGAACAGAATTTAGTTCTCTTGCGTTATTCCGCGTTATCGCAATATATGATTATCGGCGATTTGTTCGTTTCACGAGAGTTTCGACCGACACATGAAATAGGAATCGCACGGCCGCGATGTGTGTAGACAGAGAAATGGAAGTGCGCGAAATACGTGGCACCTTAATGGAATACAAACTTCCGTTAACTACAGTAACGAAATTATCTGAAAACTGTCAACGGGAGGCACTGTACATCGAAGCCTGGTAGCAGGAAAGTAATGCACGTTTCGAAGCCATAAACGATTGCCTCGAAGTACATAGTTCGAACTCGTCCGGGGGAAAGTCTCCGCTGAAAATGGACACGATCGCCGAAGGTCCTCCACGTTCAACCCCCGTGGAATGGGTCACAGATTCTGCAAACGAATAGCTCAACATTTTCCATTAACTTGTACCTCTGTTGTTCGGTCCGTTTACATGTTCGAGCTATTGAACGAATAGACTTTTTTTTTTTTCTTCACACGCTACCGCTGCTATTTTACTCATCTTATCGATGGAAATTTATTTGAAAAATCTCGCAGACAATAGGTGCACGGATTTATTCGAAACTCGACGCGAGTGGAACCGAAACGTGCCTCTTTTATCGACAAATATCTTGGCCTTCTTTTCCGAAGAACTTAACGACGCGACGTCTGCTGTCTCTTTGTTTCTGCTTCTATCGACCGCCATATCAATCCGAAGGGAGGCACTAAAGAGGGCTGAACTTATTTATAAGCACTGCTGCGTAGAGGCCGTCAAAGTGATGCTCCGAACGGCGAACGTCTCTCAGTACTATCCAGATTTTTATGCCACGTTCTTCTGCAACATTTGTTCGCGATACCGGCGAAATGATTTTCGGATAATCGCTCAAAATGTCCAACACCTGTCACAATAGGAACATTTATTCAGATAGACACGAGTGAATTCGTAACGAGATCAAATGGGTTTTCAGTTTTCAATTGCATTTGGCTAGGGGGTGGGGGGAGAGGAGAGAATAGCGAAACCCATTCAACGAGTATTTAATCGATACAACGAACTAGTTGTATGTGCGCGTTGTTCAACCAATTTTCCAGTACGATTCGACCGGCTTTCCGAGTGTTGTAAAGACACCGTTGTGCCTTTTTCGAATGGGACAATAATCGATTTTTAAATGAACCTTAAATGAAATAATTGCAAATCATATTCGATAATAGAAATATTCCCGTCCCGACTATCACTGTCCAATGTTATCACCGTGCACAAAAAATGGAGATTTCGCCGAACGACTGTGAAATGTTTAACGATAGTATTCGAGGGCGAAGCGCGATCCGATGCATCGTCCTCCCCTTTCTACATTTGGTAAAATACAGGAATTATTCCGGGCCATTTCTCGCGAGTTTGACATCGTTGCCGGTTGTAATTGAGATCCGAAATAATAGCGACAGCCGGATGCTTTGTGTTATATTCTCTCCAGATCCCGGAATGTAATCTAAATGGGTTTCCAAGCAAACACAGCCGAAATTACTCGCAACCTGCCTCGAGCACTGAATAAAGGGTCGTAGTCTAAACAGCGGTTGGAAGTTGGCAAAAGTGTGCAACAGTCCTGTCGCTAAAAAATTCTAATCACCCGGTCATAATTCGGCAACGAGTTTCTAGCGCAAAAACGAAATCACGATGCAAGCTTCCGTCGTATTCGAACGCCCACGGCATTGAAATGGACTGGACGGGGATGTTTTCTAATGGACAGGCAATCAGTCTTCATTTTTAATCGTACCTTGTTTGCTTTATCACGTACGTGACTCTCCCTTTGCTACCTGACAAGGCAGAAACATGGTGGGGAGAAAGTGAACCCCCCTACAGGCAAAAAGAAGCATCGGAACTAATTGTCACACTCTGTGCGATCACTTGTCATTCGGGATCGAATAGTCAGCGAGGGAACGTCGTTTCATCGATTGTTCTTTCGACCGTGTAGACAGCACGCTTGTAAGAAAAGGAATCTTTCATGGAAAAATGTTCAAGAAGCTGGATTTGCTTAGGTAAATAGGATACAGTGCTGGTGGAATTTTTTTTTTTTTTAATAGTGTCAGTGATTAGTGAAATTGTTCTGCAGTTTATATTTCAACCTCGTTGCTTTCTGGATCGTCGCGAATGATTCGATGTCGAACACCGTGGGTCATCGAAACGATCACGACGAATGGGTAGTGCGAATCGAAGGTGGATCCCAAGTTGCATCCCTTTTGGCTTTGCAAAGCGGGTACAAGTACCTTGGTCCAGTGAGTCGAATTATGCAATTCCTAATGTGAATAATCCAAGGGTATGAATAAAATTAATTGGATGCGGTAAGAATGCTTCGTTTATTTTGCGTTTCGCATTGAATCGCACGTTAGAGTGACTCAGCAGAACAAAAGGACAGGATATTATTCAGTTAAAATTACATGAAATTGTCATCGCTCCCGGGTCGTTCGCGTGGATGACGTTTTAATTTTGCAAGAAACGCAGCGACCCGGTGGACCGTAGAGTTAATATTTGAAGTTTCAGGGCGCAAAACAGGATGGGGAAAAAAGCTCGACTCGTTTCTACCACAAAGTATTCAACGGTAATCCCAGAAATAAGTTCGTCAACATTACGTGAAACAGCTTCATCCCCGTTCCCCTCACCTCTGAACACAGCGACTGCTCGATGCAATTAAAACTTGAACAACTGCTTAATAACTTATTGTTAGCCACTTGTGCAGCGCCCAATTCTAGTTTAACTTCGACCAGAGCATCCCGCCATTGTAACTTAACTTTCGTGTTTATCTCAGACAGAAGTAGACGGGAACGAAGTTCCTTCTCGTTCAACAGGGAAAGGTGGGGGGGGGGGGGTTAGAATTTATTGCCGCGAAACTGGAATTATTCCTGTGCAATCGACGAAAACAAAGACTTGAAACTGCGTACCGGTGAACACTATACAAATTGATCCGTGGTGAAATGTCCACTGGCAAAAGTACAGGCAAAGTACAGTTGCAAATAATACCGGTACAATTTTCAAGTAGTTCCATTACGGCCCCGAGTGTGCTACGAATAATTGAAGGGGTTAAATCGTAGACACTAGTGATGTCCAACGAAACTAATTAACAATAATGAAACAGCGAGGCGACACCATATGCGATGTACGTCCAGACATTTTACATGCCCGATAATCCACGACGAGTCACTCTAATCTCAAGTGTTCGTTAAACAACGGTGTAAAACGCATCCGGTCGATTTCACGCGTGACGCAAACGCGACACATCAAGGGTCTCGCGATTCGCCCCGAAACAATATCGTTGCCATGGAGAATCGTGTAATCCGGTGCTCACGGGGCTGGATACGAACAAACAAAAAGGGGAAACGGATTAATTTTTCTTCCTTCATGAATTCTCGGATTATAAAATTATAAATACATTACGGATCGTGGACAAATTTCTTGCACAGTGTAATAAAGATTGCCATCGCGGAAAGAAAGTAATTGCGTTTCTTCTACGAGCGGATCCCCAAAGCGTAATTGTTGGTAAAAAATTGCCAAAGCAATTGAAATACTTTGGGTAAACGTTTCACAGGAATATTTCATCGTCGATCGTTCGACCAGCTTCCGTGCATTTACGGGGGCTGCAATACTTCTGCCAGCGCAGCCTCGAACGTTTTATCGATAAATAATATTTACATATAATTCCGTCTTAGCCGTGGCAAAGTAATATGCTTGGCACGGTAAACGCTTTCCGCTGGCCGATCTTTGATAACGAAAATAATCACCCGGCGAAGAAATGAATAATAATAACAATAATAATAAGAATATAAAAAGTGGAGACATAGACCCAGCGCAATATATACATTCAATAAAATAATTCTGTCGTCCCTTCTCTTTTACACTTTACCATCACGATGTCTAGAAATCGTTCCGATCGGCTAGAACGTGGCGACGCGTCGCCCGTGCCACGGGCAAAAGGGAAAAGATACGAGGAGGATATCTTTTTGGCCAGCCCGCTGCAGCGGTCGGTTTCAGTCGCGCGACTCGATCTCGAGGCTGAACTCGTTTTGCAAAGTGCGCCAGGCAGGCGAAAGAAGGGAACGAGATCTGGCCTATGTCTCGGCGAATCTCGCTGCGGTTACGAAGGGGAGAGGATACATAGCTGGAACGAACGATCAAATGGTTCGTGGGGCTTGCTTACCGAGATAATCTCTTTGCAACGATCCGTGCACGCCGCGGGGAAACGATTTCGCCGCACCTCTCCGACGCTTCACCGCTACATTCACGTCTCGCTGGATCACGAAGGCCTGAAATACGTTTTACGCTTTCGCGCAGATTCACCGGGCGAAGGAAGGGAACCAAACGCCGCGCCGGGGCGGTGCTTGGAAAAATGTACGGGATTCGCGTACAAAGGGTTGAGAGGCTGGGAAACTTCTCTAGAGCGCACGGGAGCCTCCTTGCCGCGCGTATTTGACTGGGGCCACAAAGCGGAAACTTCTTTTGGGGAAATTGAGACGCGTTCGTGTATTTTCGAATAACGATGACTTTCCGTTCATGCCCTCTGCCCTGGCAAGGAAAGATTCGCCGTGTCGTAGCGTGTTGCGGAAAGGGCTGCACGCGTTTCACTGCGCGCAACTGTGTAGAATACAAATCGAATTGCGTCCGCTTCTTTTTTCCTTTTACGAGCGAATGGTATAAAGTAAATTGTGCGGCACAATAAGAGGGCCCGGGAACGCGTCTCGAATATTCGATACGAAGGAACTCGTTCTGCGAGACTTAATTCGTTTCAGCGCATCTACCTTGTATACTGTAATAATATTATGATAAATTTCCCGGGAAATAAAAACTAGCATAGGATGAACTGTCCCTTACGCACACCCGTTCGGAGTTGCATCCTCTCCCGGGGTAGAACGTTTTCACAGGGAAGAAAGATGCTCACCGTGATCGTCGCAATTACCATAATCGTTTTCATGCCTACGAAAAGTGACGCGTGTTTTCAGAACATCAGCCAGCATAATACGAGAGGGCGCGGCATAATTACGCTAACAGAGTGGCTCTCCTTTTTCAACCGCTTTACCTGCCTTGGCCCCTGTACCGTCAGCGTAGAACACCGCACTTCTGCGCCCGCGAAACTGCATTTCCCTGCAGCTGCAGCCGCGGAAGCCGACTGGCGCAGTTGCAGCTGCACAGACAGCCACGCGGCCGACCGCAATCCACGCTGGGCGCGATTCACGGGCCCTCACTCGGTCGTATGTTTCCCAGTCACGTCGCGCAATTATTTCGTATAATTAAGCTCACGTGGCGGGCCCCGAGGGGCGGAAGGGTGGAACGCTCGGTGGCGAAAAAACGATTCAAAGTTGAGTTTTGTTGCTCGTCTAACACTTGGAGACCGTTGGCGATTATAATTGCGAGGGAATAACTTGTTTCAGGGTTAGCTGCGCTTCTGAATAGAAGGGCGGCGATTAATCTTGCATGAATCGGTTCTCTTTTTGCGATACAGAAACGTCGGACGATTACAAGGGACATTTAGGTGCCAACGATTTGGCAAGAAAACGGAAGATCCAGTCGCCGTTCTTTTCCTCCGACTACCGGTAGTAAATGATGGCTAATATAATACGTCCTGAGAATTGAAACGGGATCGCGCGCGAGGAGATAACTCGACTCGGAAGAGTGCTATGCAATGGCCTCTCGGTTGTCTTGCCAAATTTTCTATCGGCTCGGCGAGAATTAATTTTATTTCGAATTATAATGATTCGTTTATTTGGTACAGTCGCGGTCTCATATCTTTATGAATATTTTGCAAGATCGTTTTTGCGCCCGGACCTGCGGGTAGAACAGCGGTGCGTCTGAAGCTGACAAGAGTGACAGACGGATGTAGAATAGAGGGGAAAGTAATTCTTCATCCCGCATGGAAATGAACTTCCGTCCTCGAAATTTTTCGACTATTCGATATAACGTGGCTATTCAGGTATTCGGCAACGGATGAAATTTTCACCGATATTTCGCCCCGAAATCTAAACCGGTTGCAACGTAACGCGTTCCCGTGGCACGCGTGAACACTTGCGCAAAAATAAACGGGACCAAAAAAGTATTCACTATTTCGTAGCAATCGATCACTTCGACAAATTAATTGTCATTCGTAAAACTGTATTTCCCATTACGAGCGCATAAACGATACCTTTTTCGATCGATTCGAAGCATCGCCATAATCTGTCACCTGGGAGCAGCAGCGCGGCAGGCAGAAAATCTAAATAAGCAAGCTGATTACTTGCAGTGAAACTTCTGAGCGTCTAGATTACTCCGGTTTATCATATATCTTACGCGGGCTCCCTATATTATAAAGGCACGAGATTGCTCAATCAAGTCTGGCCTCCGGGCAAATTGAAATCCAGTTATCGGGAGGCTGTTACGAAACTGTTGGAATGAATTTCCTAACATTAATTTCCCGTGCTGGCCGTGGAACCGTGTTTTCTTTATTCGTCGTGTAAGCGAGCGACAGAGAGGATCGTGGAAAACGGAAATGTCGAATTAAATCGTCGAGAGAAATTCAACGAAACTTTGTAACGCGTTTATTCCGCGTTTCGCCCCGAAATCAACCGAACATAATAATTCTGAACGAGACGTATGATACGCGTAATTAGTTTTGCGCCGTTGACACTTTGAATTCGTCTGAAAGATAATTGCCTATGCTTTCGACCAAAGTCCAGGTCTTTGTTGAACGACATCTTTTGTGAAGTGGCGAGTCAAATAAATTTCATCAAATTTCGCCATTCGTATTCATAGCTGAACGCCGAGAATGCTCATGTTTATTCACAAACGGGACAATGTAAACTCGTTCTTGGAACGAGCAAGAATTGCAAAGAAACAGATTCTACGGAGGCTGTGCGAATTAACATAAAATAAAAACGAATACGATACAGGTATTACAGAGTTAAGGTATAAAATTCCTTGGATAGAAATGACGATACTGCGGCACTTTCAGCGTCTTTTACCGCCGCCATCGTTAATGGCGTTCGTGTATGATCGAGGCCGATGTAGAGGTCTGCCGATTCAGCTTTAGGTTTTGGCAGTAATTGAAATAAATGACGTGACGCCCCTGCTGAACGCCATAATGAACTTCCCCGTTACGGGGGTTGACAGATGTCACAGCGACCCGCCGCCTGGTGCTTGCCTTCGTTAGCTACCCACCTTTGGAAAGGTTTAATCTCGTCTCAACTAGACCTCGATATTTCATCCACGATTTCTGGGGAACGTTTTGGGAACAGTCTCGCCGACTCGATCGGGTTCTGTTTCGCGCTGGTCCTAACAAATATCTCATTACACGGTTCCTCGTATTCTTCGCCTCGATAATTACCGCGACATTTCTTTCCAAATTCAAATATTCCGGTCTTGCTTCAAATAATGCCACCTACCAATAGGATTTTTTTAGCCTTATCAATTCTCCCTTTAATATTATGTAATCTGGAGGAACTGGGAAAGATTGCCGGACGCGGGGAAATTTCACGGACAATATTGCTGCGAAATTAGATACTAGTTTACGCGCACACTTACGGGTAGCGCCGCGTGTCAGCCGCATAATCGATACGATACTAATAGGTTCAAGAGTTAAGTGAGATCGAGTGTATGAAACTAGTCGGCCCCCTCTTTGACCGAATTCACGTGACGCTGGTTACGGCATTGATTTCAATTAAAACTTCGACTTTGACGTAGCATAGTTTCGAAGATTGCCTTTACTAATTCAATTTCCTACGCATTATAGAGGCCGTTATGTGTTCGACAGGCACAAACAAACGACCCATGGCGCAGGCCATGGTCTTTCAGTATTGTCAACTTTTTAATCGTTCTCGCATTCCCAAAATTATTTTCGTAACATTCGGTGAAAAAGGTGTTTTTTTTTTTCCGAGTATGATAATTAGTCGCATTGGCGAACTAGGTGGTTGTTTCGCGGCATGAAAAATTTCTGGAACGGTTCGAGATAATGACGATACGGTCGCTCTTGTCGGAAAACAATCTTCCTTACGGAGAACCGTCCAGAAACTAGTAACGTATCGGCGTATCGAAGATTCGCGTTCAGATGTCGTAAAAATTGGTATCGAGGGTACACGAATCTCCACGGCGAAGGGAAGGGTGCAATTTATGGGAGCACTGTGGTCGACTTCATTTTCTTTTGGCTAGCAAACCCCGTGGCCGATTGAATTGAAAATAGTTGCTAGGATGTAGCTATATTTTTATTTTACTATTTGACCCGGTGAAAGTTACAACTCAATGGAATATCATCCTAAAATATTGCGAGCCATCGCAACTCGCGATGTCAACCGCTCCGATGTTTCGCGTTATTGATTCCAATCTGTGCCATCCAATATCAGAAAGTGGAGCCACTAATTTAAAGTCTGTATTGCGATAAAAATCCACGGTGCTCCGAGAAGAGAATTCCAGCGAGCACAGTCCGAAATCAGCTGGCGGACAGCAATAGTACGGGTATGGGATCTATGGAGAGGATCTGGCGTTCTAGGAATGGTGTCTCTGTTCCACGGGAAGACAGAGACATTAGGGTTTTCATTGGAATCTGACGACGCCTGCGGGAGCTTACTGCCGCTGGATTACCAGAGACAGTTGGAAATCCGATCAAAACAAATGGACTGCGAGAATTCTCCAACTCTGTTCTACTGTTCCCTCAGCAACCCCTACTCTCCTAACGAATGTAGAATCAGTCGTTCGTTCGTAGACTATTATACAAAAAGACAGACGATAAGACGAATCGTTGATCGCAGAGTAACGAGCGACTCGTGATTTCCTTCCCCTTATCAGCTAACCTTAGTTCATTCGCGTACACGATTTACGCGGTGGCAGTTTTCGAAGGAGGTTAACAAATAGGGGGTGAGAAGAATCCGTCTCGGGGATGGGGTTTGAACAGCGCCGATTGCCACGGGGACGAAGGGAACGGGGGTCATTATCACGTAACAGACGGATCCGAGTTTCAAGCGTTCCCACGTGGAATTTAAGGCGAGCGGCGTTGAACGTGTTCCATTCGACGAGGTGTACCGACACTGTCGAGTTGTTCGGGTTGCGGAGAAGCCTCGATTAGTTTCATATTTATTTAAGTATTGAGAGGAACGGTGAATATAATGGGACAATTGTAACGCGTTAAAGCTCTCCGATCGACGGAACCGTTTCATCGGTTCGATTTTACATTCGCGTTAAAAATCTCGACGACGAAAATCGTTGGCTACTTATAAACAAACACGTGCGACCGTTCGCACGTACGGGCAGTTTTATTCGCGCGCCCAGACAAAACGGTTCTCGTTCAGCCGAAAAGTACAACAAAAAAAGCAAAAAAGGAAAAAAAACGAAATACGAACAAAATGAAACGGACAAGGGGACAAAACGAAGAATAGAAACATACAAGCGCGTATCCTCAACGAGAATGTACAGTCGTTTATCGTTCGGTTCGACGGCAACGACCGATCGAATTCATTCCCTCTGACTGAATACGTTGCAAATATAATGGATGCCGGATTATAGGGTTTTTTTTCCCCTGCAAACCAACCAGGCCAAATGCGGGATTATTGTTTCATAACGGGGCTCTGCGGATTTCTCCGGCCTTTGTTTTTCGCGTCAATGTGATTCGATGAAAATTAGGGTCACTCTTGGAGCCCATCTCCCAGCTACGATATATCCTGATCATATCGCGGCGCGCGATGATTGTGGCCGTTTTTTAAACACCTGTTTCCCGATTGTTAAACCGGCCACGCATACGTGCAAGCGTTATCTTATTAATTCGACCACATACGGGATACCTTTCATTTTTAATTAACTGTAGGGAAACATATCGTATTTTCGTTCGTGGAAATATGATATCATTTGATAATACAAATGCCAAGCAATACTTTGTACGCGCGTATTCCTTGTGTCCCGATGACGAACGTATTTTTTCAATCCAGCGCCAACAGAAGGGCTGCAAATATGGAAATGGTCTAACGCGATGAAATGATGTATAACGTTACACCCAACAAAGGGAACGTGTCCCGTGAATTTTCATAATATTTGTAATGGATACTCGTCGCGTTAAAAATACGTTCGTACGAGCACACATTGTGCGAAATTAATTTTTCCCGATTCATCCTTTTGAAAACGGACGTTATTTATATTCCGCGCACACGACGCTACGAAGTATCCATTGAATAGTTGCAGTCAACTTAACAGCTATTCTAATTAAAGAAAAATTCGGGTTTCGATTAAAAAATTTTAAAATATCATTTCATTTGTGTTTTCTTTCCCGGTATTGTAAACCGTCAATTGTTCCTGATCCATGCGTCTACGCCAACGCGTCGCACCCTATTACACCAGCCCACGCAGTCACCACCGCAATCGTCGATTAGGCCAGTTCGGGGATCGATAAACTATCAGGAGCGGCAAGTCGAAAAATCTGAATTGCAAGGAGGTAGATAGAAAATGAACGGCACGCGCCGCTCGTTACGGAAATATCGTGGCTTCCCCCATGACTGACTTCGACCAGGTGGTCCCCCCGTTGCCAGAGCATGGGAAAGGGACAACACCACATGTGGATGCCATACAAAAACGCCGCCACCACGTGGCGCCTGGGTAATAATAACGCTACTATACCCTATTCTAGGCGTTCGACGATACCCCAAAAGCTCTCCCGGCTGTTCCACTCTATCTCTCTGTTTGTCTCTCGGTCAAGTCGAGAGACCAACTTTCCGTTCATGCCATCCTGGTCGAAGCGTCCCTTTCAATCGTTCGAAGGGCTGAAACATCGCGACGCCGCCCGCGCCGTGGCGCACCCTCGACGCTCGAGCACCCTGGGTGCTCGATTCAAGTGGACGCCACGAACTCTTAGCAGTCGAGGGTGAAAATGTTTTGGATCGCACGGAATTAGGGTAGTCTTCAAACGCCTGCAAACTTGTTTCGAGGACATTCTCCTAACGAGAGAATACATTCTGCAAATTGGCCCATTGACTTTTTTGGGGTAAAAAAGACAAATTAACAGCCCGTAATTCAAGTTTTTCTGTCGGAACGTCTGTCTGTGTTTAATTTTTAATCTTTGCCCGCTCTATCCAAATTCAGAGATTATCTCTCTTGGATGTGAAAACATCAACCCTTGGAAAATTTGACAAGCGTCGTGATTTTTTGTTTAGGTGCTGGGTTTCAAGGACACTTACGTATGGCTTCACGATGGCCACCCTGGTTACAAAAAACGCGGCGGAGTTCGTTCGACAAAGGCACTCAATTCTAGCACAAAGGTAATGCCACCGCAGACAAAATTTTTTTTCGAACCACGGTGTTTAACTCCATTGGATCGATTTCTCCGTTATGAAGATCATTTGGGCGGATCAGCAGAAGGCGATCGAGCGACACAAGCGCGATTATATGCGACCATTTAACCTCGATTCAGAGAAACCTCTAATACGAGAGAAAAGATTGGAGGTGGATCAGTATCGATTGAACAGCATCGATGGGAACGACGAAAGCTGGCAGAAATTTTTAGTAAACGATCCAGAAGGCTCTACAAGGATGTTCAATGACGAACTTTGGGATCAGGAATGGTATTTGGTAATGAAACAGAATGCAATTCCCTTAAATATTCGCTAAATTATTTAAGTGAAGATAAAGTTAAGCTAAGTTCAAAATCAAAATAATATGGAGAAATAACGCCACGTCGAAACGGGGAAAGCAAAGGAAAATCAATGAGTGGAGCTGTTGGTAAACTGATCGGTGGTTGGTTCTGTTATCTCGTGATAAGACAGGGCTGCTTTATCAACTGTTGCAGCAAGACACCAGGTCGAATAAAGCTCTCCCCAAGTTGGATTTAAACGTTCTACCCCTCTATCGACTAGGGGTAACTGGTCGAGGGGTAAGAATCGCGGTTTTGGACGACGGGTTAGAGTATACCCACGACGATTTGCGAAACAATTACGTGAGTAGCAAGAAACTTTATGCCGAGCTTCCTTCTGCATCTCACAGGTGACGAGAGGCACTCGAAAAATGTATGTATAGTTGGATATATTTTCGAGATATTGAAATTTTGTAATTTTTACAATTACTGACTTAGGATCCAGATATTAGTTACGATGTGAACGAGGGCGACGACGACCCTTTACCACGATACGAATCATCAGGTAATAATTAAGAAATCAAATGTAGCGATTTATTTTACAAGTAGGAATATTTCTTTAGAAAAATTCTCTTGTTTCTTGGTTAAATCTTTTGGCACAATCTGTTCTGTACATTCTTTCCTTTCAACCCTTTGCTACACCGGGTAAATGCCTAAGTTTATACGTCGGCTCATAAAATTTGTACGACCTAGACGCCCCACTCCTCTGCCATATTCATTTGCCGCGAGAAGCCTCCAAGACTCCAAGATATCGTGCTTCATAATAGAGAAACTGCCCAGCTGTCAGACGAGTTTCGGTAAACAGTTGACGAGCAAACTATACAACGACATACAACTATACAACAGTCAAGATATTCAAAATTGTAATACCTTCGAACATGGCAAACTTCAATTCTACCACGTACAAAATCACACCAGAGTGCTAAATCTCCAACAAAACCCAATTTTCATATTCCAACGAATATCAATCCGCAAATTTTGTAAGATTCCACCGCTGTACTCTATAAATTCTCCAAGAAGAAAATTACACAATTGCAATTTCTAATAGGGTCCCGTGCTCACGGATGTCCCTGAATCGGCTAATTACTTTTTCACCCGCTACAATTTATACAACGGTGTACAGGGATGAACGGCCACGGTACGAGGTGCGCTGGTGAGATAGCAATGGAGGCAAATAACCGAAAGTGCGGCGTGGGAATAGCTTTTGAGAGTTCCGTCGGTGGTATCAAGCTTCTAGACGGTTTGGTGAACGATCGCGTCGAGGGAGAGGCGCTGGGATACAAACCGGAATTGGTGGATATTTACACGGCCTCCTGGGGACCAGCGGACGATGGAAAAAGTTTGGAGGCACCGGGAAGACTCGCCACAGAGGCGCTGGAACGAGGTGTTACGATGGCGAGTACAGAAATTAGATCCTATAGAAATTAGAAAAAGTGGAATATGGTACTTTGAGTCACGTTGACCGTCACGTTCGAGGCTTTCTAATTACTCGAAATGTTAATTACTTTAACTAACGGAACCCGAAACTCCTATTACAACTTGAATAATGATAATTCACTCAACTAGTCGCCGTAATAAATTGTATATGCGTTTGCTGTGCTAAAAAATTGCGCCGTTATTTCAATTTTATATTACGCGAAAGAGTTTGAGAATTTCTCGGGGTGGCATATCTTGTAATAAAAAATTAATGAAAAGGAACGAGGCATACATATTATTAATATTATCGATTCGAAACGCTTATCCAGGGGAGAGACGGCAAGGGGAATATCTACGTATGGGCTTCCGGAAATGGAGGATCGAAATCAGACGACTGTGGCTGCGACGGATACGTAGGAAGCATTTATACGATCGCTGTTGGTTCGGCCAGTCAAACTGGAAGGTTTCCATGGTACGGCGAAAGCTGTCCGGCAACGTTAGCTACCACGTACAGCAGCGGTGCTTACCACGATCAAATGATAGTGAGGATATTAATTTCCATTGATAAATTATTCGCGAACGGTTCGAAATTCTGCGATGAATTTTAAATGACACGTGGAACGCGCCACGATGAAAATACAGCTTACAGGTCACGGAATAATTTAACGCACTCTATTTTCGTGTTTCCAGGCGACGACAGATCTAAGAAACACCTGCACAACGGGACACACGGGCACATCCGCCTCCGCTCCATTAGCTGCTGGAATTCTGGCTTTAGCTTTGCAAGTGAAGTACGGTCTAGTTGAATAATTTCTTTCTCAGGGGCATTATTCCCGCGGGCCAATGGATTTTGTTTCATTTTTTTCTACGCCACCTTCAGTGGAATATATGTATATGTAAAACGACGAGGGTGAATTCTACAATTCAAGCTTTCTTACTGCGCTGGATCTTTGCCCGGTAATTGCGGTAATCTCTTTTTCATTCATGAAAACGTTCGCTACTTAAAATCTAAATCGAGAAAAATCGCTACAGATAAACCCTGTCGAAGAAGATATTAGCATAATAACTGAGGGGCGATTAAAAATTTGTCTAAACGTCGAGCGTCGAGGCACGTTCTGCTTACGAAACTACGAAACTTGCGGGCAACAGAGTAGCTCCGTCAACGTTGTTCTGAGCCATTAAAGTGAAACACCTTGGGCAGTTTTCCGTTCTTACGTTCCGTTCGCGCGTCGAAGTTCAGTTGAAAGATATTCCGCCATCCGTAGACCCTAAGATATCATAATCGATGTAACTAACGTAATCCTTATTATTGCAGCAAGGATTTAACATGGAGAGATGCGCAACACCTGATCGTGTGGACATCGGAATACAGCCCCCTCAGGTACGGCTAATTTAACAAATGTTTCGGACGACGCGTCGCAAACTAGAAACTATGCAACAAAGTTCAGTTTCGAAGCACGTTAAACGAAAATTGGCCATTCGAATCAAAGGAAAAGGAGTTAAATGGACCACGCGTTTTCGTGGGAAGACGAAGCTTTCTAGCGGCGAGTAAAAGAGGATTTCACGAACCCACTACGGATACCGTGTCATTTTATATTGGTCATTCTTCCTTTCGAGCCGACAAGCTACAGCAATTGCATCAACTTTCAGAGAGAACCCAGGCTGGTTCAGAAACTCCGCTGGATTCTGGTTCAACTCGCGTTTCGGTTTCGGACTTATGAACGCGTACTCTCTGGTCTCTGCGAGCTCGAACTGGACCGCTGTACCGGACAAGATTGTCTGTAGAGTGGACACGACAGAAATGTGAGTGATATTGCAATGAAATTTAATTCTTTACCCTCGCTCTTTACCTTCGCTCTTTACCACTAATTATACGAGGTGGAAACAATGAATAAGTTAATATAAAACGGCTAAATACTTCATGGGTAAAAGTTGATTCCCTTTCTTTACTTTGCGAGCGTTCGCGTGAAAACAAAAGAGTGGGACTTTTTATCGTGGGACAGTTTATCGTTTTTTGCTCTACTGTGTTGTAATCTACAATGACTAAACGAATAACACAAAGCCTGTTTGATTTAGCATCGACAAGAGACTCGCTTATGGAAATATGAAGAAGTTACAATTCGAAGTCGTGGACGAGTGTCGATCACTAGGAGACGGGATAACGTTTATGGAACACGTGGAGATCGAGGTCAGCCTCGAATACAATCTTCGTGGTGCGCTTCAGATGCATCTGACTGCACCCTCAGGTATTCACTTTTCATTTGCGTCGACCTGACGTTCTCAGAAACCAACGTATATCCACTAAACGCTTCAGTCTAAAGTATAAGATATTTATAAGCTGTAATTGCTCTACATCTACATACGAATAAATTGGCCTTCAACGAAATGTTTCTCCGTTTGATATACTCCGTACGCTGCTGTTGCCTTCGAGGTTCCGATAAAAGAGTTTGTAGCGCAGGCGACGAGTAAAACAATCGCGCACACCGGACGAATGAAATATCTTTTACAATCTGTCACGTATTTATCACCGCGCGAGATGGATTTCACGGTTTCTGGCACAGAGCGAGGAAAGAAGTACTCGTTGGAACGAATCGGGAATAAGATTTTTGGAGCGTGCACACATGCATTCGAGAAGCCCACTTCGCGAGATTTATTTCGTGTCGCGAATCACAATTTCGATGTGACGGGACAGTCAAGTACGTTGATTTATGACCGCGATTCCAGTACGTTACTAAAAAGAAATTTTACAAAGAATCTTTTAAACTGAATCAACTGCCGTTCTTCTTTGTTTCAATCTCGACATTAAAACAAGTGGAAGGCTAAGATGACCATGTTCGTATGATTTGAAGGGACGAAGGTGCAAATCTTGAAGCCCAGAAAATTGGACAAGTCTGCTGCCGGTTTCGAGAAATGGAAATTTATGTCTGTGGCGTCCTGGGGCGAGGATCCACGTGGCACCTGGATTCTAGACATCGTAGACGAGGTGATTCATTCCCCGAAACAATTTCTATTAATTTCCACTTGTTACGTTCCTTTGCACCATGATCTATGCGACTGGGACAACGTACAATTTCCAATTTAAGCATTTGCGCCTCAACAGATCGGTCCAGAAAAGAATAGCGGTGCAATAGAAATGGTGGCATTGATTTTGCATGGAACCAGGGAAACGCCTGAGTATCGAAAAAATGGACCACGAGTTTACAATCAGGACTATAACCGAATGCGCAAAACCGTGAGTATTTGGTTCAATTTATAAATGTACATTTGGCCAACAATATATTCGAATATTTCTTATGACAGTACGATGATGGCCTCATGAAATCAGTGTTCGTGGATAAACTAGGACCACTGTTTGAAGAAACGAATGACATTTATGAACAAGATTGGTTGGAGGAGGTCCGAAGAATATAAAATCGCTGCGGGATCAGCTGTTTACTGTATCCGACAGCAGAAGTTTGAATAAAGTTTGACGGGACGGTAAATCACACCACCTGAAAATAATCTGATTCATTTCTTTCATTCACCGTAGCCTACCCGTTACCTTTGCTCCATGTGCAGATATCCAAAATGGCCTAGTAGCTGGTAAAATATTGCTAATGCAATGCCGATTAACTGATAATTGTAACGTAAAGAGAATTCTCAAACAGATTGCATTTTCCACCAGACACTGTTCAAAGACAACCTACATGACATTAATTTAATTCTAATTCATAATCCGAGTATATTGAGAATATTCAATTTAATATCACAATGATCTCATTGTTAGCTGAAATATATGTAGAATGCCAAGTTGAAATTACAGACATTCCACTTTGAGTATGAAATTCTTGTTGAAATTGAGTATGGAATTATAAATCAGGTCTTTACCGTGTTTTATATTGAAGTTTTCTAAACTGTAATTAGAATTTAGCTTCTACACTTTTCATGCGAAATTCCGTTAAAGATAATACATTAACTACCGAAGAGAATAATCGATGAGAGTTGTTGGCGAATTGTTTAATGCAACCGAGAAGATGGTAAACAAAAATTCCATTAAGAAGCAAGGGGATGGAACTGAGCCGATGGAAAAAATATATATAAAGATGGAACCCCTCGAATTCGACTTACTCTGAGCGCCTACTATAGTCGTTGCATTCACCACGTAGCCGCGCTGCCGTCGACCTAATAATGGGGTGAACTGGGGTGAAACTGGAATGATTGGGGCAGTAGCATGCCGCCCTTCGTATCGTAAACGTCGTGTAAGTCGATGATAACGGGACACTGACAGATTCCTTCCTCTTTGTTTCACACGTGCCTCTTCAATCCACATAAATAAACACCGTTGCTGCAACTGATCGACGATGCATTGCAACGAAATCGTGAGTAAATTTTGGGATCGTTCATCTTTTTTTTTTTTTCAGTCAGGAATTGCAGGAACATATTCGGTAATATTTCTCCGTACGAAAGCATACTTTTGAAACGTGAAATACAGATGGTAATTGCAACAAGGCTTGCTTTCCACGGCAATTAGCCAGTGATAAAGGGCGTGACGATGCAAGTGCAGCCTCGTGAAAGCTGCATTTGCAGTCGAGTGCCTTTCACTGCTCGCGAGTCCCGCTAATTAAATAGCAGCAACCTGACTTGTGAGCGACTTTGCAAACGCCGCGAGGGATGAAAATGTCCTCTTTGCGTGTTCGAACTCCCACGGAATACCGCCACGCACCTGTTCAAGCTTATACGGAAGAATAGCGTCTTGATTTTCTCATGCCCCGCGAACAAAAATTAAAAAAGCAGAACAGGTTTTCGCAGAAATATTTACAAGAAGAAATTGTGTGATGGAAGTATCAGAATCTACTGCATCAAGCTGCTGCTTAATGTTCCTTTCGACTGAGCGGTGGAGATAAGATAAACAGAAGTAACTGGAAAGAATTTTCACCACGCAAGCGATGCAAATTCTCGCGCGTACAGTAAAGTTGCCCCTCAAAGATCGATTTATGCTCGTAGAAAAAAAATCATTAAACTATTGAGTAATCATTGCGTGACCGGAACATTGCACGACACTGTCCAGATTTTATTCAGACATGTTAGTCCAATTCATTATAAAAAGCACAGTACTGTAGTCTGTAACTGCGTTGTTCCGATGTCACTTTCATATTTTTCATCAAAACGCCACCAAAGATTTTTAATTGCATACCTTTTCAGGTATTCATCTCTCCTTTGCTGAGAGGCTGGTTCGTACAATTTTTAGCTAGCAGGGCAGCTAAAATGAAAAACAAAAGGGAGTGAGAGCGCAATTAAGATTCAAAAGCGGCGAATTCCAAACTAATTCTTTGCGTTTAAATCGAAATTATTTTGCAGCTTCTTTCGCGTTGCAGTTTTAATTATTATGTCAACAAATTTTCTTTGACCACTGATATTTTCACGGCAACAATGAAACCGATAAACCTCAGTTTATTCCGGTGACCCATAGAACGTCGAGTGGATAGGGTGCATCGTCAAAGAAAAGGAAAAGTAATGATGCAGGGCACATTATGCTATTTCCCATCTTCCATCTACGGAGAAAGTACACTGTCACTGTGCGTCGCCTATCCTAAATACTACCCATCTTCCGAATACGCCGTTTGCATTATCAGCCTGTTTCCTTTAATACTTGAAGCACCTTTATCTACTCACATTATACGACTCGATAATAATTTACTGCGAATATATTTTTATTGAAATTTTTCATTACAGCTGCTTCCTGAGGAGATACAGCAATGACCAGAGGACATGAATTAAAGCCAGCGGAATAAGCTACCATCTACAATAGGTGTGAACATTATTCGATGTGCAGTTCGTTTGTTATAAACAATTAAACAATTGAAAGTGTTATTACCGCCAACTGCATGCAGATACAGCAACGGGGTATTTTTTATCGTGTAGCTTGTTCAATTCCCTTTCATTTGACACCCTATTTATTTATAAAACTATGCCCAGGAGCCGTGATAATAATTATTTAACATATTGCCGGTAACGTAATGTCGAAAACGGTACAAGTGGCGCCATCTCGCGTTTGCGGCCTTTTTCGCACTTTTCGATTCCGCCAAAACCGAATTCCTGGATTACATCGTTAATTTAAACAATTGAATTTTTCTCGGCTTCTAGTGCGTACTTTTGGACCGGACTTGTCTTAAATTAATCGTACGATTCATAGCTACATGCTCCAACAGTTGCAACAATATAGCATTAGTGGTTTAAAAGTTATTAACAATCAAAGTATCGTCGAAAATGCACCCCGGGTCATCGCAATTATCACGACTTCTGGAGGCGCTAAATGAACGATCGACTGCTTAAAATGAAGGTAAATGATGCAGCTACCTGTCAGGAAGCGGTTTGGAAATGCTGCATGCGCTGTTTATTTTTTATAAACAATTGAAACATTCGTTTTAATTTTCCACCGAAACTATGACCGAAGCCGTTCCGAAGGGGAAGCAGACTCTTTCTCGAACCGAGAGCTTCAATTTGAGACGTTGTTGATTAAAATCGGCCCAGTAGAAGCCGAGATAATTGAATTTGTTTAAAGAAATTATAAACAAATGCGATTACAGCCGCTTCCTGAGGAGATACAGCAATGACCAGAGAACATGAATTAAAGCCAGAGGCATAAGCTACCATCTACAATAGGTGTGAACATTATTCGATGTGCAGTTCGTTTGTTATAAACAATTAAACAATTGAACTAGTTTTACGGCCAACTGTATGCAGCTACAGCAACGAGGTATTTTTTATCGTGCAGCTTGTTCAATTCCCTTTCATTTGACACCCTATTTATTTATAAAACTATGCCCAGGAGCCGTGATAATAATTATTTAACATATTGCCGGTAACGAAATGTCGATAACGGTACAAGTGGCGCCATCTCGCGTTTGCGGCCTTTTTCGCACTTTTCGATTCCGCCAAAACCGAATTCCTGGATTACATCGTTAATTTAAACAATTGCATTTTTCTCGGCTTCTAGTGCGTACTTTTGGACCGGACTTGTCTTAAATTAATCGTACGATTCATAGCTACATGCTCCAACAGTTGCAACAATATAGCATTAGTGGTTTAAAAGTTATTAACAATCAAAGTATCGTCGAAAATGCACCCTGGGTCATCGCAATTATCTCGACTTCTGGAGGCGCTAAATGAACGATCGACTGCTTAAAATGAAGGTAAATGATGCAGCTACCTGTCAGGAAGCGGTTTGGAAATGCTGCATGCGCTGTTTATTTTTTATAAACAATTGAAACATTCGTTTTAATTTTCCACCGAAACTATGACCGAAGCCGTTCCGAAGGGGAAGCAGACTCTTTCTCGAACCGAGAGCTTCAATTTGTATTGATGTTGATTAATATCGGATCAGTAGAAGCCGAGGTAAATGAATTGTAGCTGCATCATTTACCTTCATTTAAAGCTGTCGATCGTTCATCTAGCGTCTCCAGAAGTCGAGATAATTGCGATGTCCCGGGGTGCATTTTCGCCGATATTTTGATTGTTAATAACTTTTAAACCACTAATGCTATATTGTTGCAACTGTTGGAGAATGTAGCTATGAATCGTACGATTATTTTAAAACAAGTCCGGTCCAAAAGTACGAACTAGAAGCCGAGAAAAATGCAATTGTTTAAATTAACGATGTAATCCAGGAATTCGGTTTTGGCGGAATCGAAAAGTGCGAAAAAGGCCGCAAACGCGAGATGGCGCCACTTGGACAGTTATCGACATCTTTACCGACAAACTTAAAAAAATTGTTATTTCGCCTCCTGGAAGTCGTTTTTTAATAAATATGGTGTCAAATAAAAGGGAAACGAATAAGCTACACGATAAAAAATATTCCGATGCTGTAACTATATGCAGTTCGTCGTAATAAAAATTTTAATTGTTTAATTGTTTATAACAAACAAACTGCACTTCCAATAATGTTCACACCTATTGTAGATGGTAGCTTATGCCTCTGGCTTTAATTCATGTTCTCTGGTCATTGCTGTATCTCCTCAGGAAGCGGCTGTAATCGCATTTGTTTATAATTTCTTTAAACAAATTCAATTATCTCGGCTTCTACTGGGCCGATTTTAATCAACAACGTCTCAAATTGAAGCTCTCGGTTCGAGAAAGAGTCTGCTTCCCCTTCGGAACGGCTTCGGTCATAGTTTCGGTGGAAAATTAAAACGAATGTTTCAATTGTTTATAAAAAATAAACAGCGCATGCAGCATTTCCAAACCGCTTCCTGACAGGTAGCTGCATCATTTACCTTCATTTTAAGCAGTCGATCGTTCATTTAGCGCCTCCAGAAGTCGAGATAATTGCGATGACCCAGGGTGCATTTTCGACGATATTTTGATTGTTAATAACTTTTAAACCACTAATGCTATATTGTTGCAACTGTTGGAGCATGTAGCTATGAATCGTACGATTAATGTAAGACAAGTCCGGTCCAAAAGTACGCACTAGAAGCCGAGAAAAATGCAATTGTTTAAATTAACGATGTAATCCAGGAATTCGGTTTTGGCGGAATCGAAAAGTGCGAAAAAGGCCGCAAACGCGAGATGGCGCCACTTGTACCGTTATCGACATTTCGTTACCGGCAATATGTTAAATAATTATTATCACGGCTCCTGGGCATAGTTTTATAAATAAATAGGGTGTCAAATGAAAGGGAATTGAACAAGCTACACGATAAAAAATACCCCGTTGCTGTAGCTGCATACAGTTAGCCGTAAAACTAGTTCAATTGTTTAATTGTTTATAACAAACGAACTGCACATCGAATAATGTTCACACCTATTGTAGATGGTAGCTTATGCCTCTGGCTTTAATTCATGTTCTCTGGTCATTGCTGTATCTCCTCAGGAAGCGGCTGTAATCGCATTTGTTTATAATTTCTTTAAACAAATTCAATTATCTCGGCTTCTACTGGGCCGATTTTAATCAACAACGTCTCAAATTGAAGCTCTCGGTTCGAGAAAGAGTCTGCTTCTCCTTTGGAACGGCTGTCGGTCATAGTTTCGGTGGAAAATTAAAACGAATGTTTCAATTGTTTATAAAAAATAAACAGCGCATGCAGCATTTCCAAACCGCTTCCTGACAGGTAGCTGCATCATTTACCTTCATTTTAAGCAGTCGATCGTTCATCTAGCGTCTCCAGAAGTCGAGATAATTGCGATGTCCCGGGGTGCATTTTCGCCGATATTTTGATTGTTAATAACTTTTAAACCACTAATGCTATATTGTTGCAACTGTTGGAGAATGTAGCTATGAATCGTACGATTATTTTAAAACAAGTCCGGTCCAAAAGTACGAACTAGAAGCCGAGAAAAATGCAATTGTTTAAATTAACGATGTAATCCAGGAATTCGGTTTTGGCGGAATCGAAAAGTGCGAAAAAGGCCGCAAACGCGAGATGGCGCCACTTGGACAGTTATCGACATCTTTACCGACAAACTTAAAAAAATTGTTATTTCGCCTCCTGGAAGTCGTTTTTTAATAAATATGGTGTCAAATAAAAGGGAAACGAATAAGCTACACGATAAAAAATATTCCGATGCTGTAACTATATGCAGTTCGTCGTAATAAAAATTTTAATTGTTTAATTGTTTATAACAAACAAACTGCACTTCCAATAATGTTCACACCTATTGTAGATGGTAGCTTATGCCTCTGGCTTTAATTCATGTTCTCTGGTCATTGCTGTATCTCCTCAGGAAGCGGCTGTAATCGCATTTGTTTATAATTTCTTTAAACAAATTCAATTATCTCGGCTTCTACTGGGCCGATTTTAATCAACAACGTCTCAAATTGAAGCTCTCGGTTCGAGAAAGAGTCTGCTTCCCCTTCGGAACGGCTTCGGTCATAGTTTCGGTGGAAAATTAAAACGAATGTTTCAATTGTTTATAAAAAATAAACAGCGCATGCAGCATTTCCAAACCGCTTCCTGACAGGTAGCTGCATCATTTACCTTCATTTTAAGCAGTCGATCGTTCATTTAGCGCCTCCAGAAGTCGAGATAATTGCGATGACCCAGGGTGCATTTTCGACGATATTTTGATTGTTAATAACTTTTAAACCACTAATGCTATATTGTTGCAACTGTTGGAGCATGTAGCTATGAATCGTACGATTAATGTAAGACAAGTCCGGTCCAAAAGTACGCACTAGAAGCCGAGAAAAATGCAATTGTTTAAATTAACGATGTAATCCAGGAATTCGGTTTTGGCGGAATCGAAAAGTGCGAAAAAGGCCGCAAACGCGAGATGGCGCCACTTGTACCGTTATCGACATTTCGTTACCGGCAATATGTTAAATAATTATTATCACGGCTCCTGGGCATAGTTTTATAAATAAATAGGGTGTCAAATGAAAGGGAATTGAACAAGCTACACGATAAAAAATACCCCGTTGCTGTAGCTGCATACAGTTAGCCGTAAAACTAGTTCAATTGTTTAATTGTTTATAACAAACGAACTGCACATCGAATAATGTTCACACCTATTGTAGATGGTAGCTTATGCCTCTGGCTTTAATTCATGTTCTCTGGTCATTGCTGTATCTCCTCAGGAAGCGGCTGTAATCGCATTTGTTTATAATTTCTTTAAACAAATTCAATTATCTCGGCTTCTACTGGGCCGATTTTAATCAACAACGTCTCAAATTGAAGCTCTCGGTTCGAGAAAGAGTCTGCTTCTCCTTTGGAACGGCTGTCGGTCATAGTTTCGGTGGAAAATTAAAACGAATGTTTCAATTGTTTATAAAAAATAAACAGCGCATGCAGCATTTCCAAACCGCTTCCTGACAGGTAGCTGCATCATTTACCTTCATTTTAAGCAGTCGATCGTTCATTTAGCGCCTCCAGAAGTCGAGATAATTGCGATGACCCGGGGTGCATTTTCGGCGATATTTTGATTGTTAATAACTTTTAAACCACTAATGCTATATTGTTGCAACTGTTGGAGCATGTAGCTATGAATCGTACGATTAATTTAAGACAAGTCCGGTCCAAAAGTACGCACTAAAAGCCGAGAAAAATGCAATTGTTTAAATTAACGATGTAATCCAGGAATTCGGTTTTGGCGGAATCGAAAACTGCGAAAAAGGCCGCAAACGCGAGATGGCGCCACTTGTACCGTTTTCGACATTACGTTACCGGCAATATGTTAAATAATTATTATCACGGCTCCTGGGCATAGTTTTATAAATAAATAGGGTGTCAAATGAAAGGGAATTGAACAAGCTACACGATAAAAAATACCCCGTTGCTGTATCTGCATGCAGTTGGCGGTAATAACACTTTCAATTGTTTAATTGTTTATAAGATAATAACACAGAAGTCGTGATAATTGCGATGACCCGGGGTGCATTTTCGCCGATATTTTAATTGTTAATAACTTTTAAACTACTAATGCTATATTGTTGCAACTATTGGAGGATGTAGCTGTGAATCGTACTATTAATGTAAGTCAAGTCCCGTCGAGATCTATGAAAGAGAGCACTAACATCGTTTTTTATATTCTGTTGGTAACGTTGTGAGTGACATGGAAATGGGAGGGTGTAAAACACCCCCGTGAATTCGGGCCGAAATAATACATTGTTCGATCTATTTCTTATATTTCCTCGGTGTTATCAGATAAAAATTTTCCCAATTAATCTATCCCCCCCCCCCCCCAAAGAAAAGGGGTAAAGAAGAGTATAAACAGATAACACAATTGCATACAACACATGCGCTCTGCGCACACTCACAATTGATCGGCCGACGTTGTTAAAATACAATAGTTCAACTTAGTCTTATCACTAATAATATATTTCGAATATACCACACAGATGGTCGATGTTTTAACAATGTGAAATTCGGTAAAGTTTCTGCAATAACGAACATGCGGCATTATCAGCGTTATCGACGATGTCGAAATTCGCAACAATACCGAAAATGCAGTTTCCGTGCATAGAGTTGTAAAGTTTATAATCTTTTACGGTCGTGATTCGCCGTTTCGTTGGTTAAGTGGGCTCTTTATCTTGAACATAGCCAGTTTGCGATCTCATGCTACTAGCGTATGAGAGAGGGTGCATAAACCTAGAAGTCCCAACAAGTTCTTGCAAGCTCCCCTTCCGGCACGGCGGCGAGACGCTTGTGATGAATTAATTGCCTGGGGTAAACTCGTATTTAAATGGAAATAATTCGCCGGATTATCGTTGTCCCTCGTCGTTATTACTTTACCGTAGACGATTAAATGTTATTGAATGGGTAATTCGTTTGGTAATCGGTATTAAAACGATGAACGATAACTTCACTTTAGTAAGGTTTTACGATTTTTTATATGTCTGCAAACAATTGTGTTGGGCTTATTATCCGGGTAAAAGGTTTATTTATGCGTCATTGATATAAAATTTTCGTTTACTTTATCATCTTTCGTAAAGTTTCAATATTTCTTGCTTATCGATCAAATAATTGTATCGCAAAATTGTTTCCACAGTCGTACGTGATTTATAATATTAAAACTTATTAAAAATTACTTATAACTTATTAAAAATTTATAATATAAATTCCTCTTATCGCGATACAAAAATCTTTTTTAATAATAAAATTGAACGGAAGAATATTTGAGATTTTAATACATTTCCAGTTTCTTGTCGATGAGAGCTGCAAAATTAATTGGAGCAGCTTAAGTTTCCTTGACTTGATGCTGGCTTATAATCTCTTGTTGATTCTGAAGTGTAAGATTAACCGAGTTTATTCGAATTTTTTCGATATAACGTCTCGTTGCTTTTTATGTATGGAATTACATTCCCTCAGTTTGATCGGCTTTAAACCACTCCGTTATTGATTTATATACGTAGGAGGAAGCCTGACACCGACGGAAACCAGATTCTAACGCATCATTTGATTTATTAGTCTTAGCAAGACCTGTCTAACTTCATTGCTAATCTTAGACTAACTGATTGATGAACGCTACACTTGTCGCGGCGAAACTTTTCCAAGACGCGATTTTAATCTCATTTCATCGCACAAAAATTTGTACAAAATTAACGCTGAAATCTACTCACGCAAACACACCCATCAACATTGTAAAGTAATTAATCCAAATAAATATACTTATCTAATGATACGTATTATAATAATTTACTACAATACAATACAATAAAATATCTTATATTTAATAAATAGAAATACAGGTTTTTGGTACATTTGTAAGTTTTTCGTTTACGTTGACATTTAATTTGGGTTACAAAAAATAGGCAAACAAATTTGTAAATATTTATAAAGCCCAAACAGAATAAATATACACAGTCGTTTTCTTTACATAATTTTCACATTGTTGCCTGTGAAATTCGCAAACAGCCCATGATAGAGAATTCCACTCCAGATTTTACTTGTTGACTTCAACGCACTCACACACCTGAAACTTTGCTCACCTTTATTTTCTCAAAGTAAGAGAGCACGAGGGCCAGGTAAAAAGCAAATTTCAGGCGTAAGAGTACTGCTGAGGATCCTTGATTACCACCTAACAATTTATCGTGCGCTTCGTTTAGATTATTCCACTGAATTAACGCGCGCCCAACAAAACTCTGCTCCCTATTTCCTGAATTAACGCGCAGAGAGAAATGTATTTTGACTTAAATTTTCAGGGCTTATTGGAACCTCTTGCGTACATTTTCTGTTCCACAATGACTCGCAAGAGTTCTTTACGCGCTTTAGAATAACAATTTTCTGCAATAAAAATAACAATGATGTCCAAGTATTCAAGCTGTCCAAAGATACGACGATGATCGACTGTCACAGACACACCTGAAACTTTGCTCACCCAACATAAAAAGTCCGGGCAGAGCAAAGAGTCAGGCCCGTCCGTAACATTCGACGTTTCACAAGGTTCCCATCGTCCTCCTCCCCCATGGCTGTGTTCCTCATCTCCGATTTGTGCAATCGTGTAGCCAGAAGGTTGTTGGAAAACAGAGGCGTAGATTCTTCATTGAGGAAAAGATCCAAGGGAACGAGTTACCGATAAGACCAGCCGGGGATCTCGAGAGCCATTAGAAACTGCGAGAAAATGGGCTGGCGGATAGTGCAGGAGAGAATCGAGGAGAAGAAAGAAGTGAAGAGCGCAGGAGAGAACTCCGCGGAGCTCTGCACTTTGCGATGACGGCCAAGGAATCAAGATCGGTCCACGGTTCATCCTACTTTTCGTTCTTTCCCCCTCGAGAGACGACACTCGAACCTCCATTGTTCGGGCCGCGACTGAAACAGAATTGAATAGACGCGTCATATTTACCAATAGATTTCATTCGGCCTGCAAATATTTTATGGGATCACGAAGAGGTGGAAACGGGCATTAATCGTTTTATGGGCTTTCCTGGAGTTCAATGATTGCGTTCAACGTTCGACACGAAGGATTCGTACGCTTCGCGAGGGTGTACGGTGAAAGTTGTCCGAGCAGTGTGGCAATTTTCAGAACTCGCAATTTTATGTGCTTATAAATAATTTTCGATGCGGGAGGAACAATTTCGTGAGATGAATTGTCGCAGTTTGTTATATTTTAATGATATCTCGTTGCTAAGATATGCAAGGTGATCGTACACGATTACATTATAAAATCATTCTTCCAATCCAACTATTTTCCATTCGGTATAATTTCATTTCATCGAGACAAAATAGAAGAAATAGTTCGATTCTTCGACAGTTCGATTCTCTTCGCCCTTCGACGAGTGGTATTTTAAACGAAATTCTGTAAGAAAAATATTGCAAGTATTCGGTTCGTCGTGTGGCAGAACTATGAGTAATCTCGTCGTTACATGCACTTTACTAAATACCTGATCGTCCGTGAGCGAGGGCCACTAAACGGATTATCACAGTTTATGCTGTACGGTACTAACAGCCATCCATATAAGTGCTTCTAACAGCAACTTAAATGTATCCGAGAGGCTGTTAAAGATCAATCTAATTTGGAATTAATCGATGGACATTAATCCGCCACTTTCCGCGACAATGGAAATTTGGACGAGAACGCGATTAACAATCTATTGCGCGTTGTTACTTTAAACTTCGATGCCTAAAGCTTGGGGAATTAATTACACGTGAACCGAACGGAGGGCAGAATTTTCTATCGTTTCGCCTCATCGGAGATTCCGCTGCTAAGAAATTTATTTACATATCCCGGACAGTTTGTTATTTATAATCTGCACTCCGTGGAAATCGAATTTGCATCACATCCTTCCTGGTACAGGAAAAGATATTTATAACTGAATCGGCGAGCGGTGTATGCACTTTAAACGGCGCTGTTTTATAAACGACACTCGAAATAGAATTGTTAAACGAAGGAGCTATTGGCTCGCTCGAAATAATTGGCGAATTTATATCGTAAGATCGTCGCTGATTTAAATATCCAGTTTGGTACATGAGGAACAAATATTTCAATGCAAACGACATGTAAAATTATTTATCCCGTCAATTCCCATTCAATTTATTTCCTACAGATCTTCGATCTCCGAGCGCTCTGTGCATCTTTCCTGCAAGATTATCCTACAAGCTTCGAAAAAAAATGCGTCAACTCGAAACGAACATTTAATTCGGCCCTATCGATCCTGAGTACTTAATTCTTCCAGATGAGACGAGAGTAAAAACGACAACCGGCGTCTGTTCGCGCGATCTCTTCACTCACCGGTCCGAAAAAAGGAAGAGAGAAATAAATTTTCTCTGCCATCGCTCAAAATCTCTAAACGAAAAGGCACTCGAAACGTCCCCGACTAATTTTCCAAACTATTCCCAACGGGACCGACTGGAGCCAACAGCAGCCACTCATCAACTTTTCATGCCTCTCTGCCACTACTGTTCCACTACCAATTCCAGCCAAACGTGACTTCCTCGGTGCTTCAAGGCAAAGAAATAGAACGGCCAGTTTCCACGCACCCACGGCGCTTCCACGAAGTCTAGATTTTTCCATGTGTACATGTATACAGATTCACATCTGGTTATCCGGCGTTCGACGCTGCCTGGAAGATGGCAGCGCACGTGAAAGGGAGGCCAGCAATCTGCGGACGCAGCCTGTCAGAGGGCAAACTTGGTGTCCAGGAGAGGAGAGTGCATATAGCGTTACAGCTGGATGTCAGTGACCGGAGCATAACCCCAAGATAGTTTCACCATTACCAGCGTCTTCCTCTTCGACTTGCTCCTTTCTGTCGACCTGTATAGCCATTTGTTCAGACGTGGTTGCAACACCTGAGTGTCTCCGCTTGCAAATGTCCACGTGAACGAGTTGCTTACAGTCGGCCGCGGGTATGCACCGTTCTATCCGACGATACGTACACGTATAGGTACGTACGTGTCTCTCAGATCTTCGTATGCTTCGTTCGATTGGCTCTGTTTGTTCCTTCGTTGCCTACGATCCAGCGATCGGGTACCACGACTATCGATCTCTTCGTTTGCCTTCGTGTTTTCCGTTCCTTACCTCCGCCAGATTTCTGGGACAGATACACGACGCTGGACGGGGTTTAAATTTTAACGAAGGGAATTCCAACATTCGTGGGCGATCTTTTTCTAGATTTATTCCGCGGTTGTTCTGCTCCCCTTTTGTTGTCGCGTGGTAATTATTTGCCAGCTCGAAGATTATGTTAGAATGCTACCATCGTTCTTTAGCGAATTTCGTGTTTAGTAAATTCATTGATGGTTCACTGACCTCGATTCTGTTCTGCGGTACCTCGCAGCGAAATTCGCGCTTTAAGTTTAATTAGTTTCGTGATTTTCATTAGCGCAGTAGATTTTAACGAGGGATTAGCCACGCAGTGTGCTACGAGAGATCGTCTAGTTGATTTCAGTTCGATTAGGAAATATACGCACAGTCGATTAGCGAATAAGGCTTTTGAATGTTTAATTGGAATTCGCCGACCACCGCCGTTAGAAATTCCAATTTTCCAGGTGCATCGATTAATCACGCAGCCAGTTGAAAGTGTGCCATTGGAAAGCTACTGAAAACTTGCCAAATTTTACAATACGACTTGTACCTTAACTAAAGATCTAATTAAAAATTGGAAATTCTTAAAATTCTTTTGCAGCGAATTATTTTCCTATCCAGGGCAAACAATTTTATTTCGATATAATATTATTATTATTATTTCAGTAAATTCATTTTCGTGAATTTATTATGACAGCATATGTTCGCGTTAAAAATTAAGTATTCGCGAGGAGATCTTCCAAATTTTAATGCACTTTCCCCTTTTACAATGGCTCCCAATGTGCATACAAAATAACGTGTATAATGGAACAACTGAATCGAGTTGCGCAATTTATGGTGCAAAAACTTCAGGCCAACCTGTTTCGTATTACATGTAACGTGGTAGGAGATTCGATCCAGTCGGATCTCGTGTAATTGGCACACTTTATATCACGTTACTTTCATACTAATATCTTCTCATGCATACTAATAAGGATCATATAAAATTACATTCAATTTAAAATACGTATTTTTTAACCATACACGTTGGTACGTACCAATCCAAGAGGATACCGACAATGTATCTTTATTATGTTAAAGAAATATATCCCAATTCAATTTATGCTCTTATGCAAAATTTGTTACATCGCTACAAATTGCAAATTTACTTGCATTATTCTCTTCATAGATTGGTGAGTGAAAATTGTGAAATATCGAACAGAAACAAAAAAAAACAGAAATAAATATCAACTAGAAAAATAATAAAGTGGCAAATATTCTTGAAAATATACTACGTGATAATATTCAGCGAAAATCTACATTCCCAATACCAATATCTTTCTGCGAGCAACAAATTTCTCACGAGACACCACGGAACGAAATAGACCAATTTTTATCGTCCACCACGATCCAAGCAACAATTGCATCACAATAGAACCGTCGGCCATGCTGTCGTTATTTTTATGCTATCCGTTGTCGCTGGAAGTCCCTCGTATCAATCGCTTTAATGAGCGGATCATCAAATTGGTTTTAACCCTGGACGACGTCGACGACGACGTCAACGGCGGCGACGTCAACGACGATCAGGGGGGCGAAATGAAGCCGTGGCCGATCGATAGACACCGAATTGTTGAATCCGTGCATCATAAAGGGTAACGACCGCAGGCAGTTTGGCAGCATTCGTGAAAGCGGTCTTTCTTCGAAGTAATGCAGCCGGAATCATGCGATGACGAGAGCGATTATGAACGTGCCAGCGAACGGAGGAAGACAGAGTACGCTTTCATTTGGTATGCGTGGATGCGTGGTTGCGTGAACGAACGAGGGACACAGGGAACCGCAGAGAATCACAGTCAACCATGGCGAGGGAAAAGAAAAAAACGAGAGAAAAAAAATGCAAAGAGAAAAAACAACGAACAACAGAGTGAAGAACACGAGGAAGAGGAAAGAAGAATGCGACGAGTAGAAGGAGGAATGACATAATAAAACAGGGAAGAGAGGGGGAGAAAGGGGGAGAAAGGGATGAAAATGAAATAAGAAGAAAAGGGGGGACGAGAAAAGAAGATGCAGATGGAAATGGAGATAAACAGAGATAAGTGGCGAGCGAGGAAATAAAAAAGCGTGCGCTATAAATAAAGGAGGAAAGAGAAAGAAAAAGATGGAAGAGAGGGTATTAGCGTCGGGGTGAACGCATGAGGGGCAGGAATGCGTACACCGAGAGAGAAACCGAGGGGTTACGTCAGGGGCTTCGATTTAAATGCCCGGCATTGCTGAAATTGGTTTGAAATGACCTCGAGACTGCTTGTCGTCTCTCTATCTAACCCTCTTCTGTCCATAACCAGACACCGTGAGGCGCTTGTCCGGATAAAAAGGTGGCGTGAGCCATGGAAAACGAGGGACAAAGAGGCGTACTGGCGAAAGGGGGACCAAATAACGCAACCGGAAGGGTCTGGCCAAACATTCGTAATTACACGATCATTTAATATGTCCGGGATTTCCGGGCGGCCGTTTAACGTGCGCCGCGAGGCCAAAAACGGAAAGCTGAATACACGGATGATAACAAAGGGGTGAACTGTGGCCGACAGCAATTTCGGAACTTTTGGTCGTTACAGTGGGGGAGGGAAAATGGATTTAAAATAATCGCCGAATTAACTGAACCACCATCTCGAATCCATTCTATTGTTGCGTTTCTTTGGACGGGAGAAATTATGCTGATGCATGAGAAAAAGGGAAATTGTGCTCGAATTGGTGAATGCAGCAATTGGAAATGTTGCGGGGCGGAATGGAATATTGAGGATGAAAGGACGATGACATTGTTTGTGGGAAAATTGTCGACTGCTGGATTTCTTTAACGGTGTGGCTGCTTTGCGAAATTATTGCCGATGAACGCTTTTAATTCGGGGGGAGCATTTCATTTCGCGGGATGTTTGTATCTGAATTTGAAGGGAACTTTTAATAAAAATTGCGAGGATGGTTATTATACGGTAGCATTATTATAATTGTATTAAATAATCGAGGTATGTAGATTCGAGACATTTTTCTTTTAGATAAAATCCGTACCAGAATAATATCGAATAGAAAATCGACGAAACGTATGCAGTTTTAATTAACACGAAAAGTAATAAACGTATGAAAAAAAGATTCTGAATCGAAATCCAATTATAATCGTGTCTTATCCATCGCGAGAAATAAATCGACTTTCAGTTGAAGCACTATTCGATATTTCTAATTACGAAAAGAAATAAGTGCACTCGTATAATGCACTAATGCCCGCAGAGAGATATTCGAATGTTGAGTGAAACAAGCTCGTGCAGCGAAAAAAATTTATGTGCTTCGTAATTACGCATTACACACATGTAGGGTAGCGAGCGAGATTTATTGATCACTTGAAGTTTCGAAGAGGACAAGCTAGTTTCCCAAGGCTTTTTTAACGATCGTCCTCGGGGCATAAATCATCGTTTTCCCCGTGATTTATATGCGTTAACGTCCCCTGTCACAAAGGTGTGGCATGGGCGTGAATCCTTACTGTCTGCATTTAATTTAATTTATTACACCGTTCCGTCAGCAATCTACAACAGCATTCAGGGTACCCGTGAATTCTTCACGCTAGATTGTGCTTACTAGTGTGTAATTGCATTACACTTGATCATTCGTTCAGATAGCTGGCATTCAGTTTACAGGGATGCAAGTTCGTTTAATATTCGTGTCAATTAATGTACTTTACGCAAGTGGATGCAGGAGGAATTGAGGATACAATTATGATCTTCCCCTTTGAAAGAACTCTGATCGTTCGTAGATATTTTATTGCCGTGTCACTCATGGAAATAACAGAACGGATGTGAAACGTTCCTGTGGGCATTGCTCTGTGGATATTTATATTTTCGTTTTCGCTGATGCTTCGATGGATTAGGAATGCAATTTATTCAAAGTGTAACAATTGGTTAAAAAAAATTACATTACTGGACTTTAATAAAAATCGTTATCATATTAATGATACAAATAAAATTAAAATTTTCAGCTTTGTCAAAGAGCCGTCTTTTCTGCTACCGAGTTATGATATTCTCATACTCGGATTAAAATACAAATTTGGAAACTTGGGTATATTGTACTGATTCGAAAAGTCCACCATTCTTATATGTATATAATATACGTATATTGAAGCTGTGTTACTCTGCCAGCCCTCAACGTATAACTAGTAGAAGCTTATTGTCCTCTTCACAAAGAACTCTCAACAAAATTTTCTCCCATTATGTATCGTTATATACCCCGTACATACATCTCTGATACTCATTTTACAAGTACGATAAAAAAAAAGATCTTTTCTTTCGCACACAGAACTCCGAGTATAATTTACAAACAGCGTTTGAAAAATATTAAAGTGCCCTCGTAGCTTGGTAACTGTCTGAGATTCATCTCGCTACATCCAAAATGCTACCAACGATGCCGAAAAAGAAGAGAGAGATCGAGGGAGGGCGGAGACAGAAAATGAAGGTGAAAGAACGCTGGGAGACAAATGGCGATTTGCTTGGAAAGTTTCAATGAGAATAAACGAAACTGTGCGCCCTTTCGTTCGGTCGCGTGAGCATTCTTCCCATCCGTGTGCGTGTACAAGGATGCGAGAGAAAAGAAGAGTTCTAGAATGGAGAGACAAAAGAAAATGGAGTACGAGCAAGAAGCACTAAATCTAATTGCCCAGCGACGTCGTGGAAAACGAACGACGAGACACTCTTGTTCTACATTCTCCACTTCTTCATTATTTTTTCTTTTTTTTTTTGCTTTAATGTATTGTTTCAATAATTCATCGAACTGTCTCTCTCTCTCTCTCTCTCTCTCTCTCTCGCTCTTTCTCTGTGTCGGATATAAATGGTACGTTGCTCCTTGAATGCTGCCGCCTCGAGATTGTATGGCTTCGTAGGAATCTTGACTTACTATAGATTGCAATTTTATTTTTATATATAAGTTCGAGAGTATGGGAAAATGTAATTTACTGAAAGATTTTTTTCCTCATTGGTTTCGATGAAAGTTGTAATTAACTTTCTAATAATTTTAAAATAATGCGGAGATCGGGTGTCGTAAAATGAAGAGGGTCCGCAACTATGACGTTTTTTTACCTGATTGCTGATTTTTTTGAAATATTTTGGGAATTAAGGTAGACTAGTTAAGGCAAGTAGTAATCGTGGAGAAATGTCGGAACTTTATAAGATGTATCTGTCATCATGTTAGTGAATAATTTAAGTAACTTGCAAATTTATATTAATCATTTTAACGTGATTTAAATGCATGTCTTAAATTACGTTAAGGTTCAGCAAACAGACGGGGCATCTAAATAAAATTAAAAGCACTGAAGTGCACGTACATCAAAGATGCAAATTAGCTGTGGGCAGACTGCACGTGTAATTCAAGGAAGAATCTGAAGTAACAGGTTTTAAAAGTGTTACTCTTTCACTGACATTTCAACAGAATTTCTTTAGGCTTCGCTCATCACTTTCACCATCTTTTTCACGTCTTAATTAACTTTAATTTGCTCAATTAACTTCAATTTCCTGAACACGTGTACATTGCAGTGCATTCGATTAACTATCAAGTGAGATAAAATATGATCAAAATGTTACATTATCTCGCAAATTCCAGTACATTTCGTTGAACCGTTAAAGAATAACATTGCTGCGATAACATTTCCGCATTGATAACAAACACTTATCTACTCTCATAGATAATTTTACAACTAGATATATAGTGGCTCCTTATACAACGTTACTTGCAATATTAAAGAAGAGCAAACAAAAAAAGAATGCATCGAGACGTTTAGCCAATTTGTGCAAGTATAATAAGTTCAAACCGGATACCTGCGACTTTGATTATACCAGGAGCCATTTAAATGATTGAAAAGCCTCGACGACCGTGTCTTCAAGGAAGTAAGAAAATTAAATGCAGATGGGATTTAGAGGAACAAGAAACACCAGTCGTCCATGTACACGAGGGGAATCACGCAGCAGGCACACGTGACTTTTGTTGGCAGCCTGTGCCCGCTAAGGCAACCAGCAGGAACAAGTTTTAATTCCTCCCGTCCGCGGCTCATGACCCCGGGGAATCGTGGAGACTTTTTTCTTTGTTGCCACCATCGAAGTAGGTCAAGCCTACTTCCGCCTACTAGCGGTCTCCTCGTGCTACCATCATCGTTATCGCTATCGGGGGCCACGCTACTAGTCATTGGTCCGATCTGCGGCAGGGAACTAACTGTGTCTTCGTGATGCGAGAAGTCATTGAAAATCGGTGACTTTGTGGAAACATCGAAGTGGATGCATCGTTAATCACCACGTAGATTGTTTCTCATAAAACTATTACAGGGGGGCGATAATTTGGTTCGATGAAACGTGTTACTAATAATAGAAAGCGATTGTGAGAAAGTGGCGAATAAATTATCGTAAGCTATAGTAGTACATTCGATTGCAGAACCGTTTCTTCCATAGACACAAACGTTCTTTATGCCCGAAGGAAAGAAGAACGCAAGCACGTCTTAAAATTGAAAAAAAAAACTTCGAAATATGTAAATACCTGATACGTATTCCTCCTAAAAAATCCCATCTCCGTTTAGTCGTCCCCAAAACTCCAAAATCATCGAAGTCACCAAACAATCAAATCGCCGGAAAGCAGCCAAAGAAAAAAAACTCGAGGACCCTGAAACAAAACCAACAGCCACCAGTTAATGGCCTATTTAAACCGTCCCCCTTCTGGTCGATAAATTATTTTTTTCGCAGCATCGAATCGACCATTCAGGATGTTCAATGCAGCGGAACCGTCATTTTGTCCACGACTTGAAAATATCTATAATAGTCGCAGCCGCCACAGTCGCGTCATAAATCAACTGACAAAAGCGTAGCTAAACGTTCGACCCACAGCAACAAACAACCATACGCAACGCACGGCGCACGGGAAGTGGTTTTCATATTTTTTTTTCTTTTCTCATTTTTTCTTTAAAGCGAGTTTCGTGTTCTTGCGGGTCGAGAAGGGAGGCCATTTGTTATTCTCGATGCCTCCACGAAATCGTGGACGTAACACGCGTTACGCTTGCAAGCGGCGACGCAAGAACACGTCCATTATTTTCTGTTCCGATGCTCGTAGCCTGGAATAGATAAGAAGACAGCAGGACAAAACGAAAACGCCGGTTGACGTGTAAATTTTAAGTACTTTCCGCCGCCCCCAAAAGGGGGTTCGAACTTATCTCCCACCGTTTCAATCCCCTACGCAGCCCACAGCTTCCGTTATTTCCCTCGCCGAATTTCCATTTTCGCTTCGACTTCGACTGGCTGGCGTAAACGCGACGCGGGTAAGGAGTAAGAAAGAGTGTTTGAGCAAGAAGAGGAGCGAAAGACATGTACAGGGTGTATTCGTGTAATCGTGGTATCAAGTGGAGAGTGGTTTGTTTCTCGTGTGCAAAGTGCAGAGTGTGAAACAAAAATTGTTCATACGAGGCACTGCTTCTATGATATTTAAATTTGGATATTGCTAGGGAACGAATGCATTGCGTATCAGAGTTTTTATTCGTGTTTAGAAATGATGTCAGCAGTTGGTATACTTCAAAATGCAGTCGAATTTATTATACACTTGTAAGGTTTTGATAATGGATTGATTTTATTCCTTTTCGAATTGTTAAAAGTATCCTCTCTATTGTACCACATAAATTAATGAATGCTAATGACAGATATGTCAAATGATAATAGCGAGTTTGAATATCGTAGAAATATTTGAATTAGATTTTCCTGAAATTGAGGTCTCATATGAATAAATTTTATTGGCCGTTCTTTATTTCCGAGAAAGTACGTCGGTTTTCGTTTTACCAGGATTTACTATACACCCTGTATAGTCGTTTCACCGACGTTCACCGCGAAAGTTCACTGCAGAATGGGGAAAAGTCGGGTCGATCAAATGGAATCGTCAACTTTAAGCAGTGAATCGAGCAGACAGCCGAATTCTTTTGGAACAATGTTCTACCACTCTCACTTACTTTTCATGCGAGGAATTACCCGTGAATTTCCTCCTCGAGCACTTTTTCGGCGACAAAACGATCCGTTACAGACGAATATGAGTTTACATCGCGCCATCGTTGTCACATATATAAATAAAAAATACGAAACGAAGGATAGAAAAATTTATTTCTCAAATAAATAAATGCTCCACACTCTCCGCTGCAATTACGCGAAATTCAATATTTCTGAGATGTTAAATTTTGTAGACGTGCATTCCCCAATCTTATTTCCTTTCCTTCGTTCCACAAATTCTATAACGTATGCGCGTTATCATTTTTTAAACACCCTGCGCAGGGGGGTGGAAGTCGAGAAGTTTTTCGCGTCAAGCTCATTCTAATTTCCAACGTGAACCGGCTTAAGGGAAAATAATTCACCGGATATTTTCGAATAAATTTCCCGCGCGCAAAGGGAGCCAGCAGGGAAAAGGGAAAGAGGGCAATAGGGGCGAGAGGGAACAAAAAAAAGGAGGAACTACGAGGTGTTAAGCAGCACGCTTTTCCACGGTGGTGTAAATTATGCTCTTCTTACAGGCCTCTGCCCGGCAGTTTTCACTCTATCCTAAGTTGGCTGGCCAGCCGTGTATTTATGTTACGAGTTATTAAGAGAAAGTTTCAGGTTTTACGCCGACTAACGTCCCACACGATGCGCTCGACAGAGAAACGGCCCGTCGGTGTCCTAGGCGAAATTAAAACCTGCCGTGGTAAAGTCCAATCGCAGTTGGAAGTTATGGGCAGTTGTAAAGAAAAAAAAAAAAAAATTGACTCTGCAATTATCTGCCATTGTGAAGCTTTTAATTAATGGTTGCTCGATTGGGTTTCCATTGGTTGCGACTTTGTTTGAGGATTTAAGGGACGCTTTTAGATACATTGTTGAGCACGGTTCCTTATAATTAAGAAGGTGCAAGGAATTTTTGGGATAAATAATATTGTTGTAATTAATGGGCTATGATTAGATACGGTGTAATTCTAATGTTACTACTTTATTCGATGAATTATGAATCGTGAATTATGATCTAATATACACTCTCGGAAATAAAGAAGCATTATTTATTTTTCTGATGCACGCGTGCCTAATTTCCAATTTTCTTCTCTTATTTATCGTAAATTAAAGTTGCCTTTTGCAATTCCCGTTACGATCCTGGTCCTATAATTACGTAGAGTCCATCACGAACATCGCACTAGATTAAATTCAGCAAACACGTTACAAAGTTGTACGTAGTCTTTAGCTCGCACGGAATTCGTTTCCTTCGTGGAAATCGTGTTTCCTGTATCTGTACGCGGACTGTGATTGCTTTTGGCCGTAGAAACGAATCACAGATGTTGCACGTAAAATGGATTCAACGAAATTTTAGTTACGGTTCCTTTCGGAAAACGTTTTTCGCAATCTTCGATTCCATAAGATACAAAATAAGAATTTATTAACTGATGGGAATTAAAAATATTGAAGGTCTTTTCCCCCAAATTTCTTTCTCGCGTAACAAAAGAAATCCCGTCGAATCGTCCAGAATCGACAACGAATTATACCGATCTGCTTGGCAAAAAAAAAAAAAAAAGAGTAAGAAAAGATAAGCGCAAGAGAAGTCCTGCACGATGGTAGTTCATCTGGAGCTTCTTCAGAAACCGGGCTTCAGAATCACCCCGTCATCCCTTCTGAAACAGCTATAGAATGTCTTTCGAGTGACTCAGCTCTCTCGTTCGTCCCCACGTTTTTGACAAAATCGATCGATCTCACGACAGATAGGATTAAGGGGTGGAACGATCGCAAAGGAATACCGAAAACGCTTGACCTCCGAATTCCTTTGCGTCTCCGTTGCTGTCGATAGCAATGATCGACCGATACGTAAGAAACCCTACGTGCAAACGGAGTGCTCCGAAAAATAGAGAAGAAAGAAAACGCAAGGGATGAAAGGTGATTCCGTGGTAAATTTGCCACGTGCCGAGTAAATAAACGCTGCCCCCTTGCTAGCGAGATTCGACAATTATCAATTTTGTCAAAGCAATTTGTTAGAGTTGATTGATAGAGAGATTGAACTATAGAAATGTGCAACGCGGCGAGGCAATACGAGGCAATACTTAAATCTGGAGCAATTTAAAGCAGCCCGTACAATATGTTTTCAAGGGGAAATAATTTTGACCCAAAGAAAAGCACTTTGAAATGCTAAAAACAAAGTGGAAAAAAATATATCAGCGGTTTAATTAAACTAAAATCCTTCTCCCCTATCGCTATCGGCCGACCTAAAAGGTAAAAGTAATCCAAGAAAATAACTCCATGGAAGAAACTCCGAAAATCCCCCGGACGAAATAATAAAATGGAGGAGCGATAAAATCAACGAATATGGAGGAGAATAAAATTCATACGCTCACGCGTGTTCCACCGTCGAGGTCCAATGGGGCGTCGATAAAAATAAAACTAAACGACGGGAATTCGTCGAGGTAACGTCGGGCCGAAGGCAGGCAGTCAGCACACGTCTGAAGAGGAAGAGTGGCCAACATCCTCTTTTTTAATATATTTCCGGAAGGTTACCGCTATCAAATCGCATGAACCAGTGGTTTCGACGCTCTGCTGGCTTCCGTGCCCTCTCACAATCTTTACCACCGCCGCTGCCATCCACGTCAACGTTGTCATCCCCTTTCCTTTGTCCCTGCTTTATTGCCTTCTTAACGGCACAGTGCCGGGAAATGACGTCGACCGATTCTTTCTTATCCCCTCCTCGATTTTGTACCTTTCGTCGCTGTTACCTGACCGAAGATAAGTGTTTCCATTTCACCGGTGGACCGTATCCAGGTTGGTCAATTAGAACGATTTGTTTCTGTCTGTAGGTAGAGCAGCATGGAAAACTACAGGGTTAAGGTCTATTGAGACTGATACAGTGTCGTCTGGGACAGGGAGCAACAGTTTCTTTTTTCGTTCTAACCCTTTCTTCCTGTTCCAATCGAGGTGTCAGGATTGTGGCCGCTAATTATTCAGTTTGTGGGTCCTTTTTGTTGAGCGGTATATTGTATATATTAATGAACTCGTGTTGAAAAATTGCGTGCAATTTCTGTCTTCGATATTCTTCAAGTTTCCTTTTAATACGGTATTACTGAATGTGGAATAAAAATCGGTGAAACGAAATACAGTTCTTACGATACTCACTGGCATTGAAATATTAAAAATAAGAAGACGAACAAAATAGGAGAATGAAATGAGAATCGCGACCGACCAAGAGTGAGATCGTTTGGCCAGGATAAAAGTTGAAAGGTTGACACAGGCACGCGAAACAATTTCCCGGCGTAAAAAAGTTGAAATATCTGCGTATGACTTGGACGGCGGTGTAACTTGTTCGGGAAATGGAATGGAACTTTCTTTCCTACTGCTTTAGCTTGTAAACTTTATTTCTCCCATAGTTCCCCTTAAACTCTCGACTTGACCGAAACTCCGCAGATGGCATCAGTTCTTAATTAAAATGCAACCTTCGTACAAATATTCGTCGGGCAAGCTGTGCTCGCCACCGAAAACGGAAGACGGCAGGATAGAAGGTGGAAGATAAAAAGAGATGATCAGATAGAGACGTTTCATTCGTGAACGGTTGAATTTTAGAGAAAGAAACGATCGTACGGCGCTGATTTCGACTGTACTGTGCGCCACGGAGCATAGAAGAGGTGGACGAAGAAGAAAGAAGAAGAAGAGAAAAAGAAGCAACCCGAGGTTATCATGACCGGAATGACAAATGACTATCAGAATAATTTCTTTTCTTTATCCGAGGGAACAGACTTCCTTTCATCTTTCTCGACGATCTCGCCGAACTCTGGACTTTTCGGATGCTAATGAAACGAGCGTGCCGATAAGTCGACGACGAGAAAACGCCTGGAAAGTTGGCCTCGCCGTTTTCACGATTTCTCTTTAAACACCGTACGATTGTAACATTAGAGGAGATAAGGGATATATGTATTCGAGTTGAAGCCAAATATTAGATCCCCCAATTAGAGTTTCGACGTTTCAGCTTTCGCGTAGAGAGAACGCAAGGTTTAACGATTATTGCGAAGATAGCCGGGCGTACACTCAGGTGCAAAGCGGTTAGCGTATGGTAGGAGCAGAATTTTTGATTAACTGAATTTTTCTTTGGGTTCATTACGTTTGACGTCTTTTGTACAATTTGGAACAAATGTACAAATATGCGAATTGTTATTATCTATGCTTGTATAGAGTTATCAGTACCATGATTGACATTCTGCTGCATTATGTTTATCCCTGTTCCTTTTTCTACTCAGTCATGTGCATTTATGTTAGATATATCAAGAAAAGAATTTCTAAAAAAATCAATCACAAAATAGTTCATTCATAATTTTATTTTAACAATTACTGTCGAAAATTTCCAAGGTATAAAGGTATATATATCTAAAGAAAAACGAGATCAGAACGAAATTAAAATATAAATAATATTATTTCTCATTTATATCATTTCACGATTTTTGCACACGAATTAAATCTTCACACGGAATTCAAAATCACTTGGAGAACTTAATGGGACATCAAAATATTTCAATCTATAATTCCAGAATGTAAAGCTAGCTTGCAGCAGCAATCTGAGCAATGCCCTATGATTCTAACGGAGCAGAAGCATTTCCAGAATCCTGAAACACAGGTGAACATAGACGAGCCGGCAGGTGAAGCCTCGTTACCGTGTTGCAATTAAAAGATTCGTTGCTCCCTCTCCTTTGGAAGTTAATACCAAAGCAAATCCTGAACCAGCGTAAGGAAATCTTTCGATTTGTTGAAGCCTCTCTTACGGCAAACGATTAGCCTTTCAAGTTATTCTCCCGCCGTCATCGAGACATTCCTAAACGACGAAACGTCTTTGAAGTTCTCCAATAAAATACGAACCTTTTTCCTATTATTATCATTCGTCCGTGTGTATCGTAACGAACACGGGAAACGTTTCGAGGAAAGTTGAGCGTGCACGTGCATGTGTACACGATGTATGCGTGTACACGAATGGAATGGAAAGAAGCACGAGCAGGGAAGGAAGAAAAAATAAAACTGACAAAAGGTAAGCAAACGAGAAAGGGAGAAAGAAAAAGTTTCTCTTCGTCTTGAAAAATTTCCCGTTCCGCGTATTCGACGTGCTCGACGAAGTGCCACTCCACGTTCAATTTCACGTGAACGCGCTGGCGAGTGGATTTTTTCTTTTTTTCTTTTTTTTTAACGATAAACAGATTCCATCGTAAAATCGTAGTCACGTGGAAAAGTGGCACGAGTTTCTTGTATACCGTTGGCTCGGTACGTATATGTACGTGTACAGATGGCAACCGAGTCGAGACGAGTCATGTCTATTGCGGATTTTTCCTTGCGGAGGAGTTAGTCAGTTTCGAACTGAAACTAATACCGATGACGGTTCTGCTGTGGGGAAAAAGGAAGCGACCACGAGACGTCGAAGAGGGAACAGCGGATCTAAAGTGGCGCTCGTGGAGGAGAAAGAGGAAGCCTCTCGTGTATATATGGGGTGTCCCGTGTGCACGTGGACGTGAATTATAGTTCCATGGAGATGGAGAATCATTGTTGATGAGAAACGTTCAGAATTTTCAGGCTTCTGAATTTTTTCAGATTTAATGATATTTATGTGTAAATGTTTGCAGCGAGAAGTACGGAGTGGTTGGCATTAATTTGAAAGGGTTAACGGCGGTGGTATTGATCGGCTAGGATGTAGATATTCAATGAAAATAATTTAGATTCAGATCTTCCGAATGTGAGAAATTTTCTTTCACACTGGTCCCACCTGTTGCTCTTCAATATTCTCTATTTCGTTTTCGAAAGACATTTTAGCAAATGTTGACAAATTACTTGCGACCATACCAATTGCCCGGAATTAAATGTATTGCAATAATATTCTACATAGTTGTTTCACAATACTAACAAAAAATGACTGTGAAAATAATTTTAAATAATCAATTTGCCTAATTATTCCTATACCACGAGAATTAAAAATACCGAAAGAAAGGACCTATCGTCCCTCTGATCTTTAATGTAAAACGATTTTACAACCACAACTGAAAACAAGCCAGCAAATTAAAAAGCAACCCCTTTACAAACGTCTCCATTCCTCAATCTCCGAAACCCAAACAAACTAAAAAATAACACTCCCACGTACTAAAGTGGAGCAAAAAACAAGAGCCGGCGCAGAGTAAAAAAAAAAGAAAAAGAAAAAGAAAAAAGAAGACAAAGAGACCCATGAAAACAGTACTACAGACTCCAGCACCACCGACCAGACATATTCGAAAAAGAGAAGGATCGTTTTGGAAAACGCGGGAATTGGATAAGGGTCGTTAGATAGGACACCCTGTATACCCACGTAATACCGCAGAAAGTCTGTATCGTGTACAAAGCCAGGTCTGGGTAGAAAGAGAAAGAGAGGAGATGTGAAAAGAGAGTCGAAGGTGGGGGTGAACGCGGTGTAAGAGAAAGAGACGAGTGAAAAAAAGGGGGGTAGATAAAGGGAGAAAGAGAAATGTTCACGGTGGTGGAGAGAAAGGGAAGCGGTTCGTGGTGGTTGAAGGAGGAAATGGGAAAGAGAAAGAGGGAGAGCAGACTGTGCCCGATAAAAAGCCCTGATTCCCACGAGCGTGGATAGCCTACGATGAAAACCTCTCAGCTCGCCGACCACGGCACGGCATTAGAACGTCCACGAGCACCATGTCGGATTTTTCGTCCGCAGACACTATAGCTAAACAGTGCATGTATGTATAAAGAGAAGGATAGTATAGATGCGAAACAAGTAGAAGCAGAAGCGGCAGACATGTACGTAACGTTTCGTTCCCGGTTGTATCTGTGTTTACTGGGCTATGATTATGTAATCACCGGCAGCTTCTGCGGGTTCGAGCATTGTTCGGCTGCCCATTGTCTTGGCCATTGAAGATTTCTCACTCGAGCGTTTTCCCTTTTCCTTTAGCGCGTACCGATGACGATTCCAGACAGCTGGAGGAATTCGGTGTTCGCCAGTATCGCGTGAAATGACGCGAAACAAACGGGTTGCTCGAGATAAGTAGTGGCACTGGGTGTACCGCGATGGATGGGTAAGGCGAGGGATAAAGGGCTGGTGGTATTTGTATGGGTTGCTGATTTGTTTGAGAAATTGTTCGGGTTAAGTTATATTCGTTTAATTATTCCTGATTACATCTTGGAATATAATTTGGATACGTGTCTGTTGTTGGGAGACGTTCGGTAAAATTATTTGGGTATTTAGTGGTAAAGAATGGTTTTAAGAATTGTAACGAATACATCAATTGGAATATGAGGAGGGTGCATATAGAAATTAGGGATCTTTCGGGGTTACTGGAAATTTAATCGCAAATTTCCTCGCTGGATGGGCTGTCGCGTTCGATCCTCTAACAGTATCGATTACTGCATCCGGTGAATACAATAATGTTACAGATTAACATTGGAACTTTGGAATATTGATACCTAATTATGGTTGATATGCACCGGGTATGGCATTCAGCAGCTTTGGTAAAATTATTTACATTATGGACAGCATAAGATGCATTTTAGAGCAAGTGCTCCATTTTGGAGCACCCATTTACCCATTTGGGTAATGCCACTTCAAATATGCATGTACATAATATAGTCAATTCTGTTTGGAAATTATTGTTCATTTATCGTACTACTGAAAACTTGATATCGTGCGAAATTGAATTTTCCCACGAGACGTACGAATAATATAAATTTCATCGCATCCATTTTTATTCAAAAAGCAGTTACACCTTCTGCGTGCCGAAAACAAAATGCAAATGTTGAATTCATGTTTCAACCACCTATCCCGCCTCTGAAACGTTTAAATTGCTTCTTTCTTGGAACCCAACCGAATCTACATTTCCTTTGTCATCCATTCCATCGAGGCGTTCAAATCGACATTACACACTGTACCCGCTGTATCTTCCGTGCAGGCGTGTCAATTTTACCCCAGCGCCCGCTGAATATGCATCCCCGTGACGCTTTCAATCGAACGAGTAGCGCACCTTGTCGCATTATCCTACGCTCGAATTCGACGGGCGTCTTTTATTTTATCCACGGGCCGAGAAACTGTCGCGCATCGATTTCACGGAAGAGCATTCTGTTCACTTGCCAAGTATATTGTTACTTGAGTATCAGCTTAAAGGGAACTGCACAACGTCGACGAGACAAAGCGATTGATTGTAACACGATAGGCGAGGGTGTATATAAAAAGCAAAGACAGGGACTCTGGAGGCAGAGTTAGCGTCTTTCTCTCATCCATTTCTCTCCTACAAGAAGAGATCCCACAAAAGAAATCCAGCGCAGTGATTACCGGCAGACGCACTCGAGGAATCGGAATAACGCTCCAGAGAAATGATATATATCTTTTTCTTTCTTTGCCCCGTTTTCATCCCTGCCTTGTTTCCATTCCTTAATTTCAACCCGGAATCAATCGACGGTCTAGCGTACCTCTGTTCTCTCGTTTCTATTTTCCTTCCTCTCGCTTCGAGAATTTTCCTCGGCGGTAAGGAAAGAAAAGGAATAATAAATAATTAAAAAAGTAATAAAGGAAAAGAAAAGAGACGAAGGAAAATATTCTACTGAAACGCGAACGTCTCGTGCGGTAATGATCGAGTCCCGAATCGCGAGCATGAAATTGCACGCTATCGGGCATTGTGAACGACCCGCGAGACTGGTCTCCAGACGATGTAATCCGACGGTGTTTGTTGGATTTTCAATCTCTCTAGACCGGAGGACCGTTAATCTCCGCGTGTATTCCACGAACGTGTCTAGAGGTAATTGTCTAATCACTGTTATCCGTATAATTGCACGGCGATTATGCGTTTCGTGCCGCCCGCTTCGAGAATTCTGAACGCTGGCGGATTTGAAAGAAATACAGGTTCGGGTTGCTTGGATCACGTGGGTGGTACAAATGTATCAATCGAGAGATCGATGGAAACGAATGTTAAGTATTCACGAGCGTGAGTTGGAATTGTTTTCCAGGGGATTTTATATCGAATATTTTTTATTGATCCTGAAACAACAGCAGCATTTTTGTTGCACTTTATTGGTTTGAAAATTTAATTGGTGTATTGGAGCTTTTGTTTCGGTAACTGAATAGTATGTATTTGAAAAGTGTGTTTCTTTATATGAAAAAGGGTCATTTTTTTAACAAGGGTGCAGAGTCTAAACGAGTACCATGTTGCGTTCCGGTAAAAAAAAATATAAAATTCCCCACTTTATCGTACTCCCATTTTTTCGCAGCGGTCGTGCATCCTAAAGAAAACCTTCTACATAGTAAAATCCTCGATCATCGACGATCGTCCGTGCCACGGAATACGAGAACAAAGGGCATCCCCGTTTATGCTCGCCGTCACAAGGATTATCTCCACCCTCTAATGTCACACCCCGGTACAATCGCCAAACAAAAAGCTGAAGAAAAATACAGAGAAGAAGAAAAAAACCAAAATACTCGAAACCCCATACACAACCATGAACGCCTCGACGAATAGAGCGAACCGCCGCATTACTCGCCCCCGCCATCGACGGAACAGCAAAACTCCGGTCAAGATCGATCCATCGTTCCAGCACCGAGCCAGCTGTGTGTTCGACCACCTTAACCGATGTTAAGGATTAAAGGTTCGATGGAAAGCAATCAATCGTAACGCGATGGGCGAGAAAGCACGAATGTAAGGGGGACAGAGGAACACCGCACCGCCACGACCGGCCGTCCAAGTTTCGCCGTGGAAAGAAATCCGGTGGCGGCGTGATTACCGGGCACAGACGCGATCGAGGAATTGGTATCACGCTTGAACACGGTAGGGCCGTTCTTTCTAATCCGCGACGAGACAAGAACCGGTCGATAAACGTGCTATATATCAGAGGTCTCGAGTGCACCGACGGGATGAGAAAGCTGAAAGGGCCGACGGGAAAAAAGCCAGGGGAAATCTGCAGGCGTTTGCCCTATTTAACCCTTTCGACGAAACTTTTCTATATTTCACGCTCGAAGGATACGTATGTAATAAATATTCAATCTATCTATCCAACCGTCTATCTATGTATGCATGCGCGCGTGGAATTCGCAGAGATCAGCAGAAGCGGATCGAAGTATGGATATCTGAGGCTCGAATTGGAGGAAGGCTCCGAGTGAATTCTCTTTCTCTGTCTCTTTCACTTGTTCCCTTTTTGCCCGATCATTCGAGCGCTACTTCCGGTAACTAGATTATGGGGGCAAGTTCGTAGAAATTTCATTCGACGGAATGGTCTGAAGGATTGTGTAGTACCCGAAGGAATTGCTCGAGTTCCGTGAACTTGAATATCTGCGGATGGGTATAACTGGTTCGTACGTTTTCAATGTTTTATTCACGGCGCAGGGTACAAGTTGCGTGAAATTGTCGGACGCAATCCGATATTTTGTCAAGACGCGAAAGGGCCACGGTGAAATTTAATACCGATGCATTTACATAAGCTGCTTGGAAACCGCCGGGTATTAAATAATATAATGGGTTAGTAGCTTTATAGTTGAATATTCGTTCCGCTTATTATAATATGTATTGCTTGATATTATTTCAATATCGTAATTCAATGAACGAATTAATTAAAATACTGTCACGCCTGATTATGGGAGAAGATCGCTTCAATTTTGGAGTAAATTATGATTCCATCGAGCGTTTCACCGTTTTGATACAAACTAGATACTGTTCCAAACAGATAGCGCGGAAAAGATGTCCCATCTTTAGAAAAGGAAAGGTAAAGAGTATAACAATAAATAAATTCTACTAAGATAATCCAGCAATGTTGTATTACAAAGTACTGCATCGATAACGAATCACACCTAATCGTACCTCCGTGCGAAATTAATTAACGAGATGAATCAGCCGAATCATAGACAGAAATTTCAGGCAGGATATAAAATTCGAAGGTGAACCGACCACCATCCGTTCGTTTTCGGTTTACCGCGCCTGAGATTGCACGTCTCCGGAAGCTCGTGCATTCAGCAAAGTGTGTGCACGACGACAAAGGCTTTTCAGTCGAAGAACGAAGGACAATCAGTCACAACGCGTTGTATCACAATGTTCATGGAACGAATGTCTGCCACAGAGGGCCTTCTGTATAAACGAGACGAACATTATCGATCCGCATAGTCGCAATGAGAAATAATGCATCCTCCGGAGGAACACCGTTGCTTCTCGATCCAAAGAAAATACGCGCGAGCTGAGAATAAACTGTTTCGCGTCTTTCCTTTTTTCCTCTTTTTCTTTTTTGTTTTTTGCATCTTCCCTTGGAAACACGAGCAGTCACGGGGCACCGGGGCTCTTTCAGCCTTGCCGGCTGTTCCCCGACGCATCCATTTGTATCTCAACCTTTCACCTGATTTCTCGGCTCGTTTAATCCGTTGCGTTCATTCAGTGTGCCCTCTATCCGCGTCTGTCTTTCTTGAGAAACGATTGATATTCAAATTGGAAATGGAACATTGCTCTGCGAATTTGCTACGCAAGGAGGAAGAACAGGTATCGATTTTTTTTTTTCGGAAAAAATTGCAGCGTGAATTGATCAACCATATTCATGGTACGTATACTTGGAGAAATTGTTAAATTAAATATATTTTGCATTATTTTCAGGAACAAACGTTCCTAGAAATATGGCGAACACATTTTCACCTTGCAGCATTTCCTTGTTCAATTAGCAGTCGCATTATTTGCCACCGAAAAGAGGATCTCCAGCGATCAACGGTAAGCCATTTAATTTTAATATCAAATTTGACAAGTCGTAGACTCGCAGTCGTAGAACGAAGTTTATCTCGTCGGCGAATTAAACCAAGACTCTCCCCCTTCCAGAGAAATACAATTACCCGATTCTCGAAAGCTGACCGAACTCGATTGTTCGAGCGAGCCAGGACGGCGAGGCGCGGCGTGGAAAATCCAAGAATTACTCTTAACTGTAAGTGGAGTTACCGTCCAATGAATTTATAGAGGCCGGCTTAATTTCAAGCGTCAGCTTAACTCGCGGGCGGGAGGGTAAATTAGATAGAAGAAGACAGCTCTGTTCCATAATTTAATGCGAGGAACTGCGTTTACTCCGATGCTTTAATTTCAACCACTCGGCGCGCGCGTTTCGCCAGAGGAAAATTGAGGTTCGTTGATAAATCGAGATTATGGTCGAACCGTTGCTTTAAACTCCGGCCTACCCGCTTTCTACGCGGAAGAGAAGAAGAAATGGGGAAAAAGTGGCACAGGTAAGGCAATGAAAATCGTTTGCCCCGCCAGCTTATTACCACTGTGTGCGAAGTAAATTGTACGGGCACAATGTTAAACCATGATTAGATAGCCTTCAATGAACTTTACGCAAATGTGTATTTTCCGGATTAGCGCGGAGCGATTATATTAGTATGCCTGGTTGCCTGATTTATAACGCTGTTGGAATTGTTAAACCTTTTCGGCGGGGTAATCAAACGACCAGGTTGTCGACGGAGAGCCCGTGAAAAATTATTTACATTGTGTGCGATATCGGACAAAGAACTACGTAAATGTGTCTGAAGTGATAAATTTTATGATTACGTGGTGTAATGAGATTTGGCATAATCAAGGCAAGATTCGTAGTTGACGTATGTATCAGTGAAGGGGTTTAATTGGAATAATACGTAAATTGTGAAATCATTTTATTATTAGGTTCTAAAATTGTAATTAAGGTCAATGTATTTTTAACCTAAATATTATTGATATCGATTATTGAAAAATTTGTCAATCTTCGCAGTCATCTGGCGAAAAAATAATACTACCAAATGATACCTCACCCTAATCGGCCCTTAAAATTGCAATGCTTCGCTAATACAAGAAATACTATCACTTAACGATAACATCAAACGTTTGATTTTGTATGAAATCACAGATCTCACGACTGGGAATACAGAAACACCCGAGGGAACAGTATTTTGTAGAAGCATGTCGTAACCATATTGTATCAGCACGAAGAATTATCCCGTCTTCTTTCCCGGTGACGCGGACCGGCGAGATTTCGAAAACTAGACAAACTGTGCTCTCTCAGTCAGCCTCAAATGATGTTAGAATTTATTTTTAACCGCTTACGAGATCGGGGGAGAAGCACGGATACGAGATAAAATCGACCTCGATCGCTTCATTATCCAAGCTCATTACGCGACGAATTTCAAATACAATTCGATTTTAATCCGCTCAGGCTACTCCTTCAATATTCGCCTCTTATTTCAAGCGTGGGTAATCTGATTAAAGAGATCCATTTTTGGGGGGACAGGGACAGGGGAGGAGTTCGTATAATACTCGTATTAATAAATTTGCATTAATTATACGTGATGGCAAGTCCGTCATTGAAATGATATTCCGATAAAAGCAGAAATTTTGCAATTTTAATGCACACAATAAACGAGGAAGAAAAAGGAGGCGAGCTAATACGTGGGAATAGCGAACGACTATAATTCACGATTACGAACAGTTGGCGAATCTTCATTTCCATATATGTATTTATTTATATATAACGCCGGGTTTATTAAGCGACAATTATCCTGCTCTGTTCTAACGGGGTTCATAAATATGTGAAACGGATGGGTGCATAATTTTTCTGCGTGTGACGCCTTGTTTTTTAGTACAGAGGAAAATATCGATATAATATAACTATGAACGAACGTTCGATTGTTTATGCAACGACATCTACTAACAAGGAATGAATGACAATGGCGATTCATTATATTTAAATAATATCCCGTGGCCACAAGGATTTATTATTATCACGATAAGTATCGACGATGCGGAAATCGTGATAAAGTACTATTAACGCTGGAACTTCCGTTTCCATGAAATCTTTCCGCAGACTTTATTAGATACCTCTGCCATTGAGTGGCACATGAAAGCAAGTTATTCAGAATGCTGATCGATTCGAGAGTACCCGATAACATTTCGTTGCATTGATGAAACACCGCTGGAAAATGTAATCAGTCGTCGAATTTATTCATTCTTATTCTTCGAAATAAATGTAGTCTGCTTGATCCGTTGAATTATTCACATGTTTATGCCGGAAATGGGGTTCTGTCCAAGTCGTAAGAATTTTTTTTATAACATATTTCGTCACGATTGATATACATATCCTTTGGTAAGGCAAATTGCTAGGTAAACTTGGTGCAATGAAACGCGACGGAATAAAGATTGAGCGATACGCATCTGAAGAAATTCCATTGAATGCAGCTGACAGATTCGTAGTTTTCAAATTAACGACACGCATGAACTGCGATGAATTAAATCGTGTTGCGCAATCACGTACTTATCATTCGAAACTGACGTCTAACAGGCATCATGAAGGAGTTCTTAGAATACTAATATTTTCCTACGTTTATCTATTTTCCAAGACTCTAATGAAACAATCATAATTATCATTTCAACCATTCAGCTCCACATCTGAATTGAATTCAGCCGCAATTTAATTACCACGTTTTAAATATACCACCTGAGAGAATGCTGGACTGTAAAAGTCGAATAAACCACGTAGGTGGGAATTGTGGAAACGTTTATTTGTCAGATCAATGAAAGGATCAACAAGAAGAAATAACATTTTCCTCGGTGGTACAGTCTCGAAAGCAAACAAACGTGTCCAGGACACGCGAACAAATCCGGATATCACTTTATTACATATTTCATGTTTCGGGTCCTCCTGCGCGTAACGCGAAACTTCTCCCTACAAATTCGATGCAGTTTGAGACAGCAGCGGATAACAGAGGAATCCACAAGGGTAAAGCCGGGGGAGAGTAACCAAGAGAAAAATCCAGGTTTTCAATTTCCCTGGTATATACAAGAGAAGGAGAATCGTGTACTCCATGCACATTTTCCACGAGCCTTGCCCTTAATTCCTTCTATTTCTTTCACTTTTTCGGCAGAGATACTGAGCTGAATCTTAAACAATATTAAAGTGTGCTTTAATCAGAGGAATCGCAGGGAGGAAGAATTTTAAAATGCTCCAGGAGATTTTATTTCTTCGCCTCTGAGTGATATCATTGAGCTTCATAGATATTGATTGCAATATTTATTTGTTTCTTAATGAAAAGTTGTTGGAATATATGTACATATTTTCTGTAATTATAAATTTTGCGTTGTAATTGGTAAACAATTTTTTTCTTCTTTCAAGTCTTCTTTCAAGATTAAGAATGAGCATAGTTATTATTTCAAAAGCAATAAGTAATATGATAACCATATCTGAAGAACAACGAATCGAAAAATTGAAGATAAATATACATTTATGCATGAATATAAGGCTCCAATTCGTAGATCCACTGGGGGCTAAATGAAACTTCCATAGAAAAATTCGCGTGGCAAGCAAAGAAGAGATATAGGCACCATACTGTATGCGAACAGTTCTACCTTATTGGTTTCTTATGTTAAACAAAACCGTATATAATGGCACGCAACGTTCCTGGTCGAAATCGTTGGGCGCACGTGCCCCCTCGGACTTTCATACGTTTTCTTCCTGTTATTTATGATATAACAGAACTCTGGCTGACACGAAAAAGAAAAAAAAAAGAGAAAAAAGAAGAAGAAGCAAGGGACAACAGTCAGATACTGTAAGCATTCGGCGGGGGTGGAGCGGAAAGGACAGCAGCAGCTTATGATAAAATCGAATTTCCTCCAGTCGGACGGAAGGCAAACTAAAGGGAACAAAGAGAATATCTGTTCCTTCTGAGAGAAATAATTTTGCCTCGTGTACATACGTCTGGTCGGGACAGTAGCTCGTCGATTTCGTTCCCTTTGAATAATTCACCAGGAGCTGTTTTATTTCAATGATGTATCGCGCTATTTAGAATGTCGGGATACGAATTGTCACCTGTTGTTGTCGTGAGATTATTCGTGAATTTATTCATCGATTATTTATAATTATTTATTTACTTTTTTATTCAAAGTATTTGAATGGAATATTGATTTTGTAATTGGAAATATGGAATCCTATTTTGTGGGAGGTTAAAATTGTGAGCGAAATGTTTGGAGTATAATTGCGAAAATAACATAAATTAAATGTGTGGTGAAATAAGTAGAAATAGTAGTGAAAATGACCTAATTTTCTTCACGGGATAATACTGTTCTACATGTGGTAGAAGATATTTTTTGTTCCTATGAAAACATGACCGAAATTTAGAAGCATTAATAAAGGGGAATGCTCTGACTTGTACCCAGTTTCAGGGAACCGTTTGATCTTTATTAAATTACTTTGTTAGAGTAATTCTGTTAGAAACGTAATTGGAGGTTTCTCTCCTCAGAGGGTTTATTTCATTTAGGACGGACGATGGCTTGGATAATTAAATGATAAAGGGGTGTTACAATTAATAGTTTTAACTTATTTCTAAAGCAAACCTATTTTTTTATTGAATTTGTTACAGGATAATAGAGGATATGAATTTTTAAACTATGTCGTCCTATTTTATATTATATGCATTTGAAAAACTTCGTCTTTAAGGGAAGGCAAATTTTTAGAAATATGTTCAGAGTATATAGTAAGAACTACTTACTTAATTGATAGAAAAAGGAATGAAATAACTCGAAGGAAACAAAATGTGATTATGTTAAACAGAAGTGAAGAAAAGTTGATTGATCGTATCTCTTCCCATCTGGTAAATTGATTTTTGCACCTGTTAAACAGCGTGAGGTATTATTTGCAATTTAAAAGTTGATTGCAACATTTCCTCACGGGTCGTTTTCAAAGTCAATGAACTTCCTTGCATTCTTTTAATGAGCTCTTTTAAATTCAGGGCCTGCTGTCTGTCCCACCACCTGCATTATAAGACCAGACATTCGTTATTTCATAATTACATATGAAATAGTGCTTCTGTCATTTCGTTTGTTTCTTCTCTCTCGGTTGGTGAATTTCATGGCGACCTAATTTTCATTTTATTAATACAAAATTGTAATTCCACCAAATTTCTTTATTTTAGATATTCCTTTGTAACACGGAGCACGTTTTCTACTGTTTTTTCAAATATTTACTTCACTTGTTTTTATTGCCCTGGGGAATTTTGACTTGAAATTGAATCAAGCTAATATTGAATTCGATATTTTATCTATTTAATTTATTCCAAACTCAAAATCGCCAATCAAACGATAATAAAATAATTCAATTTCCAAACATCCAAATGTACATTTTTCCCTGGTATTGTCCATTTGATTAAAAACTTATCATTTCGAAATTTTTAATTTCACTCTCCCCAGCTTCCCCGTTATCTCGTTTAATTTCCCTGCTAAATTCTCCCGATAAATTAAAGTTTTGTTGATCCATTCACGTTGCCAAAGCAGGGCGAAACAAATTTGTTTTCGCGAATTCGTCGCGATAATGTCAGATTTTCCCAGGCTCGTAGCCACGGTTTATCTTGTATCGTCGACGCTGAAACGCTCACGGAGAAGTTGAAGCAGGCAAGATTAAAACATCGTCCACGGGAAGCACGAATATGCATTTTTCTCGTATTAACCATAAAAGATGGCCGACGCAAACGTGTCTGTTCCGAGTCGTAATTCATTTTATATTTCCTCTGTTTCCTGTTAACCAGCACCCGTGCACAACCTCGTCGTAACATTACAGCGCCCACGCGCACATATTGCACACACGCGCAGAGGCCGTCGTAGAGAGCTCGTGATTCGCAAAAGCGTAACCGAATTTCCCTTGGTCCTTAATTTTTGCCTTTTTTCTGGACAATCTCTCGGCAGCGAGCCGCTTTGTGGATTCACCTCGCACTCTCTCCATTTCCGTGCCGGCACATCGCTCTTTTTCCTTTTTCATTCCTTTATTTTTCGACTTTTCCGGGTTTTCTTTGTAGCTACCACGAAATCACGGTAATTCGAAGGTCGGCGAAAATATTCGCGACCGGCAAGAAATTTACGATACAGGCCTACCTGTATCCATTTTACAGTTTTAGCGATTTACCACGCAAGAGATAACTTTTGTATTTAATAATTTTAGTGCAACTGATTTTTAAAACGACGAGCTGAAACGATCTGATGGAGGCCGGCAGTTACACCTGGTCTCCGCCAATTTTCATATTAATTACCCCATCCTCTGTACCGTGTTAACCCGAAAAACCCCCAGAGGCGTGAATTACAAATGCATAAACATCCCGGTCCTCGGTACCGTGACAAATAATTTTTCGTGCGGCTTCGAAAAATCAGCAGACACCTGACTGAACATTCCCAAGAGAAAGGTCAATCGATGCTCCCTTTATACACAAATATCTAAAGATTACCACGTATCAAACTATAAAGAATTCTTACCAACCCCCTCCCCATTTCAAATCGAATTTCTAACGCCGCAACGTTAAAGGATTCGTTTGTTCGCGAATCGACCAGCGTGGGCCTGTAGATTTTCCAGGATTTCGTAACCCAACAACACAGCCCGGTTACATGACGCAATCCACGAGCGTAGGATGTGCTCTGGTGCGTGTTTAACCGCAAGCACGGACGTACACGCGTGTGTATTCACGTATTTCCGCCCGCATCCGCGCCGACTGAAACGAGGTGTGCCACGAATAACGGCACCGCTCTGTACTCTGTACGCCTGGAACACGCGCGGGTATAAATAAGGTTTATGACGTCATCTAGCGCGCACCAGAGTGTCTCGAATCCATTCTGATGTTCCAGTTCCTTCCTCATTTCTTTGTCGCTTCTTATTTCGCCGGTTCCATCCGTTTCGCTTGCGGCTGCGATCCCCTCTTTCGAAAACGACCACCTTAAAGATCACCATTGGCAATATCCTTGCGGGCATTGGTGTCTTGGACGAGGGTCGCGGACCTGTCTCGATTGTCCAAAGTGGCCGAACCGAGTGATAATTATTTATTGCGCGTGGAATAATTTATACGCGCGTTCATTCGGAAACCGTTTCTTTCATTCGTTTCCTTATCTGGAGTGCAATATTTCACGCTTTTCGATCACATGGGTGAGCCCCACTCACCCAATACACAAAAATGAAATAACTTCATTTATTCGAGACGATGTGTAACGGCGGTGAATTTACTTCGATTTTCGCGTAGCAGTAAATTATCGCGTGAACAGCGAATGGTACACCGCGTTCGAGTGAAACGAAAAAATAGCCTGCCGGGAGTTCTAAGGAAGTTCACGATAAGTAAGCAATAATCGCGGGCGTGTGTGCACGTTCCACAAAGTGGCCAGTCGAAATCGCGTTCGTTTAGCATTCCACAGTTAATTGCATCGCGAATGGTTTCCGCGGCGGTCGTAGCAACGTGAAATCGTGATTGTTATTTTTACCTTTGGCCGCTTCTCGATTCCACTTATTCGGGCGCAATTACGCGAAATCTAATTTTCCACGTTGCTCGACACGTGCGGTTCGCCCGTGCCACCGAGCCAGTTTCATTTTATAAAATTGCCGCCCGATTATCAAGAGGAAAGAGAGCACTGATAGGAACGGGATATGAAATTCCGATAGAACGTGGACAATCGAAGACTAGTTGCCGGCTAGATAAAACTCTTAATTAATGGTACAATTAAGATAGAAGATTTACAGCCGAGACGAGAGCTCGGATAAATATTCTTTTTGTTCATGCACGATCGTGTTCTGCTGATTTACAAATTCGTTCGTTCATTGTAAAGCGGATTTACCTATCCCAATGATATCTGTTTTTCTGTTGGATGCAGACAATTAAATTGTTATTACTGTATTATTTTCTCTTTCACAAATGAAGAATAAACGTTACGACGATTCGATCGAAACCCAGAAGAAATAATTGTACAACAAGAGAATTCAACGCAATTTTTTGTTTTTAAATAAACAGCAATCGATTTCAGCTTTATCTTCTCACATTTGTAGATTTTCCTGGCGAGCAACACTCGAGACTAAGATCGTTTCTTGGGAAACGAATCGACCTATCGAACGAACAACCGAAGTGAAGTTAGAATTCGTTGGAATAATTATGGACGGTACGATAGGAAGGGAAGAAAGTTGCACGCCCACGCAGATACGAGAGCTGTTATTCATGTTTTTCTTCGTTCGAACGCCAAGAAGATTAATCCCCTGAATCGTGAGCGTGGAAAAAAAAACATGGCGCCTGTCCGTGCATCATCCGGCTTTTTCTCTTCACGCTTTCTTCCTCTTTCTGCCCTCGAACGCTCGAGACCAATTGAAATTTTAATGACGAATCGTTAACAGCGCTGCGTGAATGCAGGTACATCAACGTTTGTGGTAACGACGAAGTAAGAAAGGCCGAAACTCGTCGGGAAAATCAGTCTGTTATTTATTTCGATGGCGAAACGGCGAATATTTTATTTGATAAGAGACGCGAGAAAATTATCTACTCTCTGGGAAATAATCTTTTTGTCGCGAATATTTTTAGTTGGTCAAAAAATTGATAAAAAATATAAAACCCTTTGGGTCGGGTCAGTGGTATCTCAACTACGTCGGTACGTTTGTTTTCAAACGATATTCCGGACGTAGAATTGAATTGTTATTTATAGATTGGAAGCACTTTGAAATTAAAAATAACTATCCACGCACAAACGTGTAGGTACGTTCTATTTTAAAAAGCACTTTCCTTTCTTTTCGAAATAATTCATGGTTTCGCTGATTGCTTATCGACCATGCAAACAATTTTCTGGCTCGAAGTAATTTGTTTTATTACCTGAGTCGGTTGGGCGACGTGCAAATTGAATGACTGTGCACCCCGTCGCGGGTTCATCGATAATAATTATTGTTATTTGTAGTAGTAATTAGTGGTGCACGTTTTTTAAATGCACAAATAATATTCCGAGTGAGTACTAATTAATTTATATGGATGTCATTAAAAAAATTCTCTCGAGATATAATTAATCGATGAATAAAAGAATGTTCACTTGTATGATGAACTTATATCTAAACGCGTGAAATGTTATACAGTCGCATAAAGCCAACCAAGGACAAGCAGCACGTAACAGTGTGACAATAATATAAAGCACGTGCTGAAGGCTAAATTGTTAATAGCCAGATGCGTTGATGGCAAAACGGCGGAAGATATGATTAACATACGCCCTGATGAACATAATCAGCTCGAGACTTCAGAAATGTATCAATGTATCACATTTTACCGACAAGAATCAAATTTAATGCATCTATATTTTCACTGATATAACATTTCTGCATTGCTAATCTAATCATTATGAATAACAAAGAGTATCGATTAGTCGTTGGTAAAAAGAAAAAAAAACGACCAATCTTCCATAAAAATAGAAAAATATTACCCCCCATAGATCGATCGAAATAAATTATTACGGCACAACGAAACGAACCTCTAGCATATAGGGTGTAATATCGAATCAGGAAGCGAAAGCATAATATTTTCCCCGGCCTTTCTTAGCCCGGATTTTTCGGCAACAACCGAATCGTTGGCCAGATGTGCGTACGAGAGGGCAGCCTCGTAAATTACACTTAAGTGCCAAACAGCCTTGTGTTAAGTAACGTATACAAGCGGGTCGGAATATTCCTTTAATAAACAGACCTCTGTGCGCTTGAATTCCTTGAATTCGATGCTCGTGAATCAGAGCGCCAAGAATACTCGAATTAAAAGTTTCATACATACGTACTCCGAAATCGGCTTCTCGGGGAACCCTAGGCAAGTTGAATATTTTAAGCACGATGCTCGTTCATTAATATCCTCCATCCGTCGAATTATTCATTTCGACTGCTATCCTAGACGTGCAGTCACGAACGATGCAGATTATAGTGCAGATTTCGGCTCCACGGTCGATTAATTGTGGCACTTGTTTGATGGACCAGACGTCTGAAACAAAAGATAATCGAATGTTAGAAATACGTGAATACGTGGCGAATTTTTGTGTCCATGAAATTCTTCCTTTAGATATTTTTAAATCGTATTTTATTATTGCTCTTTCTCATAATAAATTTTCGGGGTGCAATATTGAGGATTATTTGTGGACCGTGTATAAATTGAACTCGTAAGAACGCTAAAGTATACTGTCCCAAAAACATACCCGTCTCATTACATGTACTCGACCGATCGAAAGATCCCCCAGAACTGTACACAGAAATAAATGCTCCGCGAAACCACGTTCGCTACACCAGCAAAATATCGCGTGCAGTTTAAATTGACGACGCGCTAAAAATTTGATACACAAATTCGAAAGCTCGTACGGCAATCCTGTCAGTTAAGCAAGTACCGCAAAAAGAGAAACAAAACCGAAAGCTAGAAACAACAGAACAATAAAATTGAATTCTTGAAATTGAATAACAAAAGCCATTTCGATCCGATAATAAAAAAAAATGTAAATCCGTAGGCGGATTAAACAATTTATTATTTATGTACCGGCAGGTGTAGCGCTGTTTTCCCCGGTCTTCTTTTTTTTTCGTATTTATTTTTCATCGCCAAGAAATACCCATAAAACATTGTATCGCGAATCAGTTTCCGTGTCATCTTCGTACAACAGGGATTACTATCTGGTTAACGATCAACGGGTTTTACGCGCCACCCCGACGAGATTACTGTCGTTTATGGCTGCGTAACCGGTCGTGATGCACGCTGACGATCAATTACAATGTACGCCATAAGAAATTATTACTTAAGAAATCATTTCACCATTACGAAGCCCGTGAACGTTCGATTATACGGATTTATTACGTAATTCAATTAGCAAACACTCAACAGGAATAATTAGATCAAACGCCGGGGCCGGCACCGTGGATGTTCGACCATCGATGCTTTCGCGAGGACGCATTACCCTGAGAAATTATTAAGCTAATTAAACGGATTGAACGTCAATTACACGCGGCTAATGGCCTGGTGACCAGTCGAACGGTCTTAAGAAATTAACGATCTCTTGTTTCTTTTTCTGGCGTGAACATTTCGTATGAATGATTCGTGTGTTGATGCTCTATCCTCGATACCTTTGATCAATCACTGTCACCATGCTGAAAGAGTTATTTGTGAAAAAATATTATGGCACAGTTTTTTTGGGGGGGGAGAGTGCAGATTTTATATTCGTATGATCATATCTGAATTAACGATAATGATTGTAAGTTTAACATTTCCTTTCTCGCACTTTTAACAAAATTCACGAATTCATCGAAATTCACGATCATTGATATTTTGAATTAAATATCGTACACGTTCGTTAGGAATTTTTAAAAGACAGAACCAAAGGTATATTTTTTTAGAAGCGCACAAAGTTTAGTTAGTTTTGCGAGGACTGACGTCCATTCTTAAATGGCACGACAGGCAAGTTAGGTTCATTGGTCGTTTCTGTTGCAGTCGGTTTCGAACATTCCGTAAGTCTATTCACGTAGAGGCAGAAACAAGGTAGCCTGTACTGTTAGATAACGTGGCTACCCGTTTATGATTTCATGTTCCGACTGAATCGTAAACTGCTTCGTGCAAGTTCTGTTTAGGGAGTATTGCCCGGTTACCTTCTGCCCACGCCAGTTCTGCAAGCCGGGACCAATCAGAGAAATGATTTTCATGCTTGACTGTTTCAAGTTTGCGGCTAAAATCTATTTATACGTGCAGAACAATTCGAAAGTTAGAAACTAATTTCGTATTAAAATGAGCTAAGGTGAAATGTACTTGACATCGAAAATAATTTTCGTTCAATGTTAGAAATTGTAATCGTCTCTTCTAAATTTCTATTTCTAAACAAGGATTCAAAAAATACAAAATTATTAAGATTTATGTTAAATATAAGAGGTGTTGAATAAATTGAAGACCCCTTAAAAATTATTCTAATCTTTTCTACGTGTGTATGGTAACAGAAAGTATATCTACTTTAATTTATCGAGTGCCAAAGGTGTTTTTATCCGCAAAAACAAAAACGAAATTATCTGCGAGGCATTATGTATATCTGTCTACTGCGTTTTAGAACTGAGGTTTCTACCTACTAAGAAAACCTATGTATCTATGACGTGTTAACAGGTCACAAAAGTGACCTCCAACCAGTTAGACAGATAGCAATTATATCATCTGAATCGATCCGCCTAACCATGTTAAGGTTTCACTCTGTATATTCTTTATACGTATCGGTCATACATGATGCAGTTCAAATGCATATGTGTAGGTTGCTGCTGCCTACGTAATGTAGGTAATTATCCGACGATTCCATTTCGATGCAACGAAGTCTCCTATTTTAACTCCCACTTGAAGTTCAAGATGCTAGGCTCTCAAGTTCCAGGCTCGCAATTTTAGTTTCAGCAATTCTATATTAATAAATAGATAGAGTAATGGGAAAACTTGAGTTTTAATGAATTCTATTCTTATTTAATTATATATCTTGTCTCGAAATTACGAAATTTCATTCGCATACAATAATGTTCAATTGAAATATTATAGTATATTAAATGGAGTCATCTGAAACCACTTGGTATAATATTCAAATATACGGGGGGGAATTAAATGAAATTAAAAATTCCAATAAGTAGGATATCTTCGCCCACGTACGCTAAAACATTTATAATAATTTACTGACTTGTCGATCATACTTTATCCACATTCCACAGTACTCGAGCATCAATTGAATCAAACTCACCACATCCAAACTTTCTCAAACAAAACCCCAATTCTTCTTCACCCGTGCAACGATCATACAACAGGTATCCCGCACAGCCACAATCGTAACAAAATTACCCAACTCTCCCAAACAATCTCCCTACTCAAACACGTCGCTCCCACTCCAAACGCCTCTACCAAATCTCCGCAAATCTCCCCGCAAGCCCTCCGTAAATCTAGATAAATCTCGGCTGGTTGGCACAAGTTAGTCATCGCAATCGAAGTCCGAGGTGAATGCAAATTCAGCCACCGTTGTTCGGTATAGATCATCGTCGATCTATAACAGCCTTCGTACGGGTCGCGTGTACAAAGAAAAGTCAAAGGGCGAAACATCGTCTCCCGGACGCGTTTCGTTGACGCGACAACGATGATAGTCTCTGTCACACGTGGGTGGGTTCGTCAATGTTTCCCCGACAAAGGAGGAACGCGTTGTTGATAGGTGACGTGTGATCGATCCATCGGACCGTTGGTCGATCCTGATTTACGCCCCCATAAATAACAACCCCCTTTGCGCCACCGTTGCGATCCTGTCACGTGAATCTATGCACACGGCCAACGATCGGGGTCGATTGACGCTGCGCCCGGGTCATCGATCCGTCAAACTGTCGAGTCCTCGCCCGGAGCGGTGTTACAGGGTGAAAGGAGAGGAGATGCGTGTCACGAGAGGGAGGATGCGCTAACTGGTCGTGTAAAACGTTTTCTTTGATGTCAAATAGTATTGCTTATTATGTTGAGGCACATATTAGGGTGTCGAAGGCAGTTGACTTTTCGTTTTTCCTGATTATATTTTTAGTTGCCTTTGGGTGGGGTTTTGGGTGTTTTGGGAGAGCGAAATTGGATACATATTACGTATATAAAATTTCGTTGATATTCGAGCATCAATTATACGGGGAAACGCGATATTCTGTGTTAACAATTTTTAATATTCTTATTTCGGTGTGTAGAGTATTAATATTGTTATGAAGTTCGCAATATTTTCGGAGTATTTTTTGCCACGTTTCATTCAACAGAGAACTTAATTGGTTTCAGAGTTGTACGACATTTTCTGTTTGTATCAGGAATTTAATATGTAACATTTAATTGAATGTTCCCGTTAAAATTACAGGGTGTTGAAGTGTTCGTTACTTCCGTCCCGGTGATGTTTTTAGCTTGCTCTATGCCAAGTTCATGACAGCTACGAAATCTATATTTTCAACTTCATTTCGTTGTGTTGCAGGCATTACAAAATTGGACTGGTTTAATAAACGAGTATAACGTATATAACGAGTAAACGTATTAACTTGATAGGTGGCACGTGACTGAGAAGACATTCTTTATAATGCCACTTCAGTACTCTACTTGCATTGGTTTGCGTATTTCGATATGCTTTTTACTCTTACTTCTTGCAGAGTAATTAGTTTCAATCTGAATAGGCTACTTCGAATCCACCGTCAGTAATTTCACAATACCTTTGTCATCGCTACGTAGAATTTACTCACGCCATATTACTAATTGCATTGTAATTAATTTTCTTTTCTTTTGTGGATAGAAATTCGAAAAAAATGAGTGATATTATTTAACAAATGCCAAGCTTAATATACAATTTTCTCCTACGAGACAAAATATCATAAAAATTAACAAAATCGCGGGACCATTATTGCAAATATTGTACCGAATTATTATTTAAAGAACAGAGAAACTACGTTCACACTTGTCACGTTTCTTGAAAATGATTTGACAGTGTTAGGTTCATCATTCGAAGTTGATAAACTACTTAATTTTCCAAGTAAAATCATGCACGTCTGAAATACTATCTTACTCTTAAGCGAATAAAAAGAATACACGGTGTATCCAGTGGAGTCCCTATAAAGAAGAAAGTAAAAGGATAGCAATATCGAGCGGAATTGATATTTATTACGCTTAGTCGCCCGAGGAAACGTTCAATTCAATAACCCGGGGAACGTAATTAATCACGATTTAACAGCGCATAATGACGTAATAATTTTGCACACTGTGCACTGGGATCGATTGTCGGTGACCATTCCAACCGGTTGTAGCTATAATAAACGACGCCAATCTTCCGAGGAAAGTACGTAAACCGGGAGATCGTTAACTCGTTTTCGAATAAAGCTAAATGAAAACGAGGGGGCCCCGATGCGCAAGCTTCTTTATTACTACACTTTCGTTCGATTTAATATCCGATGAACGTTGAAATAACTAGTAAAAACGCGGCGTTACACCTTTGTACCTTAACGAGCAAACGTGTTTACACAGTAATTAGAAAACAGCGTTGCAATTTTGTCGAGGCAAAGAAATTCTGCCGCGGAATGCGAATTTTTATAAAAATTCTACCAAAGATGCATATATGTTCGTTAATTATTGAGGAATATTGCTTCTTCGACATTTAGCCTGGAAGTAAATTGCAATTTAATATTGACAGGGGGATGATTAAACCTGGCGTTATAATGGGGTTTGAAATCTTAATGAAATAATTAAATAAGTTTCATATAAGCATGATCTTTTTTTTAGTATTTTCGAGTACGCATTACTGCTTACTTTTTTCCATTATTCCTAGGCGAAACGTCTGCCATAAATACAATAATATTTCTTAAAAACTTGGTGATTTGAGCGATCGCATTAATCGATAAATTGTTCTATTCGATTTTTAAAAGTATTAATCAAGCAGAGTATTGGAGCGGGCAAGAATTTGTAGTCCACGGTGGTTCTTTTTCCGTTCGTTCGCAAAACGAATCGTCAGATCGAACGATAAAACATTAGCCCGGCAGTGTCCCTTTTTATTTCGATCAACAAAAACGACTAGACAGGAAGGTGCAATCGCACCAGCTGTTCGGATTTCGAGTTTCCTCTATCTTCCATCGTGTTTTTTCCCCTTCTTCTTTTTGTTTTTGTTCGTTGCCGAAACGCGGCTGTAGGACACGCGGCGACCAAATTTTATCCGGTTCGCACCTGTCCCTAACAGGTGACGAGTTTGATCCTACGGTTGCTATGTCCACGTGTTCTCGTGGAAGCCCTCTTTATTATACTCGTTAGACGAGGGTCGTCCCTTTCTCGTCGATCGTTGAAACGAGAATCGAGAATTATTTGGAAGAAACGTTCACTTCTTATTCAACAAATATACCATCGTTTTTATCAAAATTATCAGTTTATACAAATTTTCCATTAAGCCCACGTTGTAATACATGATTTAAAAGACGACCCATAAACCGTCCGAGACAGACGAAGAAATACACATTCCTTCCGAAATTCAATGAAATAATATTCATTTCTTCCTGCTCGAATTTCGTTAATTATTATTATTCCGTATAATTCTCGAAAAACTTAACTCCACCGTATTACCTCCACTATCATTCACTTTATCTGCTCCAATATTTTCAACGATATCCCCATTACCGTTTAAAATTTCATTCTGCAGAGCCATTACGATAAGTTAATTACCGCGAGCAAGTATAAACGATTATCGCGTCACTATCGGAGATCGGTCGAAACGTTCGTTCGTGCGGACCTGTGCACTGGCCCGATACATTTGCTGTAGGTAAATGCAGTCGAAGAAAAAGCAGAGGTTCGTTGCGTAAGGGCGAGAGTCGCGAGGGAAGAAGGTAATAAAAAAAAAAAAGTACGAGGCTAGCGTCGTGGAGTGCAAAGTGTTCGTTACTCGACGTGGGTGTTGTCTGCAAGGACACATGGACGCGCCTCGTGTAATTCCACTCGAGCTGCAGAACAGGAGGAACAGGAGAGAGAGGGAGAGAGAAGGAGAGAGAGAGAGAGAGAGAGGAGCAGAGGAGAGAAGAAAAAAAGGAGTATGTAACTCGTATCGCGATATCTCGAGCGGAGGCGGACTGCGAGAGAAGCAAGAACTTCTGGATCTCGATTTACGGATACTTAAAGCACACCCACGAGTATTATGTTCTCCACGGGCATTAAGAAAAAACTTCTCGGTATCGATTATGGCCGACCTTGCGCTTCGTTACGTAGCCCAGCAGACGCCGTGACGTGAATTTCGCTCAATTGTCTTCGCGAATCCTCCTCCCTCTCATTTTTCAATAGCACTCGGTTTTGTTTATTCGCAATTTCTCCGCGGCCCCGTTGGAATTGGCGGAATGCTACTGGCGGGTCGGTTTCCGAGTGAATTTTGATGAACTGCTCGTAGCTGTATTTGTATTGAACTGTGCAGGGAAACGTTGAGCCAGGATTCTTATATTTATTTGGCAGTCAGAAGGGTAGAGTAATTTTTGTAGGATACTGTTTGAAAATATTTCATTGGCGAGTATTTTTTATCAATTATTGTTTTGTACGCGTTTGTATTATTGTTAATTTTTAACTTCCCGATATTCAGGTTAATTTTTTCATCTCCGCACTAGAATGTCCATTTAATGACGAACTTGGTAAACAAATAAATCAAGATAGCCAACTGTTTGCAATAAAAATACTCCCCGCATCCTTGAACGCAGAATAAATCAATGAATATTCAATAATGAAAAATAAACCAGGCCGCGATTGAAATCATAAGATCAACGTTAAATTGAAGGAATTATGAGACTCTTAAAAATAATTACATTGTTTTCCCTGCATACTATTCCAGATATTACATGATTCATTAATCAACCATGGATCTGACTAACATTCCCAGGATGAAATCGACCAAAACATCGACGATCCGGAGATTCCGTTTCTCTTCATCAGACATCATAGTAGTTGTTCAATTTTTGGAGTAACGATGAGCCAGAAAATTATCTGCAGTTACAGGAAGCGCTGTAACGACGCTAAACCTTTGTCAATAGCTCCGGTTCTGTTTGACTTGATGTAACTTGCACCACGGTGAAATCGACTGCCCCGAAACGATTAAGCAACCAAAGTGGTCACCTCAACTAGAATAGTTAACGCGTTGAACTAGTTACCCCTTGTTTCATTAAACAAGTGAAAATGGGTCTATTTAACACCTGTTAAGCTCAATTGCAGATTAGCCTTACCGTTGATTAACCTAAACGTTGGTACGGCTCAAACCGGCATCGCGAAACTATGCACCAGGTAAATTTCCTTCGAAGTTCAACACCTGAACCGAGATCTTGACTCGTCTCATCAGTGGTTAAAATGTTTCTTTGCGTTATTTGACGTTTCCTGATTTTAGTGATCGATGGAAATATTTTGCTCGATAAAAGATTCAAGAAATTGATGATTGAAATGAAGATTAATTTTGTTCGCGGTGTTCCTCCGCGATTTAATTGAAAGGAAGTTTGCAAAGGGAAACACGGGGTAAAAAGGCACAATGCAAAGAAGCTTTGAGATAAGCAGAACTAAGTGCAAGGAAAGTAGTTATTCTAAAAACCCCGTGTTTCCTCAGCAAACAGATTTTAATTCTCTTAACGTTGGTTTTGGGTCCTTCTCTGGGTGAAATGCTAACGCACGAATATTAAGTAACATTCAATTAGTAAACATTGAAAAGCGCAATTTAACGAATTAATTCTGCAAAGCACCCTTTTGCAACAAATATTCGGCTGAATAAATCTATATTTATATAGTTAAGCAGCTATTTGTACTGGTCCAATTGATTCGCTTTTAAATTTCATTTCGTTAAAAAAAAACCCACAAAAGAAAACAATTTCCATTAGCCGAGTATTCACTAGCAGTTGAACGACGAGGCTGCTTCCCCATCAAAGGAAACATAAAAATTCTCATTCCTTCGGCATGCAGCATCGAAAAGTAAATATTTATTCACCACGTTTTACCTCGCTCTTTTTTTCCCTCGGCCTTTCATCGAAACACTTGCTCGCTCGCAGAGGAGTGTTTGCACGCGTCAACCGCACAAAGTTACCACCGGAAATGTTCGTCGTTTCCAGCACAAAACCTCGTGTATTATTCGAAGCAAATGACGTTTGGCGAAAAAAAAACCATGCAGATCGTTCGATAACGGCGTCAGACAGGCGCGTGCGTTTCGATTTAACAATTACAATACTCCGGGGGGGAAAAACGTGCGTTCCTTGATTTTTCATTTCTTTTTTCGTTCCCCCCATTGTGTTCAGGGAAACGGGACGAAGGAATAGAATATCGATATTCGCCTGGCCTATATTATTCACTCGCAATCGTTAACCTTTGGGAAATATATTTCATAATTGAAAATGAATAAATCCCAATTCTACTCCGACGATGGCGAACGAAAAACGACAACTACACGAATACAAATTCTTTGAAATCCATAGCTGTCCAAAATGTACCGCCCCAAAGAAGAAAGTATCGACACGTTACGTTTCAATTAACCCACTATTACATCGGTTGGCGAAAATGAAACGACACATTCTACTCCGATTCGATACTTGAACAAAAAAATTACTCACTTCGACACGAGTGCCAAACGGAACGCTGAATTTTTACTTGTTTACTGGCCACGTTAATTAACGACAACCAAACGCAATTACGTCTGGTCCCATACTATTGCCGGAAGCTCCCCCATAAACAAGCTGTCGTATCCGCCTGTCCCTTGGAATGTCGTGGCGCATACCTGACGCATGACGTGAGATTTTAAGACGCGACCGTATCGTGTTAGCCGACGATTTCCACCTAACGGAAGAGAACTGTAACAATGTAACGACAATTAACTCACTCGCTTGAATTTCACGCTCCGCCAGCTTGTCGATAGCATTATACTCCATTAGCCACGGATCACGAGACCCGGGCCACCGTATTTCCATTCGCATTCTACGTACATACGAGCACGATTTCTTAGAAGGGTTCTTTTTAGACGCCCCTCGAGGCGTTGGATACAATTGATCAACTTGGTTCAAAAATAAACGGCCCGGTTGTTATACGTTCAGCCGTGGTTTAAATAGAAGCAGAGGAATGAATGACGCGAGTATTAAACCGGGGGATAATGTGCGCGGTGCTTGGGACGTGCTTGTTTGAATGACTGTGGATCTTGAAAGGAGATTTTCTGGAATTAAAATTGTCGACGTGGATTTCAGTGAATGAGTACGAAGGCTCGCGGTGTAACATGTATGTACAGTAGCTTGAGTGAGCTGGGTATTTAGTATTCGGTGAAAATTTATGGAAAATTGCTTTTCCTCCTTTTTGTTGTTGTTTAGAGGTGATTGTGTAACGCAAGGGGGAGAATTGTGGCAAGATGAGTATGGGTTCTTTTGTTGCTTGGCAGAAATATCTGGCTCCTTTTTCGTCTCAAGGTTGTTACAGGTATCGAACAGAAATATTGTTCGTCTATTTGAAATAAGGGGGAGAAAAATAGAAATATTTCCCTCTGTAGAAGCTATTGTTCGAAAAGAATTAGACACGCATGAAATCATTTGCCAGACGCGAACGTTAAAGCGACGCGAGTATTTAAATGCAAATTCGTCGTAAAAATATATCGGCGTTTGAATTATTCGTCGGGCCCCTGACGTTCAGAAACGTTTATGTCCAACACTCGCAATCAGTTTTGCGCAGCGGCAAACACGCGTGAATCACAAGCGCGTTACGCAATGTGATGAGCAGATACGTGAAAACCATGATGCGTATAAAACGGCATGGTTTGTCCGGCAGAAGAAAAATCGTTTTCATTCCGCTCGATTCTACTCCGAGTTCTCGTTAAGCGGCGCACAATTAATCAAATTCTCATTTTGCGGAATGCGGGGCAATAAAAAGCATGCTGATTGCAAAACTACGATTAGTTATTTAAGATTAGTCTAAAATAAGCCTGAGTAAAATTAATGGCAACTAACGATAGCAGTGAACCATTTTTCTGAGGAATTTTTCGACGCCAGACTTTCGGGAATAACTTAATAATTTCGTGAAAGTTTACTCTATTATTACCGTTGACACCTTAAAAAGTAAATTAGAACTGTGAGCTGTGTTATGTAACTGGAATAGATAATAAGTATTTGTATTTTTAATGTTTAGAAATCGTCAGAATCATTCCACAATTGTCTGTCACAAACTCTGTTATCTTGAAAACAAACACTTCAATCTATTACTGAAAAAAATTTCAACAATGAAGCAACCACTCTTCCGTTTCCATGATCGTATAATATCTTAAACGAAAAAAAGATAATTACTACATGATATTACCGATATTATGCATAATATTACTGAATATCGCTCTACCTATCAATTATCTCCGATGCACCCCCTCGTTTACTATGCTTCATCACATAAATGCAGTAATCATTTATGATTACACGGTTGGTGCCAGCATGATGTATTACACACACACACATACACACACACACAAAACGAAAAAGGATGCCTGCAAAGTGAAAAAACTTGTATGACAAGTACATATAAGTGTATACTTAACACGAGATAATTTCTATTGCGAAGTTATGCGACGAGGTGACATATTGTGGCTCTCCTACATACTAACTCTCCTCCACAATGCACACAAGCCTAGTATTCTCATCGTTACGGTTTTCTTTTCCCTTCTTTTGTGTCACTCACCATGAATTCCAATAATAGGCTTGTCAAGGACACACCACGATAGCATTACACTCCACCAACAATGAATTAACGTCCCTCTTGCGCACTACTTAAATAATGGTTTAAGTAACGCGACCGCGTTCTAAAAATGTCTCCAACGCGACTTCACGCGCTGAAAGGGAAAATGTATCGTTTATTACCAGGAGAGATCGATTCGTTTCGATTTGTCGTGCCCGTGGAAATCGATTCGTTCGGCACGAGAATGTATAATTGAGTGACGGCACTATTTAGGCCAACGTCCCATATGCAATTTCCATATTTTTATCTTGGCTCTTCTATTCCTGCAACTTTCACCATTTTGCAGTTGGAACATTCATTTTCGAACGATTTCTTTATTATTTTCTGTAGACATTTTTCCTTCTCTCGAAGGAAATTTCATTTTTTCTTCAATCAATTCACTCTAAGGCAAACGCTGCGAGGAATTCATTTGAAAAGGAAAAATCGATCACGACAACCGCGAGCGTAGCTTCCATAAAATATCGGTTGGAACCTTGGTGTCGACGAGGGACACGGTTAGTCATCCAATAATCATTTGTTTCAATTCCACGCCTCGGAAGAATGAACTCAATTCAACGACCTCTGACCTAATTATCGGCCGTGTAATTCCCGTTCGCTCCGGTTGATGTTTCGCATAATTGTGCAATCTGGACAAACCTGTGGAACCTTGAGCGTGTTCCGGGCAAAATGGGTGTACGATAGAACAACGAGTCATTGTGATCGTAGAAACGAGAACGACCAAGTGGATCCGCATAATGGCCGATCTGTGTGTAGAACGTTGACGACCGGTTCCTCGTTATCCTGCTGAAGCACGATGAATCACTTGACGTGCGAGAAATGACGAATTAGCAGTATCGATGAACAGAACGTTAGTCACGAGCGCCGTTAGTCGTTCTGTACCTTTCGCACCTTCGTTTTTTTCCCCTCACAGGCTACTCTATTTTTTCCATGTCAAATATCCTTCATCCCGGTTCTCAGATATTTATTCCTCTATCTGGTCTTGTTTTCGAAAAAATGTCTCGAAATTTCTGCACCATTAATGGGTTCAAATCAAATCGATTGGAAGAGAAATTAAACAATTCCACGATGCATTGTCAGCTACAACCAGCGTGCACATCGTTATCACCAGAGTTCCTAATTAATTCACCCCCCCTATCGAAGTCAGTCGTTCAACCCTATTCACTTTTACGGCGCTCACTTTTTTCATTTACACGTCCACAGAATTTACTACAAGGATTTGCTGTTTAATAAATTCCCCACTATACCCCAATCGTTTTGCACCGCTGTACATCTCTCTCCAATTTTTCTCCCTTTTTTCGTCCCCTGTAAAACTGGTCGCGATATTGCACGAACCTGTAAAGCGTCCCATGGGTCGTTTTTTCCCCCTCTCCATACTTGACACTGTTCCCAGTGAAGCATCGACGAGAAATTTATACATGTATGGACGTATATATTTCGAAAAAGCGTGGCAGAGCTGTAGCCAGATTTCTCGTGTATTTTTCACGATAGACGGATTAGGTCGATTCACAGGTGCCCTGGAGATTTTACACCCGCGATCTCCGTTTCTATTTCATCGTTTTTCATCGTTTCTTTGAGATCTTTAACCGAGCGCATGGCGACGAAATACTAGACTCGAGATCACTGGCTTTTAACAACGCCACGAAGGAGCTGGAAAGGAGGAAACTGGAGGAAAAGGGGTCGAGAAAGTTTGCCTGGCAAAGTGTCTTTTAAAAACTACGCGCAAGGGCGGACTATTTCAACCAGAGTAACAGTATAATGTAACACTGCAGAAATTTACGAAAGTGAGAAGGAAGTTAAGACTCGTAAGATATTTGACTATGGGTAATAGAAAATATAAATGTGTAATAATGATTTAACTTGTTTGCAATCACTGTAAACGTGAAACGAAAATAAATGATTAATAATCTTCCAAAGTGTGAAAACGTTAAAAGAAAGTAGGTCACAGGGGGTTAAAATAGAAACTACCCTACTCCTGCCTCGTCTAAAAATAAAACCCCCACCTTCCCATCGTAACGTCCCCCTATCGGATTAAACATAATTCCACAAATTTACAATTTCCACCAAACGTCCAATTTATAGGCTTCCAATTTTGTCGATCGCCGATGGAACGAAACCAATGAATCGCCAGGACAACCACGTGCTCGTTCGCATTTCCGTCCACATTTTCCATACAGGCCCGTCGCCCAGTAGCTTGTGTACACGTCGTTAGCAGCCACTTGTCACAAATCCACTTCAATTTCACGCGGCGTAACGTGGCCTTTCCATTTTCTTATTCCCAAGCTTCTTGTCCCTCTCTCCCTCTTCGTTTCCTCCTGTCTCTGACGTTGAAGCAAGAGCTGGCTCCTTTGTGTCATTTTTACTGCTTCTTAAGCGGACACACCTCTGTTTCTCCCTTTCCGTCTTTCTACTAGAAACGAGTAAACTCAGATCCAAGTATGTATATACAGCGATCCCTCTTTCTGTCTATCACCGCTAACAAGGCGGACGATTCAAATTGCCCGCAGCCTTGTTTCTCCCTCATCCCTCTTGCTTTCACCCTTTCACTGTCTCTCAGTCCATTTCTGACGCTTTTCTTTCGCAACGACAATTACTGGCCCGTGTGCAACGACGATTCCAGACCCTCTGATCGAAATCACGCGCAACGAGACCCTGTTGGCTTAGGCGAGTTTAGAGGATAGGACACTGACTGCTCGTTGCTTCGTTCCCTTTCTTTCTTAATTGTTTCATTCTCACCCCAGTGCAACCCTCGACATGCTTGGCCCGGTTTGACCGTACTGGATATTTCTTTTCTTTCTTTCTCGCGACGACTTTGAATGAGGCTTTTTGTTTTTCTTCGCTGAATGTAGATGGAGTTCTCGTTGAACTGGATGTATTCTTTCCGAGCATGAGTTATTTATTATTAATGTTTTCCATGGTATTTTAGAAAAGGGAAATTTTCTACTACGATCTAACTAATAAAGAATCTTCTCAATAAAGAATATATAGAATAATAAATAATGACTTAATAATCTTTTCGTATAAGACTTCCAAGCAATCCAATAAATAATTGGTAATACCATTCTGCTTTTCCATTGATTAATCAATACTTATTGTGCCCCGCCAATCTATTTATCCACACGTGCATGAAGACGTGCGCACGAAATTAGTATCATCGAACAGAATTAAATTGCAATAAACGCCAATATATCCGGATCCCGTTTCCAAAGATGGCAGCTAAAAACTTCCAGAATCGTTTTCCCCGAATGATCCAAGAAGTTTGGCCGTGTGACGCGTATGTGCAAAACTTATCAAACTTTGAGATTGCACGGGAACTTCATAAACGTCTTGCTCGGCGTCTTCGAAATTTCTGACACCCAAGACAAACGTGGCGCCTCGCCGACGCGGGGCGTCGCGGCGTGTCTCTAAAATGGGCCACGGGTAAACTCTTTCGATTTTTCTGCATCGAATTTCCGTGATATCTCGTCCGATTCGGCGTGCCAAGTGTGGCTCGACGGAATAAGAGGAGGAACAGCCGGTTAGTGGCGTCTCGAAGAGGGTAATAAACGGGGGAGATCTCATTCATCGGATTTTTAATCCTGCCTGCAGGATGGTCTTTATCGGTTCGTCTATGTTCCCTCGTTATCGAGACTGTAACACGAGGAAGGACCGGCTTTTTTGTTCCTCTCAACCGAGATTACTTTCATTCTCGACACTTCTCGTCGAAAACTAGAGCGGTTTTGAGAAGAAGACTTTTGGATAGTTCGGTATAATTATTCCGCACTATTTTATGTTACACGCGCTCTTAGATAGCACATTCGCGATAAATTGGAAAAATATAATTTAAAATTACCTGGATACGTTTTCGTCTCACCGTGTACGCCGTGTTTCACCACAATTATTCTCATTTGTTTGTACACGTTTAACCGATACAACAGATTCAAGAATATCACGAACGAAGCATCAGATGTTGAAAATTGTGCTTTTCAAATAGACGTGAACACGGTGGTCAATTGCAGTTCAATTGAAATAAATTTAAACGTTCCCCGATTAATCGTAATTCGCCGCGTGAAAAAAAAAATTAGCTCCTTTATCGGGCGCAATTAAACCTAACCGAATTCGATTTTCCGTTCGTTACTTCGCAAACAGTCGGCGCAACGCCGCGAAACGAAAACGAAATTGAACGTTCTTGATTTATAATTGTGCCAGCCTCCGCCGTTTCGTGTGAAACGAAAAGAGGGTAGATGGACGGACGTAAACGCGACGAATAAAAGTAAACAGCGCGTGAAATTTAACATTTAACCGTTTAATACCGTGGACGCGTTGCAATATCGCACGAACGCTGTTAAACTTTCACGGCAGAGAAGCATTGAGCTGTTGTTACCATTTTTTTTCTTTCTTTTTTTCGTTTTGCTTTAATACTGCGACGAGCGCCGCCGATAAATTAATAACTAGCAGTATTAATTTCGTGGATGATGGGACCATTCTGGCTGACGAATCTCTGTACGAATGAAATTTCGTAGGCTCGAAATGGAAAGGAAGAAAAAAAGCGAACGGGGAAGCGAGCTATTATGACACGAGATTCGGTTAACTTTCCAATAACTTTTCAGGATTAATAATTTTAATGAAGACAGATTTATCGTTGGCGAAATTAAAACCTGAAATTAGGTCACGCGAATGGTTCAATAACTTTTATGTTTTATTTTAATATTGTTGTGCAATGGCCGGGGGGCATTTTGGCTTTGTACGGAATAATTGGTGCCGCTGCGAGTTAATTAACTGTGAAATTAAGATATTTTATTCGCGGCACAGCTTCCGACAATTTTCCTGATTTTATGCGTTCTCAGTCGGTTATTCTTTTTGTTGTTCACGGTGGTCGAAGTGTCGTGAAATTATAATGCAATCTGTGCCTTTAGTTGATGCGAAATCATTGCTCATAATGTTTCCGTGGCAGGGAGTTGTAGTATAATTGTTCGACAGTTCCTTCTTTTTTATTGTTATTGAAAATACTTATACGTTATCTGTTTCCGAATTGAAGATAATTTGGGTCGAAGGGTTCCAGGCATTTTATCACGTTTCTCTTGGAAACCGTTTCTTTGTCTTTGATTTAAGAGAATCCATAAAGATGTTGTTCCGTCTCTCTTTATCGCCAATAAATATTTTCTTGTCAAGAAATGAAATTCTTGCCGTGCTTGCAAGAAGTTAATGGCACTCGACTCCACTTCCGTCGTACATTTTTGTTTTTGCTCGGGAGAATTCTCGATCGCATCATAATCTTTTAAAGTACAGAAGTTTCGCTGTAAAAGAATGATCATGCGAAAGACCGTTGAAACTACAGTCGTTAACACATATTCGGTCTGAAAATTTGCAGGGGAAGATCTTACGTAAGAAATCTTCCAGAAATCCCTGAAACTTTCGGCGCTTAGGGAGGGAAAGCGTTAGGCGAACGACCATCGAAAATTTGAATTAATTGCATTTATAAAAGGGTGTAATTTTTTAAAGAGGTAAATGATTTAAAAATACATATCTGAAAAAAAGTACAAAACATTCCCATGGTGTACAAATTTTTATAAAAGTATCGAACTCCGTCGAAATTTAATAAAATACTGCCCCGATTTAATAATAAACAATTACATCGAACAATCAATAACTGCGGCTTGTCACGAAATAAAGTAGTCGTTAAATGAATTACATGCGCCAAATATTCTTTCACTTAGTACATACACTTTATGTATGTATCACAGCAGGGGATAAACTACAGAGCCCGATCCAAAATCTTTTATCGTCCAAAATTCCACTCAACATCCCCCTTTCATTCCTCTTACCTTACCCCACTCTTCGCATACTTCCTATATTACATTCATTACAGCACCCTTATGGGGAAAGGCTAGGGCTCACTACTCCAATTTCACTTCACATATATATTCTTAAACCTTCGTTTCTCATATTTTCCCTCCTCCTAATGCTTTATAAAGCCACCCTTATTATCATCTAGCATTACCGTTATTAATCATAAACCTGTAATGGCAGTATCCGCTATGTTCACCAAATCGATGCACGCGTCTTTCAACCCATCGTACTTATTTTCGCCACCGTATCAAGGAATCGTCAGAGTGTGGATACATTTTATTGTCACGGATACAGCTCGAGTTTCCTGTTTCTCGCGGGGATTCCAACAAAGCTGCGCGCACACACAGATCATACACCGTATCGTTCTCAGGATAGCCGGTCTCTTTTATTCCGCTCCTAGCCCTTTCGTTCCTATCCGCGAAACCTTACGCTTGGAAAGCAACGTTAAAACGTTTTTATGGGGCATACCCCCCGTAGAGAATCCGAGTGGGTGGGTGCAGATTCATCCAGCCTCGTTTAGATACGACTCGTTCGCCAATTCAGATACACCGAAATTGCGCAAACCGACGGGCATAACCGCGGCAGTAAAACCTTCATCGTGCTGCTCCTTTCTCTTATCCCATGCCACCTAAGCAACGTTACTATTCTTCGTATACACTGGGTGGACAAATAATTAACAACCGTATCTGACGGTTTCGAGGTTAATAGTTGAGGGGGGCACTTCGAATGCGACGGTTTAATATTGGCGAGAGTTTAATGGTTGATTAAAATTTTTTCCAAGTGTAAAATTCCAATTTTCAGAAACCAATCCAATTTCCAATTTCAACAAACGCAGTAAGGTTGATTTGTGTGCAGATAGAATAATTGTATGAGGCAAGGTTAAATATTCGGATGCGAATATAAAGAGAGAAATTAATTGGAGGACTATTGCACGGAATGAATTGTTCCAGTAAGAAACATTTATTTATATGATAGAAGCTCGTCGAAGTAAAGTACCTTAAGGATATCTGTTTAAGTATTTAGTTTCAGGATGCCACAGGATATTTCTGTTGAAATATCCTCAGAGACGACTATTAAATTTGTCCTCACCCATTTGAGCACACCCTGTATAAAGGAGGATACTCTTTCCTCTGCCACGCTCCACGATCTTTGACCTCGTGTTCCGTGTCTACCGACTCCTTGCAGGGTTTTATGCTTTGTGTCTTTCACCGTTCTTTGGCCACGGATGAGACGGACGCCATTTTTCGCGCGCATCAAACGCTTCGACTTCGTAATGTGCTGCTCACCCCCATAGAGTCGTTCGCATTCGTTGGTATTGTTCTTTTCACGACGGCATAGAGTGTCTCATAGTATGGGGTACAATTTTAGTAATTGACCTGGTTCAATATGAGAAAATCAAAAGAGGGACAAGCGATGTTGTTTAAGAATCTAAATAAATAGATATCTATCTATTTTTAATTAATTAGTATATTAGCATTTGTAACATTTATTTTCTTGCAACAAGAATGACCAAGGAAGTAATTAGCTTTATAAGCGTAGGGTTAATTCTGGAAACTACGAATAAACGAAATAGTAAATTTAGATGTTGAAAACCCTGCTTCGAATCGTGCAACCCTTTTTGCACAACATGTGTGGCGCAATTTTTCGCGGTCCGCGATCAAACGTTGGCAAATTTACGCAGCATATTAGCGCGCAGATGTTCAGGTTTAACGGGGAAGTATTTACGCAAGAAGCTATTGCAACACAGCATATGTTGTGGAGTGTTGAGGTTTCATCCTTGCTTTGTTTCCGGTGAACCTGTATCTCTCGTAAACCCCATCTTTATGCTGTAAGTGCAGAAATGTGTTTACACGGTGACGGAAATGGACTTAAACCTTCGTGAAATAGTTTATGACATGACTGCGATGACTTCTCTAGACGCATATCCCTGTACCGTCTCATTTGCATTTAAAAACAATATCTTCATTCTTATGCCGCACACGCATGCATATTCTCCAAGAATAATTCGGACTAAATGAACAGACGTAATTCGATGGAATTGCTTTAATATTCAGATGGTATTATTAAAATTCCAAGGCAGCAAGTTGATATCAACAAAAAGATAATTCGGAGAAAATACAAAACAGCCAACTGCGCCACCCATTTACCAAAACCTATCCAGTCTGTGCCGCTTCGAACAAGCAAAACGAGAAACAGGAACCACCCCAAAATATCGTTTCAAAAAACAAAGAAATAACCAAAGAATTCCAAAAGCGGAGGATGAACCGGCATTACGATTCCCATTGACAGCAGATCGACGGGAGAATCGTCCAGAAACTTTCGCCAATTAAACACCATGGCATTCGCGCCGCCAATTATATTCCCAGCGATGACTGTATAAAGTCATCGACGTCGACGCGAACCGCCCGCGGCTTGCAACATTCTCTTCTCCGACGGTTGATCCAACCCCCTCCGGTCTCATCCCCTTCTGGCCGTCGTTTCCCCTTATCCAAGAGCACCCTTGCTCTTCCTCGAGGCGTCCACGTCACCTGGCAGCTTCGAGCCGCAAACTTCGTGCCTATGCTAATTGACTTCGCGCACATCTCCGTTCTTTCTGACGCCTGCGCTTCCCATACCCATCGCTCTCTAATCTTTCATCCCGCGTATCTCTCCGTCCCTCTCGCCACTTTTTTTTTCTCCCCCGATCTGTCGGTCCTTTTCTCGCGCTGTCTATCTCTGTCTATATACGGTCGACACTGTAAACCATCGTGGTTTAAAGTCAATTAACGCCTTCCACGAGACAGCTCGTTCTGACCTTTTCGATCAACGAACGAGCGGCGCAGCGTCGAATTCCATTGTTCCTTCGATATGCGGCCGGCGAACGGGTTCTTTTTTTTTTCCTTTTTTTTTTCTCGCGCCAACCCCGAGCCACGTTTGATGAATTTATTTTCAGCGCTGGATTCAGCGCTCGTCTGATTGGGTTATTGATTTTCGTCGGTCTTCCTGAACGAACTGACGCGACGGGGAAACGTGGTGCACGGTGGTGGCTCATGGGAGGGATGAAGATTGTGGTGTCCGTGTTTGCGCGGAACGAGTCACTTTGCAAGAGGCTTGGAGATTTTGTTTTTCACGAAGGCTTCGGGAATTGAGAATTTTCTATGGTGCTGTATGGGCTTCTTTCCGATTGAGTAATTCTGTTTCTCGTTTATTTCTTTGGTTTTCTCGTATTTGTTTTAATTAATAGTGAAATTGATGTATACAGGTATTTGAAACGAGGGAAATTTTAGTATTTGGAATGTATATTAAATTGAAATTAATTTTACTTTAGTTGCGTATCTTCAAATGACCGAAATTGGCTCTCTAATTTGGAATTTTATAGTACGATTACGATGATTCTTCTTTTTAAAAATATTATTTTTTAATCGGTATTGCTTTTATATCCGAAAAGAGAGTAAAAGCAGTTTGAAAAATATTCGAAAGGAATGTATTACAGAATTGCTGCTCTTCTACGTCAAGTTTTCGCGTAACATTTTAACTTCCATCTGAAACTTTAAACTACGAGGCACGAGCACGTTCAAGTTGTATTTCTTGAAAATGATCGATACGACGGTGATGTTTTATTCCATACAGCTTGCACGAAGAATCACCTGCCTTTATAGTAGTTTATACCGCACCGCCTACATTAATTTGCTATAAGATTTCTCGTTTGACGTGCTTCGACACACGAATATCAGTTTGAGCGAGGTTGGCGTAATTTATGAAGTTGAAGTTGCCGATATTTTCGACGTTCATATAATCGAACGCGTTGCGCGAAATAAAGCTGGTCGTTTTAGCTCGAAAGTTAATTGCCGAAACTTCTGACGACAATTTGTATCGTGATACGAGTTATCGATGTGCAGAGCCATTGAAACGCGAGTTCTGGAGTGACTATTGATCGATAAGTTGATAATTAAGCTTCGAGATCAATCCGTGCTGGCGAAGTCTCCAAGTTAAGTGAAACAGCTGATTAATCGTTTCAAAGTTTCACAATTATAAATTGCACACATCAAACTGTGTCCGGATAATTAAATAATTAAATCAGGCAGGTGCAACTTTATTGTGTTTTGAAGTTATTTCTGCGAAAGAGCCATTTATAATTAAAATTTTAATTATATCTTTTATCAAGTCCTTGTTTCAGAAATTATCACTGGAAAATTATGAAATATTTTGATTTAGTTTTTCCAACAAGTGTTGCCCAATTTTTTGCCGGAAAGAATATAAGACGATGAAAAAAGATTGAAGTAGAGAGAAGGTATAAAATGGAAATATTGGACCCCAAGCATGGACCACCAACGAATCAAAACAATTTGCGTCAAATATTATACCAAATTAAAGCGAATCAATTGCAATGGATCTCAGCTGTATGAATTTGATTGAAATAATTATATGATCACTTATTCAAATGCTTTCAAATCTTATGACCACATTGGCCAGTCGCATATAAGTATATTATACAGGACAAACCAATTTTCCATCGCAATTACTACCACGTAATCCGAATTTTCATAATTCGCACAACGACTACGTAACAACAACAAAATATCCATTCCAAGTCATTGAATTCAATTTAAGACACGAAAATAACAATTCCAGGCGAAATTGAAATTAAAATGGAACTTGTTCCAAATGAAATAATCCAGGCTGCAAACACGAAATCCGACTCCTGGCCAATTCAATTTGGCCCGAACTAATTGCATAAAAACAAGGTTTCACTTGAAACAGAAATTCATCAGACGTTGAACCACGAAGTGAACCATGAAAAATGAATCATCGACCGTCCCAAGATCCCATCGAGGAGAGTTCTCGCGAGGCTCTCGCGCGGCGTAAAGGCATCGATGTGTAAGCGACGCGAGAGAGTCACATTTCTCGCCAATTCAGCGAGTTACAAGGCTGACGTCACCGGCTCGACATAATTCGATTCAATTCGCTTAATTTTGCGAAAATTGCCAATCTTCTCCGGGGGCGCGGCCGCGTTACCGAGTTCCTTCGTGACAGGAGGCCATCCTTCTAGATCCTTTCGTTCTGCCACTTCTACTTCCTTGAGACCATTTATCGATCATTGGCACATCCTCCTTCAGCCATTCTTTCATTTCACCCTTAATCAGACACGAGCAATTATCACCCACACGCGCACGAAAAGTCCTCCAATTATTTTATTTCCTATTAGCAGTAAAAGCTCGTACATGTTCCAAGTCTTCAACCCCCCACCGCCTCCCATCCTAACCCCCATAATAAAAGTAAACGAATTAGAGGTCGAAGTAAACGGAAGTGGAGGGATCGAACGGAAAGGGCGATTCAATTTATATGGCGGCCCTCTGTTTTCCTTTTATTGCAATGGTTTCAGTGGAAATATAAAAGAAAACGAAAGTGAAAAGATCGTTGTTTCCGTTTGACGTATCCTTTGTGTCTCGTTGACTTTATGGTTACTATATTTTTATAGTTTTTAGTTCGTTTGATTGAACCTTCTTTTTCCTGTGGGGAGGAACTTTTGATAAATTTTGGACGTTTCACTGGTTTTGAAAAAATGACGAAGTCGGAGGCAGCTTTTGCATGGAACGTTTGTTCTTGTTTTTTCTGTTGGATCACGGTTGCGCATGCTTGCGCGGCCGCCATGGCGTGCCACCATTAAGGTCATGGGGTCAGAGTCTCTCGAACCTGACATTCCTTCCCACGAACGATTTGGTGCACCGTCAAATTTACGAGCCACCGCTGCTTTTCCTCCCCTTTATAGGTTCTTCCTACTTTCGTTTTGAGGGCACAGCCACGTTTTGACACAATTCCGCACGTTTTATGGGGAAAGTCGGGAAAAATTAAATCTGCGGTATTTTAATAAGGAATCGCATAGATGTTTTTCCTTCTGTATTCTTTAATACGCTTCCTCGAACTTATTCATTATTTTCATCAATCGAATTATGGTTCTTTCATTTAAGGCAATTTATTTTTCACAGAAAACATACAAATTGGAACTCTAAATGAGTAATGTACCAATATTGTAGGAAAATGACGATGAAAACATAAAAATATGTATAAGGTGCGGTAGTGATTTAATCATTAGTAACAAGTTATAATAAAATCTGCATTTGGAAAGGAATGGATTATATGACAAGTTACTTTATCTATTTATTGAATGCTTATCATTCCAATTTCCAATTAAAATTAAATCGAATGTCCTGTGCCACCAATGAACGAATCTAGATCGAAGTTATTGAATTATTGCCCCTTTTTTTCGCAGTAATACGGCCACGTAATTTGAAGTCTGAAGACAGCGGCACAGCGAAGTTTTCATCCTAGGAAAGAATTTTTCTTTGAAGAGAAAAAGTTTCGTTTTAAAGAACGCGAGTTTCTGTGCCAGAACCGAGAATATAAAGCTGCCTCGCATATTTCGACTGCGCGAAATTTCAACTCGTTCAAAGTTGTTTTCTCGATTGTCCAATTATTTGAAGGATACTTCGAATACATCGAACAATTCAAGAATAACAAATTTTATGGTGCTTGATCATAGTTAGTCGCGTGCTTAAAAATTCTCGAATATATTGAATCATATTACACTCGAATATTATAATAAAAATTTCCGTTCATTTATTTCTTCTTTATTCGCGAATGTATAAGGCATAGGTTTGAATATTTTAATAGCATCAGATTTATATCACAGGATTCTAGGATAGCTTGTTTACAAGGCTGATTCGCTCTTTTAACTGTTTAAATAAAATCCATCCACGCAGTTTTCTTATCCTTCATTTCAGACAGAAGGCTTCGCTTGCTCGTGCAAATATTGCTTCCTCGTAGCACGCAAAACTGGATATCTCATTTGAAGCAGAAAAATAAGACGTCGGCCGTATCTCAGCTCCCCTTTGCGAGAAACGAATGAAAATAAATGATTCCACGACACTGTGCCTCACATTCCTGGAAACGTCTCCGCGAAAAATGATAAATAAATTGAAGATTCCCTCCGTTTTCTCTCAGCATTTTTTGTTCTTCAAACACAACTATAAATCTATTATAGTACGAAATATTGCTGCCCTAATTTTTCTGTACTTCATACGATATCTCTTGGTCACGACATCAATTTAAAAAATTGCAGTTCTTCGTAGCAGCATTTCTGCTTCCGTAACCATTTTTAAACAATTTGCAATTGAGTAAAAACCTTCGTTTTCTTATCACCAATTTCCAAACCATACTATACAAACCATACGTAATAAAATTTACACTCCTTCAACACAATCACCTGTACCATACCAATTATTCGTACAGAGCCTACGCTACGATTCTTCTCCGCTACGATTTCAAAGAAATTTCAAAGATCAAAGAAACAATTCAGCCCCGTAAATCTTAGATCTTCACCACTCCCACACACTTTTTCACACCAATACCCATCGATTCGAATCAAGAGAGTGTGTATCGCCATCACGATCGTCGCTCGATTCGTTCCGATACCTCAGTCCAACGCCACTGTCTCGATAAAAATCAGCCCAGAAGTGGAATCTGCACCCTCAAGAATCAGGGGGTGGAATATCTGATAATCGAGCCTTTCAGCTCTAATCTTTGCTACTTTCTCGAGATTATGCTGACCCCGGTGTTTGCATCGCGTGCAACCGACGAGAGACATTTAGCAATCCGAACAAATTGGATTTCCTTCGTCTCATCCTATCCACAAGAAACAAATAAAAAAGAAAACGAAAAGGAAAAACGGGGAAAAAATATATACGAGAGCGAGAGAAAGGAATGAAAAGGCAACGGAGAGAGATGAAATCTATTTACCAGTGCGCCCCGTGCGCGTTGATTCAATTTCCCGGGAGGTGCTTTTCGTTTCACGTTTCGAAGCCTTGCAACGATGCCGATATAACTGCCGCCAAGGGCACGTACACTGGCGCACTCGAAACTTTGGAGCACCCGTTAGTGCCTGAATTCTTTCGTACACAGATAATTGCTTTAATATTTCAAGTTGGGTAATAAGCACCTTTAACCGCCGCGTTCGGAAACATTCATATCGAATACATTCCGTTTTATCGCAGATTGATCGATTGATCAGACTGAAATACAAATTTTTAAATAGCTCAGATATCCCGGTGGAATCAAATAGCATTAATTTAGACGAAACGAAATAACCCAAAATAAATCTTTTCTCTTTTCTGCAATCATAGTTCGTCTATTATTTCTTTCATATACCTTTCGATAATTTCCCCTGATCCTTTAACTACGTTTCGGAGTACTATTGCGCGTAAAATAATCCAGGATTTACAATAAAACAGAAAGTTTGCACGACTTCTTTCGAAATTGCAAGGCGTTTCAAACTTTTTCAACGGCCAGTGTACAAAGACACCGACACAATGAAAACGGCGAGTGCTTAGTTCGTTACGTGCACGCGGCAGATTGCAAGTATCGTTTGAAATAATTTCCGCTCTTAGACCAACGGTTGTAACGATACTTTTTCCTGCTCGCGAAAGTCGTGTAATTTTCTCGTAATGGTGGACGCTGCTCGTTCGAACGGATACGATTAAGCGAATCGCGTTTATCCACGTATCGATCTTCTGCTCAGAATGAACGATCTCCCCGTGTCACGTTGTTGCGATAATGCATCGAGTGGACACGATGCTTCGATGGCTAATATTTGGCGGTGAAAGCAGTGCACGCGATTATGGATGAGGGGATGAAATGTTTGGACTAGATGCTTCCTGTTACGATATTGCTCGTGCTTTTCCGCCAGTGGCATTTGTAGACGATATTATGAAAAGACGTGAGACGACGTAACGGATAATATGTACAGGGAGAAAGGGAATAATTTTTAGATTTTCTTCGTTTTCCTTTTACGTGAATACCTGATATTAACGCAATATCGTAAACAAATAAAAATACAAACTTGAGAGATCTCCGGCTTTTCTAGTCTTAATAAAACCAGAAGAAAATCATATTACAAAAAGAAAATTATATAATCACGATAGTATGAAACTTCTTGAGAAAGCGAATCGCCGAGTTAATTTTACCATTTTATTGGCTATAGACGAACTGCTCTTGAATATATTTATAATGAAACGTAATATGTGTATCAATTTATCTTTTATCTCTACGTGTCGTCTACCTTGCCAATATTCGCGTGCACAGTTCCGAGTCTACCAGTTTCCAACCAGCGACCCTTCGCGCACACATCGCAATCGCACATGCCACCCTGTTGCGTCTAAGCCCCGTCACATAGCGGTGGTGGAAGCTCTCGATAAAAATTATTTCGTTTTCTACTCACCGATTTCGTCGAACGTAAAAGAACGATGCTCGTCGTCTGTTCTTCGCTCTTCAGGAGAAACGCTCTCATCAATCCTCCCCGATCACTCGCGAGAATTTCACCCTCTTCACCCTGCCCGCCCCGTGGCTCGGATCAATCAATTCTATTCATTTTCTCACACTGCCGACAAATTCTGATTCTCGGTCTGCGCCAGGTATCGAGAGACCATTTCAAATTACCACGATTGAAAGAGAAAAAAAATAGAAAGGGAGCCGAGCTTTAGGAAAATTCTATCGTTCAGTTGATTCGTTCTTTTTTCTTTATGTTGTCCGAGTTATTGTTAGATATTGTATGAATTTTTGCGACTAGTTGTTCAATTGATGATGACGAATGTTTCCCATCTTTTTTTTTTTTTTTTTACTAATAATTGTGTTTTTATAACGAGGACTTTCGACCCGTGGCTTTTCGCTGATAGATAATTGGAAATTGATTGTTGAACAGCATCGAGGACGACAGCATTTTCATTTTATTTCTGGGACGGAGAAATAAAAGCGCCGAGGTAAAAGTTACGAGACACGAGAAAAAAGGTTAATTCTTTAAATTAGAACAACTCTGAATAATTTTAATTAAATTAAATCAATCTTTCGGGCACGCCTATATCGATAGTGTATCGAACCTACACCAAACCTTCCTACACGTATTAAAAACAACTCGAAATAACCCAAACCTCTCTCGAAATCCACCATTGTACAAGAAAACTGATATTCACCGATTCGATATCAACATTAACGCAGAAACGAATTTCTCCATTTATGGACCCTATCCAGGGCAAACAACACCACCTATAAAAAAATCCACCGATCACCCAGAAGTCGTACGCTCTGCATCCGGTGACATTTCCGGGATCAGAACCACGAATTTGCGGTGGAAGTGCTAATTGATCGATAGACAGTCGCGTCGAATACCGTCGATTCGTCGCTTGTACTCCTGTGCAACAGTTGACGGCGAAGCCAGGTCGGGCTAATTGGGCTAATAGTCGCGGAAAAGTGGCCGGGAATGTGTGTACACAGGAACGTGTTATTACACCGAGTAAGAAATTACCTTTTGGTCGCGCGTAACGAGCCCGCGACACGGAACCCGGTATCAGCCAGCAATTGCAGAAGCTGCGAATTGGAATGGCAATTTGTTGGACTGCTCCGGGGTTAAAATGGTAGTCTCATCCGCCTGGAAGACCGTTTGGTTACGAATTTTTGCTTGCAACTATTTCGTCGAGGTGATACGTATTATTGTGTAGGTACGGGTAGCTGTGAATTCTAAACGTTCGGTGTACGTTTTGTACCAGTTGTCTGTTGTTCATTTTTCACCGGCACGAATATATATAAGATAAGAATTATGCGGTACGATATACTTCATTGTGCCAATGTTATTCCGAAGAAATTTAAAGTTTAATACGAGCTCGTCGCGTGCCTGCGTTTAAATAATGCCACGTCGACGATTCGTACGGCGATACGTACGAAATTGAAGACGCCCATGTGACGAAATGAGTTTCGAAAAGCTTAAAACCCTGAGATTAACCGTCAGAGGTGTGAAAGGGGGCCGGAAGTTTTGTGTCGAGCCGATAATTCGCGCTCGCGAACGTAGCTCCGAGCGGAAGGGAAGGGATCGGCCTGAAACGATCCTCAAACAATACAACTGGAACGAGAAGTTCAATATTGAACGCGTCGTTACCACCCTCTGGCTCCGGTTGTCGCGTTAATTCGCGCGATTCTCGAATATTTTCCAAGCTGCTCCATTAATATCACTCCCACCCACCGAAAAGCTACAATTACAAAAATGAACAACGATCCCTTCAGACGGTATTTCGTCGAATTACTCCAATGAAACACTAAAATCGTATTTATGAATAATGCATATACATCGAATATACATTTGTATGAAAAAAATAATCAGAACCGAGAATATAGAAGGGATTAGAAAATGTATCACAGGTAGGGAGCTACGAAAGACGAATCGTTCTATCAGGGATATTTTTTTTCTTCTTTCAGAGGAAAATCACGAAGAATGTAGACCATCGGTCTCGACATTTTTTAGCATTTCCCCCGGTTATGGCGAGCACTTCGTTCCGCAATATCGGCTTTAAAGCTGGCCCCATCGTGGAGCACGTAGCAACAGCGTTTCGATGCCTTTCGTGTGGACCAATCGCCGTGGCGAACGAGAAAAATGCATTGTAAAAGCAAGCCCGTGAAACCTGTGTTCCACCAGGTCCCATACTTCTTTCACGTACAAGAAATTCACGGATCGAGCCTGCCAGGCTGCGTGACTTTCAGGAAAATCACAAATGTCACAGAAACTGGGAGCTACAAGGAGAGTATCCTGCTGAATGATACGTTTATAGGAAAATCGAGAGAGACCATCTGTGCCATCTAACGAGGGACTCTCTTCTCGTGGCCGCCGTAACGTAAGTCATTGCTTCGAGCAATTAACTCGAGGTACGCGTAACAGAGTGTTCACGACGGTGGAAGTGGCGAGAACGGGCGAAAGAAACGTTTCTCGATGTGATCAATAATTTCAACTCGTCCCTGCCGAATGAAAGTAACAGACATCGCTCTGGGTTGGTACCACGTAGAGTGAGACGAGGAAGATCGTTCGAATTCGTGGTGCGCGAATCAAGAAAATTACGTAATTCACTAGATCGAAAATGTCGGTTTTATTGATCGACGTCAGCCACGTAACGCACGCAGTGTCGCGGGTAAATCCAAGAATCTTTATCGTAGGAGGAAAGAACGCGTATATAACCACGGCGCGGCTGGCACGAGTACATTATAGCGGGCAAAGATCGCCGTAGAAATTCAAATTCGATTTACATAATACGGCTGGAAACGTCGCGTTTGCCTCCTCGCGAGAGAAAAGTCAACAAGTTACTTGCGAAATGATATCGGGATTCGCACTGGCGACACGAGAATCATCTCGCTCCCAGTTCCAGGGGTACAAAATTTCAAATACCACGTCCAACAGAGAGAGAGAGAGAGAGAGAGAGAAAGAGAGAGAGAAATAAAGGCGGAGATAGAGAGACCAGTCCTTCGGACTGGAGTCAGGCAAATTCTAAATACGAAGCAAATCAACGTCACTGAAAGATCCAAAGTGCTCTTCCTCTCCTGAAGAATCAATTCATAATCTTTCCTTCACTATCTCATTGGAAAATGCACACTTTCGAGACATCCAGTATATATACTCCTGAATCCTGCGGCCCGACGTAACGAAGCAGCTGACTGGCCAGCGCAATTTTGACAGTCCGACCAGTCCATTCAACTGGATCAACTTCGGAGTCCCAACACGGTGCGCGAGAAAGACCACGAACATCAGAACCAGTCACCAACGGAATCAAACGTGTCTCCATGGTATCCGCGAAACTAGTCAAATTGTAGATCGTGGTATCTCGATAACCGGCAACAATTTTTACCAATACATTCGTCCCATCAGCTTGTCCTCCGTGGAAGCGCGTAACAGTGATGAAACAGGACCGAACTCTGCGCCCACGTTCAGCTCCACGGGACTCGACCAGAAACAAACTGATAGCGACGATAATAAAAATAGACAGGAGAAGGAACTCTCTTGAATATCGAAGTCTTTGTACTCGCGCAACAACCCTCTTTCTGGATCTTGATCCGACGACGCACGTTTCCCCGAAACAAAGGCACGACGAGAGGGTGACGGAAGCGGAGTGTCACTACGCGAGAGTGTCCGGTGTGTGCGGTGGAGTGCGGGTGCACGGCGAAACTGGTGCGAGGTACGCGACACGTACTCGTCGAGTGCTGCTGGCCCAGCCAGCAGACTACTCCAACACCACGGAAGAGAGACCTCAGTGGGATGGCAGTTTAAATGCAACTATGCTTCCTCGGGTTTGGGTTGAGCGCGCAGGGTCCGAGTCGGTCTGGCTCGGTTCAGCTCGGTCGTTCTCGGATCTCGTCGATATGCCCATAGACACAGTGTATATGTCTACGGATATGCCGTGTCGCGCCACGCTAAAGCTATGCTCTGTTCTGCTACTCTAGCCTTGTGTAACTGGCCACCCCCTACATTCCTTCCTACCCCTGCCCCCTTCATTGGAACTAATATTTCTCCTATTTCTTGCCGATACTTTTTTCATCTTTCCAACTGTTTTACCTGTTCGTTATTTGCCTCGTGTCTCGCTTCCTCTTCGGCTCTTTGGTTTTTATTGTTAGGTACTACGTTTCGCGAGCAGACTATATTGTTCTTGTAAGAGATCGGGCGCCCACGAGGCTTTTGCAATTAGTGTTGGTCAGTTGGTAAGTGGTGGTACAGGTAACGGAGTTCATGTTGCTCGGTGAGTTCGTGTGTGCGTGTCGGAGAGAAGGTGTAGGTGGGTGTAGGTGGATGGCGAGTAAAGGAGAGGGAAATGGATGGTCTGGAGGGGAGTGCAAGGTATGATGGTAGGATATAGCGGTGTATAGGGTGGGAGTAAACAGGAGTGAGAGGGGAAGAAGAGCTTGCGACAGAGACAGTCATATGGCGCCCAAGTCGGAACGGTGGATGTCTTATGTCATTTTTCTTCGCGATATTCCAACGGGTGTCCCGAACGTCACGTGCCACTAGTCGCGGCCTTAACCCTGTTAGAGGATGGACTTTTTTTTTCCGAGCTGGAACTTTTATTATTTTCTCACTGGTGCAAGGGTTGCCAGGTTTTGCCAGAGGGTGGATTTAAAGTAGTGACCTCGTTTAAAGGAGGAAGATTTTTGCGGAATTTTTATCGCAGTTTTTATTGCGTCCTTCTTTATCGTACCATTGCGACGGGTACCCCGCAGGGAATAGTAATTTTGAAGTTTTCTGACGGGAGGGGAACCGTATATATATATTTTTTGTGTGGGTTGATTGGGGAAATGATCACTCGCATTTTAGAGATTTAAAATTGCTCCTTCGGAGGTTTGGATATTTTTGCTTGCCCAGTGGGGTGTTGAGTAGATTGGTGTATGAGTTAAGGGGGTTGGAGATTGATTTCTCAGTACCTGATATTCTTCATCTATGTGGCTTTCATTCAAATATTATAGCTGCACGCGAGAGAAGAAAATAATTGGAGCAAAGAAGCAGATAAATTGTTCAAATATTCTGGAGTTTCAAATATTCATCAGTTCGCTGATTATAAATTGATCATTTAATCTAATAACTATGAACTCAACGGAAATCGTTTTCATCGGTGATTAAAAATAACATTTTCCTTGTCACATAAAAAAAGTAGTCATAACGTCATTGCTACTCTCCATCTAATTGCTTTCGTCAATTGAATACCCCATCAGCAAAAAAATCCTTTCTCAACAAAATAATAATCAGTTCCTCTTTGTATCTATCTTTATTACATCCTGGTGTCGTCCGCAAGCTCGATTTGATTTCATTCCCCGCGTCAACTTCCTCTAAACCAGCATAATGCTACAAATTTTTCACAGCCAACTAAACCGAAATCCAACGGCACTCAACAGGGCAGAACCTATCCATTTTTCCCTCAATCCTCCGCCATCATCTCTCATTAAGATTACCATCAAAGCTTCCAGCGCAATCGTGCCGGCGGATCGCAAACTTCATGCACAATATCCGCACACCACGGAAATACTGTCGACTTCGAAACGCTCTTCCACGCGTTCCATTATTCATCCCCGATAATGACACACTTCTGCAATATTACGTACACCTCGCCTATATACATATACACGCACGGTAAAACTATCAATCGTTCCATTCAACGTCGCTCGTTTCGCCTTCGGAACGCGACACCTCGTCCTACCGTTTCAGGCCGCCTTATTTGGCGAAGTTTCGCCGTTGAAACAGAGAAAACTTATCAGGACCGACGAATTTTCACAGTTCGCCCCACCCCGAAGCGTTAACAGAGCCGGCCGTTTACGGATGATAGAGGAAGCACAGGTTTCTTCGCGGCCGATGGTTCTTCCAGATCATCTTCGGGATCCGTCGCCACGGGCGCGGACTCGATTATCATAATAAAATTTAATTGGCACGACGTGGCCACGGCCAATCGTGGCCAACGGTTGAAACGGCCTCGATTTTCTCCGGGGCTGTTTTCCCTCGGATCGTTTCTGTTTCGTTCCGGACGGGGCACGAGTGTTCATTTGGATAAGTTGAACGGGGAAATTGGAGCGTGGCAAAGGTGGAGTTTTGGCGGAGGGATGTGCAATTTAAATTGATCGCGTGGGTGGTATGCTGGAATTTGATACTGCTACGTTGTTTTGGGGATGGTTGATGCGGTTTGCCAATTGATTGGTCATTTTATAATATGATTGCGATTAAGGAAATATGTATTGCAGGGGGGAGGGACAAAAGAGGTTGCTTATTAATTTATTCGTTAAATCATTTTTCCCCAGACATCTTTTGTTATGTCGGAACTTTTGGTCTTCGTTAACTGTACGTATTCGTGTACGAGCGGTGCGTTAATATTGTAATTAACTACTGCGAATATTTCCCCTCGGAGGGCTGCTAATTATAGGGCCTGTATTTTAAAGGGATACGTATTTCCATCATTTGATAATAATATAAAACACGAGGAAAGAATTGGAGCTGCATGAAAAATATAATTGGGGAACTGAGAATAATTTTGGTGGGCACTCGTGGTATTGTCGTAATGATTTTTTATCAGGCGATATAAACTAATCAATAACAGCATTTATTTATTAGAAGTAACCACTACTTGACACGAAGAAATTATATTTGACTTATTAACTTAATTAATTCACGAATATTAATTTTCTATCAATTAAAGACGTGCGCTCATCTTTAATCTGCCCTCCACAATTTAGTCTGAAGCATGCTCTTTTTACGTTACTCTGCGAGCTTGCAACGCTTTTGACGTTTTCGCGAGCAAAGATGCAAAACTAGCAAAATCTGCTGACGCTAGATTTCGACTGGGTACGAAGTAAATTCAGCAGCTAGAACTCGATAACCCAGATTTCGATGTAGCCGCATAACGTTCGGGGTAAGCAATACAAGTATGCATCGCACCCCTAGTTTAGCGAGTTTGTAACTGCAAAATTAATCCTCGAATCCTAATATCGTTCTATGCCATCATAAACTTCCGGTTAAATTGGTAACAGCACCAGTCGATTCATGTTTCCCCCGCTGTACTTACTGAAATAAACCTTACTAATGCAACCTACAACTTCGCGAGATCGAAGGCTGATTATTGCCAACAAATGTTTCCGATTTCTTGTCGGACACAAATCTTGAAACGAGTAAAAAACACATCTGCGTCGAATCTTTCTCCGAAGCTATTTCGCCATGCCGTGATAAAACTAATAAATTTTGTCTCCTAAATATATATTTCGACTGAATGTAACTTTTCATCATTCGACATAATTAAATAAGACCGTAACGCTACAATAGGACCACCCATTTGTACCGCATATTTACCATCGTCCAATACTATTCACAAACTCTAACGAAATAATAACCAGATACGTTATCTCCCACCTCGATATAAGTAATATGTGAAAGGAAAATCGCGAAATCCGAACTCTCCGAAAAGGTTCGTAATTGAAATGCAAACAAACATTACCGTCGTAACGAAGCAAGAGTAAAGAAGAATTCCGTTTAAAAAGCGATAGAACCCTGGAGTTTCACGCGTGTAAAGGGTTGAAGTGCGTGTGCACGAAGGGGTAAGTACTCGAATAACCTAGATTTCGACGGTCCCTGCGAGGCAGCCAGCGCACGCGGAGACTCATTACATAACTTTTGCGATCGATCGTCGGTTGCAACGGAGCTCGCGGCTTCGTTCTTTCGTCGTGCATGTGTGTACACGGGGAATGTGTGCATCCGCGTATTTACGAGGACGTTATCTAGCGACCGTTTCGACGGCTGATAAAAGCGTACACGCAAAAAGAAGAACCGTTTCATACAGCCCTGGCCGGCTGCGGGGCTTTTTCGCGAGCGCTTCTTACAAATCAACCGTGTAAGCGTCTATCGTCCGTGAGAAGAGACGTGGAATCCGTTTTACGGACGCTCGTTGAACGTTCTACCGAGGCTGCAATTCTGTCGAGGATGCAGTTCTGGCGAAACGAAGTTCTCCGGAGAGGAACATGTATCGTTCGCGCAATAGAGAAACTTTCTTCTGTCCCTTTTTTGGTTTTTGCTTTTAAGTGAAAGAGCACGCGTTAGTTCGGTGGTACATGTTATTTGTTGGACCGGCATCCACGATGAGAAGAAAAGCAGATTATTGCGGGGAAAATAAATGGGCGATTTTTTTTTTGAGGATTTTGAGGGAGGCGCAATTTCGATAAATGAGAAATTAAATGTACGTAGTGAAATATGTAATTTTTCAAAAGTAGGTGGCTATGAGTTTCCCTTTAATCGCTGATTGCAAGTGCCTTAGTCGAAGGGGGCGAAATTAGAATAATAGGCGTGTAACAGGTGTGTAATCCTGTTTGACCACCATCATCAGTTCATTGTGCCTTCCAAGTGGCTAATAAAAAGATCAGTCATGGCAGAAACCTGTTTAACATTTCGCAAGTTCATCACTCGATGATGAGCTACAATGCCACCTGTACATCGAAACGAGAATAATAAACGTTCAATGACTGTCACTTGGAAACATGACTGGCGCGATAGTAGGTCGAGACATGCTGAGCACTGTTAATGCAATTTCTACGCGATATTGCACCTTTACTCGTACACACACAGCGCACACTCTCAGCCGAAAAAAGATGACAGAACTTTTGCATTAACCTAAAATTATACGCTTTCAGCATGTAATGTAATTCGATGCAACGCTCTGTTGAAAAAAGAAAAAAAAGAAATCGCACTACTCTGGTTGACCTGGATCTTTTGTCAGGGCTCTTATCGATAGAAAAATTTTGTAAGATTGCTCTAAATGCTGGTTCCTATCTTTTATGTGAAAGAGTACACGATAATTGGAAATCTGAATTATAACGGAAAATGATAGAAAGCTTTCTCGTTACAATAATAAATACTTAAACGGGAAAATAGAATGGATACAAAGCGAAATTCTACTGCACTTTAAATTTACGGAAATTAATAAATTCATCAAATTAAATAGCAGACAACTAACACGATCCAACGACAGTGCTCGAAACATAACTCAGCCAAAATTTAAGACCACGCTTTTGATTCCAATCTAATTTAAACTGCTGCAACTTCAACACACCGGCGAGAAACATTTCTCTGAATATTTCATCACAAAAATTCCAGCTTTTTCGTAATCAAATCCTGTAAATATTAATGTTAAATTATTCCGCAACCATGCACATTTACGAACAATGCTCCAGTTTCCACTTGAGTGTTATTTTCGTGTTTGCACTTTTGTGAACGCTAACAACATGCTAGATTTATGGACAATGACCTAAATCATAATCTGGTATGCTGTATGGTAACACCATTAAGACTACATTTCACCAAGCACGACAGCGAGCGGCACGTTGACGTACGGCCACGCATACAAAGTTGCATACGTTTGAATGGAATGCATTCTGTATTATATATGCGTCACGTCAGAATTCCACGGGCTTGAGTATGTTACAGCAAACGACTGAAACGAACAAGTGGCTTCTGCTTTCCGTCTTCAACCATTTCCAACGTGTGACGGTGGCGCGTTGTTTCGAAAACTGACGGGGTTGAATGAAGATAAATTGATTTTAATGTTGGAATAGTGTTCTTGCACGTATCTGTACACGTGTTACGTTGAACGGTGTACGATCATTATTTGTCATGCGGAGAATGAGACAATGTTTCGCGCGACAATGAGTGATAAGGAGAATGGGTCGCATTGTTTGAATTTTGTCTTTGGTGAATTAAATGATATTATGGCGTGGAAGAAGAAAGGGAGTGTGTACTTTATGAGGGGGGAAATATTGTTATTTCGCGGAAGAATATGTTTGTTTTTAACGTTGCCGTAGTTTTAAGTAAGTTAAAATAATTATTGGATCGTTAGATAGAAAAATATTTATCTATTATCTCTAATTTTCATTTGTGTCGTTTTAAATTAATAACGAAACCAGTTGCTTGAAAACTGGATCTATTATCGGCCTGTTTAGAGTATTTAGTTGATTGAACCAGTTCTTGATGCAATTTTTACGATGCAATTGCGGTCCTATTGATAATGAATTAATTCATACCTATTTCATAACATAGGTATATTTATATTTTACGCAAGACCTGGTTGCTTGTTCGGAATAACAATTCAGATTCAATCTACATTCACGAATAACTCACAAATGTACAGAGAAAGATCATCTTTAATTCTACAAAGAATAAGACAAATAGCATAATATATATGCGATTGTAGATTATACATATATATGCTATTATGAAATAAAAAAGATTAGAAGTGATTGTATTTTATTTTTGTATATTATTTCGTTTCATTGCATCCTCGTGTTGACGAAACATAAGTAAGACTACGTTCGTCCTATATTTTCAATACCTAACAACGTGTCCGACACGATCGAGTCTATTTCATTTTCTATTAGCGAACACGTGTGGGGCAATAATGGTCACTGGCCACGATAGATTTCGTGTCGATTTCGTGCGCCAGGTAGTACGACCCGAGACTTCTTTCGAAATTGATGCTTCGCAAATATTTTATCAGAGATTCTCTAACCCTTCGGTGATTAAGTCGCGTAGGACAGGCTGTGTCATTAATGTCACGCTTCGAAGGGTTAATCTTGTCACGACAAAATTTACTCCTTTTCTTGTGCACACGTAACCCCTATCGAATCCCGGCGTTCGATATAAGAAGATGAAAATATTCTGCGCAGTCAAATATGCCGTTTCGATATAAAACAAAAATAATAACAAAATGTTACACTCACTGGTCACTTACAAAACGAATCATTGCCCGCGTATTCGCCATTTCGTTAAAGGTTAAACGTTCGTGTACTTCCCGCGGCGACCAATTTTGTCTTAATAAAATGTTTACATTAATAATTCCTCGTTTCGTGAAGGGAAAGCAAGAACCGTGCCGTATAATTGCCTTTCGAGTTATTAGGAAGCAAGCTGGGTCTACGGTTTACCTGTTCCGCGTGTACCTTCGTAACTGAGCCTAATTGAAGGTTTGCTTTCACGCGGATATCGTGGCCATTTACAATGTAAATGACGGCTCCCTTATTCATCGACCGCAAAGCAGTCGATCCCACGAATCGAAGGCTATCAATGCCCGTTTCACTGGCCGCAGTCGAATCTCTGCACTAAGTTTATTACAATAACAGACTCGATTACACAATGGCAACGTTTCTCCCGTAGAAATAATACTCCTGAGTTTCCACCAACAATTAACGCGATTAACTCGTACGAGTGACTATTCGCTGCTACTAATTGTTTTTATAAATATCCGAAATACCTCGTTCCCTAGTGACCAAATACAGTTGTTTCACCGCAGCAAAATTTCAATCCGTATATCAATATTACAGCATACCGCGAATTAATAGCCCAACTATGTATATCGAATTTATAATCATTACGCGGATTAGAATCGCGCTCAAGCGACGTTTATCGCGATTAAGTGTCTATTACCCGCGAGCTGATACTCCGAAATAAATAGCTTCACTCTGTGCGGCACAATTTGTAAACCACGTCTGAGATACGAAATCATGCGCTCGAATTCAATGAACGATAAATATATCATCGTACTTCGTCCCATATAAACTATTAAAAATGTTAAAAAATGCGGAAAAAGAAGAGAAATATCAGTCTCGCAACCTCTGAGCATATCTTTCGAAACTCCAGCGAAAATTCCCACGAACCCCGAGCCTCGTATAAACGTAAATTCTCTCGAAACGGCGCTTCACATTCAGTTAACCCGCAGCCCTTGACACAAGAGTCATAGAAACGCTTTGAGTCCCTAAATAAAGTTATTTCAGCGCGTAAGAAGATGCTGAAGCGCGACGAGTCAAAGTAAAGCGGAAGATCCGCGGAGAATCCCTGCGAAAAATGCGAAACTTGAAGAAAAACACGCCCCCACCCCGCTCACCGCCCGAATAGAAACTATTTCATATTCGTGCGTTCTTCGCGACGACGAAACGTTTGGTCGTTTATTTCTAAAGGGGTTAAGCGAAATACCAGCTCCAAGCTGTACCCGTGTCTCCGTCGTTACTGTACTCGTCCGCTTATAATGTCATAATGGAGCGTTTAAATTTGCGCGTACAGGCGTACGTTTCTTGGCGGCTGGAATACAGCAGAAACGGGGCAAATAATGGGTAGAGAAGCGATCGTACAGGGGATGGAAATTTAGAGACGGGCCAGATCTTTCTTCGGCGAACGATCGAAACAGAAGGCGATATTCGTTTCCTCGTAGTTGTTCGTTTTTTAGCAATCTTCAAGAGTGACGTAGAATGAACGGGCACTACGTTTCGTTCCGCAAGAAATATACTTCTGTTTTGCATGGAATTTTTAATATACTTCTGTTTCGAATGTTTTTTTTTCGTCACGTCGCACTTCAATCATACACTTTGCAAGGGCGCTTGGCCATGTCACGAAATACAGTATATCTGATTTTCCGAAACGTGGAACTGATTGAAGCTGTTTCACGATTACAGAAAGCTGTTATTTTCCCTTCAGAACATATTCTTTCAACGTTTGTGGGTGAGGAAAAAAGCGACCGGAATAATAAGGATCCGAAAAGAAAGGTGGACGAGATAAAGAGGAGTGGGGAGGGGATAAAAAGAGGGTAAGAGCAGCGGGATAGAGGACGACATAGATACAAAGAGTTATTTCTGGTGAAAGAACTCGAGAAATTCAAGAGGAGGAACGATGCATTTCCGTGTATACACGGTTTCTTTGAAATTCGCCGGATGATACTCGGGATCCTGTGTCCCTTCAATTTCGTTCAGAATGTAAATTGCAATAACCTATCTTGATCGTGTGTGTCCATGTGAACGAAGAAGGAACTACTCATTAGAACAACGGAACGTACACAAGTTGCAGCGGAAAATAAATTGCGCCAGAATTGATGAAAATATGATTCAGGAATTATCCATGTACGGTAAATAATGTATTTAATTATCCTGCATTCAAGCACACAATTAAAACGGAAAATTCACCCGACCACAATTAATTCATTTATAGCTCCCCGAAATTTTAACGAACTAAGAAACATTATATACAATTACTTACTCCCCCTGAAAATTCGCATCAAAATAACATCCGGACGAAACTCGATCTTTTTCCAACGTTTCTAAAATAAAATTACATCTGTAAGTACGAACCACCGTACTCCAATTATGCCAGTTACATTATTCAACCACGGTACGCAATTAATTTCACCAGTCAAGCAGCAAACTCCACGCGTACCAAATAAACCAATGGTTACTCCAAACAATTCAATTCCTACGAAGGAAAGTCCGGCCAGAGGGAGATCAAAGATTCGTCTCCGTCGTTCCTCCGTCGAAAAAGAGCCACGTACTTTCTCATTAAATCAACGTAGGAACGTAACGCGACGGGTCGTAAAAAATTCCAACAGATCCCACGGTATCTTTAGCACGGTCGAAATTACAATTTAAATAGCGACTCCCTTATTCATCGATCGTCAGATGTGAACGCTCGCGACTTAAGGGAGGGCCATCGTTTTTTTCTTAACTCTCTTTCTCCACCACGGATGGGACCGCGAACTATAAAACGAGACAGCCTGAACGGGAAGAGGTAAACGTGCGAACGAGACGGTTGAACGAGAAGGGACGCGGCTGAGAAACGATAGCTAGAAAGAAGAGTAGGGTGCAACGTGCAGAAGAAACGAAGAGGTTGGCGGAGTTCGGATGAAGGGTGAATGCATAAGAGAGAGCGGGAGAGAGACAGAATGAAAAAGGGGGCAACGAAACGAAAGGAGAGGGTGGTATTTCTTTGTGATGGAATTTGAGAGGCGAGGGAGGAGACGTTCTTGACTCAATGCTGTCCTTAAACCACGAAAAAGCTCGAGAAGTCCAAAAGCCAAGGGCTGAGTTCGCGGAAATGAAGATTCGACGCGGTAGCCTTGTCGCTCTTGTTCCTCACCTTCTCCCGTTTTCGACGAAACGTGGCCACGAACGACCCGGCTACCACACAGTTTCACGTTCGCTCGTTTTCCTCGCCTTTCGACCACGAATGACGAGGTTCGAGTGGCTCTTCGAAATAATATTATTTAGTATTATTCGTCATTGTTGGATACATGCGTGGGATAGAATGAATTTTGAAATTCGCTGTCTGAAGTATTGTACGGCAATATTATTCCGCGCATTCAAAGTATTTCTGTATGTAAAATCCCTCTTTCGTATGAATGGTTATATTCTATTATTACGTATTTTCTATTGCTACAGTATAATTCGCGCAACTTTTACGTCCCATAGGCAAATTCCAACCTTTTACATTTTCCACCTGACGTAAAATAAATAAAGGCAACAAACGAAACCTATTCCCTCGCATTCAAATTCGTTCGGAATAATACAAATTATGTTTAAAAAGAATCCACCGAGCCGGATAAATTCCATACGAAATCGGAACTTCGTAAACCAATTTGCAATCGATCCCTAAATACCGTCCAGCAGCGAACAAGAAAAACAGTTTAATTCAATTGGAACAGTCGCCAGACAAACGGGTAGTAATGCAAAATGAACACAGGCACGAGGCAAACTCCGACGATCAGATCCTGTACAGAAAAGAAACAATTCCAGCCCCCGGCCCCATCAACTAAAAAACCATCACGGAACAACAGAAAAATCGATGCAAGATCAAAGCAAGCAGCGAGGATCCACTTGCATATTCATCGTGCCGCCATCGGCCAACAAACTTCCGTCGACCGAAACAAAAATCGATATTCCCGTCCAATCAGTCCAATCTACGTGGACACCTAACGACACGATCGACACACAAACGTCCCCTTAAATCGTGCCCCGTGCAGCCACGCCGATCGTTAAGCTTCCTTATCTATGCGCGGTTCGACCCTGGCAAATTTCAATTTCTAGTCGCGCCGGGCCGCACGCCTCGAGATTTCTCGCGACGATTTCCTTCTCGTTCCCGCGCGGAAGCTGGCAGATGCTGCACGCGAGTAAAGCGTTAGATGCTCGCGAACGTCGACCCCGAAAATTGGATTTACTCGAGGATCGATAAGTCGTCTCATAAATCTGTTCATTATCGTCCTATAGTGTTCCCCGTACGAAATCACGACGCGACGGTTCCGTCCCCGCAGATTCCTCTAGACGAGGACGACGTAAGAAGTGGAGGAAAGGCTATTGATTGCAATGTGGGTTCTGTACGGAGATGTATTTGAATTGAATTTGATAAACAAAATTCAATCACGTTGAATCGCACTGAATTATTGAAATAACGGGGATATAATTGTGGATTGAAGATAGTCTCGCCGGGCATAATTTTGATAAGTGGCAGCTAAATTTCGCCGGCCAATTTCTCAAGTAAAGTGTGTCAAAACCTAATACGGTGGTTCGAGTTCTAATTCGCGAATTATATGAATAGATTTTATATGGTTACGGGGAATCTACTATAAAGGTCTTCGTTTCAAATAGAATTCACTTTAATACGTCCTGGTGGGCGCTTTGAGCTGTTGAACCGAAACCGCAAGTCAAAGAGCGATATCAAACATATTATTTGAAAAAGCCATTGGCCCGTGTCACGTCGCGACGCGTCGCGTCTGCGTCGGGTCGGCGCGATTGGAATATCTGTCTATCCGCGATGAAGTGACTGTGAATTCAAGATTCCAAATCGTTCGCGAAGTCTAAGGGGTGTCGAAAGAAGAAGCGCGAGTCAAACGTTAATTTAGTGTCTGCGTCTTTCTCTCGTCCCCTGCTTCCGTTTCCCCTCACCCGTCAACCCTCGCCCCCCCCCCCTTGCCCCTTCAAACCACCCTTGCTACTTTCGTCTGGTCGTCTCCTAGCTGCGGCACCGCGGCCTGGACCGAGAGTGCATTAAAATAAATTAATTTTCATGAGATTTTCCCGTAGCGAATGGCTGTTACGGGACTTAAAATAATAATTCAACGAGCCGCATGGACGGAATTTGCATTTCCACGTCACGGCACGCTTCTGCCAGCCACCGACGATCTTTAACGTAGAAACCGAAGTCGGAATAGAATTCAGAAGGTGGCAAACCCGGCTGAATGGAGGGCCAAGGGACCGGGTTGGGAAGCGAAGTCGCTTGTTTATTGGGGAAAAGATATTCGGCGATTCAAGCTGGAGGGTGGAGAAATCGTGGACTTGCTTGAGTGGCGGAAATATTGCGAATTTATAAGCGCTGTTCACGTGGAAATCGCGCTTTATATCGCGCGGATGGTGAATATAACGGATAGGAATGTCCTTCCTGTCGTATACTTCGATGAAGAAAGTTCTGCAGATCGGTATTAATTTTCTGTTCGCGGTGCAGTTCGTTTGCTTTGTTCGGTTATTGTGCATCAGCATTACCCAAATTTCGATTGACAATTTCTCAATAATTTTTCTAGCCAGAGAACAACATCCTCGCATTCTGCTAATAATTGTCTCATCCCCGCTAAGAAATCGAACATTAATCGAGGACAAATTTCATTCTGCACTACCGCAATTATAATGACACAAAACGCCGAATAAATGATTTATATTCTACGTCATAAAATACATCGACAATTGTCTTCCTTCTCGATCAAGTAATCATCGAAACCACGAAAGCCATAAAGGAAAACGATCGTATAAAAAGTTCCAGAGAGCATAACGATATTTGGTAAATAATCTTGAACGACACGAAAATCACCAATTTAATTATTCGCAGCTTTCTGCACGTGCAATAGCCGCGACGATAGCGGCGAATCATAATTGCACGAGGTTTGCCAGCATGATTCCAAGGAAGCAACGATTCAAGAGTCACGATCTCATTTGAGAACGTTCAGAATATCAGATCGACCGTTCGCGTTCGTTCTTTTTTATCGGTTGTCGTAAACGTGCCGGGTGAAAGAGCCACGTTCACTCTCGCGTTTATTCGCGGTAGACTTTTGCGAGTCCGAAAGTGTCCTTTGCCACTCGTTGACCAACCCTGTCCCTTTCCCCGTTCGATTCACGACGGGAATGGCACGTATTATTTTCTCCCTTTTGGTTTCTACCGGTCGCAGTAACGGAAGAACGTCGTCACGAGAACCCGGTGTCGATTAAACCTGAGGAATTTCATCGTTTCGATCTTTGGATCGAGTCGATGTCCTGCGATCGACCATTGTGGAATCGTTTAAAGTGTCTACGTGAAATATCTGATAGGCATGCAGTTGTACTGCGCCTTATTGGAGGTTTAAGTATTTTTTTCTTTTTGTAATTTATAGTGACGCTGTTTGTACATTCATGTTTTTGTATTTTATAGAATCTTTAAATTTAAGTTAAAGAATATAAATATTTATATTAAAGCTGCTACTCACCGAACGCAGAATATAACTTTCAGGGTAACATTTCCATGATGTAGCCGAACGAAAACCTGCAAGAAAAGAAGACGCATGTTATTAGAAATCGTGTCGAAAAGTTATTATGCTTTGCGTCCGCTAACCATTATTAAAAATTATCACAGCATTCGAGATAAAGATTCCGAACCTTTTTAATAATGGCCTGCAGTTGAATTACGTCACTGCAGTTCTGTTAATTAAAAACTTCTTATCGAAATAAAAAGTAGGTGACATACATTTGATACTTCCCCTGGAATTATTGTAAGAAATGTTATTTCGCACTTTTTCTTCCCTGCGCCAATATTAATTAAATTAATTAAAAGTAACGCTGCCTCATTCATCGAAGCAGGGCGCAAGAAAATTTTATATAGAATATTAATTCACAGTCTTCAAATTCACGGAAAACCTATCCAACCCGCAATCAATGTAATTCAATCGAAATCTCCGCTCATGAAAAATTACCTTCACGTTCCTTGAAATTTATATTTATGTTATCTGGCAACACGTACCAAATTCATTCCATCGTTCCCGATTTCCACCAAAATCTAATCAAACCGGAACAAAACCGTTGAATTCATCCGCAAACGAATTCTCCCGTCCCTCCAACCCCTCTCACCCGAAAAATAAAACTCATAAACAACGCGATCTACCCTTTCGGCTGTTAAATTCCATCGAAATCCAACAATATCCTCCGACCATCCCCGCACCTACATCCGCCAATACGATCAAACAATTTCCATAGTTTCCTTCGCGCAGGCCACGGGGGTGCACTCGGCGAACTAATTTCAGTTTTAAGTAATGGTGGCGCAACACGCGGCCTGGCCAGCGCCTCGTTACGATTCCTGAAGGGCTGGTCGAAGTCTCGAGGAAGGAACTCGAGCGAGTCGAAGTGTCGTCTGTGATCCATAAACACTCGAGAGGGAGAAAAAGCTTGAAAAGAGCGAGTCTAAAGGAGGGGCAGGGACGGGTGAAGGAAAGGGGTAGAGAGAGAGTTGCAGCAGGCTGGAATGGTGCATCGGTTTTAGGGTCGTCAGGGGAGGACGAAGCTCGCGGGCCCGACACGCTCGCTTCCCTCCCTGGACCCGACCCCAATCTCGAAAAGAGTCACCAGGGACCGCTTCCCGCTACTTCCTGCCTGCGTATCTCCAGAAACGAGCGCCAGTTTGTTTTACCGGACGCTAGGAATAATGGCGCGGCAATCCTGCGCGAATGAATAAATCACTGGTGCACCGTGGCGTTAATTGAAAAAATGTGGTTCATGGAGATGCGAATCGATCGGTGGGCTTTCGAGGGTTCTAACCCTTTGTTCGAAAGGCGTTCCGGTGGAGTACGTATTTCGGATTCATTCGGTTCATTATAATTTCGTATTGAAATATTTGGCAATGGGGAATGGTTTTCGTATGGTTTTGCACAGGTGGGAGGAAATGGTTGACTTTCGAGGATTACACTTTTTCTGAACTATAGTGAATCTAGGGAGGTGATTCGGAGAACCACTAATTTATTTAAATGGTAGGAGAAACTAAAGCTTTATAGATTGTCAGACACGATTTCGTTTCAACTAATGACTTCGTCAATTCCTGTTTATCGATCTAAACTACTCAAGCAATTGAACGATACCTTTATTCCAGAATGTAATAAACTATCCTGAAAATTTTCTTTCGCCAGATTTGATGTTCAATCAAGATTGAAAATAAAAAGCGGTAGAAGAAAAGGGAAATTCTTCCCAGCGCTCCCCAATTTCGACGACAAGCAGGCGGAAAAGATTTCCATACATCTTGTTAGATATTCCAAAAAACTTCCCCCCCGTTTGTCTTGGTACATACTTTCATTTCTCCTCCCATGAGAAGTAGAACGAATAAAACTGGTTCCACCGCGCTTCTCGTTTCTCTTTGAACGTGGAAAAGCTAAGGAACCAGAAAATTCGTATACGTTTTGTCGGATAGTCGGGCAGAAATTCCGATGGTCGATATGATTACCAGACAGATGCCGCGAGCGGCACTTTCGTTTCCTCGTTTCTCGTTGCCTGGATATCTATGATCTTCTAAAGCGTCGCATCGAGCGACGCATCTCAAATGGAAGGGAACAATGCATTTAAATGGGGACGATTCGAGGCGGAAGTCGTAGCTGGGTCACGTGCACTCTCATCCGAGTATTAGACTACGAAACAATCCGACATGCATAGTTTTCCAGCATGCTACTGTAGAAGGGGAAATGTTTTTTTCCCCTCGCGAGCCACTCAGAAATATTAAATTTGCACGGGTCATGGTTTTCGGTGCGTCGTAATGGGAAATAAATAAATTGGGAAAAGTAGGAAGATGGATTCGAAATGGTTTTAAGCCTGACATGTGAAAGTGAGTTAATAGCAAAATTCATCTATTTAGTTCGACTGTCTCGTTGTTCTATTATGAAAATCGGCAAAAAAATGCAAGAAACTTTTTAATAATTAAACGAAATAATTGTAAATACGTCTTCGATATTTATGTAATAATATAGTAATAGAAATGTGTATTTAACAAATGGATCAACAATAGTAAATTTATTAACACGGTATTACTCAGAATAATCAAGGCGAATCAAAATTTCCTGATTACGTAAATAAAATAGTTGCAGTTACAGGTTCCCATTTAATTTGTGGTGTCAAATACCAAAAAATATATTGCAGAGGTACTGTTTTAATCGTTACAAAGAAACGTTCGACACGCCTCAGGCCAGTAATATCGACTGGAAGTGCCCATTATCATGCTAACAGGTGATAGCGTTTGACAGAAAGCTAGTCAACTAGAATCCCAGGCATTGCTCGCTTCGATTTAATAAACCGATAGCTGCCCATTCGAATACCAAACTAGTCGCATAATCGTTTCAATCCGAATATCAGAGTATATCATCCGGGTGCCCTGATAGATCAAGCTAGAATGCCAAAGGTTAACGACGTGCGCGCTTAATGTTCGACTAAATAGTTAGATCCCCTGATGTGGACCAGCATCTTCTCGCTTTTGAATTAGGGGCCTGCGATTCGATGGTAGAAAGCTCGAAACAGTCGAAAAGCTAACGCAATTAAATTGACATTAAGCGAATGTTAAATTGAAATTAATCCTCGTGCGATTATCACGTGTCGAACATTCGTCCTGCTCCAAAATGTCATCACTTATTACGTAATACATAGGTACAAAAAAAAAGGAACCAGGACACTAAATTTCGAGGCCTGTACAGTGACAAGTGACGAGCACGTCAGCTATGAATCAACACTTCCGCGCGAAGTGTCATTCGAAAAAAGCACACGAGCCTGCAGATGTTACTTCCGTTCGTTCCCCTATGTTTATCCTCTTAACCGGATCATTTCGCTATAAAAAAAGCTTTTTCTATACACACAGTACAAACAGTTACTTGTAAACAGTTTTTATCGCTCAATAAATAACGAATAAAAATAAATCGAATTAGGAACTCCATGTATATGTACATACATACATTTTCACATAAAATTCCGAAGTAACAAACGTAAAAAAAATATTGAAATCTTGTCACAATAATAAACCCACCTCTTTCGATTCAAAGTCTAATTGTCGTATCACTCCGCCTATCTCTACTTCATCGAGTCTCGCACTCAGCGTGAATTTTCCATTAAAAAAGCCCCCCCCCCCCCAAAAAAAGGAAAAAACTAGTTACATCCAGAATCCAGTTGTCCAGAGTCGCGAACTTTCGCGATTCGCACAAACGCTGCGGAAATGTCAACTGGAACAATCAGCGTCGCGTCCCAGAGGCACGATGGGCAGCATTCCTTGCGACGTTTGCCGGCCCGCGATTTATTATGCATTCCGTGAACAACGGTGATTACGAAATTGCACGATGGAAATAGAGGCAGTGGACGAATCGTGCTGGGGCTCAGAGCTCGTTCAAGTCTCGTGTTCGAGCGGTTTATGGCGTCGATGAATCGCTCTGGCTGCATAGAGGGCTTTAGATTCTTCGTTCAATGTTCTGTGCGGTTTTCAGTGAAAGATATTTGGGAGTTTTATGGGCCATACGATGATTGGTAACACAGAGTTGATTATTCGAAGCACGATCGAAACGTGCGAATTTTGATATCTTTGGGAGATTGATTCTGGTGGCTGGAATTTGTGGCACAGAACGGCGGGAGTCAGATTTATACACGCCATTTACGATCGTGACATGGGGTATTTTAAGGAAATTTCGGAGAGTATTTTATTAATTAATTCGCGTGCATAAAACGTTGATATTGTTCCTAGTGTCTGGCGAAGTTGTGAATTTTAGCATTTCAATAATCTGTTTTAAAAAATTGTTCAATGCTTCTTTTATAAATTGTTATATTACAGAGCATTATTTAATTTATAAATGATAAATAGGCGCCAGCTTGATCAGTTTCAGTTAGCTTCACTTTAACTAATTTTCTTAAATTCATTCTAAATGTTGGAATTAGGAAGTGGGAACTCTGCCACAAGAAATTAACTCGAGTTAATTTTCCGCAGGCTTGAACTTTTCGCGGTTTTGTAATTCTCGAGAACTTTCAGAGGTCCGAAATTTTCTATGGTCTCTTTGTAACCTTTGTAGAATATTTGAGAGTCCTCTGCATCTTTCATGAATTCCATTTTACGTATGTCCCTCAAAAATATATAAGAATACATTTTGTTCTCATGGTTTGTTGTGCATTGAAAAAGTGAAGAAATGTCTGGAGAAGATTATTGTCGCGCGGCCCGTAACATATTCAATCTATTGTGGTATCTTTAACTTTATTCTTTTTAAATGAAAGTGTATTGAGGAGAAAGATAATATATTTTTGCTTGCTAATACTATACTACCGATTAACATTTTTTCTATTGCAGAAAAGAGCAGTGGGTGCAACGGTAAATAAAATAAATAAATATAATAATTGTGGTTCAGATTAAATTAAATAAAATTACAGTGTAGCTGCATCAATTTAGCAATTATAGCTTTACAATTTTCACATAATATAATACCTTGCCAATTCACAATGACCTGATTTTTCACTTATTAAAAACACAAGCACACAAACACACAGGCAAACGCGTGCGAGCATTGATTGAACGCCACCTGCGTGAACAACTACTTTCTACTCCCGAGAAGAGCAACTAATGTTTCGGAATAAGTTTCATTCTACAGTTCGTGTAGCGAACAAATCGAGATTTTACGAGGAACTCGAAAATTTGCGATTCAAGTGGTAGTTTCCGGTAGCTCCCGTTACAACTGTTCTAAATTAATTTCGTGCTAGTCAGCGTCCAAAACGTGCAGATTCAAGGAATTAAGGTAACTTTGGATTCAGCTATTACGGTTCTGCTTCGCGTCATCTTTAATCTAGATTTTATGACGTGCAGTACAGAAATTATATATTACATATTACGTATAATTTGTTTTGTAACTAGACATTGTATGCAACGTATAATTAATTTACTTATTCATTAAGGAATTTTGGAGACTTGAACTTTATAATATATCGCACTAATATTTTACAAGAAAGTTGAAGAAATTTCATACAAATAGAAAACTTGAAACCAAGTTTAATTTCGTCAATTTAAATTAATGCACAGATCAAATAATCATTTTCCGAATCATAACTGTTGCCTGATCCGGAATTAAAAATGAAATAACTAAATAAAGAAACTGAAGAATAATTTATTACAAGTTACACATTCGATAGAAATTTTCATATTTACGGTTTAATGTAGACTGAAGTGTTCGAATTAATTTGAGCCGTCGCTGTTTTAAATTAATCCGCCGATAATTGTCATTTAAGTTCGATAAGTGGAAACGGGATACGCGTTAATAAATTTCATCTGCAATATCGCCGGTAATTACGGATTTTGAATCGAGTTTACAACCAGTGCACTTTCAAGCGTTGCAAGCTTGAAACAAATATTTGTTACCGTAGCATTTTTAAATCGAGTGGCCTATATTATGTGAAGTGGCTGCAATTTGTTACTTCAATATAGAATCGGAACTCTATTTAATGCTGAGTTCAAATGTTTATTCACTTTGCTGTTGAATAGCCAGGTTTATTAAATCAATTATCAATCATTGCTGTGATTAAATCAATTTGTCCTTTCTCCTTTCAGCTATCTTTACTTCCAATTTAATTGCAGCCCACCCGACACATTCTTCGTGTAATTTACATGCGTACAAATAAGGAAAAGAAAAAACTTCCATTCTCCAGCATTCAGACCAACGGGGAATCCCAAAATATCGAATCTTCTTTATGCCCATTCTCAATGCAATCACACCAACAATCGAACCAAACTTAATACCAAAAAAGAAACACAGAAATATCTCCCTCCCAGAAGTCTAAATCGAATCACATATGAATCACCCAGCGTCGAATCCACAAAATAACAAAGAGGAAAAAAAGAATCGAGCCTTGCAAAAATTCCCGAAAAATCGCTGTAAAACAGAGAGCATCCCAACCGAAACGCCCTATCGTTCCATCTGAGCGCGAAATCGATTTCCCGATCACGCGGCTCGATTCGAAAAATTTCGTCCCGTGGCACGAAGAAAGGCTTGAAATTCGCCCTTTATCAGCACCGATACAGTTCTTTCACATCTTCGCCTCGTTTCTTTTTTTTTCCGTCCCTTCCCCTGCTGGAAACGCGCGAACACGTATTTTCCAGGCAGAGATACGAGCACCGAGTCAACCAACCGACCAATGAGAATTTATTTCTACGGCGCGAAAAAAAAGAGGGGAATTCTCTGTGCCAGTTGTATCGCGCAGATGATATCATCGCCAGTTCAATCATGGCTCGAGGTACACGTGCGTTCAGGACCGTGACTAAGTACACGAGTACCCAATCCATTCTGTTCTTTCTTCTTCTTTTTGCCATTTTATCTTTGCCTATTATCCGTGGCCTCGTTGCCCGGCCAGTTGCGGTCGGTACAAATCGCGACGCAGAAGACTTTCTTCGTTTGCTGGCCGAACCGTTCTCCGGCAAGTAGAATTGATCACACGTGTCTGTCTTTTCTCAGTCTGCGGAACTCGGGGTTTGTTGACACGGGTTCTAAACGCGACGGACGACCGCGAAACCGTGGTCAGAATTTTGTGGAATTGCTGTGAGAATTGTTGGTAATATATTGGGATAAAATGTTCCTGTAATGGTTTATAATCTCGTGGGTTTTAGTACTTTTTATTGGAAGCAGCGACTGGACTGGGGCAGTGCATAAATGAATTTAGTGAAACGGGAATACATCATTTTAACACAGTTTTCTAAATGAAACGTCGTGAAACCGCTCGGGGTTTCACTGATTCTGGTAGTGGCAAGGGCAAGGATTTTAATTAAAATTTCTTGTAATTAGCGGAAGAAAATTAATTGTGCAATTGCTGTGAACGAAGAAGTTGATACGTGCTATTAGACAACATATTGTGTTCACGATTGAATTTATAACGAAATTGTTTAGAAATAGCGTGGATAATTTTGTGAAGATTTTGAACAATTGTTTTTATTCTTAGTAAAATCTAAAGGTATTACAAATGAACGGACTTTCCCGATTAGCTTGCGCGTAACGTAATTTCTAATTTCTACTAAATTCGGTCGACGGACCACTGTTTCATATCAAACGACAATATGCAAATGTTGCCAAACGATTTTGATTTGCGAAAAATATTCTACAACAGCAATCTTTAGGTTTTCAACATAATTTGCTCAAGATATTGCAAAGTAAACGTAACGTCGACGGAACGCGAGTAGGTGCTTCAGAGCACGATCCTTTCCAACGAAATTAATATCGCGCTTCAGGAACGCGTTGTTTGCTTTAAATCGAGAAACGCATATCGATCAGCGTGGTTTCACACCGTAGGTGTGCTTGTGCGTATATTTCGCAACGTTGATCGGGTATCCTGTTTCGGTACTCAGAGCTGCTACAAATATTTGAGGACCGGTGCGGTTTGAACGAACGAACTGAATTTCTCGCCAAGGTACATTGACAAATCAAAATCGTGATACTTCTTTCTATTGACAAAAATGTGTGACGAAATTTAGAAGGCTAAAAATATTATTTACTCCTGCGTCACCGTTTTGTTTGGGGCAAAATAATTATTATAATAAATATAATTGGAAGGAAACTAATAATTTCCCTAATATCTTAGATACGCGTCTGACCAACACAAGCCAATTCTACTTAACGCGAAACTAAAATAAATCCATATTTGCTATCTTCGCTTTAAATTAAAACCTTAACAACTTCTCATCAATATCTGCATAAATAATGTCCATACAATATAAATAAACTTCAAATTAAATAAAATTTCAATACTACCTATTCTAAGTGCCTATCAATTTAACTTTGTCCCTCGCCACCATTAAAGGGTTGGATTTCTTATTTTATACTTTACATCTCACAGATTTTCTTGCATTGCATTTTCTTCCCGAGATACGATGTTTCCTTAACCAAACACAGGAACAGAGCACTAACACCAACCAGACAAGACGAAAAATACTTGCGACGATAAGAACTTCCTGGTAGCTTGTTCGAACCGTTGTTTTTCTATGTATTACCACGAAGTCGAAGTTTTCTGCCACGTTCGCGGTTAAATGGCCTGTATAAGATGAATAATGCGATTGTTTGAAATATCACGTGGCACCGGTCGGGGTCATTTAAACATCGTTAGCGAGTTTTTTTTCTGTCCTGGACGAAGAGCCTGTAACGCGACTGGCGATTTCCAACATGAAATTCAATGGCCCGGCTTTTGCACGACGTTTTCTCCGTCGAATTAATTCACGGTTACAAAGTTTCCAAGTTCGAAGGCAACCGAGTCCCTTCTTGGATTCGCTGGTCTCGTTGCATTTCCGTCGTTCGAAAACTTGGAACGCCGATATCGACGCATTAATTTGGCGTTGCGATTTGTAAAAGCGGAGACATTCAGCTGGCGATAGTTTTCCATGATTCTGGCAAACAACCGTCGCGTCGAGAAGATAACACTGGGTCGTGGTGAATATCGATCGTTCGCTCGTATCGAAGAGCTTTGCGGTATATTCGTACGGATATTTATTGGGCGATAACAATGATTTTGCGGGGACTGGATTTCCTTAAAATTTGGTGGTTTTATTTTACTCACTTCGGGAAGCGGGGAGGACTTTTGAATTTGTTATCGACCCAAGGATCGATTATAAATTTTTTGCGTCATCCGTTTTAATTTTGTTGATAAATGTGTGATAAAAAGAAGACGTCGCAAACTTCGAAGATAGAATACTTTGAACGTAAAAAAACTTTCCAACAGCCTCAAGAAATGTTAACACAGAAAATGGACGACTTGTCTATTGTTGAATAACATAGGGATGCCAAACTCTCCCACGTGACAACTGTTCCTTTACTCAATATAAAATACCGTATTCGTCACAACGACTGCCTGTAGTCCACGTGTACAGTTCATGGCGTCCAGTTTTAAAGGGAGAAGCCAGTGCCGGGTGGATGTGGGAAAGGAGGGAGCGAAAATGTTTATCGAAGTTATTCCGGGGACCGAACGAACAGGCTAACATAAGCAAACTTCGCCGCGAAAGGGCAGCAAAAGCTGATTATGCCCGCTCGCTTTACATCCTGGCGAATCAAGACGATCGTACCCGTCGTCCCGACACACCTGTTAATTATATTTTATCATCGGCGAGGTCGTAAGCGCCTGTGGAAAAATCAATTGTCCCACTGATGTTCCTGACCAGGACAGAGTTTTAAACAAACGAAAAATAATAATACCCCGAATCACAGTCATAATTCAGTATGGACAGTGCAAATAATATATATCTATAATTATATACCGAACAAGCTATTTAACTTTTCTCTCCTTTCATTTGTAATAGAATTTCGAAACCTGCGATCATGGAAGCGATCTGAGTAAGTTAATAATTTATCCAATCATTTTCCATTTATACCGTTCATCTTGGAAAATTTTCAAATTAATTATTTGCCACGAAACCTGTCTGAATATCTCGCATACTTCCCGAACATCCCCCAGTTATTTCGATTCAGTCTGGCGTAACATCGGTGGGATATTTTAATACCGTAACACCGGGGGAATCGAATCGAATTTAATCGATCCAGAAGAGACTATACAACCGGCCACTTACAATTTTACTGTCGCATCGTTCGAAATTTATACGTCTTTGAACAGCTAGCAACGTATTGAGATTGCCAGCCGATACTTCCGGTTATATCTACGCCCGCCTTAACGCCCGATATGTCAGCCAGACTCGAAGGACCGTAAAATTATCGACAGTATCCGAGGAAATAAAGACGTTCCTCCAGGCGAGAGACGAAAGTTCGACTAAAAAGATCGCCCGATTGTACGACGTCAGCGAAACGTTCGTAAAATACGTTTTCACGGTGAATTGTGCTTTTACATACAGAGCCAATCCTTTCTTACTTTAGGATGGATCATGTGGAAATGCGTTTTATGTCTTCGAGATATTATTGCAGCTACTTAAAAATGAACTGGCCACGTTAGTTTTGCTAATACGAGACCGAAGATTGAATTGCACGTACTGTGGGATAGAATTATTCTGCTTTTATTATTTTATATATTTTTGGCATCTGTAATGGGCCACTATATTTCCATTAATAGAATAATAACTAATGACACTGATTTTGAAATTGTGGACTTCGATTTCACTGCATACTTTAATACTCAGAGCGTGAAATTGTTCCCTCACGTTTACCATTACAACGAGATGAAATAATACTTGATCGCACAATTATTCACTATAATGTAGGCTCGACTTTTCAATAGAGGTAATGGTCGCCCGAGACCAATTCTCGAGGCAGGTGTTCGACGTGAAAATCGATCGCGTCCGCACGAGTTCGAGCGATAAAACTCGTCCCGTGCGTCAATCGGTGCCAAATTTAGGCTTGGCTTGAACCATAAGCCATGCTGGCTAAATCTGTTCCAGCTATATATTACGGTGTTTTGCTTTCAGTTTCCTTCGACGTTTTGCGTTTGATAAATTTGACCGCGCAAAGAGCAGGTTAAAACGTTCGCCATTGAATGTCTCATTGAATTTTGATTCATTCTTACAATAAAGAAATCGTACTGATGTTAACAACAGCCGCGAAGAGCAGAAAGGATTATTATCAGAGATTGTATTATTAATTTGTAGAATGGTCCTTTGATGTTGTAATTAATTTGGCGATGCTAGAAAATAATATTATATTTTATAATCTATAACATAATTTATAACACGAGATTCATGCGGTGTTTTAATCTCGTTCTCTTGTTTCTACAGTTTTTTAGTAGCCGATGCTGGTCAACTCTTTACGTAACATCTAATGTTACGTACAATGTAATGTATACTGCAATAATAAATCCATTCTGTACGCTTATTATCCCGCTATGTTTTATTTCCACGCTTGTGTAAGACGATAGAAGTTTGTAAAGAAAATATTTTCATTTCCTGGATGGATCAACTTTGTATATCTTGCACACAGAAGAGCTGTAACATTTAATATATTCCCAAAGCTAATTTAACACCGTCACCATTCCCGTCCCGATACATAAGAACACCTTCGATTACCTCAGTTCGATTATTGCAACTAAACACAACGAAACTTAACAGCACACAAAAAGCTCCCTATCGTATCAAATCTCGCGACGAATGCCACGCAGGACGCATCTCGAATCCCCATCTACAACACCGTAACAATATCATAAGAACCTTGTCGTTAAGCCGTCTCGTCTCGGCCAATAAAAACTTCGCTCCGATCATTGACAAATCGTAAATCCTCGGCTAACAAGACTCATCCTATACAAATCGACCCGTCCACCGACTACACGAGACGTGTCACATCGCCAGTCAGATAAGATCCACCGAAACATCTCCAATGAACGACGCGGACCACGGTCGTACGCAGATCAAAGGAGTGCGTCCACGGCTGAAAGAGGATTACGCAACCACCGATGAGAATCGTTGGAAATGCGTATCGAGTCTGCGGCTAACCACGCTGCAACCCGTTGTTGTCCCGTAGATAGCGACGGTAACTTGAATTTGAATACGTGCACACCCGTCTGCCACGATGCATAATCGTATCTTTAGGCTGTACGCGCGCCCGATCGTCTCGCAGCGTGCCTATAGGCGCGCACGCGTGTTGGTGTGCACGCGTAAGTAGATAGCCACGGTGCATCGTATTAATCCTATTGCGGTGGAAACGAACGAAGGGAGTGGCATTTGGAACCGGCCGACTCACTACACTGTCAACCTAACGCCTGTCCGAGTATGTTTTCGTAGGATCTACTCGATTTCCCGGTTATCTTATTGCCGTTCGATACGCTCCAGTTGTCCAGGTGTATCGGCGACCCGATGTATGACATATTCGGTGCACGTACCGATGAGTTTGGTCACGGTTCGGAAATTTTCTCGGACGCTTTGTCTGGGAGGGGAATTCCTTGTTTGATTAAGGTTTTCCAAATTGCCGTTCGATATAATTCTTCTCGCGATTAATATTATCATCGCACAGGCTTGCACGACAAATACGTGATCCCTAACGTCCGGGCCACCTCCATATTCCATCTACGTCGACGCATAACACCTACCAACCCCCTCCATTTTACAACATCGAACGCATCGTTGAAACGATCCAAGAAGATCGTGCGACAACAACGACGATACATATCCAATTAGCGGGAACAGGCCACTCACCGGAATAACGAGCCACTGAAAGAAAATGAACGCGTTGTGGCCTGTCCTGATGGTGGTTATACCGTTCAACGCCGGAACACGCTGCGCGTCGTGTCGAAACGTTACTGCCCGTAGTCTCTGGAGAGTCGAAACGATAAGGACACACCAGGCCAGGATGGTTACGTGACATTTGAGGATTGACATTAAGACGGCGGAGGCCGTTGCGCAGCGACTTCCCATTCACGTCGACATTTCGTTAATGCCAGCAGCCACGGATCCGCCTTTAAGGGCGCTTTTTACGAGAGAGTCCGCTCGAAGACGGGACACGACGCGACGCTACGATTCCTCGTCTCGTGTCGCGTCGTTTGGCTGCATAAAAGCTGCGCGTAACTGGCGGAAGTGACGGGACAGAAGGAAGACACGCCGCGAGCCAAGGAACGAGTTCATCCCGCGGGACAAAAGGATTGGGAATTGTCTATCGAACGATCGACCGTGGCCGACGATTTGGGAAATTGGTTTTAACGAGTCGCTCGTTAAAGGTTGAAAAGGTGTTCTGAAATATCGAGGGGATAGTTAGGGGTGATTCGTGCGAGGGAAAAGGTATTCGGTATGGGACTGAGGGATGGGTGTTTGGTTTTGTCGCGGTGTGTATCGCGGAGTTGGAATGTCACTGATGCGGTTAATCATGCTTGTTATTAATACTGTTATACTTGTTACGAATTATTTGCATTTAATTTCAGGTTTATTTGGCACATAATTGCTTGTACTGTTATTATTTATGCAACTGCTCGGGCTCATTTTAGTTAATATGAAGTTATAATCATGTTAGTATATGTCGATGGGATACTCGAATTCTCGATATGGAACGTAATAATTTATTTGAGAATGAGAGGAGAAAATATTGTTTGCATTTGAGAAGAATTCAATGAAATGATGCATGGACAAATTTCGACTAAATTATCGTTCGAATGCGTACTTCTTTGCTTTCCTTTACTGAGAATATTAAAAATCTACTATCGTAATACGTTGCATAAATTATGCTGGGATGACTTTCTACCCTCCTGCTTGGCCCAGAAAAATTGGCTCAATAAACGAGCAAAATTCCGACAAATCCCAGCATTTCTAGTAAACCCTTCCAATCGACATACACTCTGAAATTAATGACCATCATTTAAACCACCCCCACAATCGATTCTGTTCTTTCTCGTGCCACAAATTCACCCTTCTTTCACTCTGCTTTCTCCTACCGTCTCGAAGTAAATTTTAACCCCTTCTTATAGAGATCACTCTAGGCGGCAGCGTACAAAAGGGGGTCGTACAACGATTTTGTAGTTTGATAGAAGACCACTCGAAGAAGTGTGCAGGCTCGACCATATATTCGCGGAAAGGGTTGTTCGTGCCCGAACGAAAGCAGCACTCGCGCGTTTGAATTTCTCCTATCTATCTTTTTCTCCCTTGTCTCCTGTTATTCTACTTCCTCTTCCTTTTTTAATATATGCTTCTCTCTACCCTCGTACGTTTGTCCCGAGTGATACGACTCCATGGTCTCTCACCGTGTCGGGGGCAACCAGCTTTTCGAGGATACTCGTATTCAGGGTTGAAAGTTCCAGAGAAAATGATTACCAATCTGACCGAGTGTCACACCGCGTGAAATTTTATCGACGTAATATTAGTCCCGGTGACAGGTTTATAACGCGAGCAAACGCGTGCCGCGATTCAAGCCGAGGGAAAAATTCTGTCTGACGATGATTGGGAGAGTGGTTTTGTGATTTTCGGTGAGATTCCATGATGTCTTGTTTAGTATAATGGTTCTCGGGCTAAAGTGGATTTTGGTTTATATTTTATTGGTATAAAGTTCGCAAGTTTTGTAGATATACGGCACTCTTTATTTTTTATAAATTATTATTATTTGAATTTAATGTCATTCATACGATTTCTATAACTGAAATCATTAAATATCTATTTATTTGAACCCTCTTGGGCGGGTTGCTTTTCAATTTATTATTACCTACTTCCTCCATATTTATACGATTTATTTTCAGACATCCGGTACATCGTCTACTTAAAAACGTGCACCCCGTAAATTTACAATTAGACATAAGGCGTATCTGTAACCCGATATATAATATATGCATTATAACGTGTACTTCGTCGATACATATTTAACACATAGTGTCAGATTTCATAAATGCAAGTGTTATATTTGTTCTTGCAGAAAATTCAATGTGTCACGGTAACTTGAACACCGACGTACAGCGAGTGTTAAAAACTGGATAACAAACGCTGAGTGTCCTTAATTAAGCAGGATATGCGTGCTTCAAGTGGTGGAACAAGTATTCCGCGTATCAGTCATAATCAGAATAAATATCCCTGTTGCTGCTGTCATTAGGCAGCGTCTACAATACATCGCGTTTTACATTTTCGCCCATACCCTCCATCAGCCGTACCCATTTTCTTACATCGCGCCATTTCATTCCATTCGCAATCGAAGCCGCACACTATTCTCTTCGCCTCGTTGCTTCCGTTACAAAAGCACCAAGACTTCGCGCCGTCAAGCCAGACGCCGAAAACGAACTTCAAAGCGTCAAACTACGCCCAGGCGCATCAAACAAAGTCCGTGTAAAATTCCAAAAAGACGAAATAAACAGCTGCTCTATTTTCCTGTTCGTCAAACACGCTTCAAAGTGGCTTCCTCGGCCAGCCAGCGCGCTAAAATATACAGAGACGCTCCCTCGTGCAACAATTCCCAATTTTACGCCTCCCTCCCGCGCCGTCCTCCCCTCCCCGTCGCGTGTCGATTTTAATCAAAACGACAAAAACAGTGATCACGAGCGAAAATAGGAGAGCCAACGCCACGTATCCGCGAAGCGAAGCGTTCATAAGCGAAGGGGCAGGGAACGAGGCTGCGTTTAAAGTTGCGCGCCGCAACGGAGCTCTTTGTGCGATCTGTGAGACTTGGGAAGTGACAGAATCGCGAGGAAGCTGCCGCGGCTTCCTCGAAATTCACGCACGGCGTGCAGGAATTCCTCTGCAGGATTTCAGGGCATTTTTTGCGAAATTCCTGCGGGTGTTCGGGCAGATTCTGAGTGGTATTATTATCCGGTCGGTTGAACGTTCGGCAATTTTGAAACGCGAGCTGTTTCGAAGCGCTGCCTTTCGATATGCTGGATACGGTAGCAACGCGTTGTTGCTCTTTTTGTTTGGCGGAATTTTGTTGCTGTTAGGCGAAAAGAAAAATAACAGAGGAACCGTTGTTATGAAACCACGGTTCGCGATAATGGCGAAGTAGAGAAGAGACGGGTAAAATATCGAGAATACGCGAGAGGGTATGTTGGAATAAATATATTATGGGGAATCGAATTGTATATTTTATTAGGATGCGAAATTATTTAACTTCGTCGCAGTACTGTGGAGGCTGCTGGGTTATCTCAGTGGATGGGCTTAGGATAGTTTTTAAAATTAAGTAGTACTGGTCAATATATGGTTGAGAGGTATGATTTCAAGTAGTACAGATCAACGATATGTTTTGGATTATTTTTTAAGCGGATTACGCTTCATTAAATGGTCAAAAATCATTACGATCGATTATATGGTCAGATATACATATTTTAAGTAGTGCAGGTCAATATATGTGGACAAGCAGAGCGCTTATAATTATTCAAATCCTACTCAAATTAAATTTTTCCGACTATGAGAGTTGTGTGCATTAAATATTGCTAGCACGCGTGATATTTTCTCTGAAGCTTTAATAACATTTCCCCCTCCCCGTTCTTGTATCTTCTTTGGGGCTACTATCGCGTATTACACCCTGCTACACTTTGGTCTAGTTCACTAAACATCAATCTTCAATACCTTTTTCAGGAAAATCTCTTGACCCAAAAACCTGAATTATTTATAGTACCTGCTTTTACACGATACCCACTTATACCACAAAGTTTTAACTACAGAATGTAACGTTATTTTGTGCAATACTTTCTTCATGTAATATACACACCTTTTTTCAAATATACGTTCTCAAAGCATTAGAAATATTTCTTAGCAATTTGATGTTATAATTCAAGTTAGTCATACTTCAAATTTATAAAGGACAACCTCCTTTAAATTGTACAAACGGTTAAAAGAAATGGCTAGCAGCTTCGTAACAGATACGCGATACAGCTTGTAGCGTGTAAAACAGGTACGAATATGAAGCTACCTGGAGGGGGTGCAGAATATTGAAAATCGATTACGGTACCCACCCTATACGAACAAATATTTTTCAACGCTCTATCTTCTGCTTCCCCGCAATCTCATTTTTCTTTGTCGATTTCGTTGACTGCTATCATTTTTTTCGTCCATCCTATCCTGCTATGACTGGAGCCGATTTTTTTTACATAACATGTACTTACGTTCTTCGTTTTACATTCGACAACTCCTACTTCATCTAACAGTCTGATAAATTTCATAACGAAGAGAAGGAAAAATTGACGCGATGTATGTTACTTTAATATTATCAGACAATCACCCACTTTTTTTTTACGAATCCTTCGAACAGCTAACCATATTTATTGGCGGCATACTATTGCAAAGTGTGTAATAAATTCCACGACATTTACGACGAGTGATTTAGTAGAACCGGGGAATAAGAGGAGCGAGTAGCAGCTTTTGCAGCCTCCTGTAAATTCCCCTAATGAAAGTCTCTCAGGGACTTTCCTGTAGGATCGTATTAAACCTGGAACACAGCTAGGCAACCGTGGAGTATCTTGCACCGAGACGTCAGGCTTTTCCATGTTTCAGCAAGAATCTTCGCGGTTCCTGCTTCTTATTAAATATTCTAGCCTTCCTAAAATATTTTCCACCCTTTCGACCTCCCCGTATTTCTGTACACAATTTTCCCCACTTTTTCTTCATACTTCCAGCTCACATTTTAAACTTTCAAGCCTCGACACATGTATTCCTTATAATAGCGCCACTTCCGACTTCCTGCCTTATTTCTTTTCGGGGAAATACGTAACGCTAGTTTTGGATTTAAAAAACAGACAGCTACGTTTTGTTCCAGTTGACAAATTTTGCCTCGGATATTTCATCCTTATTTCCCTCATTTTTACTCGAATGCTTACATAGAAAAGTAATTCTCCGTTCGAAGTTTCCACAATTAAAGTTATCATATTATTGCTATCCGACAAAATAGCAGGCGATTCTACGATCATTCGGTTGCAGATCCGCGTAGCGAATTCGAAACCACGAGAGCTCCCTTCCATCATTCCCGCAATCTATCGCTGCGAATACGTTTCCATACCTAACACCGAAAACGATCGTCCAATTCACAAATTCCACAGCGATTCGTTCGTTCAAACAATCTCTAAAATCCATTCACCCCGTATCGCCCGAACCTACACGATCTTCCGACACAATTTGTTCCTCGGTTCTCTCCGCGAGCGGAATTGAAACTAAAAAAAAAAAAACCAGCCCCCCACAAATCTCACCCTCTAATCGCGCAACGCAAAACGATACGACCAATCTACATACCCAAGTTCCCGATGCTCTCCCATCGATCCACGTGTTAATCTACACACTCACGTATCTACCCATCCATCCACGCGTCCCCTTATCTATTCATCTATCCATTTCTCCGTTTACCCGCCGTCCTGTCCGGCTGTCGATGACGGCTTATGCAATGTCGGAAACTGATCGGATTCATTGGCGCGGGTAATAATATTTTGCAGGGTCGAGCAGGTTCGTTCAGTCTGGACGGTTCTCGTCCCGTGAACAGGTCTTATCGATTAGCTTCCTATTTCCCTCGACCACCTCCGCCAATCCCCCCTCCCGCCCCCTTTTCTCCCTTTCTTCGTTTTCTTCCGCGTGTCTTCTCGCCTAATAGTCTATCGCTTTTCAGCTGCACCCTCGCGCTCGCTTTTGCTCCTGACACCATCCACCCTTCCCTCCGCGTCCCTTCATGGAGAAATTCGATGAAAAAAAAAAGAGAAGAAGTTGTGTCTCGCATTGGCCGTCCATGCTGATGGATAATCGACGTTCTTGGTGCTGTTTGTTCGACTTAGTGGCTTAATGGACGGGGAATGGTCCGTTGTTTGTGATATCGGTTGATGTATCAGTTTACTGACGACGGTATGATTCAGACGATGGGTTTCGTCAGGAAGTTGTATTTTGTTTTTCAGGGAGATTTTTGGCGGAGAAAAATGGCATGTTTGATGTGTATGCAATGGTGGGTGGATAAGTGGCTGGTGGTTTGGCGGGGTGAAATCGCGAGGGTCATGGGGTAGGATGTTGGAAAAATAGTGGAGCTGTTACTGCGGTGAACCGTAATTGTTTAGGATTATGCGTTATTACAGTGGCGGTCATTTGAATTGCCAGGGAAATAATATATAATTGCGTATATTTTTCAGGGGCGAATGTATTGTATGTGTGTATGACTGTTTGACGATCTAGGGCGGTGATAAATCCAGAAACGCTTATTGAATATAGAACTTCTCAACCTAATTTCGAAATTGTGTCACACAATATCGGAGCGTGCAAGAACTTTCCAGTCGACTAATCCTGTATAGAGTTATCAAAGTTCATTGTGAGCATGTAACAAAGCGATCTTACAAAAATTGTGAGAAAATTTATTTATGCTGCTAACTTTGGGTAGCAATTTATCTTGAGGTAATTTAAAATCAGAGGATCACAGAGTCAATTCGTTTTATTATACAACAGATTACTTCCATCGAGGAAACTTAAATTGTGAGGCAAAGTTTTCTTTTATCTTTGATTAAAAATTGTTTTTCAAATTGTTGCCAATGGATTTTCTCCTCCAACTTTAATAAATTATTTTGTAAAGGTAGAACATAAAGATGATCGATTTTATATTTTACCATTTATAGCCGTATTTTGCGTGACAGTGTTGCCCCTTCGCCGAAGTTTAAAAGAACTTCCATTTCCCACTTTCCAGGTTAATTTAAATTGGCAATGCATACCGCGTTCCCTTCGAACTCTATAGAAACTGTCAAAAGTTTTTATGCGTCACGCATCTATTTTAAATCCACCAGTCGCCGCGACAAAGTCGCGCGCTATAAATTTTAATGAAAATATTAAACACAAATAAGACGACAGGACACCGTCTTGCAGGTAAATATTCCTCGAGAGATTTAAGTTTATTCAGCGAAAGAAGTAGAGCTTGCAATAAAATCATTTGTATTACAAAAAAGATCTTTTCAATTTCTGATGTTATTTTAAATGAAAAAGTCGACTTGGACTTATAAATATGGATAAATAAATAATAATGACCTCCAGAGAAAGTCCTATACATAATTTAAATTTACAAAAATATCGTGTTGGAGTATTTATAATATTTCTCCATACATCTTTACTTCTGTTCCCATTTAAATTTAAATTCATCTCCGTTCATATTTCTGTTCATTCAAAATATTAAAGTCCACATAATCCATTTCAATTTTTATTCACTTAAAAATTCAGCGATCAAATAAACACCGATTCGGAAGTAATTTAAATTCCCTTACCGAACTTGAAAATATCCATGTTCAAATTTGATATTGAAGAAAATTTTGATTAAAAAATTTGTCAGTATTTCCGGCCAGCTTTTAGTATATTCATTTTCGTGTTTCCTGTCAAGGAAGTGCTAAGTCAAAATATTAAATTTTCTCCAATGGCATTAATTTTCTACCACGCCTTTCTTCTTCTTTTTTTTTTTTTACTCAAACATCAAAGCGCCGAATTTAACGAAACCGATGCAGCTGTTCATTTATGAAAAAGCCCCGGCCTCGTCTCGTATTTCCAAGGCGATGCGATGTAATTCCTTTCTGGCACATCGCTCTGTAATTTCCATCAGACAAACGATGTGCCATTGTTCTCGGTGTTCCAGAGACCGTTTTCTGGGTCTTATCCTCTTAGGTGTGCTTCAAAGTATCAGGCGATGAATGGCGTAAAAATTACACGAAGCATTGTGAATTTTATTCGGATAAAGCTGTACGCGTTTTACATTTCGATGTTGACGCTAGTTATGAATCAACCCTTATTCAAATGAACTTATTAAACAATTTTAGCGGCAATTGTTGTCGATAACAGTTTCGAATTGTACGCATGGAAGCAGTACTCTAAATAAATGATTCGGTGCACAGAAAAATGACCCAATTGACGAGGTCATATCATTCAGGTTATCGTGAAAATTGTTCAACAGAGATTGTTTCGCGTTCGCGAAACAGATTAATAATTTTCAATGGGAATGGTTGTCGACTGTATCCCCTTTAGATACAGTTCGAGACTCGTCCTTTATACTCGCCTCGCCGGCTTACATTCCGACCTTATACTTGCAAGTTCGTGGACGTAATACGCTCGAAATTGAAGCTGACTGCTGACAGTCTTTGTTCTCGGGACGCCCGGTATATACACGCATCAGCCAGCTGCAAGGCTCATTGTTTTCGGAAACATGCCAGAAATACGAGCACGAAGGCCGCGTGATTATTTGAAATTTATGTCTATACAGATTCATGCTCCCGTTAGTTTACCCGGAAATCCAATATTTGTTTAACTATCGCACGCTTTTCCTTTTTGGCTTTTATTTCCCGACCCCATCCCCCCCCCCCTCCTATTTTCACGTGAGTTTCCTCTGTCCCAGGCAACTATCAAACAATGTTCAATGAATTTTTCGACATTTGACATATTGGTATTCATTTACTTTTCGCGTAAAATTTGATTGCAAAAACTTTGCAATCAATGGGAGATTCATTTTTTTAGGCAGGGATATTGAAGAAGGTGTAAAATATGAAATGTATACGGAGAATTCAATTTTCAAATTGGTTTCGATTTTCGAGGGGGAATAAAATATTCGATTAATGCAAATTTACGAATGCACCAGAGGATACGTTAATTTATATAAATTTATTAACTATTTAATAACACGGAAAGCCAAATGTTTTTTAATATACCATCCCCGCGTCAATTAGAAGTTAGTAGTTGAATGATGTTCTTTATCGGACATCGTTAACCCGATCTTTCTCCGCGAAGAAAATGAGAGCACCGTGACTCCGATCGGCGATACGCCTTGAAGAAGAAAAAGGCATGGGGGAGATGGGTGTGGAATGAGCCTGCACGGTTCCCGCCCCTGGGAGACTCTTCAATTTTACGTAGATCGCCGGAAGTATATCACTCAGCAGCTCAGACATATTGACAGTTTGCGCCCGCCAGGCTTGAGCTACGGTATGCCTTATTAAACTCGCAGGTTAAATTATGGGAACCACTATAGTCGCTTCCCCATACTATTCTCGAAGCCGTTGCTGTCTTTATTCTCGAATTTTGTCGCGTTACTTCACGCCAGACTTAGATTCACCATTAATCTTCATTTCCTCGAATATGCAGTAAGCGATGGGCAGTTTGGTTTTAATTATATTGTTTTCTTTGAGATTTTAGATGAAGTCTGTTTCATGTAAAGTCTCTTGGAGTTTGAGGATAATTATAAATGAGACGCTACTTAAATTTGATATTAAATAAGGATTCATTTTACTGATATTAATTCCAGAAATTTAAGGTATTTCATTCGTTATTAAAAATTTCGATTTTCATGCCAGCGTGTTCTTTTAATAAGAGAATTTTGCAAACATTGAACCACTTAAAACGAGTCATAAATTCTGCATTATATTTTCATACAGTTCGACCAGTTTCAGGAATTCGTAGAAAGATGGCAATTATATTTGCATTTGAATTTGCATCGAGATGGAATCGTGGCAATCGCTATTCCGGCAGGTTTTTATTTTATCTAGATTTTCACATCAGCTGTAGTTCGATTCGAGGCTAGAGAAACAACCTAACTCCATTCTGAAAATTGAGATGCCAACGCAGAACTGTGCGAGTTCTATTCTTTTTTCTTCCCCCCCCCTTTCCACCTCTCTCGCTCGCCGCGTTTTTCACCTTTTCTTGGATTTCGTTCCGCGGTGAATTGTGTTCCCACGAAAGCGTTGAATTTTTAGCTCACAGAAGAATAATCCGATTGGGTACAAAGCCAGTTGAGAGTTCGAAATTAAACCGTAACTGAATTTCCCTTCGTTGTGAGCTCGAACGTGGACCGAAAGTCAGAAAGTGTTTAAGTACGGGGATGAATTAACTCGAAGGGAGGTTTATCCAGTCCTTCGCGAATTTATCTGCATTATATTTTTTCCCCCTTTAAATGAATCTTAATTTTCCTGTGGATTATCTGCCTCGCTTTTCTTTCCCTTTCACGCCTCGTCGTCCAGTAATATAAACCAAACAATCACAGCAATTGTACTGCAAACAACAACTAGTTACCATTTATTTAATTGCATCTATAATTTCAGTTACTAAAGTTCGTATCAATTAAAATATTATCTCAGAATAACTTCACAATTCTACAAACAAATTACATCATCGAATCATTTTCTACAACCTCGAAATCACAAATTCTCTACAAACGAATTTTCCCCAATACTTTCCCTTCATCTTCCACTGCCGCCCACTTACAGTGAAATTATGTAAAATGGAAAATACCAAGTTTCCTGCTCCCCGACAAAGTTTACAGAACTGTTCGTTTCAGAGTTCAAGTGAAGAAAAGGAGAAGAAAAAAAAAAATAGAAACTCCCAATAGCCCATTTCCCCCGTCAAGTTCACCCATAGATCTCTGGACTCGTCACACGGGAGAAGTTTTCGCGCCTGCATTAACATTAACCGCGGCACGATGGGTCTTAATAGCCGCCACCATTAACGGCCGATTCGTAATTGTCGTTCGTTCATGCTTATTTATAATACCCGCAGAATCAGCGGTGTCGATGAATTTCAAGCTTCGACGAGGCCTCGTTATAGGAGGGCCCTCTTTTTCTCTGCAGGCAGTGGAACAGCCTGCGGGCTTTGTCGGTGCCGCCCCTCGTCTTGTTATTTTAGGACGCCCAGTGGAAGCCTTAAATACGGCTTTTAGATTATCTAATCGAAAATGCGGCTTCCGGCACGCACATTACCTTCCGTTGATCGTGAGTGGCTGCCCGATCGTATGCTGTTGCAAATTATCATTATTATTATTAGGTGTAATTTGTGCCGCATATTTTTGTTCCTTTCTTTATGAGGAAGTTAGGTGGATTGTTGGAGTGACTAGAATACGTTTGTGATAAATTGGAACGTAGTTCTCTGTGAATGAATATTCGAATAGTGTTTTAATCATTTTTAAGCAACGACACAGAGGGTTTAGGTATTTAAGAATAAAAAAGTAATACGATTCCCATCCACTTGAGACTATTATTATCAATGACCTCCACTCATGGCGAATAAACCTGAACAGCCAGAAATGTGTACCGTGGTGTCCACCCTAAAGATACCACGAGCATTACCACAACTCCTTGAACACACCATTTTCACCAAATACCCGGCGAAACATTTATTTACCCAACAAAGCCAAACATAAATCCAAACCCCAATCTCAAACTCTCCCAGTCCTCGACGTCTCGAATGACTTTTCCAAACACAACTACCCCACAATTTCCCAAGTGCGATCCATCATTTCTAACCCACAACCTCACACCCTTTATCCCCAATCATAATGAATCATAACCGAAGCCTTTATTTGCCAAGTGGTTCAACGATAATATCCGTCTCGAATACGTGGCACAATTCTAAATTCGATGGAAAATCTTGCGCGGCTGAAAAGGGGTACGAAAATTTCCGGCGAAATGTTTGTCGCGTTCCCGAGACTTTTCGATAATATCGATATCCACTTGATGCCCGCAACGTCGGCCAATGTAAACCCTCCTCACCTGGCTAGCCGCAGCACCGAGCTATTTTATAGCGACGCGAAATACGGCTGTTTGAACAGGTGACCCGACAGCTGTTGTGCGCCAGAAATTTTCTACTACCCCAGGGCCGGCTGAATGCGCATCGAATCGGGTCAGGCGTCGACGTGTGCAATAATTGCCTGGTTACAAGACATTCCCTTGTGCCGAGGATATATGCCCATGCTTTTCAATCGTTCGAAAACCGACGAACCGATTAGCATCGCATTACTCTGTAATTGTTTGATGAATTTGGTAACAGGCGGTATACCGAACACCATTGGGAAAATTGGTAGACCAGAGAAAAGTATTAGGGGGAAAATTGAGGGAACACAGAATATTATATATGCATTATAATTGAATTATTCATTTCACTTCATTGGAGACGTTTTGCAATGGCAATAACCAAGGTGGATTGAACGTAAAAAAGTTTGAAATCGTCCTATTCGAAACCTCGCACCGTGGAAACGTTTTCACAATTCGCCCATCGCGCTCTCATAAAAAAAAAAAAAAAACACCCAACAACGCCGTAACCCCGCGAACGATAATTTCAAAAGCCAAGGGACAAGCGAAGCACCAGCAGAGATCCAAAGTTCGCCGGTTCATCTTCTTCTTACGCCACAATGGAAAGAAAGTAATTCGACAAACAAATAAAACCAACTCGCGCACAATTCCTTGCCAAACGCTCCATAACTCCCGCAACTCCTGGAACCGCCACCGCCATCATCCCCCTCCCAGCCGTGCAATAACTCCTCTTATTAACAATCCACGTCTCAAAGTTACGTGTAAAAACGCGGCTCGAAAGGGGCACGGGTCCGTGTCGCAGCGCAGCCTTCAACGGAATGGCGATACGTTTTACGATGACCCCGTGACGTTAACGGTGCACGGGGATGGGCCGAGATGAATTGAAGGGGAAACGCGGACGGATGCAAGGGAAATGCCATGGGGAGCTGGATTATGCGGCCGTAACTCAACGTAAATGCGCTGCACGACCTTACACGTATGCTAAGCCGGAGAATGAAACGTAGGAAGCGCAAAGTAACCTTAGCCCAACCTCCTCTCTCCCCCTTTCTCCCTCTGTCTTTTCTCTTTCGTGCCTCGCCTTACCCCCTGCCATCACGGTAGAGAAGACTCAACGGGGTTAAGCGATGAATTTCATTTTACAGGGCCGACAACCGTTTCCTACGGACGATTTGCGTGACGTTCATCGTGAAACTTCCCCCGAGGCCGTGGAACAACGTGTTCCCAGTGTACTTTATTTTGATTCTTGTTCTGCGTCTGGGGACGATTAATAAAACTTGGGGGGATAGTTTCGGTCGAACTGGATTTTACTGTGCCTCTGAAATTCAGACGGAATATTCGCTTGCATGTGTGTGTCATGGATTTGGCGGATGTGTACGGGTAGGTTGGTGTTAAGGGAGGAATTAAATTCCGGCGAAGAAATCCATTGGGCTGGCGTGACTGTACATAATTTGATTGTTACATCAGTGGGGTCCGATGTTATTGATTATTGACGATATAAGGGTTCACATTTGATTGGAGTTAAAAAATCGCCATTACCACAATCGATCCTATATTACAATTTCATTTACACAAAAACGGAACGCAGTTATTTTCATCCCCTTAACTTCCATTACGGTATTAGTTCCCAATACACCGACTCATTAGATAAAACAATTAAGTAATTTCCGATGGGCACTCAAACTAGAACAACGTTCTAATTTGTCCGATCCAATCAATCTACCAACCCACGCACACTTCCCAATCCAAAACCTCTCAACCCTCCACAAAAAGCTGCTCGAGACTCCCTCTAAAATGATCGCGTCTGATAATCATTCCGTTCCCCTTGCAGCGCTTAAACAAAAAAAATATATAAAAAACTCGAAATACCAGTCAGTATCCGTTCTCCTTGAAGAAGTAACGCAGCATTATATGCTTGAACCTTTGCCGGTTGCCATTATATTCAATAATCCAGTAGCATAGCATAGGTGCCGACTAGGTGGTGCCGTCCGAAAATTTCGTTATCGCCTAAACAGGCGACCACCTCTAGCAATGCTGGACACGTAGCGCGAGCACTCGTGCCACGGCGGGATCGAAGGCGCTATTATCAGCTGGCAGCACGTGCCAGGGCCACGTGCACGAGCAGATGGCACGGCCCTGCTACACCTTGCGAGCTCCACACAACGCTACATGCCCCGTTGTTAATAGCAGCCACAGGCATCGAGACGAAAACGCAGTGCAGCTGTCGTCACGCGCCGATTGAGCATAATGCAGTCATCGACCGAAGGGATAAAGTTATTCAAGGAATATCTCTCCATCGAGTCTGTTATTACCTGGCTTGTTTCTCTTATTTTTTCGTCGAAATTCGCCGTGCATCTCGCGGAGCCCTCCCTCCAGTCAAATGGGATTATCGTGCTTGCCTGACACGGGGTAGTTGTGGAAGTATTTTTTCGGGCTACACCGAAAAATATCCGTAGGATTGATTTTGTATGGATGTCTATTCGAGAAGATTGAATTGCTTGTGAATTGGAGATTTTGTTCGGTTTTGAATATATTCTTTTTTGCGCGGCTGACGATTTTTAGAGGGACTGTAAGTTAATAGAAAATGTGTGATAGTGGCGGAATATGGTGGTGTGCCGAGGATTTTGAATTGGGTCAGTTTTGGAATGAATGAAATTCGAAGGAATCGGGATTTGGTACAGTTAGTTTAACTGTTTTTATGCTGGACTATGCTGAATATTTTTTTGGTAGTAATGGCGAACAATTTATGGGGCTGCTGAAGTTGTGCAGTAATTTGAATTTTTTTTTAATTTTATGAGCACTACATTTTTAATGTTTCATATATCTGAGAGAAAAATTGCAGCCGGCTGTTTAAATACGCGAATGCTGCAACTGTGGTATATATTAAAATGAAAGGAACCGGCGAATATTAACGCAGCAGAAAATGCCGGAGAATGCAAACACTTGCATTCTTCTATTAATTTTAATGAGAAAATTGTAATTCTGCTGAGCGTAAAGATTTTGATAAACAGATATATTGTAATAATCGCCAAGCCGCTGCGCTTATTTCCATGCAGGCCGTTTCAATTTTCTGCTATTACGATTAGAATTAAATGTGTACTTTCAAATAAAAATATTCTCCATTATTCTACTCACCGCTTCAGGATCTTACTGCTGAAAGCATTTTATCCATCTCTGCTCAAACCTGGAACAAAAAATACAGAAACACATTAGATATATAATAATATTGCAACCAATTACCAAATCTCTGACCGGTATACACAAACTTCATCTCTCATCCCTTCCGTCTCTCGCCAAATAAATTATATCCGACTCTATAAATAAATAAACGATGAAATAGAATTGCGAAACTTTCACGATTCGTCAAATGAAACGTTAACAAGTCTCTGACCAAGAGAAATTCTGCCACTCTCCCAGGTGTCGATCTAAATTTCCACTGAAAATTCGTGCCGCGGTTCGTGAAAATGGAAAAAAAGTGCTGTGCGCGATGGAGGCGTCAAAACTGGGACTCGTCGCCCGAATTCCCGAAAGTCAATTTTCATTAGAGTGAAATTGGGCTCGATTCGATGGTCTGGTAGCTCGAAACGAGTCTGTGCTGAAGAGGGACAACGAATCTGACGAATGAAAATGTACAAGAGAAAGAGAAACAAAGACGTATATATATATGTATAGAGAGAGAGAGAGAGACGGTGCATGCCAAGTTGCGTGAACCCGAATCATAAGTTCGAACGGCGCGTCGCGTCGGTGAACGTCGACGTACAGAGTTAATTAAATTCACTCGATTAATTAGGCTATTTGTCAGCCGCGCCGTCGATTTCCAGACCTACCTGGTGGGACAGGAAACTAATGATAGCCTGTTCGATCGACGCACGAACGAATGACTCCGATTCAGGGGAAATTATTAAATGTCGCTGATTCGAACGACCGAAAAGAATCGTCTGGATTTATTTTGTCCTTTTTATATATGATAAGATCTCGCGAGAGAAAATGATTTTAGTAATTACCTTTCTCTTATTAATTGCAAACTTTTTCGATTATAGTATCGAGAAACATAGCTTCGATATATTTTCAGTCCAATTCGTCTTATTCGATAAACTTGGAATGAAAGAATAACGCGATTAAATTGCAATCAAGAAATTTCTCTTCTTGAAAATATATCCGCTAACAAAGTTCTTCGCAATAAATTGAAGCAGCGTTGCGTTCAGTAAAATTCGATATAAATCTTAATCCCCATGCGACGAGTACCGTACGGTGGGCACGTAGAAAATTTCCTGTTACCCGGGGAACGTAAAATTTCAAAAGTTGCCGAACGGTATATCTCGCAATTCACAGAAACGAGGTATACCTTCGAGAAACGTCACGGTGGAGGATCGTCGTGAATCCAGCGTGAAGAATATTTACCCGAAAGTGTCGTTCGTTTATTACAGTGCCAACGGATCGTTTGATAATTTCAAGCGGCGTTGAAAAAAGAAGGTAAAAATGAAGCAAGAAACTGGTACGCGATAAGGTTTAATGGGAATGATACTTAAGCAGAGACTTTAGAAAATAGGGTTGAAGAACAGTTTTCAGTTTATTTCAGGAAAGAATGCTTCACCTCTGACTGTTTTAAGACTGTTTTCTTTTTAATTAATTTCTTCGTTTAGTTTTATACAGACTTTCTTTATGTGCCCTATTTTACGACGCAAATAAGAATGTGAGATATATTTCTTATAATACATCAGAAAACAGTTTCAAAAACTTGCCCCGTTCTCCGAACGCATTTAATGATTCAGCTCTACAATTGTTGAAGTTGACGGGTTTTATCGGCGATACGAGTAAGCTGAAATGATTACGAATGCTCTAACTTTAAGGCCGTGTTATAGTTCAATTCATTTTCGAAGCTAACGATAGAAGGTCCAAACAGACCGAGCCCTTTAGCCACTCTCAGGATGGGAGTTAGTTACATTAGAAGGAATGACTATGAGTCACGTATATGTGTTTGCATTCGCGGTATATTGCCTTACTGTGGCCCTAACTATGGTCATTAAAGTCGCGGAAACTCCAATGGCTACCACACCTCGAACTAACCTTAGAATTGTCCAGTAGCCATTCGTAATCGAAACGTATCGATGTTCCTATAATTACAAACGCATTATCGTCGAAAGATTCAGAAAATATTGCGATTCAGTTAGATTCTTCAATTCAAAGTATCAAATGTTGTACAGTATAATTTAAAAAAAAAATGGAATCGCAGTCATTGCTCTCAGTTCCAACGAATTTCCATTTGTTTGTAATTTTCTGAAAATATTATGCTTATTATGCTAAAGTGACACTCTTTAAAGGATGGGCAGTAGTTGTAATTATCTACCAATTAGTTAGATTAAATCAATTTCTAATAATCTATCGATTAGGCGTTGAAACAATAATGAATAGAACGTAGGCTGATACATCATTGACCTATATCACTAGCAAAACACATATGACCATTTTCCCTAATAATAACGTCGTTATTTCTTACATTGTCCAATGAAAAAAACTCGTTGGTACTGATAGCTCTTAAATTATGAATTGAAACTCACTTCTAATGTTAACAATCCGTTTGTATAATTGAAATTAAACCATACATCCACTTCACAAAAATATTTTCGCTAGGAATAACTAATCAACTGCACTCGAAACTTAGCATAAAACTGATTTATTAAAATCATATTTCTCAAGAACGTTTAAATAACACAATTAATAATTTCCAACTATGAGTCTTATATTTCAATAACCACTTCTCAATTTACTTTATATTCAATTTTCTTAAAGCTCTCAACATCTCCAAACAACACAGCCATTTACACGTACATCTCGTCGAACTATAAATATGAATTTTCCAAACGGGAAAAATAACACGCACGGCGAGACAACTAGTGGCACGACGGAGCCAACGAAATTCATCGTCGATTCGAAAACAAAGGCAGAAACGCCGATGGAAACGGTGGCAAAAACCAATCGAAACTCCATTCTACCATCGAAACTTTGTTTCTGAGTTCATCTATCTACCGCCGAGGCTCGAACTTGATTATGACGTAACTCCTAATATCCGGTAATCACCGATTCGACATGACCCCAAAAAGGCAGCAAAAGATCGATAAAACGCGGCTGCTACTCGCGTTCTGAGGTGCTTTGTTCGCGTTGAACAAGTTTCTGGAATTAGTTTAACGCGCATCGCCCTAGCCAACTTCCCCCTTTCTCGTTCTACGAGTTTTCATTTTCCACGAGACTTCTGTTTGGAAACTATGATTGATCGTTCCGGTGTGTCCGACCAGGCTTTACAGAAACGCGAACGTCGACTGCGTTGCCTTACTTTCGTAATGCTTTCCGTCGAATTGTTTAAACAGCGCTCGTTTACGAGGTCGTTTCGCCGGGACCGGAGTAATGCGCTTAAATTATAAGTTTATCGCGAAACTTGGTCGAACGTCCGCCATGTTCCTGCGAGCGTGAAGTATGTTGATAATTTGTCGACGAGGCATTCGTGTTGGTCGTAAAATTAGCATGCTGTTTCCAAGTTTTATGAGGTGAATGCATTCTCTTTTCTTTTTTTTTTTTTTTGGTAGCAGTTCTCAGTTTGGACATTGTTCATTTTATGTTAGTTAATTGGGAAACTCGAAGGAACTTTGAGGACGCGATGAATTAGTTTCAATGATAGAAGAGTTTGCTTTATCTTGTTCGTGTAAGATACTCGGGTGGATGTAGCACGCAGTTGGATAGTTATATTCGTAAATAAGGGGGAGCCCTTTTTAGCAAGAGATTTAGGTTTAATTAACACTGTAATTGCAAAACCACTGTATTGCTCCAGCTTGTAATTGCAATGTAATATCTTTGGTAAGCAGCAGCTATGGGGATTCTGAATAGCAAAAGATTCGTTATTAAACGATCCTTGGATTAAATGTACGTACAGATTGTTCAGAATCCAATGTTAAGAATTATTGTAATTTGTTTAGTAAAACTGGCAGCAGTCTATGTGATCAAATTGTTGACTTCTATATTCGTAACTAGAAAACCTACGAAGAATTGTCAAGTTCGCCACTTTAACTTCATTCATATCTAAAATTTTTCTATTACATAAACCTACGAACGTGCTATCGAGTTACATTTTTCTTTCCATATAAAAACATCGATGAAATACGCGACCGAAAATCGGTTAAAATTGTGTTAACGTAATTCATGATACAATACGAAACGTAACAGACACAGATACAACAAATTTATTCCACATACGCCCTCCCATAAACTGAATTACCGTAAAATATTAACCAGAGCAGAGTTATTTCATTACCAAATATACCAATATTTTCATCGAAATAATTACATTATCGAATGATCCTTCCAACTCTGCCACTGCCAACTCCCGTCTATAATACATACATCATACAAATAGAAATAATACACCAAATTCAAATACTATACCAAGACCCATAATAATACCACAACAATTGATTATCGTTAACCCATCACTTCGTCCGCAAAAATAGCACCAATTCCATTATATCATAAATTCGATCCGTTCAACCAATTCAAACTACCCAACACCCATCATTAAACATCCCCCTCAAACGATACTCGTTAAACCATCGAAATCAACGAATATTACAACAGCGTCGAACGTTAAAATAATAGAAAACAAGGTAAAATAATCGGCCTTACCAGGCCGACCTCGAAAATTCAATTTCCCCCAAAAAGCGAATCGTTCCATCCGAACGGCCCCGCTCAATTCTTCCTTTATCTCTCAACCGTAGAATCACCTGCTGCCCCTAGACTCGTCTAGCAGCCGTCCCGTTCAATGGTACACGTCACCACGTCCAATATACGTGATATCGCGACGGGATAGTCGCAGCCGGCCGGCACACGCATATCCCGATGGATGAACGGGAAGCACGATATTACGCGGACACTATCCTGGATAACCGTGCGACGCGATAAAGGCCCGGACTGGGTGGGACCTGGCGTTTCGAGGAAACGAAACACGGGGATCGAAGAGAGGCCGACACGGCAATAAACAATTACTTAAGGCAGCGTTACGCGCACGGCGCACCCACGCATTAGCCCAAGTAGAATGCCGCACCCATCCGTGATCGTGGAACGTGGGCTTGGTTCTCCATTAAGTGTATAGAAAGACAGGGTCGCACACGTGTATGACGCACCTGTGTGCAAAGGTGATACACGCTCCTTCCCGTGGACGTTTCGTGTGAACGCGTCGTACACATATACGTGTGTATGTAGAGTAGACCCCGCGATAGTTTAGACGGCGAAAATGCGTGCAATTATCGAGGTTCGCGTAATTAATGGGGTAATCGAACCGACGATGGGACTCTATGTATTCAAGTGTTCGATCTGGAGTTCTATCGTTGAAAAAGTCCGCGGATCGTCCGACCCACTTATTTAATATTCAGCTGGTGTGAAACATTTATTCAAGTGATATTACGACAAACGAATCGCAACGCAGCGTGTCGAAAAATAAGCAAAACTCCGTCGCAACTACGGGAACCGCGGCACGGGAAGAACGAACGAAACGACTTAACTCAATTTCGCGGTGCTCGAGAACAGCCAAGAACAACGAAACAACAATTCCCCCGTTGAAATTCGGAAAGTAGTTACCCGTGAGTTCACGTTTGCTCGTTACCAGTCGCTTACACGTTCGTTTGCCAATGTGAACACGCGTGCACGCTCTGCAATTATGCATCCTTTATTCACCGATTGCAGCCACGTCCAAGTCACGTGGATCACGTGTTTACCGCGTGCAAATCGACCGGCCGGGCTAATTAGCCGATACGACGTTTAATTGTTTTATCTGTCAATGGGTTCGAACAGCCTTAAAGCCAGCGCGACAATGATGGCAATCGAGGCAACAAAGTGGACGGGCCAAGGAGTGGTTTGTGTACCGATTCAAATAATGGAACGAAAGGAAGAGGTTGAAAGAACATGGTGAAAAGAATTATAGAAATTGATCCAAAGGTGGCCACGTGAGGGCTGTTCGCCTAATCGACGTTCAACGTTGTGCAATCTAATGCGAATGTAATCGTACGATCGATAATTACGTAAAGCTCGATATTCGCTCAAACGATGGATTAGAACGTTGTTATGCTGGGGGTTGAGTGCTTGTATAACGTGCTGGTTGTTCTAACGCGATGTTTCCCGTGCTGGAATTAACAATAAGATGGAAATTGGCCTCGTTCATGTTCGGTCTGTGTGGGTAATTCGAATTTTCAATGCGTACGTGGAATGTATTTTTATAAATAAAAATTAGTTACTCATCTTCTGTTACGTTCTGTTGAATATTCGCGCACGCTGGGAGTTTCAATGTAAATTTTGTGTGAAATAACTTTTAACAATTATATGCCTCTGCGTTTCTTAGTAGAACGAAAACTGTTAGACAAAAATTGGAGTATACTCTGATATTATGGTTCTATCGTTTCTGACATGCTTAAATGTAACTGATTGCAAGTTCGTTCACTAATTATTTCAATATTGAATTCGTATGAATTGCGAGCCATAAATTGAGGATTGTAGAAAAAAATAAATAGTCCACTGGATAGCAGCGCTTCCCAGATAAACTTCGAGAAACGGTTGGCAATTTTTCCCCGGGTTTGTAGCACAGTGGGTCACCGATGCGAACATTTTCCGGCGAATCTTCATTAGCAGTTAGCGTAACATTTTTTTTATTTTTTTTACTACACCCGCTCCCCGTGTATTCCCCGTTACAATCGATAAATTCCCATTACTAAAACAAGCTCCGCTCTTTCATAATTAAAAGAGGACAGAGAAATTTTGTGAATTCGGCGAAAAAAAGAGCGGTGGTTGGCTTGCAATTAAAACGACTTGTATTTTTGTCGATAAATACGGGAGGCCGTTTCTTTTTTTTTCAATATAAATTACCGAAATTAACAGTATCGCTTATTAAACAAAAAAAACTCTGAACGAAAAAGATGTACTTTATAATGGTACAACGTGTACATTCGTGTACTTGGCAAGATTATTAATATCAAGATAATAGTACCAATAATATTTTCGGTTTGAAATAATACAATGCACTCTAGGTTTTTGAAAATCACATTTTCTAATCATTGCAGCGTGACACACACATTTAAATACATTGCGTCGTAATATATGGCGCAATTAATAGTGGAGTGACACATTCATAAATTAGTACCATCGTTACAACGAAGGGCAATTAAATGGCAACTACGTATGTGCAGTTATTCTGTCTGTATTCCTAAGTAATTATTCCCAGTTACAAAATTAATTAAATTTATGGCCGCAATTACATCAGAAAATACGTGACTTGCTATGTTAATTCTAATAAAATATGTAGAACGCATTTTGAAAATTATGCTCTTGGTACTAGTCATCGTTCTTGTACAAAATAAAATAAATAGATATTAAATCGTGTTTAAAACCGTTCTGTAGTACTAATTTCAATATGTAAATGAAGAATACTATTAAAAAGTTCACATTCTTACTGTAACTAAATCAGTAGAATAGGCCTGTGTGGCGTCAGACATAATGAGCACGTTACGAACAGTATACTTTCCTAATTTTTATTACGATAACTTTTCTGCTAACAGGTGATTGAATTCTGTCATTACGTAACTATTGCTCTCCTTTTATATAGTTAATATCTCCTTTATATATTATACCGCAATTGCGAAATTTATTACGTGACTATTGCAAAGTACAATTAATAAACGTCGTTCGACTCATTCCTCACTGTTCGTAGGTCGTGGCATTCATTTACCTAGACTAGTCACGAACAATCGTTGTTATTCAGGATGTATAATTTTGTTAACATCGCGAACAATAGCAAGCTAACAGGCGACGGAATTATTGGAATACGCCGGAAAATCGTCGTTCATAGTGCAGTTGAATTAGAATAATTGGGCAGTATTGTTGCAATCGTACGTGTAATATTATCATTGAATAAGTAACATAACTGATGTACATTATGGAAAGTGTCCAAAAATTTCAACACAGTTGTGAAAAAGTACTTGGCAGAAGTGTATTTCTGTTTACGAATTAAATAACTGGTATAATTTTACTTTTCATTTTTGTAAGGACAATTTTAGTGATTCCATTTTATCTTTCAAAATTATTCTTTGTTTCTAAAGTGTGACCTACATCCTGCGGATAATTATGAATATCATAAATATTAATTATGAAAGGAACTCATGCATAGTATTATTGCGAACGGTGACAATGTGTTATTTGACAGCATAGGAATATAATAACTATGCATTGATTATACGAAATTGATACTGTATAGTATTATACATATATTATATATATTAAAAGTAGATGGTCAAGAATTCACATGGATGAACAATTTTCATTGAGTCACACATGTATATAAACTTTAGTAACTTCTATTTAGTTTCTACAAATTTTAACAGGAAAAAATTGACTGAAACTAAAAGCTATTGACATTAATACAAAAAAAAAAATTGGAATTGAAGAATTAAAATATCTTGTTCCTGACAAATAATTTAATCACAGCAGTCAGGATATCACATAAACGTAACATCAGGTGTTGTGCCTGCTAATATGCACCTGTTCTCGTACATTACACTTCATCAGCAACTAATAAGCTTGTTGAAACGATAAACCGTGTGCATCCTGTCAAGAAATGAGACTGCTGGCCGTCTAGTACATGATGTTAATTACAAAGGCCTTATTTTCACGAGACCCAATGTGGTCATTTATTTGCGAATCTGGTCAACATGGTAATTAGTTTCTGTGGCATACGCGTAATGGAAGCTTTGACTTTGCTCTATCTTTTTCCATCTGTTTGTTCTTCGTAAGCTTTTAATATACGAAATATGCGTCTACCCACGCCTTGGTTAAATTGAATCTCTTTGATACCGAAAACAAGTTAATTTCTTGCTTTACTAATTATAACGCTAATTACTAGGTCCGTCCACTAATATTAATACGTTCCTTTAGTCTAATAATCTCATAAAGAGAAAATATTTTTTCTAAATACGCTTCATATAAACATAACTATCAGCATACCGTCAGAAAATCTAAAAAAAAATCCACGTCAGTCAATACTTAAAGTACCACCCAATATCACATCTAGTATCTCTCAAGATTTAAAAAACAAAAAAAAGAAAAGGAAAATCAAAACGTCAAACAGCATGGTTTTTCTTATCGTAACCTTGGCAAGTTGTCAGAGGCCAGGTGGAAGGAAGGAAGAGAGGAAAGAAATGTGCGACGAGTCGTGACCAGCGGAAGGCGACCAGTCGACGATACATTTCCGGTGACCGGGGCCACTTGGAGGCAAGTTTGCCCCTTGGTCGTGGACAATGCTGTGGGCGAGGACCGCTCGTTACACGCTACATGCCCACGAAGGATATGGGCAGACGCGCGGCCTCCGAGCAGTTGGCATTCGTGACACGCACCATCGATGACATGAGCCACCATGGGATCCGCCGTCGCCACAGGGACGAATTACGATTGTCCATAGGCACGTTTATGCGACGGAATCGATGATGAAACCCGTCGTTCGATGTATGTACGTGTCGAAATGCTTTACGTGAAACGGTGGTTCTTATTGCTGGCTCGTCGAAATGTGATTTTGTTGAGTTCACTTGAATTAAAGATCGATTCTTTTATCAACTCAATATTGATGGTTAATGGTATGATGGTCGGATGGTTTATCGATTATGAAATTTGTGAGAATTTTTAGCGAATGATTAGAATGATTTAGGGGTGAATTTATTAATTGGAATGATTGAAATATGAGGTCGAAAATTGGAAATGGTGAAGTGACTGAATTATTAGATATGGCTGTTTTGTATTTTTTTAATAATATTTAATTTTTGTCCTTTAAATGAAAAATACTGGTAGATAAATGCATAAAGTATTTTTTAAATATATGTACTATAAATGTATATTTCCTTCCCACGACTTGTTTGCTTCTGTATTTTGCTAGAATGGCTGAACGTGATGAATAACGCAGACAAAGAACCACCGAAGCACAGAAACAAATTATCCCGTTGCTTTCGAAATAGCCGGAAATAGGGTTCCGAAATAAATTACGCCTGGTTCCTCGAATCGCATGAAGTATGTAATATTTAACCCTTCGGCCGCTCCATCAGAACAGTTTAATCTTGTAAAAAGGATCGAAGTGGTTGCCATGCTAAATCATCCTGCCCACTTTGCCTTATCGTGGCCTATCAGATATCATCTAGACATTGATTGCCGAGATTGCACATGAAATAGAGTTTCGTAACGATAATAACATTCCAGTAAGGAGTTTACGTAAATATTATTAAAATATTGGATTTAACATTGCAAGCTTCAAATATAAAAATAGAAAAAGTATAAGCTTCATTCAACAAGTAAGAAGTAGAATAAAGTTACATCAATGTAAAGACTTCCAGAAATTATGCAAATTACATCTTCAAATATACAATTCTTATTTTTATAATTAATATTTTTAGGTTCAAATGTGCTTAACAATTACCTTCGAAAAAATGATTCCAAAAAATGTTGTAGTTAATTGTTATAAAAGGTTGCAGTAAGTTTCACGAATGTAAGCATACAACTGATTTGACATTTGCTTTAAATTATAATATGTTTTTGGCGTGCGATCATTTGGAGAACTATGCAGAGAAATTTCGTCAGGAAAATTCTAGTAAAAATCATATCTGTCAAGGTCCATGGATATTCTCATCCCCGTACGGGAGATATTAAACTAAGTTACGAAGTTTATTTGCGCCAAGCACGTTCCTGATACGTATTCATAAATCAGCATTCAAATAAACTCTATTATGCTGTCTACCATCGGTGCAGTTCATTATTGGCATATAATCAATGGGCTACGATGCCGTAGATACGTACCACGTATGTATGCACATCATGTGTGCACGTAGAAAACTGCTGAGAATCCTGAGGGAAATTATAGAAACATTTCTTTCTCCATAAAACAAGAATTCCAAGTTTGTCCACATACATATATTAACATTTACAAATTCGTACAGCGCGAAAATTCAAAAAAATTAGTTAAAAATAAATCTGTCAAATTAATTCTTTTAACTGCAGTTTTAGGGAATCGTATAGTTTCTTACTTGATTTGTACCAGATAGAACATAAATTGCGAATGTGAATATACTATGATCGTTTGTAAAAATTTCCTTACTACAATATATTGTCTGAGCGGGCTATCAAATTTTTTAACGTCATATAGATCAGCGTTCGAGCAAGACTCAAAAGGGACATTGAGGGGCTTAATTTAAAAGCACTTTTGTTTAAATACGATTTGAAATTCACGATTCTGCAGGAGAACATTTCAACCGTAACAGTGTCAGTATCGATAATACCAGATCTCCTCGTTCGTCTTCTATCTATCAGTCGAAGCGAGTTACTTTTCTTCTTTCTTTTCTCTATCTATGTCTTACTTTTCCCTCCTTAACATTTTCATTCTATTCCTTTACTTCTAACCGCTATTGTTAGATTGCCATAATTTTTCATGTACAGTAATATCCAGTTCTTTTTCCAATTTTAAAAATTATTTCCCTTTCAAGTTTTATCTTGCTGATTTATACTATGGTATAAATTTGGTTATAATGCTTGTTTTATACATTTTTTTTTTTCTATCCAACTTTTCCCTCGCGCTGTTCTCTTATCTCGCTCCGCATTTTTATTTCTCCTGTCTTATCGTCTTTCTTAAAGTTAAAATTATCTCGAAGCTCCCCTCGAATATTTATTTTTTCGCTCCCGCACGGCTTCGTAAATTTTCGTCTAATTTCTTGTGATCATTTACTGCCACCATCAGGTACAACTTCGTTTCCTTTTACCTGTTTCGTCTTTGACACGTCCATCTTCATTTGTTCTGCATCAATCCTCCTACCTTCTCGTCTCTCCGAGTTTCAGCCTCTTCCTCCTCAAGTCAGCTTACATTTTACTCATTCTCCGATTTGCATAATTCTTCATCCAAAAATTTCTCGCAATATACTTTCCACTAAATCATTCCATATAAAAAAACAATAAATAAAAATCTTCATTCTATTAAATTCTTTACGCCAAATTTTCTTCATTCAATTTCTCACTACTCAGTTTCGTTCACATTGTTTCCACTTCTCTCGACCTTCTCCACGTCTTCTCCACTTATCTAGCCTCCTAAATTCTGTCCACTTCTTCCTTCTATTCTGCCTCTCTCGAATCAACCATTTTCCGCTATGTTCCCCTTCTCTTCGTTTCACGTTACCTCATCAAATTTCTATCTCTCGGCCTTCTCACTGCAATCATCCACCTATCAATTTTTTCACTTCCTTCCTCTACCCCTTCCCCCGCTGTCACGTCGAATTTCTCCTTCTTAAGATTCTCGTCTCCCCTTTTTCTCAGTCCTCTTCTTATCTCGTCAAATTCCACCGTCTCTTTCCTTTTCTTTTTCTTCCCCTTCACTTTCCTTCTCTGTTCTCTTCTCAAATTCTTCTCCCTCCCCCTCTCTCTCTATTGCGTCTCGAGCAACCTTCCCCTTCTGTCTTCTTCCGCAGCCGTGTCCCTCGAGGGAGTGCCAGGAAGCGGCGCTATTAGCCAGCGTAACTCTAGCCTCGTCCGTCCAAGGATAATTGCGCGGGCTAATGGTTCCTTTCTTTTTCTGCTCGCTTCGGAGCTTCGACTAGGTAAAAAGACGTCTTCCGACCTAGGAATTTAAACGTGCGCCACTAGGGAGGCCAACCGCGGTATCCTTTCGTTCACAGCACCGGAAGGGGATTCCTTCTTTGCGTACGATCACAGAATTCGAAAACAGACGTTGAATTCCCGACGTGTCGCGGTTCGTTTCCCTTTAATTGGCCGACGAACTGCGTTGCTTGCGCTTGTACTTTCGGGAACAATCTCGTAAGAGACTCCTTTATATATGTTCTTACTTATTTTTTTTTTTTTTTTGCTAATTTACTTCAGGGGGAAAAGTTTCTGCGTGCGGGGTATTATTGTTTCCGAGATATCGAACGACCTGGCGCCGAAAATAGAAGCACGTTCGAAATGGAAATTAATTTTCTGTAAGATCACGAAAATAGAAATATCGTTAAGCTGATTAAACGCAGACATGAAATTTATACCTCGATTTCCTATTTCACGACGGTGTAGGTGCATATAAATTTCGATATTAAAATATTCACATAGGATGTCGAATTCCTTCCGACCTAAATTTCAAATATCGTACACTTTTCAATTTCGAGCAAGCGAATCTTGGACAAGATATATCCTCGCAGTTATATATCACCACCACACAGACACACACACGCTAACACGCGCGCGCCACGTTCTCGAATATTCATTTCAAGGTTTACACGGTGCGTCTCAGCTTGCCTTCTATATGCATCTTTGAATTTCAGGATACCATCATTGAAATGTAGAACACGTATCCATTGAATGGCGCCGGCTAATCCGACGATATCAATCCACGAAATCGAATTTACCAGCGGCTAATGAGATCGTACAATTCCACCGCCACGGAACGTCATATTTCATGGGATGCTTGGCGCACGGAGCAACAATTACGGCGGATACACTTTTACAAATAGATAGAAACAACGGGAAACCGTCGCAGCGTATACTGTTCCCGCATTAAATAATTACCCCGAACGGGCGGGTGTAAATAATTAATTCGGCCGCGTTCTCTGAATGAACGTTAATTAAAACGGCAGGCAACGAGCGAAACGGCCGCGTGGAATTTTCAACGGCGCCATGGGAAGTCGAGCGGTCGTTATCGTTTTCACCGAAAACACTTGGCAAATAATTATCCATTTTTAAGCTGCGCGGGAAATACGATTCCGGACGCGGGATAAAATTTAAATGGAACGTTCGCGCGACCGTCCGATTTCAATTATTAATGAACGTCTATTTATTCGCGGCGGACGCGGTTTCGCGACCGTGCCTCGTGTCCATTCAAGGTTCAAGGGAATCCGTGGGAGAAGCAAAATTAAAAAATCGCCTTTCCATCTCCACTGTTAGGGAAGTGAACATGTACGCAAGAATCGCTGAATAATTTTGAGGATATGGTATTTTTGTAATACACTGCGCTGTAAAATTAAAAATTACTGATCATACTGAGCGCAGATTTTTTGCAGAATTTTAGTTAATTGAAAGAAGCAAAGTTGTGTTCCGATTTTTTATGAGTCTTTCGATCTTTTCGTTTGAAAGGTTTATAGAAAGAGAGTTTTACAATTCCATTGGTTGGTTGAGAAAACATGGGTATGTGAGCTTTTCAAATTGAATTTTTATCCGTGACGATCGAAGTATTGTTGCAAGAATTGATTATAAATTGTTGTCGCGTTGAAATTCATCGTTTAAAGCAGGAGGAAAGGGGATAATGTGTGTAATGGTTGAAATTTTGCAAAATGCACGGTTATTTTACGAGGCTAGAACGTTTAATATGGTGGACGTGCCTCGTGTTTGGAAGCTGCTTTAAGTGTAACGCATGGCTATTGCGTGCTATCTGCAAAATGATACTGAAAATGTTATGGTACTGCATTTCCTTTTAAACGAGGCTAGAGAAATTTTGCAGAAAATTTGATAAGGTTTAAAATGTATTCGATAATAGAGTGTCTCAACATTTATTTCTATTAGTTCTCTATGGTACGTAATTAAAATGATTCGTTTAATATGTGAGACTGACGGCAGGAGAAAACTAAAAATTGACAGATAATCAAGTACCCCAATTTGTCAGTAAAAAGCAGGCTATCCCAGTAGTGTAAGTACACCGATATTCAGACCACTCGAAACATTTACTATTAAATAAATACCCAAGTTACTGAAACTATTATCATATCGCTCATTCGATTCCCTTCAATAATATAAGACCTACTATGCACAGAAAAATATAGGTCACCGTTCAATCCATTACCTGCACTACTTAAATATCGCCTAACGAAGATATTACAAAAATTAACCACACTAGAATCTACCTAAACGTGAACCATAAAAGAATAAAATAATTATCATCCTTAAAAACAAGCATAATATAAAATTAAAAAAAAAAATTTATTATTACTACTGTAGTATCCCCTGTCTCTACTCCCCTCTCATTATTTCAATATTCCCCAATTCAAAAGGAAACGGTAAGAAAGCAACAATCTTCGCTCCACTATGCTCACGTTCGTCCAGCGTTACCATGGACCTCTGGATTATGGGGGGGCTATGATTGGAGTTCCATAGGTACATGGTACGGTGTCGTGGTGCACGCCCAAAACCAGTAGCCGTATTACCATACAGATTGCAGTCGACTGTTGTACCCAGCGGCCGGGAATCTATGAATCCGACTAATCATAATCGTACAACTAACCGGGGCTAACCTGCCGCGTGCCAATTCGGAATTTTACTGTCAGACCGAAATACGAGCGGCATCCGAGAAGCGAACGGGGAATGTTTTGAAGGCATCCCTGGAATATTACGATACGGTTAAGATCCGTGTATTGGGCTGGATATGGTCATCGGGCAACCACCGACGGATTTATCGACGAGTTACAACGAACAGGCGAGACGCGAGTTCACGTTCGGGGATCTATTGTGGTCGTTTCGCGATTTGTGGAAAGTGTTACATTGTTCGACTTAGTATGGAACAGGGTAGTGTGAATGTGGCGGCTTTGTGGCGATTCATTGTGATTGAAACACGTGTTTGAGAGTTCACGGAGTATTTATGGAATATAAAGTGGAATGATTCCTTTAGTGATCGGGAGTTGTTTAGAATGAAATATATGATAGTTGCGTTGGTGAATTATTTGGAAATAAATGCAGGTAGTTTTATACGTTCCACAAACTACTGTCGTTTAAAACTTCAAAACAGTCTACGAGGAGATTGAGACAGAGTGGAAGCTTCTAGCTGGCAGCAAAAGGTGAAGGTGGCGAAACTGGCTAGAGTTGAGTGTGACATTAGAAGGAAGGGAAAAAAGAAACAGAAAGAAGAAGGCGATCAAATATTAAATTGGCAATGTCTGCCCTGTTCACCCCTTGTGACGACACGGTTGCTTGCCGAGGGTCGACCATAACCCTCAGACATAACCGAGGAAATCACTTGGAAAATCCTCGATGAATTCACAATGAACTGGCGGTTGGTACAACACGTTCATCCGTTATGATGCCTCCAACAATTTCTGCCTTTTGTTCAACCTACGCTTCTTCGTCAATTCTGACCGGTAAATTTTAAATAAACTTCCTCTGTCACTCAATTTTAAACATGAAATTATTTTTATATGCTTGCATGCAATAAGAAGTGGGCGTTTAATTTAGTTCAGTATGTAATAAATAATTTGATAATATGGAATGGAATTGATATGATCAATTTGAATGAATTACGTGGATGAAAATAGTTTGAATTTTCGTTACAGAGAAATTGAACTATGTGAAAAGACGAACAAGGCAACAATTTTTTTTATGAGCATCGTTCTTGAATGGAGCACAGAATGGGCGGGCAATATCGAAATTGCAGCTACTTTCGTGATCGAAATTCGTTCCCTTTTCACAGCTTGACAATACGCAAAAATTCACGCTTCAACTGTCGGTCATTTCAGAGGAGCATTTGCATCGTGGAATACGAGGACTCTATTTTCTACGAGAACGGTAACAACAACGGAATAAGGACATTTCGATATATTTTGTTGGCCCTGCTGATGGCTTTCTTTTATCTTCACGTGCATGTACTATTCGTATTTCTATGGAATATCGTTTGTTGAAATCTGTTCAACACGAACACCTATTATTGTATTAGAAAAAATGATAAAAGTAAAAAATAAATCGAATGATTGTTCATCGAACTTCATGTATTAATCATCGAATACTTAGCTCGACGTTTCCCATCCCCGAGAATTCTTATTTCGGAGATATAATCGATTGCGCACCCTAACTTTCGTCTTCCATTCTTCCTCCATCCTTTCCTTTTCACGTTTCTACCTCGTAGGAACGGTGTCGTTAATCACCGGCTATTTTAATACGATCTCCCCTCGCGTTCGTCTCGATCGAACGCATTATTTTTACCTGGACGATCACGTGCACCGGTATCAATTCACCTTTAAAATGCATTATGTAGATCGATAAGGAAATTCATTGTCGAGGCGAAACCGTGCGTAACGACGAAGGAAATGAAACAAGATCATTCATTTATACGTCAGCATGATAAATTTTCTATTGAAAGTTAAATTAGTTTCCACAAGTAGAAGCTATCTTTCTATTATCACATTTAATTATTCCCAACGACAAATTGATTTATTTTATTTGTCGTGATGTAGATGTAGAATACAAATTGTGTAATATCCAATGTAACAAATATTTTGGGGTAGTATGTAATTCCTTTTTAAAATTTTTCATTCAGAATTATCATATTAAATTCCCGATAATTTATTTTCAGAAGAATATTAGATATGCAAATTTTAAATCACCAGCGTGTCAATATCATCCGTTACGAAACGAAGCTTGTGTTAATTAACTAAACCACAACACCAAAAACCAATCAACTCACCCCTAGTGAAACTCAAGTCCTTCCCCAAATACGTCCAGCTCATTTCCAAGTTCCCAAATAACACCCACGCTTCATTACCAACAATAACCACCTCTTCATTCGACTTTCCCCTCTCGATGCTCCGTACAGAGTATCGAGACAACATCCCCGACCACGCAACGTCAATAAACATCCCCCAACCCCATTCAGCCTCTCGACTTTCGTTGCACGTAACGCCAATCTCCGTTTCCATTGACCGAAATTTGCGACGAACAACGCGACTAAACGATCGTGAAACGTTCTGGTACTAGTGATGGGTGCGATCCAATTCTTTCCCAAGATTTTCAAGCGTACCGCTAATCGAATAATTCATTAAAGCTTCGAAACGTAATGGAATGTACAGTCATTATTTTTAAGAATTATAACAAATATATTTTTACTATATGCCCAGCTTCATTAAACATCGAGCACTGTGCAATTTTAATTATATAACAGATATCATTGTTTGTACAATTCTAAAACAGATTGTATATTTTTATTTCAATACTGCCTTTAAATTACCCTATTTTTATGAAAGATCAATAGGAATTTAAATGTATCGACCCCATCGCTACCTGGTGCACTTATGCAACCCCCTACAATTGTTCTCGTGCAAGCATGTGTTACGCGGGGACATAATCGTAGAAGTTAGTAGACGTTTTACGTCGTGGATTTACGCCAATGCTTTGAGAGACAAGGGGCGACGCGCAAATTGAACGAACGTTTAGCGATGGTTCGTCGAGCATGGTCGGCTGCAGGGTCATGTCAATATTTAAATTAATACTCGGCCAGGGTGGTCGTCGTTCAATTATATTCTCTTCTGCGAGCCTCTTGTGGTGCCCTCTTCTCTTCACCACACCACTGCACTGGCTTTCTTGGTTCTATTAATTCTGGCCTCGTTGGCTTCCTGCTCGTCTGTCTTTGCTTTTGTCGTTCTTTGCTCGACAATCCTGTCGCACTTCTATTTTCTGTTTCTTTTTACTCGGCTTTGGTGGGGCACTTGTTATGTCGACCCAACAAGAGCAAGCCATGCTGTCTGTTGTATAACAGAAGGGTGCAGTAAAGCAAAGAGTATAAAATGGCGTAGAAAGTTTTATACCATTTTTTAAAACGAAGAAAATATTGTATATTACAATTGTAACATTATACCACGAAGATCGAATATTTTCAACAGAGCTTCCAAGACTCTTCCAAGTTTGGCACGATCTTCGCATGTGTTTGATCGATATTAATTCGGTCGACAACTAGTTTAATGTTTATTGCGTCACTGACGCACTGCGGTTTATTCCACTCGTATTATAATAGACAGCACGATTTAAACTATTAACCATGAAAAAAAAATCAAATTAAATCACATCCCTATATTATCCTTTGCTTCGGGCAAATAAAATTTCCATAATTAACCGTACTGTTAACGTCAGACTCAATCGTAGTTCTTTATTTCTCTTTCCTATTTTTTAACAATACATAGAAATGCCTGAACGAGTAGAATTCGAGATTTTCCGGTCCACTACGTCTTCTTCTGCGGACAAAGCCGTCGAGCAATTCGAATTTCGCCTTCGTCCCCGTAGTAATTCCATATGGGCACGCGTTCGACTTCTGCCAATCGAGTTCTAGCCGATTCTTCGAATCGAATCGAATTACGTCCCGGGGCGGCTGTATTTTTTCTCTCGTTCGTGAATTTATTTATTGGAAAACGCGTTCGACCAGTGCCGAGACGAGTTCCGGCCGCGAAACCGACCAGATGGAAAAAAGAGTAAAACGTTTCTACGGAGAGCATTGCAATTTTCTTTGTCACTTCGTGTTTCGTAGTTGTTCGCATTTTTCAACAAACAGATACGGGTAATGAATTTAATAGAAGAGAAATACTATACTAGAGAATGTTTATAGGCAATTATTAGAGCCATCTAATTACCTGTCGATTAATCATCAATTACAGTAATTTACATTTAATTGCCCACACTAACGAGAGGATATATCGAATCAGTGCAAACCGGTTTTGATAAAACTTTGGAAGATGGTACTTTGCAAAATAAAGGAAGAAAGCAAATCCTAGAATTCCTATACCCGGATATTTGGTTAAACGTGAAACAACTGAATATATGGAACGACGCTCCACTTTCTAAGTTGGCTAGCTATAAAGTCTAGAATCTGTAAAAAATATTTTACATGTATTAACACGAAGGGAGGAAATGTTTGCACGCGATATATAAATATTCTTAACAGAGGTGTGCCTAGACGTTCTTGTTACCTGCAGGCTATCAACACGATTAGCTTAACACCATCGACATGATAAGTTGAGGCACAGGAAATTAGAAGATAACTTACTAAAACTGCTTTCCGATCGATTCTTGTCAGCCTAGGGCTATTTGTGACGAAGCCGTTTCGTTCGAAAAAGGGCCATCCATTATGCGTCATTTCGCCCAAAATAGCATCGAGAAACTTTCCGATCAAATTCTTTTTATAACACTACCATCAAACTCACGTCTATCTATTTTTCCCCCGACATTTTATTCAAGAGAACACTTCTGCACAATGACACCCATTTTTCCATGAATGATTGAAGTAACCTTATTTTAGTAGATTTTAATAAAAGCAGAAGAATCACAAATTCCAAAATAAAGAGAACGTTAAGCAATGTAAATCTAAATGAAGAAAGATATATGGAAATTGCAAGTTACTAAGAAGAAAACTAAGCCACTTTTTCCCCACTAATGCAGTTTCCCCGCTAGCAAATTTCCTCTTTAATTTTCCTTTCCTTCGAACAAGTAGATTCGACCCTCCCTTACCAAATCTCTTCGCCTTCCTCTATTTTTCCAAACTCTCAACACTCTATTCGCCCTCTTTCGCAGCGTAACAGTTAAATCCTCGTTACGCTCTTGCTCATTCTGGTTGGAGCTCCTTCTACGACCCTCGAAGCACAAGTCACCACCCCATTTCATCTAAAACACTCGACCCCGGTGAACTTTCCTAAAGCCAGACTAACAGGCTCACCCAATTAAACGTTCGACAAAAATCGCTGCCAAAATTCGCCGCTGGTCCACTTTCCAAACCTTTTGATCGTTGCCCATGTCACCTGTCCACGTGCATCCACAAGGAAAAATCGTTTCTGTCGATCGTCCCCGGACCACCACCACCACCACTATCAGGCATTGGCGAGAATTTTTTTTTGGAAAATCGCCTCGTCGCTGGATGCAACATTGTACAGACTATTTTAGCCAGCTGCGTTCGGTTCGATGTTGTACCGCGTCTATTGATCGAAGCTCAGAGAAGCATAGAGTTACAGGCTAGTGGCGTCAGCCCACCCCCTGCCGCCCTCCAGCCATTCTATCATTCTCTTGCCCAGCTGCCTGTCTCGTTCCCTCTCTGGCTACTTTTCGGCCCGTACAGGGTGTCCCTGAACTAGAGGCAATAGTCCAAGGAGGGAGAATTTGCAGCGAAAAATTAGTCGGAACTTGGCGGAACAAGCTTGGCCAGGTACTTTTCGTGGAGCGGTTTATTTTTGCATTAAATCGAGTTGTACGGCATCGCGGAGTACACGTATACTTATACAGAGTGTTCTGAAACGTTGGTATATTTTGTGATTTAAGTCACGAAGAGAAATAGTATTTCGTGAACGCTGTCTGGCAGTAATAATTTTTTCGAAGAGAATAGGTGGTTCTGGAGATATTTTCTATAATATTATATTTTTAGTAGGACGATGAATAACGCTGAAAAGTACAAGTATACGATTACTCCACGAGATTCCATCATCGATGAATTCTCGAACGAAGCTTCGTACTTAAAAAACCATTACCCCACAGTTCCCTTTCGACTGCTTTCGATTTGTAATACAAGTTAGGAGACACCCAGTACACCGTGCTCTATCTGTACGTTTCTCTGTTTCTCTACCCCTGTGACTCTATCCACCTTTCTCTTTTTAACTTTCTGAATTTCACCCTCTCCTTCTGTCGAAGGGAAAGGGCTGCACTATCCGAATTCCATTTCCGTCCAATTACAATTCATCCCCGTTTCAAAGCGGCAGTCACGCTGCGTTCATCCCTGCCGCGCGTTCGCCAAAAGCAATAATTTCTTTTCTTCGCCGACCACCCCCGCGCTCATCATCGCCGTTACCCTTCGAAGACTATTTTTCGATGACGAATGCTCGATTCCGTTCGAAGAAACGTTTATCAGCGTCGCTAATGGGAGGGTATCGATTTGGAGCGTGGCTAATCGAAGAACGCTTCTTCGACATTTCTTTCGTGATCATTGTTGACCCCTTTTTTGCAGGGGAGGTAACGAGTGCGACGTTAATGCCTTTATTTTAGTGGAGCGAATAGGAGTTGGACCTTTCCAAGAGTAGAGTCAATTCCATTATTTTTGTTATACTCTTGTTTGAGGAAATTTCTGGGTTCTTTGTAATCATCCACGATTACAGACCACTTTTATTATTATTATTATTATTATTATTATTATTATTAGATTCTTAGTAGACATAAACATATTTTTTATATAATATTGTCGATATAGATTTTACATCCGGTATGTGCACGAGATAGTCGTGAAATTTTTCGAAACATTGCCGCTCAGATTTCAATTATTCGTGAAAGGCAACTCTATCGATATAATTTTCTCTCGGTCTGTTGAATTTCGGTCTTTTCGCTCGACGATCATTTTTCGAAAAGCGACGTGGGAAATTTATGCGCATTCCAATGCTTTTCGAATCGAATTCGGATCGCGAACGCCGTACATGAATAACGTGCATAAACAAAATCGACAATGCGACGTTGAACGAGTTTCTTCGCACAATGCTTTTGCCATACCAAACTCTATTTTCGATCTAATGAGTGATATTTTTCAATGCATTATACATTTCCCCCGTTTCCTTAGAGGTCAATAATTTACTGATTGATTAACTCACGTTTTAAAACATGCCTGCCGAAGACACCCCGTCGAACGGCTTAAAATATGGAACACGGTGCCACTGACTTTCGCGAGGCAATCAATCAACGGATTGAATCAGAGTAATCAAGTAAACATAATCCCTGCGTTACCCCGATTTCAATCTACATAATTTAATATATTTCAACCCTCGCAATTTATAGTTCAATTTATCCACGAATACGTGGATACAATAAACAGATATTCATTTTTCCTTACAACAAACTTATTTCTGTTCAGTATTTAAATAAAACTACTTTTAACTACTTAATTCGGTCGAATTTTTGTAAAGAATTTTCACATCGAATTATTATACTCCGCCTCTCTTTAAATCAGCTTCTCCGAAAAAAGAATCCAATTTCTCTCTCCCACATCCATGCCATTCACCTCTCGTCAATGAATCCACTCGAAAATCTATCATCTTCTACTTAACAATAGAGACATTACAAACTCCGAATCCATCACTTTTCCCTCAGATTTCACCTACGAAAACCATCATATCGCTTCGAGCAATAAACTTCGATACCAAGAGCTATCGAACGAACGTTCCCCTTCGTCCTCCCTTTCTTTTGATTCCTCCTTCTATTCTGTTTACGCCAATTTATCGACGATATATCGTCCTGCCCAATCATCCAATTAAGTGCCCACGCCTGTACTCGGGTCTTTGCTGAAAAAAGTAAGTTGTTGATTGGACGCCCACGCGAACATGTCTGGCCATATTCGGATGCACTATCGATAATGCACAACGACGTATTATTGACGAGGATGTTTCGTCGACTTCCCGCGAATTATCGTGATGGTCGATTTGGCTCTGCGTAAAAACAGATTGTAATTGCGCTCCGATGCGTTACCGAATTTGGTCACGAATTGCTCCAAAATTGATAGCCATTAAAGGAATCAGAGGAAAATAGAGAGAGAGCGGTCTCGATGTTGGCATAATAGCTGGATGGGGGATCATTTTATCTATACGGCTCGTTGACATTGATTCATTCCCTCAATTGTCCTCGAATCGCTGTTTAACCCGGTGAAAAAGATATTTTTAGGTAAAAGAACGCCATGTACGCAGCGTCTATCGATTATACGGCGTAATGGAAAGTTGCTAATTTCATTGCCCCGGGACAGGAGCGTGAATTGTTCTCCAATTGTTTGGTAAATTCCACCGAATTATATTTCGTTTCAGTTAAATGTTGGTTTTCAATCATTGTTGAACTCTCTTCTTTTTTAGTGTCAATTCGGTTGTTACGGATTAAGCAGTTCTCTTATGTAATGCTTCTCGTAGTGAAAGAACTATATTCGATGTTTTTAATTAATTCTTTTCAATGTTTCAGCGCACAAGGAAGAATGTGCGAATTAAATTATTTTCTTTGCTATAATCTAATTAAAATGTATACGGTACAATCTTCGCTATCGACGTAACCATGTCTGCCTGTTCTACTTGTGAAATAATCTCAAGGGATATATAGTATGGGCGTGCCAGTACATTATTACAACCGCATTTCTCCCCCGAAAGAATTTTATGGAATCTTGCTGCCAAGCAGGCAACCGTTCAAGCAACGTGCAATCCAAGCCAGCTTTGCGACAATTCCAACCCAATGCCGATACATATCCGTTTTTAGTTAGATTATGCTGACCGCGTTACGGCCGTTTGCTCCGGTAATCCGGCGCGCCCTTTGCCAGCGCTGATTGGGAATTTGCGAGCGCTCGAATCGATAATAATTGATTCGAGATTACCAAATCGGTCGCGCCGTTTCGGTCCTGTTCGTGATTGGGGAACAGATGGCCGTTACGTTCGAGCGAACCCCCGGAGAAATAAAAAAAAAAAAAAGAGAAAAAGAACGGTGCTAAGTGCTTGTCGCGAGGAAATTACCGGGGTGAACAACCCCCATCCCTTCTTTCGCTTCTTCGAGGGCCAATTGATTGGTTAAGTTAGTTTAATTGCTTGAAGACGGTGCTGGGCGTCGCTGATGTGGATATAAACTGTCCTCGATATTGAGAAAGTAATTGACGATTGATAAATGAAACAAAAAGTGCAATTTGAGGGATTTTTTCAATTATAACGCAACACGATTCCTTGTAGCTTTGTGTTAAGTTTGGCTATTTGGCTATTTTAGGCTATTCTATCGAATAATATTTCTTCATTAATAAAGACAAATAAATAAGCAATAAATAAGACCCTATCAGCGACTAAACCCTTATTAAATTTCGGCCCCCCAAAATCCTGCAGCCATTTTATAGCTGTTTCACCGAGAGATGCAACAAAATCATCGAATCAAAATGTATGAAAGCCATTTCCAGAACAATATTTCCCTCGAACAATGATCGATAGCTATACCGGTATTGTACTTCGCGTTAAATAATTCTATGGCAAATGTGCCGAGCCTGTTATGGATTTCGAGCAACGTTCTGGCTGGTTTCGTGGCCTCGAATCACGGGAGACGCAGTCATTAAATTGCAACGCGGCCGCATAATACGGCGGCAATTTAGTTTCGCAGCAAAGTTTATTGCACATCTTGCGTCCTGTAACGCGAAACGTACTGGTAACAGATGGCCGTCGCGGGTACAGGGTGTTACCATAAATCATTATTAACTTGGAAGCAATAAGAATATTCCGATGTTTAATGAATTCCATTAATGTGGCTGAAATTCCACGATTTCATAAATGGAATATCTCCGAATTAATAATAGTACCCGTAATGTTTCCCACGCCAATATTCCATTAATTCTACTGAAAAATTAGTCGCGAATGAAAAGTAAAGTATTCGCGTTTGTTCACGCGGAACGATGTTAATTTGAAGAGCGAATTCTTATTCTTGGAGGAGACCGTTTTATTAATTTCATGTTTGTATTTCACTATACTCTGTCTTGTCTCCTTTGTCTGCTCTTAATAATTGACAAGGGTTCAGAAAGTTTCTCAATAATGTTCTAATAAATACTATAACATTAACTAAGGGAAATAACAATTAATATTAACTGTCTCATCCTCTTAGGACTGTTGTTATTGCAGTCGCGACATTTGTCGAAGTAAGCTTCAGATACCGTGATGGTACAAGTAGATTCATTATCCGAAGGATCACTCCAGACTAAGAAGGACTCTCGATAACCTAGAAGAACTCGCAAGAACTCTCGATTCTTCGTAATGGCGAGGGCACAATGAATCCAAGTGGCTGAATCCACGCACGTTTATTCCATTTCATTAACGGCCGATTAGCGATTGATCGGTTCCATCTCCAAGCAACGATAGCTTCTCGATTACTCGCGATCTCGTTCACGGCAATTACCGCGTCGATAATTAGTGCAAATCGATGCATCTCGAGGCTTTGTCACAGCCAGCCGCGAACATCCTGCCAGAGCCTGAGGTATTCTTGATTTCGATTCAAATGAACCTCCTGAACGCGTGAGACTTTAACACCTCTCTCTCCCTCTCACTTGCTCTCTCTCTCTATTTCTCTTTCTCGTACATTTTACACGGAATTTTCTGTCCTGCTCTCTATACACGAGTGTTTGCGGCTTTCTGTGTATACGTATATGAAGTTGGCAGTGCTGCGGACCAGATATTTCGACGAAGCCGCGTTAATTGGAGCTTTCGACGTCTATCTTATTGTGAACCGTCTTGAATGGAATTTCAGCTCAAGCAGCTGACATTTTCAGCACAATCGAGTGGTAATCTGTTTAAGCTGGGGAACTTTAAGCGTCGTTAAGTGCTGTATTCGAGTGGGGGTGAGGTTTCAGATTTTTCGACAATATTTCACAGATATAGATACAAAAATTCGCGTGTATGTTAGTCACGCTAGATTTGAAGGGTGTGTAACGAACCAGTTCCTCTTAATCCGTCTTTGAGAATTCTGCTGATCTTCACGCTAGTTGCGAGCACTCCAAGTTTCGCCAAAGTTTGTTATAAAGTTGACTGAGTTCCAGAGTTGGTAAGTTCAGAATTCGGGAGTGCAGAAAAGATCGAGCACAATTATGTCGTTGGGTTTCGATGGTTCGGAGTGTTCAATTATCACGGTTCAAAACTTGCGTACGTCTTGACATATTAATTTTTTTACACGCGGCAGAGTCGTTAAACTAATTTATTTAAAATGGATGGAAGTAATGCATCATCATTAAGTTAACGATGCATGCAGAAATTGATTTAAACACCCCGGACGTATATATTCTGTAATAGTGTTAAATGATCTGTTACGCGATGCAGTAGAAGCTCTAAAAATATTTCGCTAATAGAATTACAGTTATTTGTAGTAGCACAAAATTCAATTTAATATCATACATTGATGTATATTTAATTTACTTTGCACTGCGAACATTGTTCAATAGTTGATAATAATAATACAACTGCAGTGCCCAAGTGTTTCCAGCGACAAATTAACCTTGATACAAAATGCCATTATAGTCTCACTTTTCTTTAACCTAATTAAGTGGAACTTTTTGCCACATCAATTACCTTGATTGATATACTACGGCGCTGAAGCCAATCGTTACGTAATTAATTAAAATTTAAAGGCAACTAGGACAGGATTTAAGTTAACGCGATATTCAATTTCATATTCCCTCAGGTTTCTAGGTAGAAGTAAGAATGTGAGAACTTCTAAAACATGTGGAATAAATTATACAAAAATTATGCTCCCCCCAACTGTTCTAAAAAACAATATCGATTAAAAATTGATCCCCAAAAAAATCGAAATCGGTTCTCTAATTATCCAAGACGAATCGCCAAACAAAACTCTGAAACCTGCTTCGAATTTCACTCAATGAAATCTCTCCCCTTATTCCCTTCAACTTCGACTTCCTTCGACCGAACTATTCGAATCGAAGGAGACAGTAGCATCGTGGGCAGAGAGTACGGGCGATTAACAATCATCGTAGAACTCGTGGCTCGTATAAAAGGAGCGTATCGGTGCGTAACTGTTGAACAGTGTATCGAGAACGTGTGCCTTGGAAGGAGTCGATCTCCCGTAACGAGTTACGTTCGATTCAGCCGATCCCATCTCGACATCGTATAAAAGATGTCTCAGAGGGGACAGGACGGTAGTGCCACGTGCGAAAACGACATGTCCACATCAAAAAGTAGTTCTCTGTTACGGTTGAACCAGGAGGGCCGACGGGCTTCCGGCGATTGGCAGGATCAGGACACCGATTCTGAGATCAGTGAAAGCGATTTCCTCACCAAGGGCGCCTTCCTGCTCACGCCGAGCCACGAGCTGAGCATTGAAAAGGCGGCCACCATTTGTGAGAAGATGAACTTCCGGTAAATTAATGTTGCATTTAGTTTATGGGATTTCAAGTTGATTCATTCGCGGTGTGAATTTTCGGTATCGAACCGAAAGTGGCATTATGCGAGAAATGTGTGGTTCATTCCAATAACTTTTATAGTATTCTTAGCCAAATGATAAATTGTATAATCTGAAATGTATCTAATGATTCAACCAACGCAAATCATAATAGATACGAGGTAGAAGAGAGGCCCCTCATTAATCCTCAGCGGAGACACAATCCAGCGTGACGACAATTTAATTGAAATTCTCGTTGCCTTCAACGTTTCCATTTTACTGGATGACCAACTAACCAATCTATTCAATTTAACCGAGCCATTAAATTGTATTAAGATACAAACAGCTCGCGAACATCGTGCAAGCACGCCATAGAAATTAATCGAAAGGAAGAAATTCCAAAGAAAGAACAAAACAGAATATCTTAAAATAGAAGAGAATAAAATACAATTTCAATAGGAATTAATTCCTCCAAAAATCTAACAACCAATCGAAGAAAACCAACAGTAAAAAAAATTTTTAATATACAACACCCCTATTACTTTTCAATTGAAACTTGAAAGAACGGGAACTAGGAAGATAAACAAAAAATGGAAAAAGATAAAGTGTGGTTATCGTTTTGCATTACAGTGGCGCATTCTCCCTGACGAAGACGGCCACCGGTATACTCTTCAAGTTCAGCAACATCGACGATTTTCAGGCGGTTTACAAAAAGGGCTTCCACAAAGTCACCGGGGCACGCTTCTACAAGAAGGTACTTATCTTTCGGTACACAAAGGACCCTCCACTTCAGAACGCCTCTAAATACGACGTTTCGTATTCATGAACGCAGGTCGCCATACCCTGCAGACCCGCAAAGACATTCACCGTCTACGTTTTGGACGTACCTGAAGAATTACCCGAAGAGGATATTAGGCACGCTCTCTACAAGTACCGGTCTATAGTAGAAGTTACACGGCTACCACTCAACACGGGCAGTGTTTGTGAGTATTTTTTTTTGATACTATCGTCCGTAGGACATAATGTGAAGGAATATGGCGGTTACGAATTTTGTTTTCAAATTATTCCCGATCGATGGTGAAGTGTGCAGGATTATTGTTATACCGATGAGAGGATGGTTCAACCAATAATTGCCTGCTATTAAACGTATTAATATTTGTAATTATATTTGTCGTTATAAATTATAAAGATTACAGGAATTTAATTTACTGTCATATATTGCCGACTGCGAATAAAAAGAGCGGATTAATTTTCATATTAATGTAACATCGCTTCGGTGTAAATTTATTCATAATTGCAGCAATATCAAAGCAGTGTATCGGGTAATTAAAACAAGATCGCCAACAGAACAGATCAGTCCACTTCATTAATAAATACAAAGTGAGGAAAATAAATTTCGAACCTTTTTACATACACGAAGAATCTCTCTCAATAATCGTAAAACCGAAATTCACCATTAAATTACGACTTCGATAAAGAAAGAGAGATTATATGAAAAGACCAGCGAACTCATATCGTCGTAATTTTCACGAAGATCGAAAGCCTATCGCGATTCGTTGAATTCATTCGTAACCGTTCACCTGGATTGTTCCCAATCGAATTAATTTCCCCCACGTTCACCGTTCATTTCTCTAACCACGTAACCGCTGACCGGGTGTATGTTTTGTGAATTAGTGAAAGCGATCAACGATAAGCTGAAAAGCGACACTCACAACCAGAACGAGCCGGCTACGATTTACACTGGGCCACCCGTTATAAGGGTTACGCTGGCCAGCGTGGACGAGACCTCGACGCTGCTCAGTCGTGGTCTGGATTTTTATGGTGCCACATATTTCCCCACAGAAACGCCCCATCCAGCAGCTCAACCCCTGGCCAAATACAAAAACAACAGGTGGGAAACGTATGTGTGTGCTCGTATATTCTCGCGACACCCACACGGTATTGGTCCATCGAAATCAATTTCAATTTATCGCGGCTGCTAATGTTTATCCCCTAGCCACTGTTCAACTGTATTGAACTGTGTGATTCGTTGAATTCAAATTTTCTAAATATTTATATTACTTTATCCTGCGCATTGAATGCCAGCCCTATTTTAATTTTTGAATCATATTTTGAATTTACAAGAGTTACTGTGCGGTTGGAAAAAATCTTGTATTTTTTACTATAACAATTTTGTTATAAGAAAAATATACGTGAGAAAGTGGCAAATTTGTAAAAAAGGAGCTTCACAAAATCTTCGAAGTGTCGAAAAGTGCTAAAATCCAATAAATTTCTCTGCAACATCATCAAACCTAATCTATCGTTCTTCGAAAAAATATAATCCACTGCTTTAACGAATAATGTCGAATTCCCATACCAATTGAAGTCAGTCTCGTGCACGCAAATGGCGCACGTTAATCTGCAAAATGTCAATTATCGAGACTGTGGTGTTTTCATCGAAGACAATACTTCCAAGCGGAGCTATTTACCATTTATCGGCCACGAGATTATTAGCTCGACGGAGAATAGACGACCGTATCGCCTAACGCCTAACGGAACACGAGTCTCGTTTATGAATAATAAAAGCCACGCTTTAGGCATTCAATTGCAAAGCGCAAATTGGAAACGTCGAAAATACTGCCGCATCGAAATCCACGTTCGTTCCTCGTTCGAAAGAGACAAAGCAGACGTGCGTGCCCGCTGGAAATGGACGAACCAAGTACAGACTCGACTCTTGCAGAAATTCACCCATCATCCCGTTTACGGAGAAATAATTGCAACGTGATTTTGCACAGAGACGAGTGGAGGACGCTGTTTACCTTTTATCTTTTTTCCAATTCCCAAAGATCACCGAAACTATTTTATTCAGAAGCATCCTAATATTTCTTTTTATATTTATTTTTAAAATGAGCACTGCATATACACAATCGGGAGGTTAATAAAAATCGAACGGGGGCGGTTCATTTTTCAACCGAGACCGCCATCATTTCAGGTGGCTCGAGCTGGCAGCAATCGGTGCTGGACAAAGAGTCAGGGATCTACTTCCGGTATTCGACAACGCGGGCTTCAACAAATTGCCACCTCCGGCGAGCCGGCTGATAAAACCACAAAAAAACTGACACGTTCCCCGATTTCTTTCATCTCTCCTTTGGAAATTCCACGGGCTCCATTGATGACTTCCAGCTACGAGTTTTATCGAACTCGCGGCAGGAATGTCGGGAATCGATTTAAGGAGATCAGGAATGCGTTGAAGAAAACGTTTGATGTAATGGAGTCGCGTTGGCTTTTTGTTACTACGAATTTTGCAAAAACTATGGCCACTGTTTTATTCATTGGTAATGAGAAATATATTTCTATACTTGTTTGTTATGTTGTTGGTTAAACTGAATTGCTGATGTGAAAAAAGGGTTCAGACGGTTGCGCAATTTTAATATACTACTGTGACAACTTGAATGAAATTATAATAATAGTAATTGAAATGCAATGGCCCCAAGTTTTGCACACAGTTAATAACGCAGCAAACTGATTGTTGTGTACACTTTTTAATGTGCCAGGTAGAATGATCCTTGTGACAGACTTTTCACTGTAAAGAATAGAAAATATTTTTGCACTTACCTTTCTTGGTGACAGCGAAGTTGCTGGTGAATTTGAGGTGCTCCTTTAGACCCTGAAATCATATGGAATAATTGGTTAGTATTTGGTAATTGTAATAAAGTAAAATTAATATTAGTGGAAGTAAAAGTGAGTGCAAAGTAGACGAGGAACATAGAAATACGTATGGGGGAAGACACGTGTAATAAAGTATTAATATTATTAGAGATGGAGACAGTTCTACCTGGCTGCCACTTTCTGTGACAAATGTTCCTATTTATCTTCCTCCTGTTCGTGCAAGAATAGTATATAATTACAATAACGGATAGGTATTTCTATTCAAGTCTTGTATTAACAAATCGATAAAATCTATAATATTTATTGAAATAGATATTTGTGAAGAAATGTCTTAAAAAAAACGGGGGGAAGACTTCCAATATATTCAGAGAAATATAATATTTAATTATAAACGTTCCTAACACCTAATACTTGTCTCTGTTGAAACATGCTTCTATTTATATGCAGCTGTATTCGATTCTTCTAATAATATATTAACGAGAATAATTTTGTATCGTGTAGAATGTAGAAATACAATAATTTTAACAGCAACAGGAAAAAATTATCTAATCAATTATTGTCGAACCTCAACCACTCCAATATTATTTTACACCGTACTCTGTTGAAATACAATCGAACGCCAAGCAACAAAAGAACGAAAACGCAGTCATAAGAATTAAAAGCAGAAGGATTATAATCCACAAAAATAAACAATTGAAACGAAAAAAAAAATGAGGACCACAGTAACAGATCTATTGAAACGACGACCCAAGGGTGAATAAAAATCCGTGAAACGGAGAGAGAGAAAAACGCAGCTAAGAGCGTCGTGAACGAAAGAAAGGAGTGGCCACCAGGAAGCGCAGAAACAGCCGGCGCGGCGCTCCGAGTTGACGGGGTGCAATAACGATAAATGTAAAGTTTGCGTACGCATCGTTAGTACCATTGCCAGGCCAGCAATAATCGTTGCTGCCAGAGAGTACGACCTCGCTCTGCCCTTACTAACTACTAATTGTTACCAACTTAACGAAACGAAGAATCCTCTGGCCGCCTCGCGCGTTACTTCTCCAGATTAAAGAAATTTTACGTTCAGCGATCTGCCGTCGAGACGAAACGCCGGGCGTTCACGTTACGCTGATATAAGGTAAATGATGATGGCAAATAGGAAAAATTCTATTCTTTTTATAAATTCCAAAGCATTGTTCATATTTATATTATATATTACAAGAAACTATAAATGAAAATTACAATCACCAATGCCTTCGAAACTTCTCACCACTATTAAAATAAAATACAAATCAGTAATACTATTGTTATTTCGACATTTTCACTTCGTGCATTTTAAAAATATGAAAAACGTGAGAGCACATAAAGTTACACGAAACAAATTAACATCTCATAACTCTCAAACATAAAAGATAAAGCTTGCGATTAAATGAAGAATTTTATTCATCGTGCTTGAAGGGCATAGAATTTATTTCGCGATAGCGAATCGCGTACGTCTCAACGGAAGAAGTCGAGCATTCATTTCGGGCCGAATAATAATTTTCCCCGAGACGAAACCGTGATTACAGTGTCTATGAATGTATCTGGTGGAACGATTACACGCGAGGATGGGCAAAGAGGAGGCAGAGGCTCGAGTGACAAAACTCGAGTTCGTTCAGCCTTGCGGAATTATAATATACACTCGCCATTATCGTTTACCAACCCCTTTCGTGCGTTTTTGCGACCTCCGGTCGTATCGTCGAGCTGAGAGGGCGGAAATTAAACGTGTTCCGTGTCTAGCTTACAGGAGGGGAGGAAAGTAGTGCGAGAATGAAAGAGAGACGCAGTAATGAATTGGAAAAACGAGAAGAAGAAGGAACCGGAGGAGGAAGATCTCAGAAAGAAATAGCTGGTGTCAATGGTGCAGGGACGATTGTGGAGAGAGTAGTAAAGCAAAACGTGAAGAGCTTCGAAGAAAACCGAGAGATAAGGATGGACACGAAGAAAATATAATGGAAAAGAGGAAAACAGAGTATGGACGAGTTAAAGTAAAGACTGATTAAAGGGGGGCGGGGGAAGTAGAAATAAAAAATAATCATGTATTTGAAAGTTAGTGAAAATAAGACGAATTCTAAACATATTAAGGCATGTCTATAATAATCCAGTATAACTTTTACTTCGTCCCTTTAACATTCGGATACCATACGTGCAACTCCACCGTAAAGAAAAGTATTAAAAAAATATTAACCAACAACCACAAAGAAATATCACGTACTGTCGCGAGCAACAAACCTGGATACGACATTCTGCGCATCAAAAAATATCAAACGGCGGAATAAAAAGTTCTGCACTAAAAGAAAAATAAAAAACGACCAGCAGCGTCGCGCCCACCAATCAACCTCACCATTATCAGCTTCAATATCTTCTTCTTCCAACACAAATCACTCGAACCGAAAAAGCCTGGGGCCATTTCGAAGCTACATAGATACGTCAAGAACACGAGGAACAATAGAAGGACCCAGCCAAACAGCAAAATAAAGGGGAACGGGACAGACCAGCTCAGAACGATGGACAGAAGACGGAGCGTTACGTCTTCGACGAAGAACCACGAAAAATGGAATCTTATTCGCGACGACGTTCACATGGGGGTACGAATAATGGTCGAGGAACACCATTACGTCCTGCTGTTTCCTCGTCGAGCCATATTACGACGTAATACCAGAAAGAGGGGCACCGGGGGGGGGGGGGGGGAATGTGAGACTTGTTGGACGACGAGGACGTTTCGCGATTGTTTCACTTGCCAAACGCTTTTAACCCCGGCTCACCATGGTGTACTTAAGGGGAACACGCTGCGAGAGCGTTCAACCTTCGCTTGGAAAGATATGAAAGAGTTTCGAACGCGAGACGGAAGGCTTCCTTTGACGGTGGATTAAAGTTCGATTGGCATATCGGGGCTGAAGAGTGCTGGAAATATTTCGTTTCACATATTTCCTCGAGGTGCTTCGACGTTAATATGAATAGAAAGTCTCGGAACGCAGGAAAATTCCTGGTAGAATGTTTAACGTGCCTCGGGTGGTTGGTAAATTTTTCGTTTAATACGGCAATCATAAAATGAACTTGACAAGAACGATTAGTTTAAAACAGTTCAAGCCTCGGTGGATTAAAAGTAGATTAAATCCATTAGCCAGTTCGTTTTGTACATTGGACGTGTATTTCGTTTCTTATTAATTGCCACGATGTCGCGATTAAAACAGAAACGCATTCCCAAGAGAGATGAATGAACAAGTATCTAAAAACCAGCCTGATCAGAAAAATATATTTACATACTGTTCCCCAGAATTTTTTTTTTCACTTAAAGCTGCGATTCTTCGACAAAGTATCGCGCAAAGGAAAATCGAGAGAAGGGAAACAATTCCTGAACGCAAAGCACAAGCGTTCTCCGTAAATTCTCTCCGCGAATCTCAGCCTGGATCGATCGGCGCAAAGATGTCGGGCATCACGCCGAGCCGATTAAAAATGTATGCACGTTGCCCGTGTTAAGTAGCAGATACTCTCTGCGGGAGTCCTTTAGGCTGGCGAATGACGCGAGAGTATCGCGGCAAGGGGATGAAAGGGGTGAAGTGGGAGGGACGCTTACGGGTAGGCAAACTCGAATATTGCAAGCGAGCCTAAGAGATGCGGAACAGAGACAGAGGACGCCTGGTAAGCACCTCTGAAGGGCCATCCTCGGCGAGCTTGCGTTCCTAATCGCATCGGAGTCATCTATATTATTACGGGCTCGTGCATGTAACCGGTGGAGAGCAGAGGATGGGGGAGAAGAAAGGGTTACTTCCCGTGAAATCGAACGACGTTGCAAGAGAACGACGCTTTCGACGATATTCCTTTAATGCTTTCTTTTTATCTGTCTTTTTTTTTTGGTTGTTCAATGGAGCTATTTAGTTTTACAGCTCTTTGATTGTCCTGGTGAATTTTTCTATCGGTCGTTTATTTCAGGCATTCAACTTGACGAGAAATAATTGAAGGCAAATGAGATAGAAAGAAACGATAAGTATATAATTTGGGGTGGTATTATTTCAAACGAAGCTTGGATAATAGTGTCTAACTTTGACGTGAATTCTGGTCAGGCGAACTGTGTCGCACATAAATAAATATAATAATTAATTACCAAATTAACTTTCACTTTATATTTGTGATATGTGTTTTTTAAAGAGGTATTTATTATAGTTTGAATGACTCTGTCAGGGTTTTTCGCTTCTCCCTTTTGATCTTCGTTTCCTTGGCTTTCTTAAGCGAAAACGCTTTTAAGGGCACATGGTAGGGGGTAGAGGCGCGTGAGCTTGGAATTCCTGAAGTGGTGGAAAATAGAATTACCAGTGGTGAAGTGTTCAGGGTGAAAAAGAATGTGAGTGCTAGGCAAGATGCGGTTTCGTTGTTTTTCAACAATGTGGGTAATTACAAAAGCTCCTTTCTCTTAATATAAGTGAATGAAGATGTAGTAAAATTCAACGTCGCATCAAAAATACATACTAACAATTGAAAATAATCCATCAGAATCCTAATTAAGTTTACTTTCGATTCGGATAATTGAACGTGATTAAACAGAAAACTCAACGCAGTAATAAAAACAAATATAAATTGTCACAAATTGTCTGCAAAAAGAAATAAAATAAATAACTAAATAAAAAAAGTAAATTACTGCACATTACTGCAACAGTTACCGGCATATACCTGGTCCCAGTTTCGATACTAATTACACGAGAACTCAGAAAAATCTCGAAACTCCTGAGCTATTTCGGAGTCGAGAGCTGCTGGAGAATCTACACCGTTTATCAGCAAATTTCCGAAATGCCTAACAATCGAAACTATTCTGAACTAACACGGTGGCCCCCGTAATATCCTAAGCTATCCAGTTAAGCACGAAGGTGTCCACTGAGTTACCTTCCATTCTTCCAACGCGACAATCTGTGAGATACCCTTTTCCACCCTTAACGCCCTCCACCAACCGTATATTCCCCACTATCCTCCCTCAAACTTAATCCCACGCTCTTCCTGTGCACGCGTTACACTCTGCCCTTCGGAAATTACCAGCCAGAATTTCCATGGTATCGCTGATTGTCGATCTTTGACGGCGACGAGCAGACCGTGATAACAGTTCGCCCGATAGAGAAATCATATTGTCAGAAGGGTGGCTATGGTGGCTGCTCGAACGAAAATAGTTGAGGTTAATGGCGGTGGAAATCGTGGTGAAATTGTGGGTGAACGTGATATGGTTCCTTTGAGGGAATTGTGCGATGGTCTGGGTCCTTAAGGTTGAAGAATAGTTATGAGAGGGTAGAAGGTGGAAACTTGGTCGTTAAATATGGTTTCATAGAGATTGGTAAAATAATCTGCTAAGAAATATAATTTTGTTATTCTCGATTCACTTGATACCGATATATTGGTTAATTGACTATTTTGATTATTACAGTTACGTGATATTATAGTGGTACCAGTTTACACGGCCTACGATATTATAATAATTTAATTTGCGGTGTGAGGTATTTGATTAATAATATTATTGCACAGTAATATCGTTACGAGAACAAAGGCTTGGGCTTTAATTATCTCTACATTTAAACAAATAAACCGGGAAGGAATAATGCGAATTAATATCACTATCAGTCCAGTATTATGTTTTAAAGATGAACAAAATAAAAGCAATAATTTCAAGAATTGAACAAATCAATCACGGAGCTCAGAATTCCCTATGCAATCGATCACTTCTTTTGTACCGATCAAATATCGGAAATACACTGGAATGAAAATCCAATAATCGCCACAAATTGTAAATTATTCTGGATAATTCGAATCGCGGCTAAGGATTCCTTAATGAGATCTTTTGATGAGTTAAGGGAACATCCGAAATGAAAATTCAAGAAGCAAGGAGACCAAAGGGGTAGCAGACACGGGGGATGGCAAAGTGGCAAATAGATTCTCCGCGAGAATTTCTACAGGGCGAGGCTTGTCGTCATTAAAACCAGCACCCACGACGAAAGCCAAAGTTCAGTTTAGTTCGTACAGAGTTTAATTAGCAACTCCACACGGGCCTTCTGCCGGGCAATCTATCTGCAATGTCCAATACCTACCTACCCGCGACATCATTGCTCGACTAATTAAACAAATATGGGACACGAAGGAAACGTATGCTCTTTCGGAAACCGAGCCATCAGTTCCGCTTAGCCAAAGTATTCTATGCCACCGTTGGCAAATCGTATTTACCGTGTAATAGTTTATCCGCTCGATTTCTTTATCTGAAAGATGGGAATTGCGATACATGAATTATTCATTTTCATTCGATTTATTTATATAAAGATTTTATAACGGACGAAATTCGAAAGAAGCATTTCGATCGAACAACAAATCCAACGATCCATCGGAAAACCAACAAAGCCAAACCAACAATCGTTCGTTTCACGGAGCAGTCTCCAAAAAAAAGCAAGCAAAAACCCAGCCAAAGAATTCACAAATCGTCGATACAGGCCATGAATCAAGCAGATAAATCTTTAGATTCACGCTCGAAGCATTACGTTCACGCGTTTCTCGTTAACGGAGATACGTATCCCAGAATCGAAAAGCAAATGCCGGATTAAACGATCGTCGAACAATTTTCTGTCCATTTTTCCTTTGTTCTCCCAATTCACAATGGCGCTGCAAATCGCACTTCCATTTATTTTTCGGGGTCACATCGAGGGCCGACTGTCGGTCGGGACGTAAAAGATCCTCGAATCCATTCCCACCTTCGACCTTCTTCTTCCCTTTTCGACCGTCTCTGATTGCTCTTCAGAACAAAATCGTTTGGACCAGCAGCGCTGTCCTTTCGTGAAATTTTCATCAGTAAAACGCGACGCTCGCTGCTGCAGCTTCAATGTTTAACCAAGGAAAATTCGGGGACGATTTACTGCTTTCTACCGAGAAACTCTGAGTTTCGCGAAACAATGCAACAAAATCAACAACCCTCGCGAACGATAGAATAGAAGAAACCCTTAGACCCGGAAAAGGCCGAGGCGTCTAAAAGGCAGCAAACGGGTAAGTGTTCAGCGTCGGGGGATGAATATTAAAATCCAAAGTTCCCGGCAAATTAATTGCGTTAACGTCAGAATATTTCTACCGGTGTTCACGTGTCCTGTTCCTTTTCATCGTCGCCGCCTCCTTTTCTTGCACGCTTTCTCACCTTTCGCTCTGCTCCCACGAAAGGTCTATTTTTTTCGTCGAACCAGCCAGCAGGCTGACTCCACTCTGGTGCTCCTGAATATTCATTAATCTTGCTTTCCCCCCTCCCACCCACCGTTGGGAATGCACGCCTTGAGGAAAAAATAAGAAATAAAATAAATCCACCCTGTACCCCCTTTCCTCCCATCTTATCAAGGGTGTCGGAGGCTCGCCTCTGCGCCGACCTTCGAGTAGGTCGTCCTTTTCTTTCGTGCCCTCCCAGGACCACCAAGATTTCTAAGGTTTCACCGTTCTGGATCGTCGTAACGAAATTCTCAGCGCGTTCCACGCGCTGATATCGCACCGCGACTATGAATGCTGGATTTACCTGGATACGTGTTCCCTGAACGCTTTTCTTTTTCGGGCTTTTTTAGGGATTACTTTCCTTCTTTTTTTCTCGCACAGCGACAGGGCAGTTATGAGGATATTCACTCGAGCCGCCGCTACGATCGTGCTTCGAATTGCATTTGCATTTTTGCAGCGCGGACTGTGGCGGAGTGACTTCAGAGGGTGGGGTGCAAAGAGTAATTGGTTATTACTGGCGCGATTTCTTGGCGAATATTTAGAGAGAGGCTGTGAATTATTGGATCGGAGGGATGATTTTACATACCTAACTTTGGTAATTAGAGTGAGTTGATTTTTTTTCCTTCTATGTTCAATTGCGGATGTCAGACCGTTTACACATTCTTTCAGACAATGTCTAAAATAATTGGCGCAATTATCAACGCACACTTCTCGTCATATTAAATTCGTTGCGCACAAATTTTCAAGCTCGTAAATCTATCGAGAAAAACTCCTAAAATTGATCACGCTGCAAGGGAATACAATAGAACACACTGCACAAAAACTCTGCAACGCTCGCACCCCTTGGAAAAAAATTATAACGCACAATCATCGAAAGCGTTTAATTAATCATTCGCCAAGACAGCAAAGTCCCGGTGAAAGAGAAGTCGACAAATAAATAACGAATAATATTACACCACTCAGCGTATTCTAAAAACGATAGCTTCGGCGGAAAATCATTCGCCCCGTTAGCCAGCTACCCTGAACGTCTCTCGAGGCGACAAGAAAATTTTCGCCCACGCGATCGACACGACCAGCTACTACGAATATCCGAGGCAACGAAGGGTTCTGAAATTTTTCACGGTACATCGACGCTGGACGGCGTCGCGACGCCCTCGCAAGGGCGAAACGCGGCAAGAAGAAAGGGGAAAGTTGGCGGGGGAAGCGGAATGTTTGCGGCTCGGCCGCCAGAACAATCTCTCGCATTTTTCAGCAAACTTCTCCACGACCCCTACCATCTTGCTCTCTTTCCTTTCCCTCTCTTTCCCTCTGTCCACTCCTCTTCAACCCTCCTCCTACCTACCCTTTCCACCGGCCCTTTAATTCAGCCTGTTGCGGCACTCGAACTTTCTACCGTTTGATTCGAGGCTCTTCTTATTTGTTTTCTCCTCCCTTCTCTTTTACTTTAATTTGATTTTCCGGTGAAATTGATTGAACGTTCGAGGATGATATTTTCATTGAACTTATTTATTTCTCTCTCCTTTTATTTACGCGTGAATATTCTGTTTGAGTCATTGCGCTACCGTAATTGATCGGTTATCGTCACTCGGACGGTCCAGATCCGAAACGATATTACACAGTAACGAATGCTTCGAGGAAAGAAGAAACAGTAAAGTGGAGAAACGAAATACAAAATTATGACGGCGAGATACGAAGTTGGACAGCAACGCGTTTCGATTAAAACGGGGTAGAAAAGAAATGGACAATTCGGCCTCTCGATAACGAGGCCCGTAACTTTCGAGTCCTGTCTGAACGGAACACTTAAAACACGCGGCCGGTACATGCCAGTTATTACATTTACGCGATAGATCATGTTAATTGCTCCGCAGAGCGAGGCACGTTCCCCGTAACTTATACTGGCTGCGAGTTTGCACCGGATACGGGGCACTAATCTCCGGAAATTACGCGGAATTTATATTTCCGCGGGCAGGGAAAAGGAAAAAGGAAAAAGGAGGTAGAAGAAGAAGACGGAGGAGAAAAAATAGAATAGACTGTGGAAGCGTGGCGTAGAAAGGGAAGACGGAACGAAGGAATGGAGAAGGAAAGAAAGGGGGACGCTCGGGAGTGTTGGTGCTTTATAAAAGTATCGCGTCCCGTTTTCGCGGGAATTACGACGAGAATTTTTATTCGCAGATTCCGTTTACGAATGGAAGCGCACGTGGCTTACCTGGCCATCCCGTCGTGTCGCCAGGAATTTATGTAACGGTGAGCCATTCCGCGGTAATCTTGTTTCGAAACGTAATTTTGGCATTGTCTCGCGGGAGGGAGCTTGATTAAAAACGTTTCGGTTTAATGTCGACATTACGCGGAGGCTGCCGGTAGGTTGGTGTGCAGCAGAGAGATTATGGAGGAGCTTCGAACGGTGGATTATATTTTCTGGTGTGTAGAGATTGGTGATTTAATTGGGGATAGTTTTGTGGAAAAATTGTAAATATAAATTCCGATGGGATTATGGAGAGCGCCGAGCAAGGATGGGAATTTATTATATCGTAGTAGTTTGTACGAATTTGTATCTAGTTCATTCTTGTTTTACGTGTACGACTAATATCTGTTTGTCTTGTTTACCCCCCGGGCAAATTAGATTGACGATATTTGCTTATAACTAATTGAGACGCGAAACATGCAGCAACTCACTGTTTAATACTTTCAAAGTAATGAGATTCGTACTTAAGATTAAATGCAGGGGTATTTGAGGAATGGCAGGACGGTTTACAGATTTTCATCGAGTGTCTTACTAATTTGCAAAATTGCACGAAGATTACACGTTTGCAAAGCTATATACGCCCCCGTATTCGCTGTTCCGAAGAAATATCGTCCCACTTCCCTCGGAATTACAGCGCTAATTTCGCCCAGCAATTATTATGCACATACGACTGCTTGTCGTGTAATTACACTGTTAAACATATTTTCATAAAATTAAACAAAGAATTATCTAGACAATTCTTGGAAGAGGATTATATTGTACAATGTTCAATATTTCATATCGATCAAAATTGTTTTGCAATTAATCAAATAATACTATATATAGCATAATACTATAATACTATATCAAATAATAGTATATTGTAATTGTGGTATAAATCACGCAATTATAAAGTGTGTTGAATATGGCGAAAATTAGAGGACAAATTTTTCCAACGACCAACTTCAATTATTTAATAGATGAATACAAATGTAATGAATACGAAGGTGTAATCCGCGAAATTTATTCCCATTTGGTAAAGCACACGCCCTTAAGTCCGTGTGGAATGAAAATATCTTGTTTTTTCGCGAAATTACGAGGCAGACTTTATATCAGGAGACCGCGAAGGATTTCATTACATTAAGCGAATAAAAGAGCTCGCTGCACCTCTCCTCATTTAAACAATTTACTCTAATTTCGAAGAAAATTACGGCACGAAAAACAGGCCGAAACGGCTATCGCTAGCTAATGCCTAATTATTACCGTACTTTTATTACTGACATTTTAATGATACATCAGTAAGTGTTTGACTAATAATTATTTGCTTCGACAATAACTGATCTACTTTTTACCAATGTTATAATTCATTCCGTCTATATGTAACTCGCGTTGCTTCGATATTATTTTTCAGTCGCAGTGTAATCACATTTCATGGCCTTGTCTGAAAGGGTAAAAGCCAGGTTCGGGATTATCATCGAACCAACGCAAATACATTGTTAATTATGAACGAGTCCAGAGGAAAATAACGTGTCACGCGACGACATGGATGACAACGATTATTCTGGGTACCAACACGTCACGTGTAACAGGCGATTCTGTACGCCCACGAGCATAGACGATTAATAACTATACGATCACCCAATGGCCTCCAATAGTTATATAGACACTGCTTCAATTTTTTGATAAAATACCCTTCCACTAATTTATTAGTATGCGAGACGTTATTCTAATTACACGATCGGTATAATCAATAATGGACTATGATTGCAAAGTATGAATATTATATTATTATACACAATTGAATAAAAAATAAATATCGGTAGCACTTTTACATAGCATTCGTAAAGAAATTGTCAGCCACACTGTTGTGCAGACTCTATAAAAAGAAGAGGTATGGAAGAGATCAAGGTGTCGATGAAACACTGACATAAAAATAAAATAAAAGAGGGTGAACTCTATAAATACAAAAAAAATATCCATAAATAAAAAGGCTTAGCTAAGGTTACGCGGATAAAAGCTAACTTAATCCTACCCTGTCTTTAATTAATAATAGAGTTTCTAGTTTCATTAGGTTCATCTGAAGAATAATTCCAAACCAATAGGTAAGCAAAAATTGAATGGAACATATAATTATAAATATAATATTGCACTTACGATATAATCTAGGGCAATACTCGATTACCCATTTTAAAATATTAAATACAATTTGTGATTACTGCCTCCTCCCTCCCATTCTCACCCTACCTAAAAACTAAAAACGTTATGGATAAAATAACCTGCGCGGTGGCTAATTAATGATTATCAAAATTTCGAGTTATAACGAGTGGGAGCGTACGCTTGCAGCTTTGCAGCGACAATTAATTATGCCTCATGGCGTTACACTCTCATGCACCTGTACCTACATGACTGGTCCTTAGCCCGCGCTGCACCTACATGCATTATTCCACTTTGATGCATGCAAATACCGCACGGTCTGTTCCCCTATCCGAAATCTATATTTGATGATGGCCGCGTGAAATCACGCGTGACTTTATGAAATTGAAAATCCGTGCGGCTATGAAGACGCGAAAATTCCAATTCTCGCTATAATGCTTGCTGCAATTCGCCGTGAACCTTTTCACACGAATAACGCTTAAATCGTGAGCACTTTATTGTTGTGGGAATGAATCTTGAATAAGTTTGTTAACACAGAAAATATCCTCCTGGAAACTTGATTATGTAATAATATAAATTATTTCCACCTACATTGGAAGTAATGTACGTATATGGTATATTAAAAAATTGTCTATAAAAGGAAATAATCATTATTTTTATATCGTTGAAACGAAATTGTAAGGGCTCAATTAATTTCGAATTTTCCAGAAACAATTCGCTATCGAATGGATAACATTTCTCAGGGATCGTTTATTGTCACTTGCTTTCACGGTTTCTAAAGTAAACGAAACGTGATCACGTTGCACGTGCACGTGCACACATACGTAAACAAATACGCGAACCATTAATTATCTCCTGGCTGTTATACAGCTGTGTGCAGCTGCACGTAAATTGATCAACCCTTAACTCGCAATGCATCAGTATGCATCATTGCCACGCACATAAATACTATGCACTCGTTGGTAAGTAAATTTGACAAATTGTTCGAGATCGCCTCGAATGTTCTCGTGAATTATAGTTGTTAATGTCGTACCATGAAACGTGTGTTCAATTCGGATTATTGATCCGCGTTTATATAGCGAGACGTGAACTCCCTATATTAAATTGAAACACTAATATGTATGTAAAAAAATGATAGGTGTAATTATTGTTTCACGTAAAACCAATATCTAGTAATTTCAATCTTCCAAAGTGTTAGCAATTAGCAGTTTAGTTAATGCATTAAAATGTTGACATATTTTGATGATCACTACTTGTACCAATTGACAGTACGATTATTCATTTCTAAGTAATAATAGACTTGCCAACAAGCTCGCCATTTCTCGATGGAGTTTCAACATCCTCAGTTGCAATTATTGTGATGTTTCTACTGTCCTGTCCAGGCTTCCAGTCACGTGTTACAGCCACAGGTCACGTTCGTGCACATTCGAACGATTAATTATTGGTCGATCGTCTTACCATCTCGCTCATTTGCATGCAAACCGTTCAGTGATCGGTCCATTCTCGATTCGTAGTAATGCGCGCTTGTCCACGTTAGGATTCCTACTTAGGTGCACATAATGCGTAGAACAGGATACAGATGTATCTGTGTACGTTTCCAACGAAGGTACACTTGAAGAAGTTTCGGGATGATTAATTAATTTCAACCCGTGATCGTCGAAATAAGAGAAAAATACTGAAGAGATTGATAAGTGGACTAATTGGAAATGATAGCGAGACTTCTTACTCGCAATTAGATTTCATAAACAGTATTTCATGAACGAATATGTTGGTAAATGAAAGTAAGTATTAAAAATATATTTTATTTCGAATATTACTTTTACGAATTACCTGTTCGATATATTATAAGGTTTTCATATATAGTATTTTCTATCTTTCTTCTGTTAAATGGAAGAGCATTTCAGTTTTTAAGTAATGCCCAAGTTAATATTCCTTCACACGTGAATTTAATATAATGAGATGTAACGTACGTACATGTATGTTTCTGCCAGAGGATACACTTTGGGAAGTTTCAGAAATAATTATCGCCCGACAATGTGCTCGAGACGAACAGGGTGCTCTTGTACTCGTGTGTAATTTATGATTGACGTGCACGATACGCAAAGGCGTGCTCTGTCTCGCGTCTATTTAAACGAACTGTTAATTAAAAACACGTATCATAAATAAATAAAGAAAAAACTACAACTTCGTAAAGCAAGTCCATCATAATACGGTGTTTGATCTTCTCTAATTAATTACTGAACTATAGAATATAAATTTTCTAACACATGGTCATGCCCGTGAGTATCGCATGAACACTGTGTACAACTTTGCAGAGTCATAAATCAAATTATTCCGCACGACGAAAGTCAAATGAAAATTTATAATAAGCTAAGCTAAATGTCGAATTATATATCAAAATAAAAACTCAACAAACAATATTCCTGTTACGATAACAATCTGGATAATGAAACAAGCACGTAATGGGCTTTATGAAAACGATAGCTTCTTATTTGCTTTGTATGAGCAGACAAATAATGCACGAATATTATTGGCAATAACGTGGTGGCTTCATTGAATAACAGTGGAATGTCTGACGTATCAAATCTTCGCAGCATTTCTTAAACAAAACTATTTATTTGATTTTGTGAATTCCCTTTCAACTACCCTGTTCGAGCCTCTCAATAATAGAATAATAAGTTCTTGCTCGCTCCTTGTGGCATGCATGATTTCGATGTTACCCAGCAACTTCTGAAAGGTTGACGCAGTGGTTTATGTATCTGTAGTGTGACTGTCGTAAGGTCTATATGCACGTCAACTATAATGCGTATATTAGGTACGATGGCTGAACATTACACGCATTTCGCTGTTGCATATTCATGCACGTATGTGCAAGTACTAACGCCATGTACGGTTGTATATGTACGTATATACGTACGCATTAAGTACAAAGGCTCGCGAGCATTGTAACAGCTCTTGTATAAGGTGTAGATTCAGCTATACAGGTTAAATCACTGTGAATTAATACCGCGAGTAGCAACTCTCCTGTATTTGAATTAATTAAAAGAATCGGTGCGTTTTCATTTAATTTTCTGTTCTATATTGGATAAATTCGCACTAATAACTTACGTACACATATATGCATGTAAATATTTTGCAATATTTAAGCAATTTTGTATGAAATTTTAATAACAGAGCCGGTCAATATTTTTATATTTTAAAATGATCTGGTCTTTACTCGAATTTATGTCAGAAAAGCACAATTTTTGCACCTGAACGATTTAAATTCCGCTCTCGAAACAAAATTTATAATAGTGGCAAAAGTTATCAAAGTTGAAACACGTTGAGCAACACATCGGTCGCGATAATATTATATTTTCTGGAATAGACGAGTTACGCGTGAACTCGTCGCACTAGAATTTGTACAACATGCAAACTACGTGCAATATTTGGATGAAAGTTTGCGTAAACATAAATCAAACATTGTTGCGTGCTTGTCATGTGTGACGGTCGATGCATTCGTAAATGTTTAAATTTTATCACAAATATCGATACCTTCGCGATCTATAGAATCGATTTAGTCTTCAGTTGGACAATATATTTTACATCAACAGTTCTGTACATTTTGCTATTCGAGAAATAGAACAATTGCAGTTCTCGTGAATGTTTAATTTACAATGAGATCTTCATAGAAAAATTGATTGAAAATTAATAATGAACAATTTCAGGGCTGCTCAAATTTTACTCAATAATGGTAATTGCTAGTTATTCGCCAAATAGATAATGGAAAGGAAAATAGTCGTTTGAATAATCGAGCCCTGGTTCCACGATCACGTTCGGCATGAATATTGTACAAGAAAATTAATTCTTAGATACTCGACGTCTGTATCGAGGACCATTTTATATTTAATTAAGTCGATTCGATCAGCGTGGCATCCTAGAGATCTGATCAACGATCGTATAATGTCCTTTTTGAGATGGCGCGTGCATCGATAATTGTAACAGAACACTGACAATATCATCGTAGAATTTATCGATTAACCGGTACGTTCCTTCGTGTCTCGGTTATTCCAGTAATTGCAACAGAATAGCCCACGTCAAAATTCAATGAGAGACAGAGCGAACGTGAGAGAGTAAGAAGGGACGCATAGTTTGTTAGAGTAATTTTGATTGTATTATTTCAATACTTGATGCAAATTGCTGATAAAATAGTAAAATAAATAACTATGAATAATAATATAGAGTCTCTAACAATCTCTCTCTTTACCTTTCCCCTCTCTCTCCTTCTTTCCCTCTATAATAAATTCTTTGTACGCTAATTAAATGCCCTAACTATTCGGGCAACTTGTGGTCTCGCTTTTTGCGGCTGCACAAGTTGGTATAACTTCTTGCTGGGACGAACTGAAACACTTTAACTAAACAGAGTGGGTAAACTAAATGTACGATCTCGAAATTCCTTACTGATTATAACTCTTCCCTGTCGGCGTCTTGGTTTCCAGCTTCTCTCAATTTCCCCCGAATTGAACTACTTATCGACGCTCGTCTGCTAACTATATCGCACCGAAATTTCCCAGCAAGTTATTCCGCGACAAATCTGAATACTTCTGTATAATACGGACGAAATTGTTCATTTATATTCCAGATATTGCGATTTCAATCCACCCGTCCACGATTTTAATATTCTCTAAACGAACAGCTGACTTCTGCTGCGTTATGTTTCCCGCTATTAAAATGTACAATGGTGACTATTTTAATAATGAATTCAAATGTCTTGAATTTTCGATAAAAATGTATAACATGAAAAGAACAGACTTATTTTTATATTAAAATTATTTCGGCGCGCATAAAAGAAATTGACATTGCTTAAAAATGATGCACGTTTTTTTTGAAAATTTTTGCAAATAATTTGGACGATCAGATAAATCCTCGACTGCAAGTACCAGGTCATTTGATTTATTATTACCCCGCTTTTATGAAACGTCACTTTATTTGTATCAGCGTAGAAATTAACGGCCCAATACCTTTTTCACGATAAATTTATTTGGAAAATTGCTGTACCAATATTTCAATATGCCATTGACAGCACTGCATTGAAAGCAATTTTTTAATAAACGTAATTCTCGTTTTGAAATCTGTCGTACTTGAATGCATAAATTTCATTTTCGCGAAAATAATCTGCGTTTTTTTGTTTCACTCTGGAACAAATTCATCTCTATCATTTTATAACCATTAATTCATTTTCCATTTTTCTGTTTAATTAAATATAATCTCACTTTCCTACTATCCTAAATAAAACTACTTATCGTATCTATTCAAATCAGAAAGAATTATTCCCATTGGTTTTTACCACCGGTTTATTCAAAGTTACAGGTTTCATGTCTGCTACAGAGGCGTATCATTTAAATTCCAATCGCAAGATCATATCCCTGTTCCATTTAAACCATTTCGTTTAACCATTCCGAAACTTTCATCACTCCAATTAAAATTTCAAAAAGCTCGCCTCCACTCCCGACTTTATTACTCCTATTCCACGCGAACATAGTCTTCTTACTCACGTTGCACACGCTTATCCTTTAAATACAAATTACAAGAAATTCTGCTCTACAAGACTAAAAGGTGAAACGAATAGAGAAATATCACAAAAAATCCAGAGGTTTTCTCTCCCAGGGGTCACGGAAAATCCCAGCGAACAGTTCCGCGAAATCCGCGGCTCGTCGGCATAATTCGCGAAATGAATGCCACATAAAATCACTACCACTAGGTACACAACCAGTCAAAAGTTTCGAACCACCAGACATTACAAGCTGTACAGAAATTTTACCGCCGACCGAAAATTACACGCAACGAATTTGAGAGCATATTTAAAATAAAATGCGTGCAAACAAAATTGATTACTATCAGTATCTGTAATATCAATCTTGTGTTAATGTTTCATTAACAATCATATTTTTATAATTATGGAAGCGAATTCGAGACATTTAATCAGCACTGTACATACCTATTTCCAAGGAAATAAATCTCGACGTCAGGTATACCAGGTGCCTGAACGACGGGGGAAAGATCAACGTGGTCGACGATAAGGTGCGACAAAACGTATATTGGAGTAGTTAACGGCGATATTCTGGCCTGCATGCGAGGCACAGGACACAGAACGGTCATGGTGGTATCGCAGGATCGTGAAAGGAGCGAAACGAACCACCCATGATCCACGTATGAGGCGAAGGGTTCGAAGGGACGGTGGTACAGGATCTGGTTCGAGCTTTATGACTTTACCCACTTTACATTAAAAGCACTCTCGCGGTTAATGGACGACTTCTCGTAAACGAACTCCGCTTGTGAATTATCGACGTTCGAATTTCTCGATGAACACGCTCCCTTTCCGAACTTCTTTCGGCTGGCCGCCTTTGGTCGACCCATAAATTACCGTCGCCGATTAAAACTTTATCGCGAGCATAGTAAACGTCGCGTGCAGTTTTCGATAAGGAAATTTCGCCCCCTCCCGGGCTTGCTTCTTATTGGAACGCTCTTGAATGAGACATGGAAGTTTCTGATTAGAGTATTGAACAACCTTTGGTTTCGCGATAAAACGGAGGATTTGTCGGGTACGTAATATTTAAGGGTAAATTAAATTAGACGCACAGCGGAGGCTAACGTGTAAATAATGTTAAACTTTTGGATGATATTATTTAAAGTTTAAAGTATTATTGTGGAGAATTTTAATATTACTGTATAGACAATTTTCATTATTTCATAGAGCTGTTAGTAATGGATTTTCAACTTGGAATTTCTTTTACTTAATTCGTTAATGCTTCTGGATGTTGTGAACATAAATTTATATAACCAGCAAGTATATCTTATAATATTGTACAATATATTTATTCCTCCACAATGTTGAATATTTGAGAAATATTATTGGTGCACCAAAATACTATGCGAACCACGATACATTAGTTCCAGCATAACTATTATATTTGCAATGCAATAAACTAGGAACGTGTCGTTCAGTCGCATCGCGGGGTAGAAACAAATTCGATACGCTCGATACTGTATGCACTGTAGCGAAACGTACGACATTCATAAAAGCGGTGAATGGTTAAACAATAATCGTTAAAGAAAAATCATTTCGACGGGTTGCATCTGCATATACCCAAGATATTCATTGTTTCCATTCCTATAGGAAGGAACGTACATTTACCATTGTCCAAACAGACATTGATTCCTTCAACTCCACCGCTTGCCCCAATAGCTTTCGCTTCACTGGCCACAAGCTATACAGCAAAGCCTTGATATAAAAGAGCACAGGCTGAAGTTATTGGAAGGATGAACACGAAAATCGTGACTTGTGTTTGGACGAAAAACACCAAACGCCACCGTGTACCAGGATCACGTCCAATCGAACGTGGAAGCTCGAGCGCAGAGTAATTTAAAAGGGGACATCGAGACAAAACTTAAATCGTTCCTTTCGTAAATGTATTAACAGTCGTTCTCTCAATTCGTAAAGAAAATGGTACATTTGTTTGTTCAATTTATGGTGCCTCGAAAATTTTCAAGTCCCTCCACATACATGTACGTCTCATGGAGACCAACTTGAATTAACGTAAATTATTCATCATCGTATAACAAACGGAATGATATGAAATAAACAGTTCAATTAAATATTTAATCAAGTTCCAATCCGCCATCTCTCGATAAAATTGCCAAGCCAGTCAGTAAAGAATAAAAATCAATACACCCCATTAAATCTCCCATAATTTCATCACCAACCCCTTGTCAGTGTTAACCATCACCACTACTCCCGCACAGGCTGACTCATTTCAATATTCACGCACACTATGAAAACCTTGCTAGTCGTGAAATCCAAAGCAAAATATATCCATTTCGCTATCAACCTACGACAAAACACCACTCTACTCCTCTCTACGATTTTTTTCCCCCCCATTGACACAGGGAAAACCCTCGAATAGTAAACCACCGAACCCTCCATCATCCCCCCCGTACCCTCGACGCCGTTACCGACCCACCGTCTGCTCCCTTTCGACTGCATAAGCGCATCGACTGCGACGCATTCCGACGCACGCAGCAAACGGATGCTCCTGGCGAAGGAAAATAAAGGGGTTCGCAAGAAGAAGGGCGGGGGTTTCGTGGGGTGGGAGTAACGGAAGAGGTGGGAGCCAGGCACCGACGGTGCACGCCGTAATTTGAATTCCGAGTGAATTGAGTTCGAGGCTTGCTCGGCCCTGTCGAATAACGCTGCCTCCCAGGCGTGTCTGCTTTAATGGAACATTTCCTACGACGCCCAACCAGAACGTCGTATAAATAAATAATTAAGGCCAAACTGCCTGGTGAACGACATTTTTTCGGACCGATTTGCATTTCATTACGTTCGCCGCTTCGAGGATGACAGCCGTGTTATCGTCGCGACGAATTAACCCGTTCGCGGGTGTCGCCGCGAGTAATGCTGGCCACTTCGGTCTGCTTTCGAATTGCACTGGAAGAATTCGAATGGGAATACCGGAGACGGTGTTTCACGGACCGAGTTTGGGAAAAATATTCCAATTTAGGGGGAGGCATGCAATTTTCAACGGTGACGGGATTTTATTTATTTGGAAAACGGTGAGGGGTGTCTTATCGGGCGGGGGTGGGCGATGATAAAGTTGCAGTGATAAGTTGAGGGGGTCGTTGCAACGAATATAACGATTTTGTTTCGAGAAGGATGACATTTCTTTTATACATTAACCCTGGTTACGCAGCTTCCGTGAATATGAATGAATCCTTGAAGAAAATCTAGATGCGCTTGTCTACAAAAGATAGCACAAGTGGAGTAACCTATGGTTGCATCGGACAAGTGGCTGCCAGTTCAACAGTTTCGAGGGCTGCGTTCACAGAGAACATTATTTCCGTCCTAACAATACGATGCAGCGTTCATTATTCAAGAGTTTAAAATAATTGCTGTAACCTATGATATTTCCTACAGAACACTATATTCTCTCGTTCCAATAATTTAGCCAATACCCTAGATTCCTGACAATCCAGTTTACCATGAAACATTTTTACCATTCAGAAAATTCATTTCCGAATCGATCGTATTTACACATATTCCAAATATTTTATAGGATAATCTATTTCTCCAAACCCTACTGACGATAACAAGAAGCCTAAATGTTTCAATGAAATAATATTCCCATCCAAACACTTTACTGCATATCCAGATCAGAGTATCCACAATAACCCTATCCATTCTTCCCAATCGGACAAATCCGTTCACACATTTCTCCATCGATCACTCCAACGATCACGCCGACATCAAATCAATCCATCAAGCGCTTTCCAAACATTCTTCCCACCGTGGAACGTCCAGCCATTTACGCTGGTGTAAACGGCGTGGTTCCGGCGTTCTCGAGGAAACAGAAGCGCCAGTAGAAAAAGACAGACCGTCGTCAGACAAGTGGCCGCCATCGAGGCTCTCCTCGGACCGCACTGGCACAGACACGAGAACACTCGAGAGGCACGAGAGCGCGACACGGTGTCTCAAATTAAAGCGTGTTCTCGTTTCCGCTCGGCGCCTCCTCGCCGCACCCGACGCTTCCTCGAGACGCTGGCGACGCGACGCCAAAGGTCACGGGATTCTGGAGGCTGGCCGTGATTCAGCCAAGATCGATCAAAACCAAGGGGCAAGAGCCAGCCAACTTATGCGAGGGCGGACTGCGAGACGCTTCTGGCTGATCGCAGAGCTTTGTATTTTTTTTTCGCGCGTGCCCCTCTCCGTCGCCGGGGGCTCCGTTCTCCTGCTCTGCGGACGGTGGCTGAGGGATGACTAAAGGAAGGCGTGCCGAAAATACAGCGAAGGGGAATGAGAGGGCTGCTGCTTGTTTGGCGATTTTCGCGAGACGCTGCACGCGACAGATGTTACTTTCTTTCCATTTGCTTTCTATTTCTGTTTTTTATTTATCGGAGCCGGTTGACGGGAACAGATATTCGATTCGCGGGAAATACAAGGGTCAGCTGTAAATTATTGTTGCTCCTTCCGTTTAGAAATATTATTGCTCCCAAATTTTAAATGGAAATAAGTAAACTAGTAGCAAGTAAATTCTTAATTGATCTTAACTCTGCGCATGAATACATCAAATATCAAATTCAATAAATCGTTCAAAAAACCCCCCCATACCAAACGACTGCCAAAAATCCAAAACCAGCCTGATCTTTCTCCATCAAATCCTGCCTCCTCTCCCTAGAAATCTACGCTGTCGTTAACCTACGACTCAATAACTCTCCCCAAATCCTCCTTCTCCCTGTCCACGATTAATACCGCTTGTCGCGAAAAGAAAAAAAAGAGACAAGAAACACCACCGTCCCTAGAGAACCGACCAGAGTCGATTTAATCTCGTAACAGTGGAGAATCCCAAGACAGGACGAACCGGTCCAGCCTTAACACCGCCAGCTGTGACCGTTCGTTCGAATTCTCTCTGCAAGCCCTTTCCCCTCTGTTCCTTCACCGCCATCTTTTTTCTTCCACCTCGAGGGAGAAAAGTTCCGAGAGAAGGAAGATTCCGGGGCAAAACACGCTGCTACAAGTATCCCGATTCCACGTTGGCCAGAGGGCTCGGCTGATTACTCGCAACAGCGTGGACGAGGCTACTTCAAAGACGAGTGGGAAGCTGCGCGGCCGAATTAAAGAGGAACGAGCCCGGCTACGGGGACACCGCAAGCCGCTACAGGACCGGGCACAACCCCGTTTTCCGCCTTCAAATCTAAGTTACAGACTTCAACCCCTGCCGGATGAAAGTTTTAAGCGGCGGGCACCGTCCGCCTTTGAGCCGCGTCTACAAAGAGTATTAGAACGGCCGACTGAGAATTATAGTTGTCGAGACCGCAACAATGACCTGCGATGCGACCGTGTTGCTCGCTTTCGTTGGCGGAGCAGGGAAGAGAATTTTATGGTGATGGCGATGAAATTACTTCGACGAATGTGTTTATTGTACGATGGAAAAGACAGTGGGGAATATATCGATCGATCTGCGAGCTGCAGTTGGTTCCCTTTCTTTTAATCGCTTCGGGGGTTGGAATTTTTGTGGAGTGGAAGTTTAATTTAGTCTAGCAGTGGTTGAATTGTTCGGTGGAACGTGGAGGACAGAATTAATTTAATCAGAATTGACTAGGGCAGTGAATGTTGTCTTAGTTGTTGAACGCATGACGATATCGCTCGGATAAATTTATTTACGCGCGACTTGATGATGATGCTCGGAAATGACCGCGTGTTCAACAGCGCTCCAACTGGTACCTCGATTAGAGTCTAGACATCCGTAATATCAACAGTTCCCAAACATCTTTGATGCCTGCATTCATGTAAACTGTCATACTGCACCGTTTACACAGACAGAGCTTATGTAATCAGAAGTGTGCGAATTCAAAGTCATCTTGAAATACTCCAGCTGATGGTACATATCTACCATACCTCAAAGTACCGGCTAGGAAAAGCGTATCCACCATATCTCAAAGTACCTGCTAGAAAAAACATGCCCGAGATTCTACTACACTTCAATGAATTTATAACTTGCGTGTCTTTCGTCGTGGAAAAGGAAATAACGTATTTTGCACGTGAGATCGATTCACGATGAAAATATCATTTGTTCTAGTTCGATTGCTGTTGAAACAGTAACTCCATTCCCAATTAAAATAAAAAATTTTCGGACATTCTATAAATTTAAAAAAACATGCTCGATGACTGACATTAGCACAACGAAAAATTCGAAAAAATTATGACTCCCCAAAGATTACAGTACCTACTATGTGTATAGGGGCCCCTAATAAATTACAAACATCTGGCCAGAAAAAGTTGCACGTAATATACAATGCCTCAAGCAGCCCGATTCAAAGTTAAAGATAAAGAGTGCAAACTCCAGACTATCGTCTTCCAGAAAGAATCTCCTTCGCGACACCGAGTCTGCGATTTATTCTCATCCCGATTCTCAGGCTACAATCAACTATCGTTCGAATCCGCGGTCCATCAGTTCTTCTCGGCGTAGCTTGAGCCTCGAATAAAAAATGTACTATCCGTCTGCACACCCCCTACCCCACCCCATTTCCTTCCATCTCTACCATCGCCTATATTCCGGAATTCCTGGTAATACCGGCTCGCTTTTACCCACCCACTCCCGTCTGTCGTATCTCCGTCTGTCGAAACTTATATTTCACATCTAACTTTTTTCTTATCTACCGCGTATTCCCTGCCGGCTATATCCACGTAGCCAGATTCAGCCTCGTCTTTTCTATTTCGTTTCATTTACCAGTCACACTTCATGACCCGATAAACTTCTGTGGACGGTTGCTTCCGTACCGTGGTAGTTTGAGTTTTATTAAATCAAAGAAAAATATAAATAAAACGGAAGGAAAGAACGAAACGAGTAGGATACAAAAGACGTACAAAGAACTATGTATATAGGTATTTAGGTATTCAAAATTGGGATATTCTTGTTTCAATCTAAAATCGTGCGATGTTTACCTTTATTTTGGTATCAATAATAATTACAACAATTCTAATTTATCTTCCGAGCAGATTAATGTGATTATTTATTTCTTGTTTGTATCCAGGATTTGTTGATATTTTAGTCTTTTCAACCCTGAACTTACCACGCAGCGAAACAATTACTAATTACTCGACCATCCTGCGTATGTCGACTGTAATCGAACAATGGCTATGAAATCGAGTACTTTTGAACTCGACACAGGTGCTGCCAATCAACAATAACCCGTTGGACCATAGCAATTTCGCGTGTATCTGTTTTTAATATCGACGCACGCGAAATGCTCGAGGTATTGCGTACGAGCATTCCAAGGAAAATAAAAATCAATCAGCAAACAGCTCTAAATCATAACCGAACCCGAATATTTGAAGCCCGTAGCATTCCATTCGACATTCATCGGTATTCTCCGACTCCATGTCGGCGTTCCTCACTTCCAAAGCGGCGACGCCGAAAGATCGATCGGCCACCCACTGTCAGATAGTCGATCATTCATACTTTTCATCTGCTATTCACAGATTATAGGAAATATAATCAGAATTTGTCGTGACTCTTTGAAAATAGAACTCAGTTAATTACTTGACTAATATTGTATTTATGGGATTTTTTTATAGTAATAGCAAAATCTATGCAATGACTAGAATAATTTCCTGTATTCACTCAGTAAAATAATAAGTTTACTAACTTTAGCAGATGTGACTGCAGAAATAGTCACAGGTTTATTAACAAAGATTAATGACTATCGAATTTTCTGCTAACCAGAAATATCACTGCTGTTCAAAATATCTAAATAATAAATAGTCAAACCAGTAAAGAAAATTAGTATTGGTGCCTCGATTAAAAAACACACATTTCTCCAACCAAAAAGTTCCACAAACTTCCCGTTAAAGTGCCCTGAAATACTAAACCAGTAAAATCATCGCGAAACGAGCAAAGTAATAAAAGCATATTTTCCAATTGCCACAAGGGAAAAAAAACCCCTCTAAAAATTCACTTAAACGTTCGATTTTTCAGCGGTAGATCGACTACGCTAATAATCGAGAGTCGCAGCAGTGCGCAGTGTTTGAATACGAATCGGCCTTCATTCGATTCCTCGGTCGACCGATCAACCAGGTTCGTTTTTCCTGAAAAAGCTGGACGAAACGCGGAGGCGGAGGATTTACGTAAAAAGGCAAGAGTGAATCGCGGTTCACCGAGTCCGCACAATTCTAATCGACGTGTAGCATCGATAAATTCGTCCACGTCACCGACGACGCGATTCGTGGCCGAGCTACGATAAGCATTGCTCCTCGTTGTTGCCCTTAAAATGTTCTGCACAACGTGCTCGCGCGCACTGCACTATTCTTATCGCATTTCACGCGACACACATAGTACATTAGATGTACAAAAATTTGGGACAAGTGTATATTCGCAAGGAGGACAAAAATTTAGTACTTTATAACATTCAATTAATGGATTGAACAGGTTGGCCAATGATGTAAATGGTATAAATGTACAAACGTACGGTAACATTTTTAATTTCCTACCTCTTATTGGTCGGTTAAATGTTACGTTCGTGTCAGAGCATTATGTGTGCGAAAGAGGAAGGGTGGGCAGGGTGAGTAGGGTGCTGGAGGGCTGCCTCCGCCCTCTCTGCGTCACGGTCTTTCATCCCCTGTTACGCGATTTCAAACACGATCGAATGGATGTTATTTAGCCACTTTATGCGGCTGCTGACTTTTATTGGAACGCTTGGGGCGCGAGAAGAGGTTTTTGGATGGTTCATACTGCTTTCTTTCCACACTGTTTTTCATTTCTTTGTTCTTTTATTTCATTTCGCACTGATTCATTTGACGAAACTTTACGATTTCTCCAAAGCAACTTTTATACAGCTGTTGCTTCAAAATAATAATAAATGCCGGAGAGTCTAAATAATTTTTATAAATATCCATATTGCACAAGTAATTATAATACCACAAACCGAAGGTAACCGACATTTTCCGATTAAAAATTTCAACCAAAGAATTTATCGAGTTTATATCAAATTCTCCCCAAAATTATCAAAATATACTGGACGTCAAGCAAAACGTTTAAAATTAATTTCCGTCGAGGAATTTTCACGGCAGCTATTGATTTTCATTGTGAATATTCTATTGTCCTGCAGACCTGCTCTTTTAAAAGGTGATCAGGTGGAAAAACGTGACAGACAAACCGGCGACGAAGAAACGAGGCTGCGTGGAAGTGCACTAAAGAAAAACTAGCAGGCCGTTAAATCTATTTTCCTTCACTTTAGCGTCGAATTCGTGTAACGCGATACAACGTCGTCTTCAGGGTGAAAAAAGGGGGAGAAATTTCTGGCCTCGTCGTGGAACCTCGGAACGAACAACGATAACCTTTTAATACGACAATCGTATATCTCGCTTCCAAGGCTGCTATCACCGCAACGATAGCGAAATTTCATCGTTGATCGGATTTCACCTCGAATATCCCGATAATCATGCCCCATAATTGAAGAGACTGGGACGAAACTTTTTTAAATTAATCCCTCGGAGAAAAGGAGGATTTTCTATCCAAGGATATTTTATGTTCGTTTATGTTTCGTTAAAAGAATTTTTTAATGAAACCCTTAAGAGGTGTATTTATTAAACAATATTGAATTATATATTTTTATAAAAGAATATTATAGCCATTCATTTCTCCTTCGAAGATACGTTTTCGCGTGTCCCTAAATTGAACAATATTGAACACAATATATTAAATTGAATTATTTAAATTACTCGAACCTTGCAAGACCTTGCTGCAAACAAGAGTTCGTGTCTACCTTAAATCACACATCGTACCAATTTGGTTACGTCACTACAGCCATGGAACAGTGAAATGTGGAAATCTCAAGAAGAGGTAAAACCGTGCCAGTTTCCCCATTTCGTTTTCCATTGACCCGAATTCGTCGGTTTTTTCTCCCCGCTCGCACATCTCCTTTCCTATCAGCCGAGAAAACTTTTCACCGCCTATTCTGCCTCTTGTGCTCTACCACAGCTATCAACGTCGTATTTTGTTTTTGTTTCGCCTGACTCTTTTTTTTCAAATCCACCGGTACGCTCCGAGGTACAACGGGAGAGTGGTAACATCGGCAAACTTTTTCCCTCTTAGAATCTTTACCCCGCCCGTCCAACCATACACCCCCTAGCGTTTCAGCTTGATGTCGCATCAGCGTGACATTATTTTGCACGCTTATCTGACGTTATATTTCACCGTTTACCCCCGGACGTTGAATGTTTCACTGAATCGTCGGGTATTCAGGTCGCGTGTCGCTTTTTCTTTACGTTTTTTCGATGCTTACGCTCGCGCCTTGAACGTTTGACTCGACTCTGTGCTCTGGCACGAATGTTTTGTTTGCGAACGGTGAATAAAACGGCCGAGGGATATACCGTAATTTGTACCGGTATTTCGAGTATGTCGTTTTATGTGAAGGGGTGCGCTTTCTATTTTTGCTTTTCTTTTGAGACGGAGGGAAGGGTAGTTTGGGCAGAGTAGTTTTTGTTCCCTCTACTTTCGTTAAAAAGCTTATTCCAAATTCTGGACGTTTTTTGGTAATTAAACGCCTGTTTTGTTTCAACGATGCGGGTTGGCACCGCGAAGATCGTGCTTTCCGTTTTTATTATTTGGAGAAGCACGCCGTATTTATTCGTCTATAACAAACTGTATCTATTCTGTTTCATTAATTTCGAATCGAACGATCCCCTCGCGGCGCGATCATTTTACCAAGCAAAAAAAAGAAAGTTACATCAACGTAGCGTCCGAAGCGACGTAATTAAAGACGGTTTCACAAAACACAGCAACGACCCAATATTCCACAGCATTAATACATGGTTGGCCATCGAAACAACATTATTGACGTTCTGCCGTTGTAATTATCATAATTGGCCCTCGCAATAATGATTTATCGGACGACATCCGTTACGCTCGATATAATCTATCGCATCGTATCATGGACAGCAATTTCCGTGTGCAGCGTATAAATAAATTCACGCTATTCCCACGCGAAAAAGCGCATTCAAGAGAGACAGACAGAGGACAGGGGTGAACAGAGAGGATATAGAGAGTGGTTCGATGGGTTTCGTTCGTTTGCCGATTGATGCGTTTCACGTGGTTTCACGAAACGTGGCTAATTCTCACCAGGCAAATGGAAATTGACGTTTGAGTAGCTTCGTCTATTATCTGGATCAATATTATCGGGAATTACAAATCAACTATTACTGCCGTTATTTCTCTTGCCCTTTGAGTTTGGCCGTTCCTGCTAATTAATCTTGCGTCGACGTGCAGGATAGAGACAGTATTTTCAAGTTAATTCGATGGAGATTGTATGGAATTATTTCATGTGTAATCTTCAGAGTAAATGTGATAGAGAATAAGTGCATAACGGTAACGATACTTATGCCTAGACGGAATACGTTGGGTATATTAATTTGTAATTTAATCGAAGGGAGAAGTGTTTCAGAAATATTTTTGCTATAATTAATATTAAATATCTGGCCTTATATTGCGACAAATATTAGATCATTGTTATAGATTGAATTCTAAACTGAAATTACTATTACCTAAAATATTAATTCATCCAAACAGTACATGATCGGATTAATTTTCTTCCAAAATATTTTCATTCTATTCCGATTGCCTTCTGAAGCAGTCCAAACAGCTTTCCTTCTATTAAAAACCGCTAAGCAAAAAATAATAAACTTGAAACGTCCAACGAAACATTATTGCGGTTAAACTTTCCATTCATGCAAAATATCAATCCGGCCAAGAGCGTAGAATATTATCATAATATCCGGTTTCCATGAGCAGTTTTTACCCGATAACCCCTGTTAAGAGGTAACACTGCACCCTGAATGGGGACTCTATATGTATAGAAGTTTCCATTTAAATACCTCAACCTATATAATCGGGAACCTCCGATCTCCATCTCTGTTCAACACACTGGCATGGAAGGAAAGGTAGCACGGTCCAATAAATTAGTCGGATGCGGTTTACTCGCGTGCACATCGCTGCATTTCGTGCGGTTTCATCGCCCGAGTATTGGTTCCTTGCGTACGATTGAAAAATGCACCACGATTTTTCTTTCCTTTGGATTAAAAGTCGTCAGCCAATCTAACTCTCGGTTATACTTCCAACAATGACAATCGCTCATTACATAATTGAAATTCGGAGGACCGTAATTATTTTGTTAACATTTCCAATTGTTCCTTCATTTATTTTCGTCCGTATTATTCAATATAATTTTACTTCGAAGTAACTCGAATTTAGAACCGTCAATTTCGCTCCACGAACATAATTAATTCGCGTCTATATTGAAAAATCTACATATCATAGCTAAATGAGTGCCAATCTGCAATGAATCAAATTCACCGCCCATCGATCCATCATTTCTACCGGATAAGAATTTTTAGAATTAGGTCAAACTTGAAACTAAAAATACACCCCGACAATAAGTAAATATGTCAAAGACAGGTATTGTGTTTCCACAGAATCCGAACAAATATTCCGCTTTGGCCAATCTGGTACATATTTAATATGCGGATATCTCTATTCTCCATCACCGCATTCGATTTCCCAGAAAATCTCTGCTCTATAGCAAAATACTGCCCCGTCGGAAGCGAGCTTCTCCTGAAAGCCGCTTGGTTCCCCCAAAAATATCCCACTATCTCATCGTTTTGTCGGTATGAAGAGTCGCGAAAAATTATCCGAAGCGCAGGCGGCTGATCCGCCAGTGGATTGATGCGTTTCGCCGGTGCGGTTCGCCAATTCCGCTCGCGCAAATGGAAACCGACGTTCGACCAGCTCTGGGATTATTCTCGCGACAAAATATCGCGCTTGTGCCCGCATCTGCACACTCCGTGTAATCGAGCCGATTGGTCGTCTCGAATGGAAACGATGAAACAACTGGATCGGACGACAAAAGGAATAGATAAAGTGGCAAAAAGTAGAAAGAACATTTTTCCACGGGTGCAATTAAAGCGTAATAATTTCTTTGTTCGCCAGTTGATACCAATTTGCAATTCTTTCCGCGTTTCCCTGTGTTCGTTTAATGTAATATTATATGTATACGTGTACGATCAGCTGTACTAATGGCTCGTGTTTCGTCGCTCGATTCTCGATATCGTTTTAATTAAAAGTTCCCAATTAAGCGCGGCATATAATTAGGAACGATCGCTTGCATTCGAATCTGGTGGACTGCGTGGCCGGCTAATAGGCCGCGGATTTATAGGCCATTTTGGAGCGGATCATTTACTGCTGGAATACGAATGATCGGGGAACGGTTGTATCGGTTTTTTTCGTGAGTGTTAGCGATGCTGGTTGCTGGATGGAAAATAGAATTCTCGAGTTTGGTTGATAATTTTGGTTAGATGTTTAATATTCTGTTCAGTACTTTGCGCAGGAGAGATGTTAATTCGATACAATTTTATCTATAAAACGTATTATAGTTTAAGCTGAAGTTGTGATAATTGGGCGCTTGTAATAAATTTCAAATGAAATTCGATAATCAGAGGATATTACGTTTCTATGAAACTGTGAATCCGTTTCGATAATGGAAATGAATTCGTTGAATAAATTCCAAAACAATATAGCTGTCGCGCGCAGAATTTTAAAATATACTGAACGAAATAAAACATGGCGAGTGTATTCAATGTTAGACAAGTATTTGTATAAAGTATTAAAATATACCAGAAAGATAAAGATATAATATTTCACCAAAAAAAAAAAAAAAAGTAAATGAAATAGAATATTAAAGCATGTGCGCCATAGAAAAAGGAACAACAAAGTGCACGTCGAAAATTTCAAGAAACCCCATAATTCCGTCGAACTGTCGTCGAATAAGCCGATACGGTGACTTCTGTCGCCACTGGGCCGAGGCAAACTAACAATTTCGACGGTGAAAACGCGTCTGGCGTCGGCGTCGTGGCGCACCCCGCAACTTTTATGACAGCAAGACGAGCCCAAGTCGATTAACTTAATTAGACAATCGCCTAATGAATTCCAGAATGGTGGTCCATTAAGCGACCAAGCGACGGCCAACTAACGCGCATCCTTAATCGTTTCCTCGTATACGATGTACTCAGAATGGACCGTGCTATCATGAGCCTCGTAAATAGAGCTTTATCGCCCTTCGTTTGCCGCCCCTTAGCCCGTGAAAGCGAGGCCGGGTAAATCTCAGCTTCAGGGAACTCGATAATGGTGTACTGTAAGATTGTCTACGCGAGCAACGAAACTTGTTTTTCGGGTGGAGGTAAAGCGAGAGTGTTCGTATTCGATGGTAGATTGCTCGTACAGAACACGTGAAGTTTTATCGCCACCGTAATTCTTGCGATCGTAATGTTGGAAATGCAAGAAAATATGATTAGTGTATTTCTTTTTATAATAATCCAATACCGCGACACGTATGAGATTCTTAATAAGAATCTCAACTCTAAAAAATCTACCAAGGAGTCTCGTGATAGAGCACGGCGAGCTCTTTAACTCGCTTCGTGTTTGAAGTCGATAGCTCGATTACTTTCCGGGATATGAGTCGTCAAAGTGTGACCGTGTAAAATGCATGAAATGATGAATGACCCCTGGAATTCCGGGATACTACGTAACCCACTTTTTCTTCCTGGAAATGCGCACGTCATCTAGTAGTAATAGTAAAAAGATGCTGACGCAGCGTCTGTCATTGACCAGCGCACGCGAATCCTGCGTGGGGTAGGTCAGAGAACTGGATGGAAGTGAGAAATCCGAGCGAGGGACAAGGGCAGAGATGGATGAGTATCGAAAATCGTGTTTCTCTTTAAACAACGATATCTCGGGAACAGGTAATCGCATCGACCACGAACAACTGGTATTTTTAACGGATGAGTTTCCTGCTTCGATCTATGTTCGTCGTATCATTACACACCGGAGAGGTTCAGCAGTTATTCTTATTTAAAGTTCGAGTAATTTCTATTTAAGTTCCAGGTCGCTCTCCACGGTATTTCGAGTGAGAGATTGGCAAATGAATGCTACAGTGTCGAGTAGTTTTCTGCGTAATGAGTCTCCGAGTTTTATTCCACGGTACAAATACTGGAAATGAATTTTCGTTCGCTTGTAATGCTGATGGTATTTCAATTTTATGTAGGTGCACACATTGAAACAAATGAATGAAGTTTCTAATTCTGCGGATGAAATTTAAATTGTTGCATCTCAAAAATCCGAGAGACTTCACTTTATTTTCGCAAGCAAATGTTTCTATCAGCTCAAAATATAAGTTTCGTATGTTTCAGTCAGAAACGAATCATTAAAAATTCTGTGCGAGGTCCGTAGTAATTGATTTCAATAATTTAATTAAAGCAGGCGAAAAGACCCGGCAGAAGCTAGGCACGCAACAGAAAACGGCACACCATGGATCGATAGCAACACGGATGCCTCTGGCAAGCCTTTTCTTCCCGAAACTTTATTCTCCTGGTTGCTGAGGTCGATGGAAAAATTGCTCGTTAAATTAAATTCCTGCGGTGGCTCCGCTGCACTGCCTACCGAACTAACCTCGAATAAAATCAAGCTGGCTTCAAATTGTTTCGAACCTCTACTAACAGGGCCGATACATTGTTTTTTCTCTCGTGAAAACACAGAGGGAAAATAGTTATGTAATTTCCATATATTGGCCTAAATAATGATGTGGCCATAATGATTTACGATTTTTATTTTCTTGGAAATTTTTTTTTTTATAATATTTAAGTTATGAATTTGTTCAAGCTGTACAACAAAGCGTTGCAAGGAGTACGATAATTATTGAGGTGATTTTATTAGAGTCAAATTTATTATTCGAAAAGACGTATTTTTTTGTAAAGTAAATTCCACTTGTGTAATTCTTTAATTATATTTTATAGCACCACACTTTTTAGGATCATGATATTTAGGGTTTGCCAGTTTGAAAGAATGAAACTTTTTTATTTGCCCCGATAAAAGTTTGGTGGTTCTAGGAATTTCTTCGTAATTAAAAAGTTTTAGCTGAAGAAAAATTGTCGAACTTTAATTTATACCCTCTTTGTGAAGTATGATCATAATCTATATGTTGGGGACTATATGCTTTGAAACGTTTTATGATACTAATAATTTATCTAAAGCTTAATAGACAGCATATGCTGGACACCAGATTTTTTCAAATAGAGGAATCATTGACTCACCGTACATGTCATACAGGTATTCTTCTGCTGCGTTCAATGGAATCAACCAATCATTTGAAACACCATAGTATCCCCACGATGGTCTATAGTTGAAGAATTAGCTTCATGAAAGTCTTGAACATTTTTTATTCACAGTATCTGTAAAGAGAAATAGGTTTATTACAAACAACTGTAGTATGGAAATTAACAAGTTTTAAAAATTCCCCAAGCACCACACTTTAAAAATAACGTTTTCCATAAAAGGAAAAATGCAACTTCAGGCTACTCAAATTAGAATCGAAAAAAGAAATCCCACCATAGAAACAGATAAGCGCATAACCCCTTCGCTCGAGAACTTCATTTACGAAACAAGCCTCCGTACATGCCTGAAAGGCTTCGTTCCAAGACGAATAAAGCAAGAGACATTCCTGAAGACGCACAGCCATGAAATTCCAGGCTAGTGAAAATGCTACAAGGCCTGAATTTTTCATTAAATTACCGGTGCAACAGGTCGCGTATGGTGCGCGTCGAACAGAATTGTTTAAATGTTGCACGAAAGAAGCGAGACGATCTCTTTTTTTCCACCCCTCTCTTTTCTACGACCCTCTTTCCCTGGCATCGAATTAACGTGCAACAGGTGAGTCCCTGCGCTGTCCGCGCATAACTCAACTAGACGGATATTTCGAATTTTTCCACCCTCGACAGTCTGTCGTGTTATGCGTTCACTGAATGAACGAGTGAACCCTTTAGTTCAAGTCCTGTTGAGGGTAGATATTATGAAGGAGCGTCGAAAGGTAAGCGAGAATTACAGTATGTTGTGTGATGAATCAGTCTAGGTTTCATGTTAACTGATGTTGTGGAATAATTTTAAGAGAACACTTATGAAGATTCGCCTGGAATATTTTGAATATTCTTCTAAACAGAGAATACTGTGTGGGACATTTGTTAATTTGTTAAAATAAAAACGATGTGACATTAATAATTAGTTATGGTTTCATAATTATGTATCTCTGTAAAATAATATACATTTTTTGTTAGAGTGGAATGGTTCACAAAAATAAGTATATTCAAATGAAAAATTAAATTGCGATTATTAGTCACTCTTATCTATAGAATTGAAACATTTCAAAATTTATGTTTAAAGCTGTCGATTGAACCGAGGATTTATCACGTTCCCCTTGGAAATGAAAAGTGTAGACTGTCGTCTCAAACGGCGACTAACAAAATCAATAATCCAAGAGATCTTAACAATCGTCGACGACGAAACGAAAGAAAGCAAACGAAATATTCTCGACAAACGAGATGAGTTTCCTGAAAGAAGCAAGGTAGACGGGATTGAAACGATAAACGAGTGAATCTCTCTGTCGATGTCAAAGGAATATCGATGAGCCGTGGTCGTTAGATAAGATGTCGCGTTGCTTGTAATTAAAAAGGAATTAATGTTAAGACAGGCGAGTGTATAAAGGATGAAACCACAAGGAGTAGAAAGTCTAACTAACTGAGGGGATTTACGGTATCGGTGCTTATAATTAAGTGCACGTTAAAGGCCTCAGAGTATTGGAGCGTTGAAAATTAATTGATATAAGAAAAATTCATTAGTTAGAGATTCATTGAAAATGAAACAAAATTTCGATCAAAAAACACAATATCCAAAATATCTATAATTGTCATAGTTGTAATTTATCTACGTGAAAAATGTAAATTAATATAAAAACGACGATATTGTAACAGCAATAAATATTGAAAGATTTGTTTCGGCTTCTGAATATATTTATATCAAGATTGACAGGAAAATTCAGCACTTCCAAAGTAAACTGTCTGCCAAATAAAATAATAATTCACCGAACGAAGCATCTTGGAGCGCAAGTATAAATATAAGCACGTATAAGGTATTCTATCCGCTAAATTTCCTCTCCCCTATACACACGGACAATCGTTATCATTTCAAAATTATTCGCATACCTGTGGGCAATAGGCTGCGCCGGAAATCGAAAAGTGAAGAGATCTGGGACGACCAGCAACAAGTAGCGAAGCCAGCGACGAACCAGCAGATTTCTTCCTACGCGTAGACGCGTAAAATTTTTCATTCGCCAAGTACTGTCTCTCTTTCCTTTCATCTCTATCTTTCTGTTTATTTCTCTCTTACTCTCACTCTGTTTCCCCCTTTTATTCGCGATTCTCCAAAAACGATCGAGACTAGAGGCTCGGTGCAACAGGTAGACACTTAGTATCTTTCTACTAGGCAGAATTAAATTCATTCGCGTCATGAGCGTTTATCAGAATAAAAAGAGAAGAAGAAGCACGCATCACTCTGGTCGAAAAACTTTGTTTCTTGTGATTGAAATAATTTCCAGATTAACTCGAGTTTGTTCTTTGCTTCGACGAAAGAAAGTAGAAGAACAGAATGGGACCAAAATGGCATTTAAATAGCACCTCTTGAATTTTCAATTAATATCACCATGAAGACAAATTTGAAGAGCAAAGAACGACGGAATACACGCAACACGTGGCGTACAATGTTTAATTCCTACTTGCTGAATTGTCTTGCTGATAAATTCCCATCGTTGAACAGATACAGGAAATATTTTTCTGAATTGCAGTGTATCGATCGCATGCGTTAATGGGCGAGAGAAGCCAATGGTTCCATCGAGCGTGTGAGAGAAGCAGCGATGTAAAAAGAAAAAAAGGAAAAAGAAGACCGATAAACGCTGTAATCCCGCAGTGGCACGTTTCTGCGCAGGATTACCGTTCATAGACAGAAATGACAATGTTCAATATGTCGGCAAGGTAATTTTCTATGAAAGCAGCGTGCAACAGGTAGAGAACATCGCCTAACACACGAATCGTGTCACACTGAAAATTCCCTACCTTAAATAGATAAATCTCCTTCGACTAAATTTTATTAACCATCTAACACTTTCTTCTCACTACATATCAACCAACTATGTTACTTCCATCAGCGACACGAAAATGTTCACGATACCTAATTTCAGATGGCATAAAGTGCGTAAAATAAATTGAAGAATTTATTAAGGAAACGAACATCACAGTAGAACCTCCTGATTATCTAGAAAACAAATTATTCCGCGCAAGAAAAGATCTATACTATGAAGAAATACCACCAAATATAAATTCTGATGTAGAACGTAGGAAATAAGATTGCGTTCACGGTATGTCGTACTTTCTTTCTCCTTCATTTTCGAATCAACTTCAGTGATTTAATTTTTCTTTAAAGCACTTCTACGCCACGACAGTGTGTCAGTTTACAGTGTAGCCAGAAACGAAGAACAAGATAATCGTGGACCACAATGCTCGCCATTGAAAAATGACTGTCCACAGCGCTTCAAGTGGAACGAGTCAACCAGTGGTCAGACCGAGAATCGCGTTCCAACATTTCGTATCGATTTTTCGCGAGAAGTGGATGACCCGGTTTTCGACGCACGCTTTGTAACGCTTTTAACAAATGGGCAACCGCTATCGCACCGAAATAATTCCTGAACAATTACGGACACTACATTAAGAACACCCCCTAAATCAATCGTCTTTTACCAATTTTTTATTTAACAAGAAAACATTTGAAGCCAACAATTCACAACGTAACGAATACAATTACTCCATTCCTGTTTTAATTAAAAGATTTTTCAAAAACAGTGTTACAGAAATATCTTTCCGGCAGAGGACGAAGTTTTATGTAATTTGTTACAATCACCACATCGATTCCCAGTGATCCCGGAACTTCCACGAGTCGCGAAGGAACGAACTCGAAAAAAAAAGTGAACAAAGCGGTAGAACACTGATCAGAGAGCACGCGAGACTCTCAGACCAAGTTGTATGCCCTTTCCTGCGAATTTCGAAGCGTAAGCCCTTCAATTTCACACGGACCAGACCGGCGACTTCTAATTACGCGACGTGCCACCTGTACTTAATTAAAGAGCTTAACGGAAGCCGGAGGAAATGGTCGAGCAGACTGACCAAGACATACAGTGAGAAATAGAGAGAAAAAGAGCAAGAGTGAAAGAGAGAAGCAAGCACGCGGGGATTTAGAAAGTTTCGTGAGACATTTTACGTTTGCTCGATTCCTCGAAGACGAAGAACTTCGCAGCGGCGCTCGCGATATATCGTTCCGTTTACACACCGACTTGCAACTGTCGCGATTAATCGTTCGCGTGGCCGCAAACTTTAATTAACTTGAACAGTATTTCAATGAAAATACGAACAATTTATAATAATAATAATGGAGAGAAAATAAGAAGGGATGAGAAACAAAGGTGCAGCAATTGATTTGGAGGGGCAGATAAAAGAAAAGAGGGGAAAGAAAAAGAAATGTAGAACGCGTAGCGATTTGCAGAGGTGCCAAAGGACGTTCTATGCCTGTCTCTGTCTCCGTAGGTACTGAAGTCCAGTTCGATACCAAGAACGGTTATATTCCTACCCCTACCACTTTGTTCGAACGCTACGCATCGCAAGATGGCTGGCCGTGTTTGCAAAATGGCGCTTGCGCGTGCAATTCCTTCTTTAACTCCCCGTTCGTCCCTCTTCGCTTATTCCCTTCGTTCCTTTTTGCCCTTTCATTCCACCGTCGGATAGCGATGGGCCCGATCCGGGTAGCTTCTCGCAATTTTTCATCGATTTGTCGTCTAGGTGGTTTCAGGACTTTTTTGGTGGTAGATTTTTAAAGCGAATGGACGAATCTTTCGTTGTGACGGTCCGGGGAAGACACGAAACATTCTTCTTCTTTTTTAGTTTGATATAGCTTTCGATGATGATAGAAGTATCGCTTCTTTAGACTTTTCTACTTTATTTAGTCAATTTATTGAAGTTAGCAAAGAGGTTTGCGAAAAATTAATAAGGGTTGTGACAGGGAGATATATCAAAAGTGGTATATCTTTCATAGCAGTTGCGGAACTATTTTCGGATACGATATGGTTTATATATTTCGTACAGTTCGTGAAGACGATAGACATTATTAAGTTATTACTATTATATAAATTTCATTAAAAATATAAAAATCAGTAAAGAAATGTATTAAAGTACGCGAGGCAAAGCAGTGTTATTCGAATGTCGTCTAACATTATTCAAATATCGATCGAACGAAGGCATATCGATACCATCTGAGTCACGTTTGGTCCCATCACTAATAGAAACATCCCCTACTTTCCACCACCCGTTCGTGCAACCATCTTCATCCCTCTCCCCTTTCATTTGATCATCCCGATCCCCTGTCTCCTCTCTGAACTATTCTCGTCTTTTCTTCCAATTTTTCGAACAGCCGATCTTCACCAACCACCTCACCGATATCTTTTCAACCACTTCGTCTATGATTATTTTGCACTGCTATGGGATGTCCTCGTTCGATCACACAATTCCACCTAAGTGCACCTCTCTTTTCTGTGCAGATTTTAATCGATGTTACTTATACAGCGTAGTTGAATTTTTTACAGTATTTTCGAGGAGAGAAAATTGTATGACGTCACGATTGCACCAGAAAGTACATATATTTATGATCCGATGACAGTTGGTATTATTTTTTCTCTTATTAATTTGGCTCGTGTGCGATTGTTAAGGTGCGAAAATATTCTGTGTAAGTCATAGTATAAATCCGTGTCAGAGGTATTTTTTCGTGGAGGGTGTGTTCAAGAATTGTTCAGAATGATTTCATCAGTGCTAACGTAGTTGTAATGGGAGAATCGATAGCTACGAAAAGAGCGATGACGAAACACCTAGTATGACGCAATCAAACTGCAAATGGGGTTTCCAGTACCTGCCTTCTAATTTATTGAACCATTTTAAGTCAAAAGTTTTGTTTAATTAACTGTGTAAACGATTGCATCGTGTTTGAATTCGATAATTGGATCCGAACAATTATTTAAAGTGTAAGAAACATTTACTAAGAAATGTAATTAAAATTTTTAGAAAATTTGTTGATCCTATACATTACTAGTTTAATACTAAATGCATTCTGCAGCAAATTCGAAAAATGTAGCTCACCGAAAGCAAATTTATATTATAGGTGCGTCAAGTGATACGAGTCAATCAATAGTCAGCCCACTAGTTCTATGAGAATTCTCATAGACACCGTTTACATTTTTCACATAAAAATATTACATAAAAATTCTTTTATAACTAAAGAAAAAATTCTCTGCTAATAAAAAACACAGCCAGGATACATTTCATACGAAAGTTATGGCATAACTAATGTAAGTCATTGTGTTTAACACTTTACCCTAACCTTTCGCTTGTGCCATTTATATTAGTATAGTACAGATATAACAATTCTCAGTTAATTAAAGGAACGTTCTGTCCCACGTCTACGAATTGTACTATTTGACTAGACACGTTTCATACGCTAAGTACCGGAAGTAACTACGTAACTCGTATCTAATACCCTGATACAAATTGAAGCAGGACATACGCCCGATTCTTGGAGCAGTCCCTGTGAGTATTTGTCACTATTATGGGGCATCCTGGCACGATCAATAAATGCTACGCTAGGCAAATCCTTGCCTGTGCGCAATCATTTTTATCCAGTATTTATTACGCGAAACCAGACTGAATCCAGCCATATAAAGCCTTGCTCGAACGTATTCTCACGTTATCGTCGATGTTTCAGTCGCGATTGGATCGTAACTCGAGCAATCATTGGGAGTTTCGAATAGGAATGGAATCAAACTGCAGTAAGCAGAATTGTTTTCCTTCTTTTTATTTTATTAACTAATTGATTGAATTGTTAAACAAGTCGATTGATGGATTATTTTTCCCATAAATGTTTCTTGAATCTTAATTACCTTGGTAGTTTTCAATAGCTAATTTTTACGAAGGGGTAGTATTACTTTTAAATTAATGTGCAATTCTTGCTTATGACCTCCCATTAAAGGAAATTAATATGAAAAGAATTAAAATAACTGGTTTATACAAAATAAGAATATTTGTAATTCTAATTTCATATTGTAGGCCCATTGAAAGGAAATGTTGTACAATATTGCATTCATTATGCAAGCATATCGAGTTACCAGATTATGCACTAGTAATAATGTAGGTCCGTGTACTTAATGCATATGCTCCGCTATTATACGTATATTTATTAGAATAGAGGAACATGAAATCGTTGCGCTTATGAGCAACGTATGTATTATGCTGTTCATTGAACGTGGATATTTAAATGTTTCGCCTTGAATGAACGATAGATGAGGAAATATATAATGTAAAAATCATTCCATTAAATTCACTGCAATACAATAATTATAATACCACTTTCCTACTTCACAAATTAAAATACAAACCGAAAAAGTAATTATTTCTGAAAGAAAAAGCCCAGTCTATTTGGAATAAATCCATCATTTGTTCCCCAGATCTGATAATTAAAACTCATTTTCCTGCAGAACAAAATACAAGCTAACATGCTCTGCGTTCGATGATTTTTTTTTTCCAAAGTCCAATTTCAGTCTGTCTTTCGTTGAACACGCGAAATCGTACAAAAGCTCTCTACGTCTAATAACTATTTCACGATATCATAAAGTGTTCCAGCCGCGACAACGAGCGGATGCCATCAACAGCCTGGTCTCCCCGCCCGTGTACGCTCGCGCTCGCGTACGTTTTGCGCGCGTTTCGCCCGGACACATCGAGCACAAGGGGATTCATTAAGCTCGCGTGGACGCGCGTGTACGTGCTTTGTCAGTCTGTCGCGATGGATGCTTGTGACGTTATGATTAACGCGATGGAATTTTACGCGCTGGCCACGCATCGAGCTACGCGATTGCCAGTCAAATCGATTAAGCTTTTCGCGCGTGATTCGTGTTCGATCACCGGAATCGATCGACGCGACGCTCGCTACGTTGCACATTTTTTTTATTTCACTTTTCGGTTCCTTGTTTTTTTTTTTCACGGAAGAAAAATTCTATCGCGCTATACACGGAATTGTTGGGGTGATTTGTTTATTCCTGTTTTCCTTGACACTTGTTTCCTTCTTTCTCTTTTGATTGGCGTGAAGATTACACGGAAGAAAAATGGTAGCGTCGGTGATGCGGAGAGGAATGATTGAAGCGTGAAATCTCAATGCAATAAAATTATTGAAAGGTGAATAATTATTCTTCTGTTGAATGTATAGTTTGAAATCATTTTCAACCTGCGCAGCTTCGCCAAATCTTTCTGATATTAAATTTCCAATTCCGTTAACTTCCTTAGCCAACATGAGCTAATACAAAAATTATCGGTAGCACCGATTAAATAGTGCAAAACGTGTATGTGTGTATGTATATTCGTACACCTCGCGACAATCGACTTTCCTTAACGAGAGGGTTAATAACTCCTCGCTCAATTCCTCAATGGCGAACACGTTATAATAAACAGTCCACCCAACCGGTTGAATCGAGCTGATCGCGATTCCAGGAGCGTGTCACGTCCACGAACCCGTACGTACGTACACGAGCGTGCCGAGGATATCGAACGTGCTCCTGCTGTTCCTTTTTCCGCTGTTCCAGCTCGCGGGCCATTACACCGACCCGGATATTCAGTCCGAGAGGATCTCTTTCCGGAATACAATTAAAGACCGGAAGCGTGAGAGCCATCCCGTTCGGTACCTTGCCTATATACCCGTACATACAATACATATATTTGTATCTGTATATATGTACGTCTGTTAAAAAATATATTTGTATCTGTGAAGGAGGGCAAGCTTGCAACGACGGCAACCAAAGGGGTAGGGCCAACCGAGTTTTCCCGACCCCTTAAATTTCGGCTTATACCACTTGTTGGTGGCGCGATCGTGCAACAGATGACACCAGTCTGCCTTCCACGCGGATTGTAATTTGATTTTTGCGCGCATACACGCCAGCTACCGAAATCTTGTTTGTCCTAACGATTTGTGGCCCGGCTGCTACGTGACCGAGCTATGTAAGGGGTGGCAAATTTCTTTGTCGCGGTGCACGACGCGACGCGACGTTTGGGATGGGTACATGGTGTGGGAATAGAAGGAATGTCCTGGTGCGACGGCGTGGGTTTGGTTATCGAATGTAGAATGGATGAAAGGTGAAATTTATGGATGCTTTTCTATGATGTTTTTCCTTGCTGCTGGAATATTTTGGGATGTAACTTTGAAAGATCGAACTTACGTATTTTTAATTCGTTTTACACCAATCATACTTTAACGGGGAAATAGATTATTATAAATATTGCGAATATAATTATGAAATAAGTATGGATTCGTCGCGTGTAGTATTCTTCGCGTCCCTGTCACGGTTATTATTTCGTCCAAATGCGTGGCTCCCTAGTGGCCCAACTTTCATCCCCCAACTAGATGGCCAGGTTAATATTTTCAAAGTTATTAGCCCACGCAGCGCTAATTCGCCGATATCAACTGGGTTTCCCGTCGCAGTCGAGGGACAAGTAACGGTAATGTCGTTATAATTACCCAGCAGCGAGAACTTCGGCTTTGAATATTCAATAAGTGGAGGAAGCTAGTAGCTCGAGTCAGCGTGTGAGCCAAGCTTTGTTTCAACCCCCTCACGACGTCCGCGGTATCTCAAAGTGAGCTCAGATTTTTTCGAAATTTATTTAAGATATTATACAATGGTCCACTACTATAATATAAACATAATACACTTTATTTTATACCTGGTGCTCCTGGTGCAAAAATTAAAAATGAGAGGGAGAAAAATTGGAATGAACAAGTATTCTGAAGGATGATAAAAAGATAAGAAATTATATTATTAAGAAAGCAAAGACCATTGTGGAGACAAAACAAAATACATATTTTATTAAATCAATAAATTATACGGCACAGTGATATTATACGTACAGCGACAATGATTTAATTCCTTTTGCTATTATATAATTCCAATTGGTTAATCGATCTAATTAATCGTAAATAAACTGGGTGGTTCTATCTGGCACCAATAGAATATATTGAGCGAGGAATCAACGACAGCTTCAGCATTGTGGACAGACAGGCGAATGAGATAGGAGCTGAAGAAATCGAAGCACAAAGGGTCTTCGAGCTTCGATCTACGTTCGAACTTAAGGTCAGCCAGTGTGCACGCGGCGAAGTAAGGAAATCGGGTCGGCGAGACTGCAGGGAAATTTCGATCGAAGGGAAATTACGCTGAAAGAGTTGTATGCACGCGAACGTTTCCTGAAGGAGCACATACTGCATCGCCCTATTGAGAAGGGATGAAAGTGTCGTATCAAGGACGATACCCTTTCGGATGACGGAACGTGGAATGCGAGGAACGATGAACAGTTTTTTCTTTGGCTACGACTATGGATCTTGGGGCACACTGATAAATTGTTGGCTTACGCGTGGAATGCTTTCCCTTTCTTTCTGTTTTCTGTTTCTTTTTGTTACGAATTGTCAGCAGAAATTTTTAGTCAAATATGAAATGCCTACCTGTAATACATATTTATTCTGACACTCTTTTAAATAAATTTGGCTGCGTACATTACGCAACGGTGAATGAATCGCAATTATCGAACGAAACAGCTACGGCCAAAGACTTCCACGGAAATTAATATTTCACGGGCGCCATATGTTATCTAAAATCTCGATTCAAGGAACTTAATTGCGTCGATAATAATTACTGCGTAAAGTAGCGTGACTACACAACACACCACGATCATCTACATACCTCAGTCCCAACCGAATTAATAATGGAGTTAAAACGTACCAGCCTCAAATTTCGATGCATTATCATTCAAGAGAGGGGAGTACATAGTTCGTTCGCTAGAAGCTACACACAATGGGCTTAATAATTAGCCTCCGTTAAGCTAATTATTTCGATCATTATTATTACATTAAAATAATTCGACGATACACACTCTAATTATCCGGCTCGTTAAAGTTGAATGTATCATACCATAAGATCTTGATTTATGTGAATTATTATTTAAATTTACTGGCTATACGTGAAGCTGCAATTATGCTACAAGTATGAATGCCTGGTCTACTTTTAAATGAACGGGGTCTGATGCGAACAATGAGATCGTGTTTAAAACAGTTTGAGGTAGTAATAACGTAAATGATCTTGAATCAGATAATAGTAGAAAGAGACTAACTAATCAGGATTGAAATATATAAGAATCCAATAACTAGTAATGGAGAACTGTAAATGTTAATGGCACAGCAGGAATTAACATTTACGCAGCTGATCAGTAATTATTTTCCACGGTAAAACACTCAATGATCATATTATAACCTACATAATAAACATCATTCTGAAAGCCATATAATTATATTCGTCGCTCCATGTCAATAACAACATTCGACATTAATTATCTATATTAATCGTATAATATGCATACAAATTATATTCAATTCCTTGCGCATTTGTTCATCACATCGTATATTCAGATTTAAATGATCAATATTTAAATAATAATTGTTTTCGAGCGTGCGCGTCAATATTATCTTCAATTATAATGTGCCAGAAATTTAAACCAAATTGCACAATCTCTAATAACTCATAAACCGATAATTACTACGTTTATTATTGAATAGTCCTTGCAATCACTCATTCCGTCTATCAAAATTTTAACTAACAAGAACTTTCCACAGTCTTCGAATTTGTTCAATTTTTCTCCTTTTGGGGCACTCCTTTTGGGGCCCATGACAAAGGTACGGCATCCGCAAAATTTAAACGCACGATTAATTCCAGCCAAAAGACCAAGCCAATAATTAAATCAATGGAACAGCTAATAGAATGGCTCTTAATACTCTGTCTTACGGATGACTTACGGTACCACGGAATCCGATTATGATTTAGATAGCCACGAATGCGCCGATAAAATCGATGGGCATAGAGATGAAAAGGGCTGAAAGGACGAATGAAAGAAGGGAAGATTCGAAAGTTCGTATTCTGAAGTGGGTCAGTAACGCTCGATACGAGCATTCCCGTTCCTTGGTCCTTTCTCTCTGCCTTGTCTAGGTACTTGGTGCAAACATTCTCGTCCGTGATCTCGTCCCTTTGTGCCTCTACTTACGTTGAATGATATCACGTACAAGCGTCTGCGAGTGCCACACTAATGCATCGTCGATTGAACCTCCCCTTTTGCATATTACCTTCACCTTTTCGAAAGAGTTATATCGACATCATAGAATTTTTGATTAAGTGGTGTAAAGGTTGAGTTTCAATCGGCTTCAGCCCGTTACTGTGCTGAATTTTCGTCCCCGCAAAATTTTGCATATTCCCTTGACACATTAGAATCTAATTACGATTTCGTGGAGAATTTAAGCAACAGAACTTTTTATATGGCTCTTAAATAAACGCATCAGCAACTGCTGATATTGTTACAAAGATTTTCTAATTGTACGCGTTCGAACAGCTATCATTTATTCCAAATCGCAAGAATAAATAGTCAAACCGAAGCCCGTACAGCGAATAAAGTGCCCTTACGTTTTCGGCTGAGACAATAAATTCACGGGCGCCCCCGAGCAGAAAAAATGTCCATTCCGAAACACCCTGTAGCGAGCACAAACGACGAGGCGATCGGCACGATGACTGTTTCTAATGAAAAAGTAAGTCGAGACCGTGGAACAAATCGTTTTCACGCGGTGCACGCTTCATTTTCCGCGAGAATCGGCTGTGAAAATTCCGTCCGTGCCCCGCCATGCGTCACTCTCTCTCTCCAATCGATTGCAATCATTTCACCGGTGCGCCGATATTTCGGCACGCTCTAATTAAACTCACGGAAGGAGACCTTCATTTCGCGGCTACGACTACTGTTTCTATGCTGTTCACGCGGCGTCTCTTTTTTTCTTTTAATTTTTTTTGTTCGAGGCATGACGCGAAAAAAAAAAGAAGAGCGAGGCGAGGAGTTGGAAAATTTGCTGAGCGCAGAAATTAAAAGAGCCATCGTGACTTCACCTCGCACTGTCAGGCTGTTTTAGCACGCTTTGCCTCCTGTTCTTTGAGGTAATTATGTTGTGCGATAATTATAAGCGTTGATACTTTCAGGGAAATGGGAATGGGGAAAGCATCTGGGGAGCATCGTCGAGGTTTCAACGACTGGGACAATTAGATCGCCCTTATGGGGAATTTCGTATTATTAAGACAACGGCCACCCGAGTAGCGAATATTTGTTTAAATACCGTTAAAAATATCCTACCATTTTTTCGCGTTAGAATTGGTAAAAAAAATGAGAAGTGGATAGAGAAATTGTGATTGCGTCTGATCTGTGCTGAACTTGTTTGTCAAATTGATCCGTGTCAAACAAAAAGAAAAATTAATTAATAAAGCACATTTTTCTACCTATTACAGTAACGTCCTAGATAATCCTCACTAGTCGTACAAAAAAGAAATAGTTTCGAAACAAGCGACTTGCTGTGTGCCGTCAAGGGGGTTCAGCTTCCAGTACGTGTATCATCGAAATAATCTAATTTTCCGATTCCTCTATCCAACGTCGCCGCTGCTTCATAGTTACTCGAACACCCTGGTCTTTCTCCTATCTCGTTAATAAAAAATCGATTGCTACTTTCGCCTTATTCCCTCGCGTCATTCTTCTCACATACTTGCTGCGCGGAAAAGCCTGTAGCGCCTGACTGTGTATCCCGCGGCTTTTTCGTCTCTTTCGAAACGGCCTCATGCCGGGAGCTGAGTGCCTCTAAATGCGATCTATTTACGTAGCAATATCTAAGGAATGTCCCGAGACGAAATTACTCGGGTCCTGCTGCGACTTAATGCCCGCCTCAATTTTTATTTCGGCCCGCTGCGATTTCTCCTGTTGCAGGGAGGGTGAAAGGTAGAGGGATTCTCGTCTAGATACGTGTACTAGCTGTTGCGGACTTTCTGCAGGAGATGTTTCTGGGCAATTTTGAAAAATATTGAAGACCTTTTTTGTAATGAAGAATGATTTCGGTTTTTGACGAATTTTTCTGGTCGCGGTATTCATTTTAATTTTTGTTCAGTTCTGCCTTACTTATTAATCGTACGCATACGGTACGAGGAAAATGGAACGGAAAATACGGGTGAAAATGAAGGCCAGAAGAGAGAGGAGAGATAAATTTCTCTGGGAAAATCCTGACGACTGTTACCATCGAATTAACCCTGTAGTAATTCAGTCCTTAAGTCAATTAACTTCTTCGCTGCACAACCACGCGACGGATGATTAAGGCGTCGTGTTACCTGCCGCGATAAATTTCTGCCGTTTATTCGCGGTCTGCCCTCGGTCGCACATACGTATGGGTGCATTACGACTGCGTGAATGCTCCATAAACGACATTTCTTGGAATATAATGGAAGAGAAGTATTCACGAAGTAGAATATCGAACACATTTTGGAAGAAAAATTGTTCCGTTTCGTGGAGGAAGAATTGCAAAAATGTCTAGTATTACTGCATCCCAAATACCGCCCAATTAAAAACAATAATTAGGGTAATTCTGTTGCGATACAATTCAAACAAGAAAAGACATGCAATTCAGTGCGCAAAGTAAAAAGTTGAATTTTAGTTCCTATTTTCAAATCGAATTAAATTAACAAAATAGTAATTACTAATCAACGACCAAGGTACAAATTACGAAATAACAGAGCAGAGGCCTACTTCGGCAGTGCTTCTTTAATCAACGTGAAATAGACGTGAAACAAAATCGCTGATTGCACGAAGCCAAAGAGAGGGAGAGAGAGTGCGGCGTAATTTACTGTCAAAGCTAATACACTCTTCTCGTTCGGTTAAATGACAGATTTCCAAGGTTGTCGAAATGGAGAAGGGAAGTTTTCGTTGCGGGGCATCATCGAACGTTGAACCAAATTGTGATGGGGACACCGGGTCTTGGGATAGATTGTGAAAGAAGGGGGGAGAAAATTACAGATGAGGATGTGTACTATGACTCAGATCTCTTCATTTATGTCATCTACTTTCGTTTTATATCGCACTTTCTAGGGTGAAAATCATAAATTTTGTGCAAAAAGTGGATTCAACAAGATTTGTATAAGAAGATTTGCAGCATGAATTCGACATATGTAAAATTCATACAATGAATCCACAATCCCACTCTACATCGAAAGATTAAAATCGTTTATTCAGTAAGCGAGAACCATGGATATTTTCAATTAATTCATAAGCCTAATTAAACGTTCAAGCCCCTATATCCCAAATTAAAACATATAAATAGAGCAAAAAACTGATAAAAATAAAAATAATAACACTGCATTTATCTAAGCTCATCGTTCCGTATACATACACGTTTATTTATTTAAATAATTGTCACAATGGAGACCTGTACAGCGACGTCTAAACTAAGCTCTCCGTCATACACTTTTCTTTCCCTAGACCTTCGATTTTTCTCTTTTCAGAATTCAATGCTCAGCTCCCGGCTTCTATCATTCCCTGAAATTCTCCAGGCTCTCCCCTGCCGTTCTCCGTTGCCCTCCTTTTGGCCGTATAATCCGCAAATTACTAACCTAACCCCCGCGAGCGTCTTAAAGACCAAGGCTTGTTCGTGGTAGATTCAAAGGAGGTAATACCCGGACCAGACTTGGCAAGGATCCGCCAGGCAAGGGCCCTGAAAGAAGGATGAAATACTTTTCTCCTTGCTATCTGTTTCCCCGTTCGTACGGGAGCATCTGCGTGTCCTGTCTACCCTTTTCGTCGCGAACCCAGGTCACCCGGAATGCCTAGACTCTCCCTCGTTTCGATGCTGCTTCAGCAAACATTTATTACACCGAAAATACGAAATTTCCCCCGGCCCCAAGCTGGCTGTTTGTTAGGTAGAAATTTCGACCTAACACGTCTGACCCTAATCCGTATCGTTTCTTAAAGTGAAGAAGTCTTTTTTCGTTTTCTAAATGTGGGAAATAGTCTGGGAAATTTGGTTGATTGACGTTTGAGAATAGTTTTGAAAAAGTTTTAAAATACTTTTTAATAAATACTTCGAAAAAATCACGCAATCGTTACTCCCGGTTCCGCCATTTCATTTATAACAATTGAAACAATTATAAATTACAGTTCCTGTGCATCAGAACAGATCCAAGGAAAATGTAAAATAAATGAACGGTGGGAGAGAAGAAGATAGTTGTGTAAACTACGTTGAACGTAGTATGATCGATATCATTTCCTCTTCGAACGTACCATTACAACGGGCCAAAGGATGACGAGGACAATGTCTGTCAACTGCAGACATTTTTACTCGCGGCACGTGTGGGCGCGGACGTTTAACGCTGTGTTCCCACCGTTCATTAAGTTAACGATCCATCGTTAACCTTACCTTTATTGGATGCGTTCGACGGGCTTCATAGACGGGGAAAGGGTAAAACGAACGTACGAAAGAAAGAGAGGCGTAAAACTGCAGGGCTTCCCGACGTTTGGCGTTGTTTCTGACGCCATATGGAACAAGTGTTTTGAGACGACCGATGTCATCCATTTCAGGGATAGTACGCCGTTCTAGAAGGGTTATGGAATACCGAGCCCAAGCATTTTCCCGGACCAACAAGAAAGAAAAGGAAAACGCTCTTATCGTACGAATATGTACCGATGGATGTGTGTTTTTCTATTTCCTTGAGTTTGAACCCCATCAAATTGCGGTGGCGCTCGTTAAACTAATTAATTTGGACGAATCTGAACTGAGATTCGAGTAAGTGAGATATTTTGAGACACTTTGTACGGACAGTTCAACGAATTAACGTAACAATTCAAGTTTCACAAAACAACGGTGCGATTAATATTCTGTCAGATGAAAAGAAAATATTACTGATTTCGCACCTATCACCCTCTGTCTGCCAGATCCACGTTAAATTAAATAACGCCGTATAGTTTTTCTATCGCCGATAATTACTCTGGTGTCTGTCAAATTACAACGTTATTATTAATACCAGTAAAACGCCAGTATCCATAATACTGTTTCGAACCAATCACCAGCAGTTAGAACACAATACATTTTACCGTCGATAAATTCCACCCTCGTTTGCCCTCCAACAATGTCCAGCGTCACACAATCTCCTTAAAAATTCCAGTACGACGCCGTTCAACGTCCGCCCTCAAGTTTCAAACTCGCACGCACAGATAAATGAAAATAACTTCCAGTTAAACGATTTTAATCCCGTGGTTTTTTCCGACCAGCGAGATCGTGGCAAGAAATGATCAACGGGGAGAAGGTAGGTACGTTTATATGATTGCGCGATAAATTGCGTCCGTTCAACTCATCTTTCTCTCTTTCCGACCTAACCAGCTTCGATATAACTGATTTTACTGCCTCGTGGAATCGAGATCCCTTTCATTAAGGTTTTTACTGCTCGCTAAATACGCTGGAACGCGTACAGTCTGCCCAAAAAGTCGATGCATGAAGGGGACACAACAAAATGAAACTCGTGGAATAGTATTGACAGCGAAGAAGCAAAAGCATGGAAATAGAAGGAGAATAGAAAAGTTTCGGTTTGATTTAATTTGATTACGCCATAATTTTCGAAGAAGATGAAAGTAGAGGCTTCAAATATTATTCATTTAAAATTGAGATACTTCGAATGAGAAATATTATGCATTTACTTGGAATGCAAACATCTCGAAGAAGAATTACCTTGGAGAATCAGATGGATGGTATATATTATTATTATTTATGTGTATATAATTTTACAAATATTCCTCGCAATTTTTAACCATTATCTATGGACATGCATCGTGCATAATTAATAATAATAATTACGAAAGCTGTATCTTTGAAAGGGACGCGTTTTAACCAACGTGACAAGCGTTTATCTAAATGAAACGTAACGCGGCGTGCAATTTCCGCGTTTTAACGGGACGCATGGTGGATCAAAATTTTCTGTTCCGATGTGACGCGACGCGGAAATGTATGAAAATCATGCCACACGCGGGGACAACGGCGATATAAACAGCCGGCCGTGTTTTTCCCCTCGATTCCATGCGGCACGCCGTTTTAAATTGTAAAATAGAAGATTTTTTTTTAACGTTTCACGGAGAGAACGGCTCGGCAAAAATGTGGAAAATGTTTGATTATCGACGTGATAGAACAATGAAGCGAGGGACGAAAAATAAAAATTGCCAGCAGTAATTGTATATTTTTCTAACGATTCCGTATTACTGTTTGGATACCTATGAATAATTGCATGTCGTTGAAAACTTGGGAATATTAAAAATTGTTGAAAAACGATGCAATACCCGAGACCGTTTCAAGCATGCACAACTCCTCGAACAAAACAATACCGAATAACTGGAAACTGCAGAGCGAATACCAGCGTAAACGCGGGAATCTCATTGGAGCTCTATTGAAATCCAAATTTCCAGCCGTACACGGCGACCACTGATGATATTCGCAATGAAAAAGCAAAGGGAGGCGACGCTAAGCGCCGCGACGCTGGTATTATTTCAAATCACCCGGACGTTCTCTGGATTTTTAAAGAACGACCACTTTGTGTCAGAACGTGCCTCAAGAGAGTGAGACGAGGTCGTCGTCTACGTCTACGTCGGTGTAGGACGTCGAGAGGAGGCCATAGGCGTCCAGACGGCGACGTCGTCACCGGCGCCGAGCGTCGTGCTAACTAGCACCCCTAGCGCACACATCCACGCCTTTATTAAACGTCGCCCGTCGGCTCGCCGTATATGTTTCCCCTCATAAAATTGAACATGGCGTACATACCTATACACGTGGAAGGGCTCGAAAGAGAGAGAGAGGGGGGGAGAGTGCAGAGAAACAAAAAGCGTAGAGAGGAATAGCGAGAAAGAAACGATTGATAAGAGAACGAAGGAAGAACAGTGAAGATGGAAGAAATGAACTGTAAGAAGAATGAAAAGGAACGCATGAGTCAGACAAAAGAAGCAAAGTGTCGAGCAGCAATATTTTTAGACTCTGTCTAATTAATTGCTGTTACCTTGAGGTTTCTGTAATACATAGGCTGGAAGTTTTTGTAGAATCTTCTTTTCCGAATATTTTATTACTTGGGTGAAATATGATTGGAATAGTTTATATTATCTAGCTAATAGTTTTCAATATGCTGCATAGTGGTTTTCGTAGGGTATACGTAGAAATTTTAATATTGCCTAAAATCTAGGATAACTCCTAAATGGGTAGATGTAGGATGAATACACTAAAGCCGACCAAAATTAATTAATAAATTGCAAAAAGGGAAGAACCGTGCGTATTTTCTGTTTCATTCGTATTTGAAAATCGACCATTTCGTGGTTGGTTTAATATTGTATTCCCATTTCGTGAATGCTTTGTGCATTTCGTATTATTTGTGGGGAAGAAAGAGGAGCATACTGAATAGATTGTAAATAAAATTGGAACGGCATTGAGAAGAAAGAAATGAATGCACGGGAGGTAAAGAAATAATGAAATTTACCTCGTCTTTTACTGAAATGGTGAAAGAGTTACAAATAGCCACTGAAAGGCTAATGTAAAAGTATGGAACAGGGGTATAGTGCACAAAAGAAACAAAGAAAATAATATTCTTGTAGCCTGAATCAGAATGTATATCCAGTTTTTGTATTCATAAAATACCTTAGAGCGAAGCGTGGATGAAATGGAACAAGGTGGTGAATTTAAACGAAGAGGAAAAGGCAAAAGAAGGACGGAATTCGTGGGAGCGAGCGAAGAAAACTAAATGCTGTGTTGCAATACGAATAATTCTAAATGGTTCCCTTAATAAGATCTATTCGTTTCAACATTTAAATCTCCATTCCAAATCTTCGTCCTGCTCGTCCATCCAACGTACGATCACACAAAGATTAAATGATCCGTCACCGAAAAGATACAAAAAAATCCAAGTCTTACAATTGTACGTAAACAAAAAATACATCTCCTTCAAAAAAAAATTCAATCAAGCCAACTTATCCTCGCGATTTTCCATTCATACCACCCATACCAGGGATGATCCCTCTAAAACAATAGCAACCATTTCCACCGATGCTTAGAGCTTTCGAGAACAACGAGACAGCCGTGTTCGTTAGAACTTCCATCCCAAAACGAAGAGGGAAAAAGGAAGGAGGGAAAAGTTACACTCCACCGGACGTCATATAACGACAGAAATACAGAAGATAAAAATAGGAAGAAAAAAAGGGGCAACGTAGGGTGGGCGAATGCGAAAGAAACGAGGAAGAGGGTGACGACGTGCTACGAGGAAGGGGATTAAAGTGATCCGGTGAGAATCAGGGCGGAAAGACAACGTGAGTTACAAGATTTATTAGATCCAGGATCCGAAGTCTTTTAATTACGATAGAATAACGTGACGAAAAGCAAAATTATTTCTAGAAACGGGGATGGAGCCGGCAAATAACGTTAACCGTTAACGAGTAGCTTCGATATCGGCGTTTCCCACACCCCTGGTAAAATGGGCTGCTCGCGAACAGAGAACCTTAAGGATGGTAAAGTGGGTATTAAACCGTAGATGGAATAGCCAGGGTGAAGATAAGGGACGAAGAGGAAGAATTCACGGTTGCAACGAATGAAACAGCGTATAAATACGGTTTATTTTTCAGCCGTCAGCCATTCACACCCTTATTGCCCTCGATGCAACGTAAAGGGTGCGATCGGACGAGAACCGGCTGTGTTTCGAGGATGAATTACGCTCAGCTATTCCTGAAGTGCTAGAAATTGTTATTAAAAATAGAGTCATGTCTGGGATAAGTATCGTTAACGTTTATTTTATAAATGATAACGGTATTATACACTTAGTAATTGTAAGTGAAGTTTTAAGCAATCTAGCATTAATGAAAGTTTGATTTGGCTAATTCCATTAACTCCATCCATTTAATCTGCCTACCGCATTGAATTTGTACAGAATAACAAACAGAACGATTTCATTTCTACAAACTGTGTTTTACTACACCAAATTACGCTTCACCGTCTGTACTAATAAACAATGAATTAAAACCCATGTGAAACAGTAATAGAAAATACACGCATATTGTAAGTAATCACTAAATACATCTCTACCGATACACTGTATATAATGTGTATTACGTAAACACACAGATCGTCCATCCTATAAGCAGAAATGAATTCCCATCAGACATCATTCACTCCCAAACTAACGTTCCGAAACCTTCCTCTCAAAATAACGAGAATCGACGATGATTAATCGTCCGTTCGACAAATTTACCAAAAGCGAATGAACGTGCAAATATTGGAACTTCGTTCCACGGATCGCGGTTGAACACCTCACCGTGAGAAAAAAAAGGGGGGTAAAAAGGAAAGGAAAATAAAAGTTCGCACTCAAACACGCCCCTTTAGTAGGAAAACCCTGGTGAGCGTTGCACGAGCAAGAATATATACATCTTAATAGGAATGGAGAGTAGAGGGTGAACTCTCGTGCAAAATTTATTAAAACCCTCCACCCTCTCTCATTCTGTCCGGTTAACCTTCCAGAAAGCGGCGAGTGTACACGTAGTAAAGGCAACGACGACAACCTGAACATGTCCTATACCCGGTGTGTCAAAGGAACCATCCGGCGGAGAGTTAACACGGTTACATCCCGTGCCGGTGAAGCCGCTCGAGGGTAATTAAAAAGAATGACCACGAATAGCCCGGCTAAATTTAGAATTCGGTGGCGAATATGCTTGTGGAGCAATGTGAGTTGATCGATCTGCTTCTATATGGGACTATTTCGTGCTTCTGGATTTGACAGTGAATTCGGATGCGTTTTTGGTGAGGGTTAGTACGTTTAGGGCGAAATAAGTGTGGTTTTTATTGTACAGTACTTCGTGGATATTGTATGCGAGAGAAAGGAATCGAAATTCGTGTGATAATATTTAATATTTTTGCAATGTCGAATAAAATTATAGATGTACGTGTTGTGCAACTACATAGTTAAACACTATACACGACTTTTTCAAAAATTTTAGCCAGTCATTAGAGACGAACCTTGCTTGATATTTTTATTTACGTGGTATGATATCTGCAGTGAACAGGAAATGTGTCTCAATAAATAGGGCTATAAATAATTCATGTACATTTTACACATGTACTTCGACTATATGTAGCACGCTATGAGGGTGATTTGTAGCAGAACGAAAGGGTGCCAAAGAATCTTGTGCCAAACTCTGTATTATGAATACGAATTTGGCAAGATATTCAAACAACGAAGACTAATATTAGCCGCAATTACTTTTCAACAATAATATTAACTGCCCTGCCATTCAAGAAATTATAATTCTCATGCAAAATATAACTATGCAATTTGGCATGCGATAACATCGATTTTTCGGAAGTTATTTTTCGAAATATTCACGCGAAAAGTTACTAAAATCTGCAGAAACGAATTTTTACAGGGATTCCTCTGCTACGCTTCGCGAAGCATTTCATTGTTTTAAATCAAACTTCAAATGCAAAACACAGCTCTTCCCGCGTGAAATATCGTCGCGGCAGCAAAATGGCACAAATTATTCATATACGCATATCTCCGTCACGAATAGAAATTAGCAATATATTTCAAGCACTTTGTGTGGAAATTTTCCCAAGCAAATTCCTACCTTGAATCACAGAAACAATTTAAAATTTGATTATTTTACTTGTTACTATACATTATTATTACCACATAATTATTTTTATCTCCCTTCGCACGCCTTAGAAAAATAAAATCATTTTTTATTGAAATATCTGATGCGCTAAAAATCTGTGCTCTGCAATAATTTCTTAAAACAATGTACAATACTATACCACATACATAGTAAACTATATTCAATTAAATTACTCAATATGAATATAAATTAATACGCGGCGGTGAAATAAAATTTACATAAATATTAATTTATAGGAAGAATAACTTTCTACGACAGAAAAGTAAAAGCAAAGTAAACTACATCAATTATACTTAAATGCTTGTATACGTAGAAAGTGCAAAATTATAAAGCAAACGAGTACGTTTACATAAAATATGTAAGCAATTAATTTCCAACTACTTCAAGTAACGAGCAAATTAATTAAATCAAAAGCTCTGTACACCTACCGTAATAAATCATTTTCCGCTATATATTTATTCGTATCGTTAATACCCCCGACTCAAGTATACGGATCTAGTTACAAGTCGGGCTGCGATCGTTTCGATAATGGCATAATGGAATAATAGACGTCAAGTACAATTGGAATCTGAATGATATTTCAACGATGGATATTATCGTTGGACCACGATAGATTGTGGAATTTGAAATCATATCGGGTTCTGGTCAATGCTTGATTCCATCCCCCGTTTCCGGTTCTCACCCCACATCCCCCGAATTCGAATTAACGCGTTCCGTGACAGCGGAAATTAATGCACCTTGAACAAGGCGTGAAAAATATTTCTTTTCCATTATTTTGCAGTTTTTGTAAGACATGTATGTACGAAGAATGACAACTATTCCGATAAAGGTGACAGAATTTAGAATAAATCTGCTAACCGATAAGAAATATACCTGCATATAAGTTCGAATATTATCGACTCGAATAAAATCATGAAAACTTATATTATTCTTATCAAACGGTGTGAAACACTAAAATTTACAATTATAAAATTCCTCGAAAGCCAATGATTAGATCGAAGCTAAAATGTAATTTCAAAAACCGGAAGCGGAGAACTGGTTCTTTTTAGCTAGTTCCTTATTAGGGATTTTGTTCTGTTTTCTACCCTAGGATTTCAATGCCCGTATGTGTTCAATAAATAAGTCTAAAATTCACGAGAAAAATTCATAATATTATACTACCGTGTCATCGTTTGATCATTGTAGCGATACTAGCAAAATACTCAATTATTTCTAATTATTATTACAAATGACTGACACCAAAACAAAGTTTTAAATTACCTAACTAATATCGAGCCCCGGTATTCTAACCTTTCCAGTAATCCACAATGAAATCTCGCTTAAGTGCCCTAATTTACACCAGCAGAACTGTTTTTCTACAAGAAACCAGAAATTATGCTGGTCACAGCAAGTGGCAAAATATCAAGGCTACTAAACAGCAACAGGATACCGCGAGATCGCAATTATTTCAAAGTTTATCAGCCAAAATGAAAGCTGCAGTAGCAGGTGTGTTTTTTTATATACGATATAACATAAAAGAAATATTTAATTTCCTTACTATAATACAAATTTTTAAGTCCAACGTAGTCACATAATGAACAATACGAATAAATATAGAACATTATTTAAAAATAACAAATTATTTACAGCTGGCACAGACAATATACTAACAATAATAATATGAATGATCAGAATTAATATTCGTAATTTTTTGTTATTAAAAAAGATGGAGATCCAGATCCAGAATCCAATTCAAAACTAGCTGCATTAGTTGACAAAGCAAAAAAAGCTAATATGCCAGCATCTACATTAAAAATAATTCTTGAAAGATTAAGGAACCCTATAGAACAAGGGCAAATCCATGTTATACCTATCCGGTGTGCTTCAGGAGTTGTACTTATCCTATATATAATAACCGAGAAGCTGGCCACAATTAAATTAAATATCAATCATATACTAAAGAAATACAAGTCGGTATTATGTCCTTCCTCCCTTTTTCTAATAAATATGTTATGTATATTAATTTATATTTCTTCATCTATTTAGCGCTAAAACTATGGATATCACATCATTACCTATGTTCGATTGCGCAAGTTACATTGTGGCATTTAAAAATTGTACCATAGATCAAGCAATGGAAGATGCGATTCAAGTTGACGCACAGGATGTAGAGGAAATAAAAGATGATGATGAAACGTATTTTCAGGTATTTACAGAGATCACCAATTTTCTTTCAGAATTTTTCTAGTTAAAAAATTGATGTTTTTCATTTATTCTAGTTCAAAGGTGAATTCATGTTTCCCGAGAAAATGTTGTCTAGACTGGAGAATTTGGGATACTCTGTACTATCAGTGGACAATACTTGTACACCTACTACCACGATCGACTTAAACGAGAAAGAATTCGAGAGTATAGACAAATTAAAAAACAAGCTTATGAGAGAGTTACAGGTAGTTAAGAAAATAGAGGACAACATTGCATCTTCAATTGAAACTTAAAAATGGAAAGTGCTCAAATTAGTTCCTAACTGTTATATTCTTAATTGTAAATATATACCGACAAAATAATGAGTACTATAGGAAATGCTAAATAAGTTTTATTTTCTTGTTTAATTACATACATAAATATTTTTTCATACTAGAAAAAATAAATAAATAAGGAAGCCAATTCTGTACGTTTACAGAACAAGTGTTCTCCTTTGATAATAAATATTATTGTAGGTAGATTGTATGTAATTGACTTGTTAGTAATCGATTTCATACTTCGCTATACATCGGCACCATATCCCTTTATTTCGTGTATATTAGAACCGGGAAAATGTTGTATGGAATTTCTTTGGAAAAGCGACTTCAGTAACCTTTTCGGTATTCTGGCTGTCCGATTCCATGGGCTCGATGTATTATTTAGCCTTTCGTTATTTGCATTTCCAGTAGGTGTATCATGCTCTACTGTATTTGTTTCTTTTGCAGATTCATCTATACATTCTATACCATGTAGATCGCTATTATTTATTGATTCATCTATCGATTTTCTGCGATTCTTTTTTTTCGATTTCTTTGTCTCAGTTTCCTGTACATTACTTGTGTTTTCCTTATCCGACACTTCCTTTTCGATTTTCGTATCAATTTCTTTACTAGCAATACCGTCTGCATCATTTTCTTTTTTAGATTTCTTCTTCTTCCTCTTAACTTTGGTAAATGCCACTTCTACTATTTCTTCTTCCACATCTTCTACGTTAAACACTTCCGTGTTATTTTCGGAGACGACATGTTCATCTGTCTCTAAATCTGGCACGATGTCTTTATTTTTATTTTTCTTCTTATTCTTTTTCTTACAAATGTTCTCTTCGTTTCTCTGTATTCCTCGCTCTTCTTGTTCGAGTGTGTTTGCTTCCCAAATTACTTCGATTTCCGGAATTTCTTCTATATCGTGATTATTTTCAACAACAACTTCCAATTTTTCTTTATGCTTCTTCTTCTTTTTCTTTTTATTCGAAACATTCACATCGGGATTATCATTTTCCATTTTATCTCGTTTAATACCTGATCCTTCCTCGCACGTCTCCTTATCTTCATCCGGCATTTCTACTATCGTTTCTAGATTCAATTGACGTTTTGCCTTTCGTTTTTTCGACTTTTTACTCTTTCGTTCGTTAATTTCGTTATCGTGTACCTCTTCTGCTGTTTCTTCGAAGTCAAGTGCTTCATTGACAAATCCAGTCGATATTAAATTATTATCACAATCGTTATGCTTCTTCTTCTTCTTCTTCGCTTTTTTATTTTCAACTTCAAATCTATCCAACATTGAAATACCTTTTTTCTTTTTCGCCGAATCTGTACTGTATTCCACGTGATCATTGAATCTTACTCTTTTCTTCTCTTCCATCTCGTCGGTTATATCTAATGCTGTATTAGTGAGACCAAATTCAAATACTCTAGATACCTCAAACTCTTTTCCATTGCATACTTCGTTGGTCGGACACTCTAAATTCAACGCGGCATTTACAATGCCATTCTTGTACTCATTCTCGTTTCCATTAGTTTCTTTAAATTTCTTGCATTGGTTAGTTACACTTGATTCATTAGCATCAATCGATTTTCTCTTCTTAGAAGATTTCAATTCATTATTGGAGCTCGGGCTATTTTCTGGAGTGTTCAATTCTACACAAGGATTCACGAAGGCATACTTATAATGATTTTTAGATGCATTAGTTTCGAGAGTGTTGGAAGACCTGCTGCTATTCCCAGATGTTGAGGCAAATCCAAAGCCAGCGTATTCTGGCTCACTCTCTGAGTCATTATTAGACAGCCCTTTTTGTCCAGATATCATAGAAAAGCCCTGACCCTTTTTCATAAAATACTCTGCCATATTACCACCGTTTATAGTAATAACGCCTCCTCTACTATCCTGATTCCCAATTGGGTCAGAATTTTCATCATTACTATTATCTTTCTTAGCTTTACTATCTTTGCTTATATTCAGGTCTTTTTGACCAAATATATTTGCTAAATCTTTTGAACTATATTTATTTACATCTTTCCCCCTTGTGAATTTTTGATAGCTAATAATGGCATTAAAAATTCAAAAAGAGAATATATATATTTGCACATAAATTTTTGCATACTTGTGGCACTTTAAATATTTCGCTTCTTTTCTAACTACGTGGGAAAAATATTCAGGAAAAATGTTATTTGATTTAAATTGTGGTCAACTCAATTTTAGATAAATATTTTTCGTATGAATGCTACAATCGATAGCTTTTTTACTCCTTCGAATTCAACAATAGTTTTCCCCTTAAGATATTTTTTTTCCCACTGTTAAAATTACACAAGATTTTTAAAGTGCTCAAGTTAGGTAATATATCGTGTACTAAGATGCATTACAAATTATACTCACTGGACACGAGCACGGCTTTGCTTAGACTTTAACTCCAATGATTTTCCGCTTAAATCATTTTTACTCTCTCCTGTTTGTACTACAGTGGTACCTGTATCTTGTTGGAGTTTTTGTAAGAAATCATTGAAGCTATCCTGGTGCTCTGTCCATGCTTTGTCTAAGTGATCAGTTTTATATCCGATACCTGCAAGATAAATTAAACATTATCTGTTTACTCTGTGGCAAAAAAATAAATACCTTTGATACGATATATTTTAGCAATATTGATTCTAAAATTTAGTTCGAACCGTGTGCAGAAATAAAATAGTAACTATTCGAAGCGATAAAAATAAAATGTACTATGCACATATTTATAAAATGAGTTAATACGATATTAATGATGCATATTTATATGTCCAATAAAATCCATTTATATGTTTTACAAAACAAAATAATATAAAAATTGTTCGTATATGAATTTTTCAATGCGTGTAATAATTACTAATACTTTACCTCCCATGTCATTTTTCAGTGACACACGCACATGTTCGGTCATACCCTGTTCGTTTGTTCCGAGTCCTTTGCCGCTCGACCAACCCATCTTTTCCAGCATTTTCTGCCCAAATTTGTTCGAATCTAAATACAGAATATGGATACGTTCATAAACTATAATAAACGTGCTACATTTCATTTATGATTTTGGAATGATAAATTCAAATATTTACTTACCTTCGCTCCATTGTTTTCCTCGAGGATTTAATGTCCACTTTTGTTTTCGACGCGGGTCCGCCAGCATCGCCATGATATATTAATTTTCTAAACAATTGTTAATTACCGGTAAGACATTTGACAGTATATCACTGGTGACGTTTACTATATTAACACAATTGTTTTAATTTGTTTGCACACCGCTTTCGACCAAAATTTAGAGGTAGGTTAGCAAACCGCCGTGCTTAACATGCGTACACCACAGAAGCAAAACCTCATTTTTAAAAAAGTATAGTGTAGCCATCTATAAAAATGTGCTTCAAACTACTCGTGTACCTCCCGTACCTACACCACAGATGAGATATATGAATAGACAAATCACCTTATGCACTTTCGTGGCACAACGTGACTGCAATATCGACTAAGAAATCCGAAACTGATTTGAGCGCCATCTGCTCACGAACAGTGATAAGTTGATAAGGGGCAGGAGTAATGCAATTGTGTGAATATATGTGAATGCTATGGGGGAAATCAGGGTAGCAATTTCCAATTCTTATATCTCGCCGCTGTCTGCGTCAAAAGCACCGACGAGATATAGATAATAGACGAATTTAGTAGAACAATTTAATTCTTCACAGAAACTGAGAATTGTTTAAAAGATACTTACATACCTCGGTGTCAGATAAAACATCCCCTTCAGTGATGCACTGACTCTACTTCCGATGGCGAATATGAAGACAAAAAATGAAAAGAAAACTATGTACGCGACCGCAAGATGCTATATCGCAAGTCTAATTTAATATAAAAGCTACTCTAATTCAAACCACGATATACTCAATCGCAACTCTAGTTGCATTCGCGATTTCATTTTATTCGCGACTCTAATGCAAACCGTATTCAATCGTACGCGACGCTAATAAAAATCGCGAATTGCCCAATACGATGATGAGTGCTGAAAACTACAACTACAGCATACAAAAGCGAGCATAGTGACAAAATAGTAACAAAGAATGGCTCTCCATCCAAAGGATGCAGAGCCATTGGTAGTTGCCCTCTTGAGAGACAGTTTGTCGGGCCTCTTCGGCATTTAGCTTCTTCTTTTCTTCGGGCGCAATGCCCGCTGAAACTTAGTCTAGGCTCGAGACTCTACTCGCAAACAAACAAAAACATAAAATAAGAATCTAAACCGCGCAGCTAAACGGAACACACGTGGACGAATCACGACCAAATACAATCGTAAAAATTGCGATTATGGAAAATCGTAAAGATTGCGATTAAAATTGTAATCGATCTTCGTCTACACGTGCAGCCTCGAGCATGATGTAAGGCGTTTCGTTTCGGAACCTAAATCGCGACCACGACCGCGAAGGATTCGAAATATCGATAGGCAAAGCCAGAGGCGAACGCATTTTCGTTCGCGCCACAGCTTAGCCGTCGACTTTTCAAATCAGATTTCCTGAAACAGGTTGAACACGCGAAATAGTGCCTACCCGATCAGAGACTGTGTCAACCTGCCCGGCCCTACCTACTTATATCTAACAGGCACACCAGAAGGTATACTACCTATCCTACCTGGACCTATATTTAAAAAGTGGCAAAGCATTCACACAAACACACATCATTCCACGATTCTCACTCAAACACCCGGGTGCAAGGGCCTACACTAGAGAGACGTCCCGGGACGCCTCCGACACCCGAGCTTGGCATACAATCGTTCACACTCTAAGGGTACGTACCAATTCCTGAAATCGGCTGACAAAGGCTAGCGACCATTGCGTAAATATGCGTAAACGTGTATGCAAAATATTCATTGTTCAAATATATTGTAAATTTTCTTTCAAATAAGTACAAGTATACTTGGTTGGTATAGTACTCTATTGTTTGCCATACTTTCATAACTCGTATGGTATTCAATGTATATATGCAATTGTGAAACATATTACTAAATACGTTTATTATTTCTTATCAAATTCCCGAGCCGACGCAATTCCACGGCCTAACCACATACACACGCAACGTGGAAAATACGTCGTGCACGGTACGCTAGTAAATGTCAGCTGCTAAAGATTGTTATTTTAAAAATTATATGATCATCGTGCCCATTGCCTTTCGCTCACCCAAGTAGCACCTGGGCACGTGAGTGAGTTCCTGGCAATGAACACGGAAGGGGTTAAACCTGAAAATCCTGATCTAAAAAGATGATTAGTATACGTACAGTTGCAATAATATATTTTATTTTCTATTTCTTTAAAAATGACTCGACATTGTAGTTGATAAAATATCAATGAAAACTCGAAAGTGACTGATATATAATTTATTTTTTAAGGGACATTGAAAATGAATTTTCCAGAATAAGTAACGCAAAAAATAAATGCAATTAAATATTTACTTGAAAAATAGGCAACGTATTAAATAAGCCTCAGGTGATTCCTTAATCGAAGTAAATTGTTCAAGCTTGCTACTCCGATTTAAAAATCTACCCATATATAAAGTGCCTTCTTGTACATAATGTACAATAAATTTCACACGAGCATATGAAAATTAATATTAAATGCTATCATTAGCTATGCGCATTAAGTGCTGATTTTAATATACGTATCGTTATATGTATTGTTTTAATACACGTTTACTATAATCATGAAATCCCCGCAGTAACGAGGTCGGAGGGTATCCGCCTTCACTGCTCAACAGTGAAAACCAAATTCAATTGACTAGAAATGCATTTATGAATTTAATATACAATGTCCCCACTATATGTATACACCTTTGTCCATTTATTAATGCAACCGTGTATTCAATAAGAAATATTCCTGTAGTTAATATTTTCTTATATTAAAAAACACGGCGTACAAGAAGACAAACCTAATCTGATATAATAAATAGTACACAAGAAAATATTGGCGGTCACTACGCTCGCACAACTACTAAAAGATACAACCAGTCACCCGTGCCGGTTCGGACCAATCGTCCTACGGCATGAATGGGGACCGGAGGAACCAAAACGCATGCGACTCACCAGCCCGTTGATTGCAGAAATAGAGCAAGTACTCGTAGGAGACGTCAGGACCCCGACCTGGGCAGCCCAAGTGAACTCAACCGTCAAGAAGTGTGCCAACTGTAACGAAACAAGAACGCAAAGAACAATAAAATCTACTGTTAAATCTACAGAATTTTATTCTTTATAGAGAACTGAGATACTTACATTTCTCACTTTACTAGTGTCGTCTAAAGCATTCCCTTCAGTGATGCACTGATTCTACATCCGATAGCGAATATAAGAAAAAAATAAAAACAAGGACTATGTACGCGACCGCAGATTATATCGGCGAACAAATTAAGATGCTACTTTCGCGATTGAAATAACTGAAAAGGAGCACCGGTGCTCTGATAATATTATCTAGTACGTGAAAAACACTGACTCGAAAATCGCGTGTAGCTAAAGTATGAACGAAAATTTAAACAGAGCCACTTGCTCTGAAAAAGCTAGAAAACTTCGAAGCAAATAGTGACTCTACCGACCGCATTGCGCGCGGTCACAAAATTTTCTGAAACAAAACATGATAATCAACAATAAAAGCAAACAAAAAAGAAACAATAAAAGTGTGTCAGTGATACTATCCAATCAGCGATATGTATAAAAAATAAATATGGACGAAATATATGTAAATGTCCATTATAAATATGTAAATTTGAGTCAAGAATATGTAAATGTGCATTATAAATATATGAACATACATTAAAAATATGTAAATGTTCATTATAAGTATGTAAATATGCACAAAAAATTTGCAAATACGCAAATATGCATGAAAAATATGCAAATATGCATTAGAAATATGTGAATATACATTAGAAATATGTAGATATTCATTAGAAATTTGTAAATATGCATTAAAAATATGCAAATATACAAGATTCACAATGCAATAACCAATGCAATAAGTTATTGCATATGTTTTTAAGTATAAAACATAAAAACATATGCATTATTCAAAATGTGCAAAATAATTGTGCCTATTCCAATTGTAATTGGTACAGAATATCTAATTGTTTTGATAAGTAGTTTAAGTGTGGTTGTTTCATTTTAGTATGAATCACACATCATATAAAACCAATATGAAAATATATTATAATTAAAATGCTCACATACAGAGGCCTTGGCTGCATTGAATTATTAGGCATTGTATCTATTGGCTTATTATATTCCTTATAACCAACTGTCTCCATACACCTGTAACAAAGAATACAAAGGAAATTAAACAAGTGCTAGAAAGTAATATGTATGAAGAAAATGTCTATGTAGAAAATTGTGTAGAAAATGTGAATATGCAATTTGCAAATGTATAAGCACACGATGTAAACAAAAGATTTAGAATGGAAGCAATATTATGTGAATTGGTAATTACTATCGTATTAAATAAACATAGCTATTACTAACGCACTGTGAATCAATGAGATGTCTTCGATATGTTTTGTCAGCACGCGTCAAGCCATAGAATGAGAACCCTCCCCATGATCCGTTGTCGTTAGGCTATGTACGGTACCGGACAAAAGCCAAACACAATTTTTGTTCTCAATCGCTTGCGTGTCCTACAAATATTTCAATGCATAAGTTACTTCATAATTGTCTTCTTTTGTTTCGCGATAAATTATCGGTATTTTCCGAGAAAAACAAGTTTCCCGACCACCAGCAAAGAGAACAAAGAATACTCGGATATAATTTGCTTGTCTCATGTTACTATTTGTTTACGGCACGACTCTACATCATACAAATATTATACATGGTACGAATTATGACTTAATAGAGATATATTGCTAGAATTCTACTTATTTCGACAAGAAATTTGAAGAATGCTTACCTGTCAGCGAGAAGTTGATTTAACAATAGTATGTCGCGGCGACACTGTGCTCCTGCGCGTTCCCGTTCGAATATGTCTCGTTCGCGCCATTCCTAATTCAAAGCAAGCGCATGAGACGCCATATGCAAAATCCAAATGAAATTAGAGACAAATGTTTTAAGAATCACCAATGCTATAGTGATACTGCTAGAAACTGTAGAATATGCTGCAAGATAATGGAATTCTGATCTGAGATAGATATACGCATACGTAAAAGATAATGCGTATATGCATACTCGAGCAGACTTCACATGCACGCCACGCGGTGTGACTGCAGAATATTCTCATTATTTCTTGCAACATATTCATTAATATTCACAAAGAATCTACAGAAAACTTGGAAGACAGGGAAATGAAGGCAATGCGTATATTATATCGTGTTTTCGAGAATATATTAGACTATCTGACATACCTTAATTTGCCGGACACTCTGAGCACGTCTATTCACTACGAGATCCGTTGGGCGAAAGAGGCAGATTTTTTAAATAGATTGCGCTAATTGGCTGGTAACTGCGGGGGGATGGGGGTATTGTTCTTACTTTAAGGCGGTGTTTTTTGAATATCGTGTCGAACTGCATACTTTCTGTTACAAGTATTACAGAATGGATATTGGTCAAATAGTGGGATACAAATATATTTATTAGTAATAATAAACACATCTGAGTAATAAAATGTTTGTAATGTTTGTTACACTATAGAATAAGTAAACTATTCCCTTCATAAAAATATTTGTCGTGACTTAACTTTATTCAAATTACAATTCCTACTTTAGTGAAAGTTCAGATCGTTTTTAGAATCTTTTGACACCGACAATAATCGTTTGTAAACACGTTTATCGCAGGGACTGTATTGCGATTGGAGTATGTAAAATGAATTTTAAACAAATCAATTGTTTAATTGTTTATAACAAATGAACTGCACATCGAATGACGTTCGCACCTATTTGAGATGGTAGCTTGGGTTTCTAGCTTTAATTTATGTCCTCTGATCATTGATGTAGCTGGCCTGCAAGTTGATATAATCGCATTATAATCGTTTATAATTTCTTAAAACTCCCGCTCTTAAGATATCAATAAATAAAGTGACTAGTAGAATATGGGTGGACGTGAATCCTAGATAGTGAAATACATTCACAGTTGGTAAGAAAATGTCTGACATTTTGTGTTGTGTTCAGAATTATCTTTGTATGCAGAAATTCTTGGGAATTCACTATTGGTGCATAACAATTGGTCTGAACACAATCTGAAGGCAAAACTCTGGGAATGAAAATAAAAAGTCCGTAACAAAGAAACGTTTAAGTTATCGCTACCTTCCTTCTCAACAGTTAACAGCCGAAATTGGTATGGTATATAATTAAAAATAATTACGTTATTGCGCCGTCGTCATTCGTCTTTATTTTATCAACACATTGAAGGCAAATTCTGCTGTACTGTCAATTTTGCAACGACGTCATATTCGCAAGGCAATGATTTTGGTAAGTGTAAAAAAACAACTCTGTTAAGAACAGAAATGACAATTATTGTACGCGATATGTTAATATAGAATAATCTTTTACTCTGTTAATAGCATGCATTAATAACGGTACTAAATTTCACAATATATTGTGACGTGCATACATTCATTTATGACATAATAACTTTCATGAACATGTAAGTTTATGACTCATGTTCACGTTAAATACATTTTTTTCTCCTGACCTAATGTTTCATTTTCTTCTCAAATTTTTACGATAATGAATACGTAAATTGTTTGTTGCATATATCTATCAATATTTAGTCTTTCTTTTACACTACCAAATTTCCACATATCCCCTTCTTAGCTCACGTTATAATTTTCACTGTTAATTTTTCTTTGATTTATTTTGTATAAATTTTAGCTCTCTACTAACGAGATATCATATTTGCCATTAACATAGAACTCTAGGCAAAGTTTATTAAATTTCTGAACTTGCCATTTATTAATAGATAAATATACAAGATTTTTTACTGTTTTATTGCAGCTTCATTTTACTTTAACTTAAGAGTAATCAGAAACTCTTATAAAAGTTATACTTCCAATATTTTAAAGTGCCCTTGAAGAGCAGAACAATAAACGAAACATTGATGCAAATTAATTATCAACCATGGGATCTAATGAAAAAAGGGAGCCTTCATTACCACATCAAAGTCCAAGCAAATCATCGAGTATTGATGCAAAACTTTCTGTTGAACCTGAAAGCCATTTACAGAGCCTTGGTCTTACAATGAATAATGGAAAGGCCAGATTTAAATTAGATGAGGATGCACCTTTGTATTCTAATTCTGCATTATCAAATTTCTATTCTGCTGATGGCGATGACACATTATCCTTTGTAGTATTAAGTAAAGACTCCCTAGATTGTATTCAACAATCGTCCGTTGCAACATATGTTGATATTCAAGAGAAGTGTATGTGTATCGTATGTATCTGTTAATCAGATGAAATATATTATAAACTAAACAATTGTATTATTCACATGTTATACATTACATGTAGGACTACAATTCCATGATAGCCTCCTTGGATTCAACTGAGGTGCATCAGAAACTAACAGAATTGTTGCAAGAGAATACAAAATTAAAGGAAACTTTGAAGCAAAACAATCTTGCCATGAAACAACAATTTAATACTTTGGCCATTTGGCAAGAAGAAATTATGAAGATACATCAGAATCATAAGAAAAAGTTTGCTCAAACCAGAGAGTTGATAAATTACCTTAAAAAGGAAAATGTGGAGCTCAAAATGCGACTCAGCTCTGAAGTAACTAGCCACACAGAATTGAATTACGAGGTATACATTTTTCATGGTATTTTGTTCTTCGACGTATATTAGCTTCACAATTTTGTATTTTTTTCTATAATTCAGGTTGTTAATCCACAAAACGATCAAGTAAACGCTAAGGAAGAGAAAATGCTTACTTCTATGTATGATATCAGCAATTTCAATTTCCATGATTTTGCAACGATGTTCAACGATAGCACCGAGAAAAATGCGGCGGAACAGACCGCGGTCCTGGAAACTATTGAGAAAGTTGTAGACTTGGAGAAACAAGCCGTTGGAAAGAAACAATTATTTGAAGAAGAAAGAATACAACTTAATAAAGAAAAGGAAAAGCTAGAAGAGGCGAAAAGGTTGCTTGATGAACAGAAGAAAAATCTCGAAACGGAATACAAATCGTTAAATGGTACTAAAGACCTTCTGCAGCAGGAGCAACGGATTTTACAGGATGAAAAAACATCCTTGGATCAACAAAGTCAATTGTACGAAACTCATTACAGCAACAAATTAGAAACGGAAAGACAGAAATTTGAAGCAAAATTTGACCTATTAAGTACCGAACTTGGTGTCTTACATGAATGCCTAGAAAGGAAAGAAGCAGTTATAAAAGAGCTGCAGAAAGAATTGGGACAGCATGTAAGTATAAAATACTATAAAAAAAAGTCAGGACCAAATAATTATATTTAGTAATAATCATAGCAACAACATTTGTGCTCTACGTAGAAAGAAAATACCGATTTGCTGGAAACGCAATTAAGAATATACCGAGAAGATTTTGGACAAGAGAGAGACCTCAAAGAGAAATTATTAAAAGAGAAGAGTACATTAAATGTAGATTTACAAAAACAGATTGAGTTCAATAAAGAATTACAACAAGAAATTAATCGTCTCTGTAACTCTAGTAAAGTAAGTATTTCGATTACTTAATTAATGTTAGGAAACTGCGAAACTCTGTTTATATACACTCCAAAACAATCGTGTCTATTTCAATTAGTTAATATAAATTACACAGTTTATTTATTCAGTGTCGTATATAATATTAATTTAATTATAGGGAACTGAAACCGATTTAGTACCTCCCAGGGTTTCTTCTTATTCCTGTCCGAAATGCGACTTCACATTTCGGAATATGACATCGTTGGAACATCATATTCATTGGTGCATAGAAGAGTAAAGAGACGATTACAAAGTTTCCAATATTTTCTTTAGTATATGTATGGTTATAAACATCAGAATATTTATCGAAAATATTAGTGATCTGATTATATCGAGAAGCATACATCAATTTCACTCTAAAGATCATGTAGTGGCACTTGGGCACGCGTGGCGAAGTCTGTGGAAGAGAGCGTTCACGTGATTTATCAGAATAACAAATTAATGAAAACTTAGGTTTTCATTGAAAAAGGGGAAGGAATATTCAGAAATCTTTTACATGGGATATCCCTTGATGATATTCGTGATGTTACCCTTCCACAGATCTTTGGCATACGTCAGTGCGTGTGATTGTGTGTGTAATTATGAATGCGTTTAGTAAGAACGTAGGTAGGATCTTATTTCTTCATACCTACTGTAAATAAAATTAAACTAACGAACACTAATTTTAATGCTGTAAAATAAAAGTTACTTCAGACGTATCTAAATGCTTTTATTTTTCTCTGCGCAATATAAATTGTTACATTTAATATCATTCGATAGCCAGTATTAGGTACAAAAGTGATACATATTTAATCGCAAAATATATTAAATACATAGGAATAAGCATATCATACAATATATTCTTTTCGCCCGAATTCCCGGGCTATTCAATTTCACTCCAATATTTTGTATTTTCCTATAAGCTTATATCTCGTCGATGCATAGGACGATTTGGCTATTCATACATCCCGCCATTTCACATGCATAATAAAAGAAGAAGGAAGACCTAGTACTGTATTTCGTTTCACTGTTGCCCGCACTGTAATTCAAATACCCACCCTATAACGCTTCCATTTTAAATTGTTTTCCGTTGAACTATACCGCGAAACGGTTAGTTAGTTACGGCGAGTTGAAAGTGTTGGTCGTGGTTAGTTTATGTGAGATAAAATGTCAACATTTCGGCAACAGTATAAATGCAAAACATTCGGTTTTGCGAATGTAGACGAAAGTAGACAAATTCGCGCCGAGAAAAGGGGAGATTCGCGAAAAAAGCAAAGAGCTACGACATTCAATGAAAACAGAAATACATCAAATTCTGCGGCGAGTACGCCGCAACCGAGAGGTACCATTTAAATGCTCCCGTTTCGTATTCATAAAATGCTGTCTACAATATTTTTGCTTATAATACAGTTATGCACTTTCCATTTCAGAAACGCAAGTCGCTCCATTGGTCGAAGATCGTTTGACCAGACTTGTAAAATGGAAAGCCGAACGGGAGCGGCGTAAGAAGGCAAGCGAGGTAAAGAAAAAGCCACCTTTTGTTGTTGGTGTGGTCCACCACAAAGTGAACTCTCCATTTAACACAGATGAAACTGTTGCTCCAACTGTTACTCGTAAAAAGGTATTTAACACAACTCTAACAATAGCACCCGCGTCTCCTGTCAAAAGAGTTACAAGAGCAACGGAGAAGAGACTCAAGACTAAAGCGCACATGAAAGAAATAACAAAGATTCCTGTAAAACATGTGACTGTGACAAAGAAGGATCCGATTATTCCGAAGAAATCGGATCAATCTTTTGCTCCGGCTAATCATAAATTCCAAGCTCCGGTTGGATTAAATCATATGCCTTTATTCGGCAGAGTGGCCATACATAGTATGTCACCTGGTAGAATGAGCGAGCTTATGTCGATTTCAAGACCGTCAATGGGACACAAAAAAAATATTACCACAGAATCTATACCGGAAGCTATGAATGATTCCAAGCATTTATCACAGGACCCAGTTTTCTTTTCTCCTTATGTAGTCTCCAGTCGAGGCAAAAGTAACGCCAGGAAGGAGGAAAAGATAAGACGAGGCTTCAGCCTCGGTTGTTCTCCGAATAATGATATCCCTACAAAGGAGACAGTTATGAAAACTTTAAATATCTCTGTCGATGAAGAGGAACGTACAGCGCAATACTTTATATTTCTTCTTAACAGAGAATCCGAGAGATTGAACGACTTATGCAAGGAATGGATGGAGATAAAAGAAGAGGCGGAAACTACTGAGGATGGACAATATGAAATAAATCAGGCCATCGGGCAAACAAATTTATTAATAAGCAAGAAATTTGAAAGATTTCGTGGTCTGGTTGCCGATTGCGAAACAGGTGAAGGAAAAATGTTAGTTACGTGCAAAGATTTGCAAGGATTTTGGGACATGATGTACATGGAAGTGAAGAATTGTCATTTAAGATTCGAGAAATTGGAAAAACTTCGTTCACAGGGCTGGGTAGAGGAGGAAGTACCTGTTAACAAACCAGTTGTTAAAAAGAAGGCTGCTGTGAAAAAGAAAGTTGTGCCAGCGAAATCCAGTTCCATCAGAGCTTTCTTGGCGGAGAAGAAAAAGAAAATGACAGAAGAAATTAAGAGGAACGATGACGCAGAAGAAACTGATGTAATTCAAATTTCAAATAACAAGTCTGAAAAGAAGGAAGAAAGTCCCGGTGCAAAATATAAGATGAGAAGATCTGTATGTATTGGCCCTAGTGACAATAGATCCACGCCTGCTAAATTTGGCAAAAGATTAAGTCTACTGCAAAAGGTACAGTTGTCTGAAACGTCGAAGAAAATAAAGAGTCCATTAACTGTTATGAAAGTTAGCCAAATGTGTAAAACACCGGAGGTTCAATTAGACGAAACAGTATCGTACGTCAATTCGGATCAAACGCCGGCAAAGAGTATACTGAAACACCCAAAGGATACGAGTCAAGCAGAGACACGTGCGAAATCTATGAATAAAGTTAATTTTGATGATCATATAGCCTTGAAGGAAGTACCCATGGACGAGGAAACACAGATAAGAATTGATTTAGGTACAGCATTGGCAAGAATTGATCATTTAAGCTTTGATAACATTGAAGAAGAAATACCGATTAAGGCAGAAAGGAAGCTTGTGTTTGATGATCAAAGTTCTGATGAATCTAAAACAGAAGACGATAGCGATTCTGAATTAGAGAATTCTACAATGGAATGTCTTACTGAAAGGGCAGATATAAAAATACAGACTGCAACACCAGAGCCACAGCTAGAACTAATTAAGAGCCCCAGTACACCATCGCCAAGAAGAACCTTGAGAAGACAGAATGCTGTGGATGAAGATGATGTTTCTATCCAAGTATCTCCACCTCGTCATATTATATCCGCGCCGTTCAAAGAAATTCCGGACAATACAGATGAATCGCATGAATACAATGAAAGTATAAGGGTTCTACGAAATAGAACTATTACCGCAGCAGATACACCAAAAGCTAAAAGAAGATCTTCCCGAAAGATGTCTGTTATTGCACATGAATCAGAACAGAAGGAGAATGAAACCCCTTCGAGTAGAAGGAGAAACAAAAGTTCCTTAAAATTAAACATTGACACTGATGGAAAGATGGATTTATCCACTGGTGTTGGTAATTTATGTATAGAAGAAAGTATCAGTAAGAGAAGATCCACTAGGAGTGTAAAATTTTCTGGTATGTATTTTTTGTCCTTTTTTTTACACCAGAAGTTAATTGTATTTTCCCTGAGAACAATGGTTGAATAATTATATCTTATTGCAGAAAAAGATTGCAGTGGTTGCGTAACAAACAAACCAGCACTACCCATGACTCCCCACGTTAGAAGGAGTAAAGCACATTCCACGGAAAAGAAGAAAAAGAGTATAGTCTTAGAAGATCTTATTTCATGGGATACGCCAGAGAAACGTAATTATTTTACGAGCTTTCATTCATTTCTTTGTCTCAAATAAAAAGTAATTTTATTTCAGCTCCAGAGAGGATTAGAAGATCTCAACACAAAAAAGAATAAGAGTCTTTGGCCAAACATGTAATATTCTTCGGTTTATGGGACATGTCTGCACAATTAAAAGCGTAAAGATTTTATATGACTTTTAATAAAAATGAACGATTATAATTTATTTTTATTTAGTTATAGATTACATTTGTTTAAAATGTTGAAGCAGTTCTTTTTTATTAACAAAATATATTCCTTTTTAATCATTTGTCTTGATGTGAGCTTCGTGTATGCTAAACGCATGAGTCAAGTGTTCGAACAAATTTTTAGAATGGACAGTAAAAGTTTTTTAGGGAGTGGTTGAGAAATGTGCATATTGTATAATAATATCTGTATTAGTAGAATTCAATTATTTCTCTGACGTACGTGCTTACAAAGCTAATACGATTTTTTTTTTTTGTACATTGTACAATGTACATATATTGCTGAACAGCATCCCGCCTCTTCGACCGTACGCTGGTCTTTTATTACTCTATTATATGTGTATATACGTTTAATGCTGTATTCTGATATAATCGCATGAAAATAAATTGTATTGAATTATATTCGACCTAGGTAATGGATACCTATATTGGACCTACAGTTTTAGGTGGAATCCGAACCACCAGAACGCCACGGTGTAAAGCACGTGTATCATACACAGAGGTGCCGGCTGAATACTCGAATCGAGAATCCTTCGATTACGGGTACACCGCCTAACCGACCGAGCCATCGTGGCTCTGAAATACATTCTTAAATAAATGGGAATATTTTTAAAGTTCTTAACATATCTACAAATTCTTGTGTGATAAAACTTGTTAAATAAATTTTAATATATGAGAATATATTAAAATTAATTACAACGTATTCCATGATTGTATGTTTAGTGCCATACTTAGATTCAATTTTCGAAGGTATTCCATAATAATGAATGTATGTTACAAGATTATCTTTGTGTAGCTATTTTCACTCTTCACTCTCGATGTTTTCCTTGCAATTAACAGCTTGGAAATTAATTAGATTTATTTTTAGCCGGTAAGATTAGTACAATGTTTAGAAATATACGGGTCTCTTTTGCGCATCTTCCATCTCTTCGATACAACAATACTTTGTATCAATGCCAGATTTAAAAAAAAACAAACTTAATGTTTTTAGCTCCCTTTAATATAAGCTTCATTAGGAATATTTATATAAGACTTGAAAATTTAGTATCTATGTTAATTAAAGAAACCGATAAATTAAAATGTCTATTAATCGTAATTTAAATCCTAACATTATAAATGAAACATTGCTGGTTAAATAAATAAAGTTGTCACCAAAAATCGAGTGTTGTTGTATTCGCTTACACGTACTTTTCGGAAAACATAAATGCTCATCTTTTAATGAAACGCGTTCAACCCTTTGCCTTACGAATTTTTACATTCAAATGCTCCTCATGTTTGACTATTTAATACCACCGACTTTTTATAATAAAAATTATATTACCATATTCCAAACTACCATATTCATTCGTTTTCAACTATTTAGCATAAAAAAACCAACATTAACATCGAGTATCCCTTGTTTAATGGTACCCCGTTCAAGTCCTCACCGATCCTCCACTTTCGAAGCCGGCGAATTCACCCCCGCGACGCCGCCGGTCTTCCGTCGTTCGCGGAAGCCGCGTCCACCGATAAACAGGAACCGCGTGAAACGCAAAGAAACGCAAAGAAAAGCGAAGAAAAGAAAGAACGATGGTGGTAACAGGCAAAGAGCAAAGAGCGCAGAGCAAGCGGGCCGTGGAGGGCGGCAGTTAGTGGGCACGCAAGCACACCAGAGCGGAGCGCAATTTCCGAACCGCGTGTATAGTGGGTGGGAGTTGCAGCCCTCGTGAGTCAAGAGAGCGAAGAGTAACCGAAAGAGCGGACTTCTACTCAGTCTGTCCGCGACCGTCCGTCAAGCAAACGTCTCCGAGTCTTGTGCCCCCCTCTCTTGTTCGTTTCCGTTCGTCGTTTCACCGAGTGTTTGTATCATAGTGTCCCGGGAGCCTCGTGGATGCCACATGTCGTCCGTAGTGCTACCACCGGCACCCTGACCCGTCTATGCAATCGGCGTTGACCACGGCGATCAACGGATCTGGATCGCGATACCCGCGCTCTTATGACAGTTTCTCGTGACGAGTGATAAAAAAGCAAAGACAGTGAAAAATATGTGGACCGCGAATTTCGTCGCTTGCCTAATCGGCCTGGTACTTATCGTCGCCTTGCCACCCCGGTGCTCCGATGCGTTCAACGTCGAGACGAAACACTATGCAGTTTATAGGAACGAGAGCAGCTCGATGTTCGGATTCTCCGTCTCCGTGTACAGAGACAGAAACGGTCGAGGATGGTGAGTTTATTTTTTAATATTATCGTTTTCCATTTGTTACGAATAACGTTGGGACCAATCGGTGGTCATCATCCTGTTTCGAGTTTAACATTCGATTGCTTATGGCATTGAGCGAGCATGCCAGAAATGCACGTGATTGCCAGGCGGTGTGTCGTGGAATTTTTAATTGTTGATAATACAACTTCCTCTTGAATGACACGTTCGAAGCTGGCTCCGTGGAATTTTGTTTTCGTAAAGCGTCGTCGGAAATGGTATTATAATGTATCGCATGGTTTCAATTGAATATCGATAGGGCGTTGGACAATTCTTATTAGACAAGGACGTAAATAATTTACACACCGAAATGAATGGGCTCGGTTACCTATCGATCACTTGACAGGTGTGTTCATAGATTTTTAAGAAGCCGATGCGTAACTCGATGACGCAGAGTGTTCTAAGAAATGGCACTATAGATATCGTTGCGTTAATCGTTTTACTTACAGTATTTGCCCGTATTACCGTGATTAACACCGCGAAAGATCGGAAGCGTTGACTCTAGAATATCACATTTAAAGAGGAATCTTTCTGTCAGATCGATTACCATTTTTGACCAAGTATGGTATCGTTGATTCAGACACCGCGGTATTCGCGCTGGCAGCAGTGAATTTTTTTCGTGGACAAGCAATGACCCACATAATTCCAGAAACTCGTGTATCGAGCAATTCGTGTGCTCTGAATCATCGTTATTCAAAGTCGCCCGCTCATGCATGTCCTCCGTGAAGAAATGCAATTCCGCTGACGGAAGAAACATTGACACGCCACGTAAGTTCTATTTCTGTAGGTGTACCTCGAGTACGTACATTTCGTTTGTCGCGAAACGAGATCGAGAATAGCGCGTCGTCGTGGGGCAAAATTGACGACTAAACAAGGGAGGAACAACATTGTGATGTTATTTCGCAGAAATTTGAAAAGAAAAAAATAAATGTAGAAAGCAGCGCGACATTTCGTGATGTTTATTGATTCATAAATGGCAACATACTCCCACGAGTTTAGGACGACCACACTCTCCTTTTAAGTCCTCGTCCCAGAAACTAAGTAACAAGAGTTGCTTCCACCGTTTCTTTGCGTCGGCTGAACCTTCGACAACGAAATATCAACTTTCATTTGCCCACGACATCTTCGAAAGTGTATAATTTCGTCTGAATAAATGCAATCGCTCGACTACTGCTGAAACGATAGAATCGATCGCTGTCATTATGGTGCAGTTGCTTTTTGAATTGAGCCGCGTTAAATTTGCAAATGACGGTAAATGACATAGGCTGGCCAGTGATCATTTTCCCTGGCACGCGGTTGGATTGCTGAATTAATCGTGAGCGTTGTGTAACGCGAGACAGAAATCATAGATGCGACAGTGGCAATCCGATTTTTCTGCCAATGTTTATTGGCGATTGATCTGAGATTACTTTGATTCTTATCGTGTTGCAATTTTAGCTAATCACTGGTGACATAATTGAGCTGGATTAAATGGTAGCGTGCTTTATTTGAAATCGATTCCATTTTTCCGTGTTTTGCTCGATCGCTAGGTTTGCTCAGTGAATAAATAATAATTCAATATTGAAGGGTGTCTTTTCAACTTTCAACATCCTCGCAGTCTGGTGTATTGCTTCGTTTCAGTAGCAAACATTTGTAAACTTGAATATGTACCAGATTAATAAAACACTTTCCTCGGCCATATAAATAATTTCACTCTTGTACAAAATCTTACAAATTATTACTATGCACGAAAGATCACACCGAAACATTCTACATTTACCCTTCCAAAAATCAGTCTACGTTATTCCACGCCTCATTTCAATCTCTCTACGTCGTTATCCGCGACAATATTCTCAATACCATTAACCCTCCAATCCATTATCCGCGACAGCCGCTAATTACGCTCATTACCATCGAGATAAAGAAAGTTTCACGCGGCTCACGACGTCTCGTTGACAGTCAGCCACGATCAATCGATGTCCTCGCGACAACTACGAGACCTCCGGATAACAGGTGCTCCCCAACGAGCTTAGAACCTCTCTCCTTTTATGTCCCCCTTCGTGAACAAGGCGAGTGGGTTCTCCCGTTTCACCTATACTCTCGTAACTGTTCACTCGGACGACGATAAACTTTCGTCTGTCAACGATAAGCATAATTGAACGGTTTCTCCCTTCGAATTTCTCCAACCTGCGGCCTCCAGTAATTAATAAGGGTTCCGATAGAACCGTTCCATCCCGTTCGGCGTAGGTCGATCGTTTCACAAACGTAGAACAAAGAGGAACAATCGGGGTAGGTGTTCGTTTTCGTTTCGTGGCAAGCCTCGTGAGTCACGATGGCCACGAATAAACGTTTCTGCTCCAGCTCCTCCGCCGACGACGGATATAAATAATGCCGACAGAACGAGGAAACGCGAGTAATGGAATCGGTTACGTGCCTCCTCCGCCAGGCTCGCGGGACGAACCGCGCGAAAGGTCGACAGGGCCCGATAATATAATTTATTCGATACCAGGGGACATTGAAGTTGCCACGATGGACGACGATAGAGACGTCGTTGACTTCTGTTCGACCCCTTGCCTCGTATGCAAATCGATTCTCCCTTCGTATATACGGTACACGATTCTCTCGCGATCGTGCTCGCGATCATCGTGTTTTGAGGCTGGACGAGTTTCAGAACGGTTCTGGGCTGCCATTCGTTTGGTAATTGGATTGGGCTGAATAATTTGACAGGCTCGAGTGATTTGTGAAAGGGACCCGGGGCTTGCGATCGGTAATACGGATAGGTGGGATTGTTTGGTCGGTAGCCAGGTAGAATCGTTCTTAAGGGTTGATTTTTGTAACACGGTGCTCCGATTGTGTGTACCTCGTTTGCGGGAAGATTAATGGAATATTTGGTGTTCGATCGCAGGAGCTCGAATGTGTGATGGACAATTTTTCTCGCGACGATTGTGATACTATTTATATTACATTGATATGTTTTGGTAATATGTTCAATAGTTTCGATATCGCGTTAAATTATGCGCATTGACACAATCCAATTATCATACTACCCTCTCTCGTTCACTCTTCATTTACCAAATTAATCATTAATTCATACAGGAGTGTGCAATGGCCGATGCATTGCAATAATAGAACGTTCATTTTATCGACCCAGACAATCACGTTCGTTCTTCGGCAGCCTTAAGCAAGCCTCCGTGGATTGTTTTCTCGAAAGACAATAGACGGTACGCGGAACGAAAGAAAAGTTATGAACCACGGACAGGTTATCCATTTCGGATATCCAAAGCAGCAGGAAATCCGGATTACATCGTTCGTTATGAGAAATCTCGTAGGCGCTTATATTTAGGCCAGGTTTGTGGACGCCTCACGAGCGTTCATTCTCGTTAATCTAACGGAGGCGAACGCACCGGATTGCCACCGTGGCTGTTACCGCTCCGGTCTCGCATTAATTCCCAAAATAGAGTCCAACAGTGATATATGGAATTGAAAATCGTACGCGCGTACGTACGTGAGAATAAACACGATTTATCTTCGGCCGTCGTACATCAAAGTTTTTTCACGACGGCGTTTCTTAAGCCCGGCACGTTCATGATTTTTCGAAGTTCGTGACTCGATTTTGTGAATGGTGTTTCTCTAGGGTAATACATTATTACACGGTATAATCGTTATTGCAATAATTCTTACGACACATTATCGTACTGTAGTCTATTACAGTGGTGACATGGAACTTGTATTGAAAATAATTTTTCGTGGGTATATTACAATTGAGGTTGTACAGATTTCTATTTTATTTTACGTTCGCGAGATTAACGTAATGTGTATTGCACGAGGAATATTTTTTACATTTGCGTGGGCGCACTGTTTCTCACGTACAAGGTGTTATGTCATCGGTGATATGATTCATAATATAAAACATGTATATTTTTGCTCTCGGTAAATGTGTCATACCATTAGTGTGACGAAGGTTGTTGAAAATCTTAGCAACAATTTTTTTAACCGCACAGACAGAAATAATGGAATTTGTAATGGTACAATAATTACCAATTGTTACAGCTGTATACACCTGTTGCGTACAAAATTACCCACAAATATTAGGTTTGCGCGAAATAAACGGCCCATTGAAATTATTATGGTGACAGGAGTCTTCACTTTCGCTCTTCCTTAACCGTAATCGCTCCTCCATCGAGGAACAGGTCTATCTATAAACCTTTGTAGCGAGAGCAACACGTTCGACGGATTCAGTGCACGAGGTTGGCTGTGATACAGGATGTTAGGTCATCGTTGCTCCGTTACGTGGGCGGTTTGGTCTCTCTCGCCTTGCTCTGATTAATAATATACACCGCTAATCTCCGTGTTCGATCTACTATTTCACAAACACCTCGCCTTTCCTCAATGAACCGTGGTGGCTTTTAATCCTCCGCCAATTGAACGGCCCTTCGTGGAATCCAAAACTCCGATTCGACCACCCGTCGCGTTCTCATGCATACGAGCGTGCACTTCGTGAAGATGCCATCTAATCTGCGGTCATATCGGACCGCGCGACGTCGACCAACGTAATCTACCTTATATCTGGGCCAAGCTTGAAACGCTTCTCTGGACTACAAAGCTGTTTGTTCGCGTTCGTGTAATAAGATTATTGTTGGGGCAGGTCGGGACTGTTGCATTTAGAAATAGGTCCGGTGTGTACTGAAGATGAGACGAAGTTAGAATTTAAATCGGGGAGCGATGGGGTTGTATGATTTTGGAATTGATTTAGTAAGGGTTGGAGTTCGGGTTTGTGTTTGGGTTTGAACTTCCTTTCGTTTCTGTGGATTGATATTTAAATGTCGGGACCGTTCTGTGAATGGAATTTTGAAGGTGTCATTTCACGGTAGTGGGGAAAATCGAATGAGAATATTTCTTAATAAAATTACTGTTAGTTGGATCTTCAATGATCTTTGGTATGTTTGAAGGCTGCGTCACATCGTGGGTATTGAAATCCAAAAGATTTACAAAAGTATTCTCGTCTACTATATTTGTTAAATATATTTGTAGTAAATGAATATAAAATGTATGGTGCCGTATCTTACGGAAATCCATTTACATACTCACCTGTGCTCCCTACTATTTATCCTTCCTTCATTTTGTAACACCTTTTTAATCAATTTGCCCATCCGGAAATTCTCGTTAATTTCCATCGCAATTAATCTTCATTCGTTTCTCCATAATATTTCATAATTCTTTGCAAACAAAAAAAAAAAGAACGAAGCGAGAAATAGAAACTGTAGACTGTGTTTCATTAACCGAAGCCCACGCCACGGTCGAAACGTGTTTCCCAATCATGATATCAGACTCGAAACCGGCCACAACCACGCGAATTATTGTCGCACAAAAATTACAGCATCGGCCTAGAGAGGCCAACAAAAGGTAATTTTAAACGTGACGAACAGGTTGTAGGCTTAAACTGCTCGCATTATATTTTTCGTCATGATCCTCGACCTAAACACTCAGCTGCAACCAAATTATGACTCAGCCTGTTCCTATTTCGTGTTTTTTTTTAAAGGCACACGATCTAACTAACCATCTCTCCGCTTACTAATAGGGAAAAGGAAAAATGACTCCAGGTGTTAATCGAGGCATGACGTGTTTCCTTGCAGCTTCTCGATGACTCGTTCTTTTCCAGGATTCGATTACTCGCGCCGAAACTGTCGACCCCGAGGCCTCCGCTAAATATAAAAATTATTTCACACATCGAAGACGAGTAAACGATAATAATCTTGCCCTCTGTGTTACAGCAGAGACGAGCTGAAGATAAGAATTAATAAAAAAACATGAATTTTCCTCGTTTCTATGAAACTTGCTCTTCGTTGATAGAATTAATTATTATTATCATTGTTGCGGGATATCGCGTTTGACAGATGTTTCTTCGATGCGAAACTAGTTTCTCCCCTTTGTCTGTTAAATTTCTATTATGCGTCGAACAGACTTTTCACCGAGAATTCCGGGAAGCATATGTTCCTTATCACAGCCCGCCTCCACGTGATAAGACATCGCCACGGTTTGCAAATTGCTGTTCGTTCGTGACTTTACGAGGAATCTTGCGGCTCGATAACACCAGCGTAGAAAATTCCAAAGTATCTATACATACGATGTTTTCCCTTCCTGTTTATTTGATTTTCGGGTTTTAACGAAGACAGTTGGTGTACTTTGGAGTAGATTTATAATACACACTATGTATACATATATTTCAAAGTGGAGTAATAGCTGAGGATAGAACAATTTTATATGAATGTGGGATTTTATATTTTTGCGAATATTTTTGTTTTTAGCAGGAGATATTGTTGGGCCAATTTTTTTCAAAGTTTTATCGTTAATCGTGGTATCAATTATGGGTAGAATAAAAAATATGTTTCCAGTGTATTCGAAGTTGACGATTGATTAAATTTAGTGAAAGTGAAAATCGATATATTTTTCACAATTTCTTCTCTCATTTTGATTGTATTTGTTCATTTTATCCACGATTTTCCCACGGTAACATTCTCTGTGAAATCCTGCGCCCTGCAAGTATTCACTACGTCGTTCTGCTTTTATACGTTTAAAACGGGTGCTTACGGAGCGTGTCGATCGTAGAGGAAACGAGGATTCAATTTCCTTGTTTCCGGTCGGCAAAACGGACAAAAGTCAGGGTGGATCGGAATCTATCTGTATGCTTTCCGCTTTTGAGTATATACAACTGTCGTTGGAACAAATAGAATTGTCTCACATTATTCTTTCCATTCATGTCCAATCAAATCTGCCTTGAAAAACGTAAACGAAAAAAAAATGAACTAAGCAGCCAACGGTATAAAAATTCGAAATTAATCAGAATAATTTTAAATATTCATACAGGTCCTAGAGTATTTAAAAAATGATCTATCATACATGTTTTCATTCGTTTCACAATACTCTGAACAGATACCTGAGAATCTTCCAGCCTTTATTTCACACGAATTCCCATTTCAGGCCCCTCATTATCGTTCTAAAAACCACTTCGAAAAATGTCTACCTGTTTGGAATCTTTAACTCCGGCCGTGTCAAAGGTGATCCTTTCTACCGGTTTCAGTTTCGAGTCACTCGCTGAAATCGGCCCCGGTTAAAAGGCGCTGGGTCTTGTCTTAATTTTTCGAAGCATCCGGCGCCAAGCGAGAGCTCGTGCTTCGTAACGCAATAAAAGCATGATATACGGTGATCGTGTGCGGAGGAACGATCCAGAGTGCAGTGTAAACGAAGATTTAAACGGTAGCCGCGAACGATCGTGAGCACCGTGATCTTTCAGTCGAGTTAAGTACGAGGATCCTCCTAAGACAGCGCGTTATTCATCGCTTTTTATACTCCCATCCGTCTTCCCCTGCTTTCCAGCGCCCACCTCTGCATACCTGGCACACCTACCGATCGATTATCGATTCGTCGCCGTTGATACCGACGGATTTTGACGACTCCGATTTTTTCCCCGCTTCTTCTGCTGTACGGACGATTTTCTAGTCGTTTTTCGCTGCATCGACTTTTCGGAAACAATATAAGTGTCACAGTGATCGAGACATTTTTTTTCTATGCATGCAGAAATCAATTACTGTGAGGGTCAGAATTTTAATTGTTGTAATAGACAATTGTTCGAACTATATTTCTTCCAAAATCTGAATGTGCAATTTCGCCAAGATTCTATGGATTAAAGTGAATTCACCAATCGTAAATTACTTGTGTACAAACAAAAAATCAGCAACTCTTTGCCTGTACATAAACCCGAGTACAGGCGTCGCGTTAAGTAAACATCAAGTACCTACGTCTATTTCCCTTGAACAATTATTTGCATTGGGCAAACGAATCGATAACTTCCAGCTACCGTGTTAACCATCACGGTGAATCGACCAAATACACAGAAAGGATGGTGCCCGCACACTTCCCCGTGAAAAGGGAAGAAAAGGAGAATCGAGGGGTTAGAAGGGAGATGGAGATAATGAGGATCGCGTGAGGCACGTGCCCGAAGCTCTGGCCGTGTCATTATCCAGAAGAGAACCGACAGCCTCGAGCCTATTACCTTTACCTGGGCGCATGCAAACACGTGTGCAAATGTTCGTACACACGTGCACGACACGTTTGTGCACGGCTGCGGGCCAGGTGGAGGAGCCGCTAAAAATAGGGGGAAAAGAAAGTTTTGCAAATGAGTTACTGCTTTGCCGATGCTTTTTCTCTGTACACCATCGAGTGTACACGTACATATGTATATGCGTATACATGTATACGCATTCTTAATTGTGGCACGGAATACGCAATTTGAATGATTCGCTTTTTCTTTTCTTTATTTATTTCAATCGACAATTACGGTGGCCCCTTTAAAGGGTCCTTTTTAAGAATCCTCTTCTGGTGAATATTCATGACTTGCGGTTTTAATGATTGCTTTAGAAGATTGTATATATTAAAGTGATTGACATGATTGGATAATTAAATGGAATTTTATTCCGAATTATTTATTGCTAGATTTCTTTCAGTGAATTGTTGATTGTTACTCTTTTTTGTTTGCTAGTATTACTGGGGTTTTATTGGCGTAGCGTTTTCTCTGTGATCGAGCGTGCGGAAGAATTAAGATGAAAAGCTTCTGGTGAGAGTTGCGTTGCTCTTTATGATCAGGACGGTGGCATGAGTTAACGTTCGAGGATTGTAATAAACTTTGAATTATGCAGATGACCTTAATCTGTTTTAGCGACCAGGTGTGGACCTTTTTCTTGCAGCATTTGCCACTACGATACGGTTCTCCCTGTTATTTTATATTTTCTTCGTAAATTGTGCAATGAACTTTACCTTCATTTGATAACGTTACAATAAAAGGACGAGAATTATCATTTAAATAGCTCGACTTAAACGTCATGGAAATTGTATTTCGTATTTATTAATCAGCCGGAGAGTACCTGCGAGCATTTGTTTTCTGTTATCTTTTATTTGAATAGCCCCATAAATTAATTCGAGATGGTACACGATGCCAGTCAGTTTCTGTAATTAATCCGAGCCGTCCGATCCTCCATAATTATTCTTCAAGACACTCTGCTAAACGTGACTTAACAGATGATCGCCAGTGTGTATTTACGTGATTTTTACGTCACGTGTGTAGCGTAGCTCGTTTCTTAGTGACGTGAGTGACGTAATGACTCGTACGTGAAAGTCATTAAGCATTGGCAACATGAGAGTGCAATTGAAACGGCTCGTTAAGTGATTTAGAAGCGCATTTCCGACCACCTTTGAGCGAAGGTGGTATTAAATCTTGCCGGTATTTCTTGCGGTTTCTTTTTCTTTTCCTGATTCTGTATAATGAATGAATCGATCAGGGCCAATCGGATTTAATCGTAGTACTATAGTTGGCAACATGCAACTGTAAGCATGATTTTAATAGCATTGACGTATATAAGTTTCATTCGGGAAAATATTAATTTTCATTCAATTAATTTCATTGAAATCGTACTTCATTAAATTGACTAATATTAATATTTTCTTTCTTCAAAAGAGGGTGGTCGAAAATATAATTACTAAATTTAATCTAATTTCTCTTATACATATATACATATCATCTGCGAATAATTAAATCCTCGTGCGTCGTCTGTCCATCGCGATTTTGTTACGAAACACAGATCGCCCGTAGGAAACGGAGCGAACGTCGTATAATTACAGTATGACTGTTCGTCTCAACACCCACGTGTGTTCATCGTACACAGAATCAGGGGTGCTTCGTCGTGGTTTCTTTTATATCAATTCGTGGATCACCGACACAAGGGTCATCGACATAACGCGAATTGACAGCGAGTATCGCGTGTCGGCATCGCATAGTGTGCTACCGAGTGATTCATGATACGGTTGCAATCACAATTGTCGAGTGCAGACATGTGTCGACACGGGAATATCCCTGTCCTACGTGTCATTTGCAATAAACATAGCGTGTACAATCACTGTGTAGGTGTGGTCCGGACTATATTTCTATCGCGATTCCTGTCGCACTGTTGCTTCAAACATCAAACAACGTGATTACACTGTGAACCGCGATAACGATGCACCGTGTCATTTGTTAGTATAAAGTTATTGATAATATTTATCTCGGAAGCCTTGAAACTCTAAAACAGTTGCAGAAATGCAACGAAACTTAATAATCAGGATAATACGCTACAGATGCAATTATTAATAATACAATGAAATAAAATACGTTTAAAATAAATACGCTAAATACAGATTCGAAAAATATTTCATAATTTAATGAAATCCTCGAACGACAGTTTCTCCGTTCTTTTCTTGAAAATCCAAAGTCCTGCTATTGTTTTCCTAAAACGAAACAGGACCCTGACACCTGGAACACAGTGGAGCTGTCGAAATTCCCTGCCATATGATGATATATTACCCTCGTCATCCGTGAAAGTTTCAGCGCTTCTCGTTCGAAGAGAATTGGGAATCTCCGACATGCCGATCCTCTATCTCTTTCGAGTACTAACAGTTGTTCTGTCCGCCATATGGCAGCAAAATGCTCACCTACGCGTCACTTGGGCAAAATTGCATTGTTGCCCTGCGGTCCTCGACGGACACATGCTTCCTTCGTGTGCAGCTGAGTGCCAGAAATGAAAATAACGTGGCCCGAAGGCTTGGGAAAACCGTTTTATGAGCGTCAAGATTTATAGTTCCTCTCGACTCTCGAGCTCTCCTTTACATCGCATTGATTAGAAGGTCTGGTAAGTTCTGCTTCTGTTTACCCAGCTGAATTGCGTTTTCCATGGTGATGGAACGGTAGAGCGATTTTATTTGAGAAGAAACTGGAGACGGGAAAGAATACGCGAAGGGAAAAACGGAAATAGGAAAACTGAGGAAAGGGAGACATGCGTCGAAAAAATAGATAACGGAGTTTTCTGGAAAAGTCTAAAAAAAAGTCGGAGCGAAAATTTGGAAAATTGAGGTAGCAGAAAGTGCAATAACTCGTGGATTAAAAGAGCGTCGAGGTATACACTGAAGTAACACACAGAACACACAGTATTAAAAGACAACGATTGATGAGGAAAGAAAAATATATTTTCTTAAGTAAGACCCGAACAATTGAAAACGAACAAACTCAGAACAAGGATGTCTTATTACGTATGATATTCTATCGCAGTTTTATTTTTAGCTGTTCATTCAACTCCTCGATTAATAAACGCGGAAAGAAATATACTTTCCAGAGGCAGGATAGCCATAACCGTTTCTTCGAAATCAATAATAAAAGCATGGAGGGTTCATTCGTTTAATTGGCCGAACGGCTGATAAGACGGACAAATAAGAGCATGAAAGATGTCGTGCGTATGCAACTGCAGTTGCATTGTTCCATAGCGCGTATGGAAGTGGGTCGTTCGCATCGCGACCCTTGATGAAACGATGCTGATTAATTCGTTCTTTCATTAATACGATTAAGATCGGCCAATTAATCTGCCCGACGAGACCCAGTTCCATTCCTGATTGATCTTGTTAGCTGTGCACCACGGATCTGACTCTGTTGCATGCTGTTTCCCAGTCATTTATTTAGTGCATGATAATGCACCACGCAATGGCAAAATTTATTGCCCTCTTTTTGTTCTGTCGGCGTTTCCTTTATATTACTTCTAGACAGTCGTATCTTCATCTTTTTTATCTCGTGCGGAGGATTTCGATGCGTTTGCGACACAGAAATCTGTTATTAGCGACAGGAGTGATGTAATCGAGCAAACCCAGGTATCGAATAAGGATAGTTCCAGAAAAATGTACGAAACCGTAAGATTCAAGTGCGACCAACGCGATGACGATTCGTTCTGCCAAATCTGGCGCCCACATGCTTGTCTTCTGACCATTATTGGCTGTTTGCCCTATCTGGAAAAGTTGTTCGGTTGCTCAAACACGTACAGGTTGCTAGAAACGAAAGTCGTCACACGCCCACGTGCTTTCCTTGAATTTTTATCATTTCATGGGATCCCATTTGCCAATGCTCGACACTTTTTCCACGGGATACCAATTCTCTTGAACCGTTTCAATGAAATATCAAATTCGGCTATCAACAGATAGTCCACTGCCATAAAAAATTCCGCAATTGTCGGTAATAATTAAAAAATGAAATATCGTACAATTTTATGTTACATTATATAAAAGACTTTCGCTCCAATGTTAAAAAAATTATTCGTCGGTCTGGAAGTAATTTTTTTTTATCGCCGTATGTAAATACGTATCACGGGTGTACGTATCTTCTGTTTTCGTGATCAACAACGAAAGGGAATCTTACATGACGAGCAAGTCGCTCGTTTTTGCTCGCACAAGCGGCGCGAGTGAATTGTAAATTCCCGCAAGAACAAGACACAGTTAATCTTGATCGCTAATCGAAGCTGCTGAATGGCCTTGAATTCATTCAAAGACACTCATACGCTTTGCCTCGAATGCCCACACTATCGGCAGATGCAAATTACGCTCGAGGAATATTCAATTGGGTCTATAATTGCTCGTGACCGAGATAGAGTCGAGGACTTCGCGATCCTGGAAAGCGGAACCGCGCCGTTTCACTCAAGAAAATTCGACACTGAACGGATCGTTAACGGATTTATCATTATTGAACCAACGGATCGCAAGATTGCATCGGCTCGGCTTGGATTGTGCTCAATGAACATTGGACGGAAATGAAATTACTCGTGAGCAAGAATTTTAATTGAACCGCGAGATATTCTTGGCTGTGGTTATGCTTAGAAAGGTATGAAGAGATCGTTTCGTATCAATTTATGATTATGTGGAAATTATTTTATTTGTGTTGGAACGATTTCATGTGGACATTGGATGGAAATTGAATTGTAAATAATGGGAATGGAATTCAATGATGCCTGCTGGTTTCTACGATGACAGAAATTGGTTGGAATTTGAATGAACATGTTGCATTGATTATTTTTAAGAGATTTTTCAAAGTTCATAAAAATTGAAGGCTAAATAAAACGGTGGACAATTTGAAAGGGGAGATCCGAGTTGTCACGTTTGAAATGATTGTTTCTATTGTACCGCGAGAGGAGCATTAGAATTCAGGCTCGATATAGATGTTTCCTGTCGATAGCGTCGAAAAATTACCACGCACCCTAAAATGTTCGCTTTGTCGGCTCGTAATTAGAATACAAACCGCGCGTGGCGATGGGTCCTGATAATCTTACAATTACTTATGCGAGTTCAAGGAGTGAATGCATAATTATCCACCTGTTCGAAATGTTCATTTTTACATAGTAAACTCGGCACTGTCGCGTACAAATTTTGGACGTTCCTAAAAAACTCTACCTATTATTATTATAATATCATTGAAAACTGTTATCGCACGAAATGGATAGATCCCACACATTGAATCGGTTTTCACTTAATTATTCCCGAAGTAAATGCAAAATATATTTATCTCGCCTGAATGTAATTTAATCGATTCGTCGTCCATAAAACTCTTCACATAGTTTTCCCCGATTTAAATAATTATTCTCGCAAAGTCCTTAATAAATAGTATTCGTGGTAAACCTCGTTTTAACGGGCACACGATTGAAAAGCCGATACAAAATCAAGTAACACATTTTCATCCATAAATAACGTCGTGCTTCAACCACACGTGATATCGCCGTAGACGGAAAAGAACCGCCCTTCGCGTTAGCCGTTGAAAATCTATAAATCGACATTGTTCATCAGTTGATCGTACATCAAGTAACCTGCCACACGCTCCTATCCACGCGATTTCGCTTCGGGTGATTGAAGCTTTGCTCACAGCGAAGGCTGATATGTGTATGAGGTGGTGCTCCTTATAAAGTAGCGGGGCCTCGACGTCGATACGCCTCCGTTCGACTTGCGTCATCGACTGATCGTACGTCGAGACGAGTTGCGTGCCCTTAAATTCCTCTTGCACAACGGAACTTCGAAATGTTGCGTGAAACATTCCAGTGGTACGATTTCCTGAAATTTCCTGTTAAATCGCTGTCACTGAGAATCGGGTCACGGTGGTGTTCAACCCCTTAACGACATCCCACAGTTGTAGTTCATTCTCGGTCAAGGATGTATATCAATTTGTATGCAGAGTTAATCGATAGGCGATTGTTCCGATCTTCGGTTTGCGATGTAACACCTTCCTCGAATTTTCCGTATGTTTATTTATTTAAATTTTGCAAATATTATATACGAAATAAATTATAGTTTCATCGTTGCACGATTAAGTCGTATTTAATTTGAAATATTATAATGTTATAAAAAGCATAGACAGTATCATGTTTCATTGCAAGCTCGTTTAGCGGCAAGTTCGTTTTGCGCTTCGCAAGTCTTGCCGAGATATGTCTAATAGCATATAGTGGAAATTTCACAACAATTCGACGCAGCTGTTTTAACGGAATTTCGTTACGCTCGGCGATAATGCATCCGAGTTGCGTGTGCATATCGTGCGGAAGGCGTATTCTACCTGGTTTTAAATTTCCTAGCACGCACAAGCTCATTACCATATGGACGTTCCTTGGGAAGATCTCGAGTTCGCTGAACTCTGTACCTTAATCGGGATTTCGATTTTGAAAATCGGATAGGCGAACGTTTCCAAGCGTGTTTGATTTTCCCATTGATAAATATACTGATGCAGTAGATTTTCAGAAACTTGTCGCGATTGAAAGGGGATAAGCAATTTTTCTTAGTAATTCTTTACTTTAACACAGTAGTTTAACGTAAGCATTGAACAGTTTTATCGTTTCTCTTTGAAGCTCATAGTTCATAGATCTCTTGAGAGCTTTAAATTTCGGCGCGTGGTACTGATTTCTACTTCTTGAGTGTTCCTTTCAGGTAGATCGTAAGGTTGTGAATGAAATTCATCATGAGAAAAAAAGACATCACGAGATTTGACGTGACTTGTCAGGTTCTATGTGATACTTTCCGTGGTCGTATAGGAGGCACTTCCCTTTGTAAGGTCTTAAAGTGTTACGTGATTTCCGGCTTGAAATACAAAGGCTGCATTACAATCGTTGCTCCTTATGCCTGTACACGTGTTTCTCTGCTTAATTATAATAGCTATGGCGAAAGGTAACGAATTAAATACGTTTCTCCGTATGAGACAATATGCAATAACATTCATACAGAAAATGATCGATTCCTTCATCTCTAATCTTGATTACACAGTTACATTTTCTCATGTGAACGGTTCACCTACTTTTAATCACATTAATTTGTTCGTCGCGAAACAGTCTGCGTTTCATTCTACGTGAATTCAAAAAATTTGAATTAAAGCGGAGCAATATTTCGAAACGAAATAAAGAGAGAAAAAAAGCAACCCTTAAATCAATTCAATTATTCCTAGCGGGGGCTGCTAAGCTCCATTGTTTTACTCAACGCCCACGGTCGGCATTGAAATACCATAGAAACTTTATTATTCGAACCGTCCGAATGGAGACACTTCAATATTAAAACAGCTGTCCATTCATTCGAACCCGCCATCTTATTAAAACCCTTCAACAACATTACCCCTCTGCACAGCCGCGAATAAAAAAAAACCTCCACCATCAAACCCACAACAATCTCTCGCGATTAAAACAAACTTCGAAATTCCCGTACCATAAGAGGAAACAGCCCAAAATCGTCACTCATCCTGTTTCACCCTGCGTCCAAACGACCCAACTACCCGAATCGTCCACCCCAACGCCCACCTTCCCCCGCTCGTGCCCCCGTAAACCCCATAAACAGCAAGCAACTCGAAAATCGACGCTGCGTCCCTCTCAAACGTTCCCCAAGCCTTTTCGGCCATCGTAATCCTCCCGTTCCACCTCGACACCTCTTCCCACGCGAGCCGTGGCGTGTATAAATTTGTCGCGAACAGTTTCGCCGCGTTTTCAGAGATCAAAGCTCCGGATGGGGACCATGTAAACGTATACACGTATCCGCAGACAGAGGCTGTTGCATCGCGCCACGAATGGAGCCGTACGTTTTTGCCAAATACGGCCATTACAAACGCGAGTCTGTCGCGTCGCGATATAAGTCAATACGACGGTCTCGCGTGCCGCAGACGCCAAAGGGTACGCCGATGTTCACCAGCCTCTCTAATTCATGCACGCGTGCGATTTTTCGCCGCGATATGCAGCGAAATTTTTGCGCCACCAACAGTGGACGTACGCGTAAAAGGATTACGAACCGGGCGACGCGGACGTATCGCCGTGTATCAATGGCGAGGATGGATTTATTTATTGGCCCATTCAGACGTTCGTCCACGCTGATTGCGTCGGATGCGTGGGAAAAAAAGACGGGCTTTTCCACGATTTTTCTACGGTTGACGGGGATTTATTGCACCGGCGAGATTGTTGCGGTTTTTGTTTTATTTATCGTTGAAGGTATATTTTGTACTTCTTTTTTTCTTGCGCCGTGCAGGGTGGGATTCGAGTTTTGCATTTATTGCGTTTGCAGGGGGATGGAAGTGTATGAGTGGTGCGAATCGTGTACGGTGTATGTATGGTAAAAAAAAGTGAACGTCTGCAAATGAATTCTGATTTCATGGAAACGTTTTACTGTGGCATCGATTATTTGCAATTTGAAAAATAATTGCGTCAATCAGCGCAAGCGCATATGTCGCATTCCAAGTTAAAGATCTCCCGGGATGATTGCAATTCATATCTTCAAATTCTCCCCTTGCGTAATTTACTCTTTGCCGTTTGGAAGAAGAAAAAGTTCAGTACAAATCGCTAATGGGTATGACGTGAATAACTAATACGGACTGGAACGTGTATGACTGCGCTCGACTTTAAACGTGAGCGAAATGAAAGAATGGTTTCTCGTAATTTGTTACAAGTTTCTTGCTCGATCGTTCCCTCGACGAAGTCATGATAGATTTATTTATTGATCGGTTGATGTATTCATAAATGCTGATTGCCGCGGGGGACTGAATGTTTTCATAGGGTACGCGTCTAACTGTTGATTTATGCAACCAGTCGACTCCATAGAGGAAATACTCTTGTGCACTTCTTGCTTTTCGCTATTCCTAATTGAAATTCCGAGCGAATTAAGTGCTCCGCTATTTTATGACGTTATTGAGTCGTTTTCAGCTTCATTCTCATTAGGATTGGTACGTCAGGCACCATGTTATTTCACCGTCGCCTGTATGTTTATCTTTGATACAATTTTGTAAGTCATAAGTCACTTACATTGGTTTCTCATGACAGAAAGTATTCCAGTGTCGAAAGGAACCAGCAGATATTTCATCAGATGTCTGACTTGGAGTATTTTTCATGCTTTTTAAATACTTTTTATAGGTTGACAGAGTTGACATTAGACAGAAATTGAAATTAAATATTGTGAAACTAAATTCAATAGTTAAAGTTTATTATATTTAAGGAGCGGATGAAAAATTTTAATAAATAATCGAGTTACTAAAATTAAGATAAATTGAAGATTAAATTAATTCAATACTGTGACAGGATACTTTAGAGTTCTTGATTAAAGTATAATAGACAAAATAAGGATGTAATGTATTTACCATTTTATTTCAACTGCAATCCAATAATCCATAGACCAAAATTAACCAAAATCGAATTATTATTTCGATTAAAATTTGTGGGCGCACATTCTAAAATATATGACCACAAGATTCCATCAAACTTGACGAGCAAGGTGTGCTCGCGAGCTAATTTAAGAGACGCTAAATCACTGCACCTGTGCATCGACCAATGCACCTGCAGGCTTTCATTAGCACGTACCTAGGCCGTAGCATCCAATAAATATAAGGTGGTCGAATATATATTCGACACGTTGCCGTGTATGGGCTTGCAGAACACCTCGTGAAATGAGTTTGCAGCTTTCGTTGCAATTTTACGCGACCATAAGTGTTGAAACGTTAAGTATACATATGTATATCTGTACCCGCATGATAATTTATCTGAACTGTTGCTAAGTGCTGCAAGTGGTAATCTATCCTCCAAATGCGTTTCGCGTGTTTGCATTGCTTAGAGACTAAGTATCGAGTATAGTAGTAAATTGGGTCACATTTGAAATTGTAATTTTCAACTTTCATTTCACACATCTTATCCGTATGGTCAATTTTGACGCGGAGGTTCAATCAACGTTGTATGAAGATGTTGTATAAAAAAAAAGTACGCGCAGTCTTGAAGTACCGTGGTATTATTGCAAAAGACTTGCGATAAGATATGAATATCAGCGAGATATTTCGCGTATTGCTTGAACGAGTACATATTTGTTAGTGAGTCAGTATGCAAATTGAAGCAAATTAACTGTTATCGTGCGAGGCACACTTCAATCGTTATATTTAGATTTCACGAACGAAAATGATAAAAAAGACTTTCATTGGAAGCAAAAAAGTATTAGCGGTGGTGCGAGAAAAAAAGGGGTCCTTAGACGTTTGCGTTCGTATTATCCTGTGGTACCGGTTCGCCCCTGCAGTTTTCATTCCGGTGCACGCGTCACGTTATTATTGGTGACTCTAGTTCCTCACGATTACAACAAAAATAAAGTGGGCGAACTTTAAGCCCCCGCCAGGTTCGACCCACGTTTACTAATTAAAAAATCTTGTAATAATATCGAGTTCCTACAATTGTTCGATTCGTCGTACATAAAATATAATTATTAATCCACCGAGTTGTATTCATTGTATACCAAATCTTATTTTGTAACGTCATTAAATTCCTTATAAATTATCGCATCGAAAGAATAGTACAATACAGATAGTCATTTATATACTATTAATTGTTGCGGTACTCTCCGTCGAGCTCCTGGAAATCGTGATTAGAAACTTTATTACGTTAATTGATTCATCACTGCGATTCGTCGCCGCTTGCCGTTTGTTCTTATCAAAGCGACACTTTGCAATTCCGGCGATGCGTGGCGCAGACTTGTACACAGCTTACATAACTCGCATAATCGTCTCCTCCACCTCTGCCAGTCGTTGTTAACGCACGCTTTTGCACGCGTGTGCGACTCTTACCTACACTGTGGCTGTAGTCTAGAAGCTAGAGTATGCCAAGGTTCCCTCGTAAATGGTACCATTTTTGCGCTTTAAACGGAGACGATGATCGTCTTCCCGACAAAAGATTCTCAGTTCCTTTGGAGCGTGCTGTTCAAGTTCGAGCAGCATATTTTCCTCGTCGTGTGTCGCGAATGTTGAAACGGAGCAAACAGTTTTAAATGATTTCTGGGAATTGTAGAATTTGCAATTTGTGAATTAAATTTTTTTAATAACCTTTTCGTTTCAAAGGGAAGCCTGATGAATGGTTGCATTAAAGGGTAATGCATTTTTTATTTGAGAAATTTTTTAAATTGCACTTATTTTATTTGACATTTATTTATCAGCATCGTACAGGGGAAATTTATGGCATTGCTCCCGTCAGAATAATGGGCAGTATTTATTCTCAGTGAAGTGCAAGAGATCAGACGATTTCTCTGGCATTTATTCCATTGTTCACTGATAAAAGGCTATGCATCATTTATCAGTCCCGGGGAAGACAGTAACATTCGAAAGTTATTTTTACTATGGTTATGGTGAATATTATTTGCGATTTTAAAGAATTAGGTTAATTCAAAATAGAATATTTTCTTATCTCGTGCAATACAATATTTTGAACCGTATACACCTATTTAATATGAGGGTAATTTCAAGTTATCACCCCTAGTCAGACGCACCCTTCCAAGATAATTACACAATCTATTACCGTATCTAACAATCTTCGTATTGTCTGCACACACCTTTGCCAGCACAAAATGATTTAACGATAAAAGCCGATCTACTCTCAAATTTAATTAAAATAAATAGATGATCAAAGTTTTCAAACTCAGTTCCCTTCCAAAATTAAAATCACAATATTAAATATATAATATCTATTAATTACTGCATCGTAGTTCACTATTTTCTTTTCTTATTAAAATACAAAATAAACAAAATTAGGCTTGCATCAATTACTTTACTAGGCTGTACCACGTTTCTTCCTGTATACCTGTAAAGTGATATTTCGAAAGTAACCAAGTTCTAATTAAAATAACCCCGCACACTAACCTGAACATTCTGACACCGTGGAACGAACATCCAGCAATGCCGTATCCCATAAAACCGAGAAAAATTGTGGTAGCAAACGTGTTACCTGGTTTAATAACTCGTCTCTTGGTCGGATCAGTTACTGACTCTTGCGCCACTGTTCAAAATAGCTCGCGACCACTGACCTCGATCTCGGAAATACGTTGCCATCATCGTCTTTCCTTAACGATGCGGTAATGATGCCGAACGATGACCTGTTTAAGATTAACGATCGATCTAGTGAGGCAACATCATCGACGTTTCGTCTGCGTTTTATTGTCGCCGTCTGATTTTTTTTCTGCAGCCCTGAAGCTCGTCAGGATTTAATATAATTCTGCTGTTTCCCTTTTGCAGGGCGATCGTGGGTGCACCGGAGGCAGAAACACCTCAGGCTGGCGTTTACAGAGGCGGTGCTGTATACAAATGCGACATCGCGGCTGATGATCGATGCACGATGATCCATTTCGACACGAAAGGTAAGATTTTACAATTCATTTTCCAGCCAGAGAAAGGCCTTTCGTGATTTTTTTTGTGATGAAATTCGTATAGGATGTTTTTTACAAATTATTACTGATGATATTGCAATATTCGATAATGAAGATTCCGGTAATTAAATCGCCTGCAACATGTTTTGTGGCGAATTTGTTTGCACTTACAAAACGGCATACGAATAGCACACTTACAAATCATATCGCATGCAGTTAATCAGAAATGATATTACAAATAGTAACACTTGACCCCCTTAATCAGCTACAACGCATTGAATTTCCATTTCAATTCCATTTCAAATTCAACAGGGGCAACAAATTAAAAGAATAATCATTTATCGTCAGTTTAACGTTACTCGGAGCATTTCTGGCACAATTACGAATAAATTCCCTCAATTAATTTCCTGCCACTTAAATTCTCACGTACAATTCCCATAATTGTCGCAAAAGGGTCGCCAGGTTTTATGCAAATCGTTGAAAAAACTGTCAAGCATATTGCAAAGGAGTATCGTATACCGGAAACACGATCAGATTAACTCTTTCAGCTTCCTTCGGGGCTCAATCCGATATCTGTCTTCCGGTTCTTTCTTCCACTTGCACTCTCGCACTTGCCGTGGGCATTGAAAGGTACAACTTCAACAGGCCACGGTGTTACTAACGAGGGTTCGTATCTCGTGTTCCACTGGCTGTTCCCAGTCGCTGACCCACATTCTGCCTTTCCACCCGCTGTCAGAGCCCTCGAGGAGCTTCGTAATATCAGCTGCCAAGCAACCGGCTGACTGGTTATAGGCTGTTCTATTCCCGGCGACTTTCCACCAACCCTGTCGTTGACCCCTCTTACAGTAAAACTGTTTATCGCGCCTGTACCTATCGATTTCGTGCAATTTCTCGATGAAAAAATAAAAGTGTGTTCGATAGTTCACAAGATCGTGTCGCGATTGGACCGTGGTCTATGTCGGAGCGAATTGTATCCATTGGAAGATATATCGTGTTTCCAGATAGACGGAAAAGATTTAAACGAGGTTTCACGCGTGACTTTATGCGCGCTGTAAGTTGTCGTTAGAAGACAAATTCGGATCGTTTCTCGTAGGTATTGTCATATATTTTCTCCGCTTTGAAAAGAAAAATAAAGGGTTGCGGCTTTCTTAATCGGAATAGTAGGACGCTGACAAATTCTTATGCTTTTCTTCTTATTCAATTTAATCTTGTACGGTCAATTTTTCCACGAAATTAGTTACGAACTCCTGCACCTCCTATTCTCTAATGAATTTTAAGTTGACCCTGTTTTATCAATCACCTTCTGAAAATACTAGAAACCAACATTATCTCATTTCTTCGATCGAGGATGCAGTCTTATCATCGCCGTTATTCGCAGCATCGCGAAAGAAGAGAGATGAATCCTCGCGAAAAGAACAAAATCTTAACGATTCAATCCCAGGCTAAATAGCAGTTGAAGCAAAAGGAACGTGCTGCACACGAAGCAGCGGGCTTGCATAAATTTCCACGCAGACGGTGATTCAAATTAATAATCACGTGCAAGAACGCGCGCGCCCGATACGATCTTCCGTTTCAACGGAGAACGCTCGCTGGAGAACGAACGCTAATGCCACGATGCAAATTAGCAGAATATCGTGCCGCTGCGAGTTAGACGTGCTTGCACACCTCGTAACGATCGTATCTGGCGGGTCGAGTACGATTCAGGACCTGTAATTCGCTGCCTCGAAAGTAATCGACTGTTCGAGAGCAATCGCCGAGAGATCACCGGTACGAATTCTCTGTGTTCTCGTGCAGACCGTGTCAAGTCGATTACAAACGCGTAACGTGTACACGAATTTATTGTTTTCTGTTCGTTCGTTTGTTTGTTTTTTTTAGACGCGAGATATCTTTATTGCAATTGAATATTTGATCTGTCGCAGAGAATCGATAAAAATGACCAAACCGTAATCATCTGTTTCAATTTATAATATTCTCGATGTTATTGATAATTTCAGTGATCTTCATACATGCATGCATCTACGATAATAAGAAAATATTATTTACGAGGAAATTCCCAGCGGGGAAGAAAAAAGATACGGCCCCTTTTTTGTCAAGGATGAAAAGTAAGAAGCCCTCAGTTTTCATGCACGACAAGTGCTCTCTCCTATCACTCTTATTAACGCGATGTCCCCAGAAGTATTCTCGGTTGATAGAGAAACCGTTTCACAGACTACATACACACGATCGTGCCACACGCTACATCCAATTAGTCTGCCGTCTGCCTCAGTCAACGTAGCCTGCCCGAACACTTCGCTGTGATCGATAATTAGCGTGATCGTATGCTCGATCTTGCCTGGATCTTGCCCCGATCTTGTCCAATTAGAGTCGCACTCGATAGTCCTGGTCGTTTGTTACATTAGTTTCTCGCGTACACGTCCATGCAGCCCTATATGCCATTAAATTTCACCTCTCCCTTTTGAATAGGAAATTGTCAATTTCTACTCCCAATATTCTCACTGTGATTCTTAGGAATCTTTCTGTCTTTGATATTGAAGTTCGTGGAAGACGCGAGACATGAAAAATAAACGAAAATCGAGCCGCCTTTTAATCTCCACCCAGCGATATTGTTTTCGCTCGCTAACAGTGGCTATTTTCGAATTGTAACGCTCACGCGTCACGGACCGCATTTTGCCCCGTAGGCTAACTCGCAACTATTTTAAATCGTGCTCGTGAAAAAATATTGTCTCCGGTGGTTCATTTATTTTCTAACAGTTGCTGATATCTTTCATCGTAGTTGTAAAAATTACAAAATAGATAATAAAGTCCGATCTCATTTTTACAAGTTTGTTAATTACAATTCGTTTCATCTGATAAATAACAATCAATTCTTTTCACAAGACAACTGTTTCACGATTCCATTCAAGATCATTCAAGAATTTCATTAACGCGGAATCATTGTTAAAAATCTGTCCTCGTCAAAACGCGACACTCGTCTCTCCCCGCCTCGGAGCAACTTCAAACCAACCCCTTCTCATACCATTATAGATCTTCTGCCTATGCACCCGAGACCACGTTTATCCCTCGCCCCCGATCGATAGATCTTTCGATCCCCGATAGACAGCCGTATTCCAATCGCTGCGATTCCGTGTGCGTACGAGGAAGCGACTCGTATCTCGCGCGTGTCTCCTGGAGGTCAGTCACTTCTTCGGGTTCTCGACCGTCGCGTCGGTTTCTCGAACATCTCGTCGTCGAGGAACTCCTCGCGTGGCGTACACCCTGCAGAGTGGCGTGGCGGGCTGTCCACAGATACCTGGAACCGTCCTCCATGCAAGAAGTCGGCTCTACCTAATACAGAAAACCGTAAAGGTCGTTCTACCTACGGGCCTGCATGGACGTAGGTTCGGCATTTCTTGCGGGCCACCACCTGAGGATCTTCAGGGAAGGTCGCGTTGCTTCATCGACTGGTTCGCGAACCGCGTGCTTAATTGACGTGGCCTTAATGAGCACGGCGAAATAATTGGGCCGCGATAATCGTGCCAGCGTTCGTCCGCTCGTTACCTATTATTCATCATTGCTTCCGTTGGGGTCGACGGGGAAGTTTCGTTTTAACGATTGCATTATGACATGGCAAAGGTTCCACGATTAAGCAATCGTTTTTGGTAGAAATTATTTTATTCGTTCAGCGAGGGAAATGGAAATGGATTTTTCGAGGAAGATAAAATCAAGGATAGATATATGTCTGCTTGCTTTTTGAATGTTTCACGTACGCCGTGTCAATTAAATATGATAAAAATTTAGTTCGTTTTTTCTGCAAAAGCGCGTCTCATAAAATTAATTCTTTTAATTGGTGTCATCAACGTTATTTCAATCGAAGTAGCATCGAAGAATTAAATTCGCCTGAGAATTTTTCAATCACATTTCATTGAGGTTATTGAGTAACAGAATTTTAGTTGCCGAAGGATTTCTCGATTCGCCGGTTATCCACGCGCCTTCGGCTACGTTCGCGAGTTAAGGGATAGGAAGCGAAGGACAACTTCCGTTTAAGGGTTACGACTCGCCGATACGGCTAACGGGTTCATTCCATTCGTAAAATCGAGAAAGAAAAATCCAAGGTGTACTCGCTGAGAATTCTTCACAGTGACACCTGCTCGTATCCACCCTTTTTACAGGAATATTTGTATGATGAATCTAAAAAAGAACTCTCGTTTCCTGGAATCCATTTAATTTTCATTTCTTACGTCAACCGACGAGCATAGAATTTCATCATTTTCGTCGATGAAATTTATTTCGCGTCAGAGAATTAGTTAAGAATAGCGCGTGCAAAATATTTATATTTGTTACGTCTACTATGTTTCTGTTTGCAGGAAATAACCACGTCAGAAATCCGAATGTACCAGGTGGATTGAGCCAAGTCGATAACAAAACTCTTCAATGGTTCGGTGCGACAGTGTCAGCCTCGTTGAAAGATGGAGGACCTATTTTGGTGAGCGAAACAGACTTTTTAATTCGTTATTCGACCAAGCGTACAGGTCATAATATTTGCTCTCCAACCATATAAATATTAATTAAAATAACTACTGAATATCTGCAGAAAAATTATGCTTGTTGCTCTAGGAAAAATTACAGCTGGTAGATTGTATATAGTGGTCCAATTAATGGTAGCGATAAAAAGGGGTTAAAGGGAATTATATGCTTCTACATAAGATACTTCTAAAGCTCCCCTTTTACGTGACCGGGAGACTTATAAAGGTACAAACGCAGTAGTTACGAATAGACAAGGGGAACGTATGAGAAATTACAGACGTACGTTCTTAGAAGACCGCACCTTCTATTTCAGGAATCGAAAACAAACCAATTCTGGTTTCGTTCTATGTTCCCGTTGCCACGTCTAAACGTCTTGCCATTATATCGAGCCACGTATAGTTACTGTGGCGGCTGATACAAGTTCTGCCAATAAGGAAAAGTACAAGAAACACGGTATAAATTATCAAAGAATTAATTAGTGTCGCAAAATAATTCGCACAAGATGGATTGCTGGGTTCTTCGAGTTCTTTGAAACAATTCTTCGATACGTTACCCCCACAAGAATTTTGATTCCTAAACTAGCAGCAAAGTGTTATATCCATACTATACCATAAAATAGTAATTAATACAGTACAGATACCTATTCGAACCTTTAAATATTCCGCGTAATATAAGTTACTTAAAATGTTATTTCAATAACCACAATATATCATAGACTATATCATATATCATCGATATTTCTCTACGATTTACACGCACCTATTTCGCACGTGCTGCATTCGCTCTTCCATAGAAGAGCATCGCAATCAGACCCGACGAGTGTGGTCCGGATATCAATCTAAGCTCGAAGATCTCTGCCCTTCGCGAAGGGCCGGTCCCTTCTTTTCCTTCTTTTCCTTCTTTTCCTTCTTTTCCTTCTGCACGCGGTCTCTATGATGTACTGCCGCCCTTATCTTTATATGCGTTGCACTTGGTCAGATCTATTCCGCACGCATGTGCGGATGCGCATCACGCACGGTTGCGGTGTGCCGGACGTGAAGATTGGAGGAACGGAAAAAGGAGAAAGCCGCAGGGCCGACTGGGATTTTTCGACTGACGGTTTTGCAGAGGTTGTCGTTCGGGGTCTTATAATTAGATCCAGAACCTCGACTATTTTATTCGACTGCTACTTTTACGTAATGCGAGTTTCAAGGGGGCGTTTTACGAACCCAAGTCTTTCGGGGGTGGTTCTGATAAATTTTTCGTAAACGTTTCGTTTCATTTCTCTCCTGCGAGTACTTGGAGCGTATCTGTTTCTCAATAATAATTTACTTTAGAGACGTTGCAATTTCTCTGCTATTGGCGCGAGTTGTAAATTGAACTATATTCGGCGGATTTGAGAAACATTCAAATCACTAGCTTCGATCACAATGAAATAGCAAATAAATTGAAGAAGAATATTCTGGCGAGATACGCTCTGCAGAAATTTATTACAAGAGCAGCTCTTCTAATTGATCTTTTTCTCTCAACAACTTCACCAGACCGTATCCAACAGAAATTTGTCTCAATTCTGTCCCTCCTCCCCCCCATCTGACCGGAACTATTTCTAGCACAATTCTGCCGGACAACACAATCGTTCCACCAGCATGATACCACATCCGTGACGGCTAAATGCAGTCCGTGGACAAACCGTTCCTCGAATTCGATTTCAGCGTAGAGAAATCGGCGGTGTCATGTCGCGGCACACGGGCTCCCATAAATAAGGAGCTGCACTCCTACGTGAGAGACGTATTAGCGACGATTATCGTTCCCATGGCCGTGTAATTTTCGCATAGCGATACGTCGCCGCGGCATTCTCATCCCCCTCTGGCTCCTGCATTATGCGGGAATTATCTACTTACTCCAGAATGCGAGTGCACGTTCCATGATAAATGCCGGGCCGCTTTTTCCCTTCTTCCTCGCTTTCTCCGCCGGGACAATCGCGATACGCGGATTAAAGATAAGCGATTATTCCAGAGGATGCCGTTCCCTTTTTTTACTGGAACCGTACTTGCTCGTCGAGAATTCTAGATTTTGCTGTTGGATACAAAAAATTGACCGCGAGAGAACCATGGTGTTATCAAGATGTTATAAAGCACCTTTCAATGCGATCTATAATATAACTCTTCTATTGCGTTCAGAAACCGAGATGGTTTCGTATTAGTGCAAGTTCTTAATTTGAATCTTAACCTTTGAATTCTGGTCAAATTTAACGAAGAATGTTGCGTTATTATTTCAATGAATTGATGGAAAATAATAAAGGTGACGGAAAGAAATTAAAATGCACGTACACACAGCATTGAAATTAATCGCTTCGATCGAGGAAGAAAGGGAAGAACCGAACAACTTATTAATACGATTACAGTAATCTTGTTAGAAGGAACATTATACTCAATTTCTATTAGAATGTAACTGTTCCGTTAATCGGATGCGTTATTGCTGCACTCCCGCAAAGTGGATCGCGTAAATTGCAGCTCGTCGATGATTACACGAACGCGAATTACATAATTCCTTGCTCGCACGATCGACGATGCTATCAGTCGCTTATTCCTGTCAAACAGAAGCGTGTATTCACGCGGCGCGGTCAATAAGCGATGTTTCAATCATAGAAAAAATGTCCTGTCCTACTCTGATACTATTCCATTCACCGTTGACGCGTATTCGCAAAAAAATTGACCATAAAGTAACAATAAAAGATTCATTGAAAATGTAATGTCCTTACTTGCTGAATGATTCATCGAGCGAAAATATAATTTCGTATTCCAAGCAATTAATAAAGAGATTAAATCGAAATGCCGAAAGGAAAGACGATTGAAGCTGAAATCGTTAAATTTCGGTTAATTAACGAGCCTGCCCACGGCTCGTGGGGGTTGTTCCCTGTCGTTCGGCGCACATCAAACTCGCAGGTAGACATCACCGATACGTGACGCGAATAATAATCGTCCGGCTATATCGTTTTAGCACCATAGACGATGTGTCGAAGCATTTGGGAGGATTACACATGCACCTCACGTATCCACCTCCGGTCATAAAAGGAGACAGCTCGGTGCTTCTACTCAGTCACACTATTAATTAACAAAAACTTGAATCTCTGTATAAATATCGTTCCCAAAATTCTTCGCACGGTAGCTTTGCAGCGATTCTTTGAAATTTACTGTTTCGCCCCCCTTAAGGGACGCATTGCTCTCGACAATTTAGTAATTAATAGGAAAAGCACGGCGAAAGTGACGGAATAATAATCATTAGATTTCTATTATTATTATTATTATTATTCAAGTTCAGTGTAGTGTTCTATTATGATTTCAGATATTTTTGTTAGGAACTAGCTTTACATTAATAAAAAGGAAATTGTGGCTTCGCATTGTCTGTAAAAATAGAGCAGCTAGGTGGATGAAGCTTTGGATTCTTGTTTTCTTTTAAAAATAAACTGCAATATCGTGTTTTCATTCATCGTTGAACTGTCGGTGTTATATACCTTTTTGTGACCATCCAATTCAGCGATGCTTTTTCATCCTGCTTCTTTGGCATCGTACTTCTGGTCTCTTTCTTGAACCGCCGACGTTTCGAAGATACAGCTTCTTGATTGCTGCCAGATGTTCGCGCTTACAACCTTTCTCCCTTTTCTCCTTTCTCCAAATAAGAGTATGATCCTTTTTTGTCACGCTCCGGACGAATCTTCCTCTGATCAACCCATACACCATCGAAACGCAGCATTTATCATTCCAATACAGGTGTCACTTTGCGTTAAGAAATGGAGATGCTATAGAGATTGTGAGTTACGATTGAAAAATTAAATATTTTCAAAGAGGATTCCAAGACTTTTGCAATCACTTCCGAGCAACATTTTTCAATTCGGTTTGACAGGTAAAGTTTGTTGAGAAATTTAATTTCGTTCCGCGCGCAAATATCAGATAAAGCAAAGCCGAATAGCGCTGTAAAAAGCATTCGTATTTAACCGATAATAACAAACATTGCCTTAATTTACTTACTGGTGACTCTTGAGAGAAACAAAAGCGCATAAACAATTTCTCATAACCGCTTTATTAAGCGGAACGTCTCCTCAATAAACTCAACCGCGCCAATCAATTCGAGGCAATCAAACCATATATCTCCGCCTCGTAATTTATTCGCCTCGTCAAAAACCGACCCAGAAATTTACTTCTTCTCCTCTCCTCAAAGGGACCCCGCGCACAATTTAAACCGCATAAATCGCGATCGTTTGCAGCATGGTCCGAAAAAAATCACGGGCCAAAAATCGATCTTTATTAATACACTGTCGGCGTAAAACGTCAACGTGGAAAAAGTTTCTTCACCGGGTGAACCGACTTCCAACGGTGGCGGCACGCTTCACCTACTTTCCTCGCGAGACAGCTTGCGAGCTCGAAAAACGAATGCCACGAGCGGCGGAGAGACAATGAGGGGCGAGCAAAAAGCCAAACCCGGTTGAAAGAAAGCCCGAAGATGGCAAAAACCGTGCCACGTACACGGTCCACGGGTTCGAGGGAACAATCGGCAATAATAAAATACGACGGACCCGTGGAGATAAAGCCACGTCGTCGTCGCGATCCCTCGCGGAGAATCCGATGGCAAAAACGCATCGATTAAAAGCCAAAGCGCACGGCGTTTGAACCAAAGGACACCACCGACCTCGGCGACCTGGTCTGAGAGCATAATCTTGTATAAAATTCGTGTTCCTTTTCTCAGTTGATTGAAATATTCTCGGACGGACTTGTCGCTCCAATAGCCGTGGGAACGGGAATTGTTAGCGGGTTTCTTTTGCACGGTGAAATTTTTGTTGCTCGATTTTTCGGGTGATTCTAGATTTTTATTCGGGTGGTGGACATTCTTGGACATATAATTAACAATTCAATATTCGTTAAGAAATTTAGGGTGATTTACTCAAGGATTGAATTGGTGGTTGTTAGATGATAGGGAAATTTATAATCGAATATAAAATTAAAATTATCTCAGATTGTACCTTGGACTTGAGTCGACTAATAAAATAATTATTTCCTCGAACCATGGACGTTCGTCCCACTTTCTGACTTAAAATGTAATAATTTACGCGTTCCTAATTTTCCCATAAAGATAACGGGCGCAGCCACTTTTATCTATCCGAACTTAACTACCCCTTCGTAAGAGCAGAATCTTGTACTGCGAAATTAAAATTCTCGTTTCCCTCGACCATCTTCTCATATGCGAGCGTTCCCCGAAAAGAAACGTCCTTTTTGGGAAACCAGACGGGTTCGAAAGTCCCTGGAACTGCTAGGATCGATGGGACCAAGCGAGATCGAACGTTTGTCGGCCGGCAGAATGGAAATACCATTGTCAGAGGGAATCGACGGGACAATGTTTGAGAAATTCTCGTGGTCGCGCGAGAGATACTGTGAGAAGCGGTCGATCATTCTGTCCCTGGCCTCTCGAAAGGGTGTGTAGATGCTGTTTCTTTTTGTTTTTTGTATTTGTTTTTTTTATATCCATTCGGTTTTGCCGGTGGTACGTGTTTGCTAGCCGATTGCTGCGATTGTCTGTTCCCTTTCTTTGCTGGAATTTCGTTGCGGTTTGGCTTGGAATCATATGGCTGTGCGGTTAGGATGGAATTAAGTGGACGTTGGTGACGATTTATGATAGACGCTTGGGTCGACGATTTTATTTTTGCGTTAGCGGAGAAAATGGGGAGACGATGTGCAAGACGTTTACGTTCGATTCAGTGGTGTGTAGTGTAGGTTTGTTCGAATTAATTTCAGCATTAGTTAAAAGAGAGTTTAAGAGAAGACGATGTTACTTATAAATAACGCTCTTGTGGGCCATTAATTATTTTGCGTGCGTCGTTGCCCATATATTTTTGTTCGAAATATCTTGACAGGGAATTGGTATTGCTATTCAAATTTATGATAGACAATTGGAAAGCGAATGAAAATAAGCACGAATATTAATAGACAATTCGATTATAGGTAGAGTTTCCTTATCGAATTTTCTGCTGAGAGAGTGTAACCAAGGTAAAATAATCCAAGAGGCGGAGACAATGCGCATTCCAGTGTTATGTTTTGTCGGCGGGACAAATTGCCACGTCCATTAAACGATCGCTTTTTATCCCCAGGGCAAGGTTTTCGTGCCACTGAGGCCATTTTCGCGAATCAGTTGGTGGACCAATTCTAATTGCAATTATTAACGCCGTGACAAGGTCGTGCCAGTGAAAGACCAATAAATCTTGATCAACCTTGCATTATCAAATTGTCATTACCTCAGTTGTCGGCGGAATAAAAAGTATAAATATTGATCATTTCTTTTTAGCACAACAACGTATCACGTGCTCATTAGAAAAGGACGATTTATTTTAACTTCCTCTAAACGCGCAGCAACAAACTTAGTCATCATAGTTATAAAATCAGTTCCATCCCCCAAACAATACTGAGCGAAACACTAAAGGAGAACCTAGCAGGGCTATCCATCATGTATCGTACTTCGTCGAACAAATTTGCTACCCCTTTCTGTCCCTTATTTATATTGTCCACCTCCGCTTACTAGCCTGCTCCATAATGTAACGCATTGCTCAGCCTTCAAACGTTACACGCCGCTACCGGAGGGGGTGCGATAACTCACACCTTTCCCCCCGCGAATCTGAAATATTACCCTCCCGGTGTTCCTGACATCGAAACGCATTCGCGCAACCACCGACCCTCCATCGAGTCACATGCTGCCCCGTCGTCCTTTCGTACGACAAATCTACGCTTTCCTTCACGCGCAAAGGTGAATCCAGGACTAGCCGTGGCTCGTTGTCCGTGTTACACGATTTATAAATAAGGCAGTGACTCATTGTCAGGCGACGAGGTGAGTCAACGTAACCGAAACGTCTTCCGTGCGTGCACCGCCACTCTTTTCTCTTCCCTCGGACAGCTACCGGGCGTAAATATTCGTCTGGGGCTCGTCGCTCTGTTATCCTGTCGCGGGGCAGGGCTCCTGGTTCCGAGGGTGAAGCCAGGTAAAAAATATGGCCGACCGCACACGGACAAATTTAGCGGGGATATTTCATTCCCGAACGGCTGGCGCCGTTATTTTTATCTCTTTTATATTTTCGTTCTTTCCCGTTTTTCGTTTCACTCTATTTACTGCCCGGTAGTTACGGGGGAAGGTTGGCGTATAACAGGTTCTATTTCATCGAAGCTAATTACGCGTTCGGTTATTCGCTATTTAAGCTCATTACGATTCTCTCCAACGATTCATCGTCGCGCTGTTAATTCAATTCCCATGGACAAATAAAATGTCCGATACCCGTGAAATCTTTACGACTCGCCATTATTCGTTCGCCTCGCTTTAAAGTGGACCCGGAATTCGTTTTCCTTGCGCAGCTCTGTTGATTCGCGGTTATACGAGCTGCTTCAGCGTGTTTCCTCGCGCGAGTCAGGGCGGTCCGGCGTGGATTATGCGTTAAATCGTGCGTTTACCCCGCGGTATGACAAATCGGATTAAGATCCAACGCGAACGGTGGGCTCATTTGGGGCCGTAATTCGACGTGAAATCGCCGCGTTACGGTCGCCCGGAGAACGCTCGTTGGATAAATATATTGGAGAAGATTATTGTTTCTTATGGCCCCGTGGACTTATTAAACGAGGAATTATTATCGTTTCGAAGAAACGAGCAGAGTCGATTGTGCTTCGTTTTCGTTTCCATTTCGTCCAGAAAAAAATGCGGTAAGTGAAAAGAATGGCGTAGAGACCTGATAGATTATTTGTTGAACGTGCTTGATAGTTTTATTAATGTATTTATCAGTGTATATATTATGTATTACGTGTTTGTAACACATAATAATAATGATAATAGATTTAGGGGATGAATTTCCCTGTGAAAGTTAGCGTGTGTCTTAATAACAGTAAATTACTATTCTTACATAAAATTATCGCATACTCATCGTACCAGACTATTACCGAATACCTCGCAAAAATAGGGTTGCAAGGCCTTCCCTGAAGAGCATCGACGATTCCATGAAACCGTCCCCGTATCGACTGCTCGAAAATACGGTCGATCTATCCTCGTTGGTTGGCGGTGGTCGTGGCCGACCCGAGATGACCTCATTCCCAACTCAAAAATAACTTACTGCTTGCCTGGTCGTTCTCTTATATACGAACGACACGTCCAGTTAATTCGTTTTCTCCAAAAATTTATCGACCACCAAAAACTAGAAGAAAAGACGAGGAAGGAAAGGACGGGTAATAATGAAACGGGAGGGAAAGAATGGAAAATAGACGAGTTTTAAATGGGGAGCACCATAATGGAATCCATGTTTACTAGCTTCGATGAACTTTCCAAGTTAGCATTATCGTGTTCCCACCAACTTGGCTACAATGGAAGTGCATTAAGAATTGCAAGGAATATTGCGTCGGATAAAATAGTGGCACATTGTTTTAATTTATGGCGACCTGAAAGATATGGCCCTACCATTATAATGGCGGCTCTTGTCAACGAAAGTCTTGGGATTTCCCGCGTGCACACGTGTGTTACACGTTTCGAACAATAAAGGTCAAACGCGAAAAGGGTTTACGGTAGGCTGGCCAGGTTCTCGTTGGCCTGCGTCCAATCGGTCGCCTCGTAAACTTTGATGCAATAAGGACCCGGTACTTGCACGCGGACTGTCGCAATTCACGCGGAGGAAACAAAAAAGTACGTGAACCGTGATTTATTTTATGACGGGGTGGCGAGAGTTTTGAGCGATGAGGATCGATGTCGGACATTTACGGGGGGGAAATCGTTGATAGAGTAGCGTAGCATAAACTTGATTGTGTAACGCTATTAGATTTAATGGCGACGAAAGGAATGATCATTTCTCTTTGGCAATACTAATTGAGGGATTAATATCATTCGAATTGGATCAGAAAATTTCTACCTTCTCCCTAAGGGAATCGGAGCTTGTTTTTTTCGTTCTTTATTGGAATAATTTATTTACTTAAAGGGGGTTGTATATTTTTTTTTATGAGGAAGGAGTGAGTCTTAGTAAATTTTAAATCTTTTGTATAGTGATTTTTTTGGTAGCAGCAAGGTGTGAGCTTAACTTCAAGCTGAACAGAACTTTAACGCGGATAGAAGAGTTAGCTCGGATTCCTAATTGGTGGTCCTAAATTTACGACCGGATGTGGACGTAGCTGGCGATAATATTCTAGTAAAATATTAGAATAAAATTCCCCCCGGTAGTTAGATTATTTCACGCTCCTTCAGATAATCTCGTTCGACGGTTCTGATTACTTTATGGCGTGAATGATGATTTTTATCTGTTTAAGGGGACAAACACGATTAGCATTGATTCGTGAAGGAGATATTGTAATGTTCACGAAGAAAGGGTAATCCAGTTTTCTCTGTAGGTTTCTATATGTAGAAATCCATAATCTCTGCTGATAACAAAAGCACGTTAAAACTTTCATTCGAATTTCTCCAAGAGCAATGCATTCTTTCAACCGCACCAATTCTTCAAACAATTGAATGTAAGAAAAACAGAATTAATTGTCCCATATTCGATTCGAATAAAAATGTATCTATCGTGCCGCGATATTCACGCGTTGAAAGGCCACGAAGTGGTCGGTTGAAGACATTAAAGGAACCACTACCCGGCCTCAAGCCTTTTCGAGTGGTCCTTTTAATGAAGAGCGAGCTCAGACACAGTCGAGTTATATTCGAAGCGAAATCACTGGCAAAGAATACGACCATCGTTCGAATTATTATTCCCTTTCTTTCGCTTCTTTTCCTCTCGAAAACCCCCACTATTTCACGTGCAATTATAGGTGCACGGGTTTTCGTCGCTCCAGTGCAACGATTCCGTTTCTTACGGTCGTGAAAAGGCACTGGAAACGTGCCATTATCCAGCTTTAAACTCTTCCGGGCCCTTTGACGACGAGCAAATTGCCATTCGCTGCGTGCCGTTCTCGAAATTCATGTGTTTCCGCCTTCAAATTCGTGCTACCATAGACGAACAAGGTAGAAGTTAGTAGTCAGATTGTATTGCCAGAAGTGGCATTAGTTTTGAAGTTGAAAAATAACAATTTTCATATTTATTGATCAACAATTTTATATGTTTATATTTTTCTAGTGTTTCAGGAATCAGGCGATTGTAATAATTAAAAATGCGTGTCATTGAAAACACAAATTTTAAATCATTTTCATTGAAGCAGGATAGTGTATCACTTATTCCAATCTGTAATTATCGTAGATATATTAATTTCAAAGTAACAGACCGCAGCCATTATTATCCCTTGGAAATCCCCATAGCAACATTGTAACATTCGAACCAACTTCGTTAGAAAAAAGCATAAACGAGTTAAGATTCCCCTGTCCATCTGCTTTTTTCATCGTACACGCGTCGATCAGCTGTCGATTCCTTCGTTACGTATCACGATCAAGATACATCTTTGCCTCGTGGCTAGATGTGAGATCGATTTACTTGATGTGGCTCGTTCACGATCGATCCGCGAGGGCAGCTGTAACCGTGATAATCCCTGACTTCCCTCTTCATTTATTCCTCCTTCGTTTCTCTTTCCTTCTTGGCCACTCAATGAGACGTATTCAAAGGGTTCACTGAGGACTGCCTTTATTTGGAACGTCCGATGACCAAACTCATTCTTCTACTTCTTTACGGCTGTCCGTTGCTATTATACTTGCTTTCGATTCTGCCACGATTTAACCCCTTCCCTTATCGTTCATTCTAGCAGCTGTTTGGTTGGTTCATTCTTTCCTTCTCTTGCTTTCTTCTCTGTTCTTTTCGTTCGTTTCTTTATTGCCTTTTTTTCTTATCTGGCATTAGCCTGCACGAAGTGGGAAGTGATTAATAATTAAGTTGTAGTATTTCGTACAAATAATTCTTGCTTGGAACAAAATATTGGCATTCCTAAAAAAATATTTCGCCGATTTGGCATTGTGTAGAACGTAGAAGGTTTTCGTTCCAGTCGAGACTGTATTATAATATCGGTATCCTTTGGTCTTGAAAAGGGTCGAACGAGCGATTCGAGTCGGCGATCTTTGGACGATTAAGCTAAACTGGCGCAATGGATAAATTGCGGTACACATCGACGGGGAATCTTCTTCTTTTTTTCACGTTCCTCGTTCCTGTTGGGTGTTCCCTGCCGCTCCATCGACGAACAGGCACACCCGATCGTTATATTCAATTAATTCACGACTCGTTGTTTCCTTCAGACGCTTTCCTGCAACGAATGATCCATTCCAATTTCTACAATCGTATTCTGTACGGGTATAAAAATAGATTCGTGGTGCATGGATAATATAATTCCATTCAGTAATATTTCAAAGAAAAAAGGAAACATACGAAACAGTAAACTGCTCGAAAAAAAATTCCTCAAAGCCCCCCTTTTCACTAAAAACATCTTCCAGAAGTATCCGCTTTTAGTACCGCTAAGAGCTTCTGTCTAAACACCCAAATGCTACCTAAATACAGCAATGACTTCACCAATACATAACACAGTCATTGATTATACAAATTTCTTTATCTTTTATACACTGCAATACGGGTTTCTTGAATAAAAATAAAAATCATTGTTTAAAGAAACCACTTACTTTTCACTCTAACCAAATATTCATTATTCTTGCGAGAAAATTATCGGACGAAAATAAAATACATTCCACAAATTCACTGGTATATAATTAATTTTATGATACTTGCGAAAAATCTCAATTTAATTTTGTACGCTCAACATTTTTATCAGAAATAATACGTTTCCGAACAGTTCGTTTGCCACAAACTTGCCGTGCAGAGGCTGAACTTCGTTTACGCGTGTAATTTAAATCGGCAAGGAAGCCTTTACTCATTGTGGATCGGAACAAAGTGCGCTTAATGAGTGGACAGGCCGGTTGTTAGGACTAATTGCAATTCAAGGGTCATTAGCGATACAATCGTGATGGCGGCGATAGGTGAGCAGCGTTAAACGTTTCTGTTTTATGTTTCCAGGCGTGCGCTCCAAGGTATATCTGGTTCTCGGTGTCTCAACAGAAGTACGATCCCGACGACAATCGATGGAGCAAGGAGTCGACTGTTGGAAATCGAAGGGAACCCATTGGCACCTGCTGGGTGGCCACCAACAACTTCAATGAATCACAGGAATTTTCACCCTGTCGAACGAGTAAGTAACTTATAATTTAGAACGATTAAGAACATTGCGGGGAAATATCTTTTATTTTATTAACAGAATTGAATGAATTTATTTAAATACCATGATGGGTGTCCAATTACAGAAGAAACAATCGGTGGATAATTATCGACGATAATTTGATTTTCAAACAAAATCGGTTTTGTTCCAATATTTACACCCGAATACCCCGGCTTTTGGCACCCGAATTGAAGGGTTACACCCAGGATTTATGGATCACGCCTCGCGCAGTCTCCCAATTTAGCACAGCATTCGAAAACAAAACTAAGAGTGACAAAAATGCCGAGCCGAGGAAAAACACTTTCGTAAATCCCAAATACGCTTCAATTCCTCAAACGCTGTAAGTTGTAGTAAGTGGCAATCTCTAATCCGAGAGTTTCCCCTTTTTTCTCCGGGCTTTGCGTGTTTCTTAAGAGGTAGAGAGGGGAAAGAGAGTTTGGTTTTCTCGCATGCTAAATCCCGATTTCTTTGTGGGGAATCCCGGGGGACGAATTTTCTTCACGAAGAAAACGAGGATTCAAACGACATGTGGCCGTGTCCTCGATGCACGGTGACCATAAATACGACCGGTAACAGGATATTTCCTGTCCTCCATGCAGGTCTACCGTGGCGTTTTAATGACAAAAGACGTATCGATTTTCTCAGAGTCGGTGAACCGGCTACTTATTTTACGACAATTTAAAAAGCGTGACTTCTGACAACGGGTGGCTTCTTTTAATTATCCTTATTTTCTCCCAGCCATATTTCATGCGGTCTTTGTCCGCGTTAAATTGCTATGGGGTAATAGTACAGAGAAATGGATTTTCGGAAAACACGTAGAAAGTGTTTATTTAATCTGTGCTGTTTAAAAAACAATTGCTCTCATTGTTCGGCTGTGTTCTTTGCGTAACATTAATAGAATAACCAACCCGTAACGCGAATAATAAATCTCCGTTCAATTTCGCAGGACCCTTGCTTTTCCACATTCGTTTTATTATTCTCTCAGCGGGGAATAATATAAAATTTGTGTCGCCGTTACAAAAGGTTCGCGCGGCGAAGAAAAAAAATTGTCGAATTCGAGATAGGAATTATCACGATCCTCCAGAAACCCACAATATCCTCGCGGAATCCTGGTTGTCGCCGGCGTGTGAGCTCATCGTCGAGAAATTCAACCGGCGAAAGCAAGCAATTAAACAATTTGTAGCGGCTAAACGAACGAACGTTTGCCGTCGCTTTTCCCAAGAATCGTACGACGGATTCCTAACGTCAGATCGTTTATGAAGGCCTGCTCTTCGCTTTATCTAGCCATTCGCTCATTGTTACCATTTCTGGACACGAATCGCCGTGTTCGTGCATCGTCCCAGTGTGGTCACCATCTATTTGTCGTTCACAACGTTACCGCAGATATAATTCGCCTTGCAATGGCCAGTTTCGTTTCGCAGCTGCGCGTGTATATAAGTACGTATACGAGGCATTTCATTAACATTTGCGTCCTTCGATGCTATAAATTGCTGGAGTTAAATAGCTGATTTTCAATCAGCTGCTGTTGTATCCCGTCGATTTTCAAAGGCCAATACGATCGTGACGGAGGAGTTACGAAATCGTAGCTGTGAGCTCACTGCGTTGTTGATGGGAATATATAGTCGAATAATTTTACGATTAAAAGGAAACATTAATCAAATGTTAGGGGATGAATAATTTGTATTAGGGGTGGTTTTGGTTTTAAAGAATCTATAAGTTTATTTGTCCGTATATTTTAGATTTATATATCATTAATGTTTATTTATATCAGTTTTGATCAGCGCAGAAAGTATTTTACATATTTTCAGAGTGGTACAGTTTCCTTTGGTTTTAAATAAATGTTTCATGCGGAATTGGTTTCGCAACATAAAATTTTATATTTCTTTGATAAGCGTGAGGGAACATTTGGTATTTTAAAACTATTGGATTAGGTAAATATAATGCGTCATCGCTCAGTGGACTTTGTTTCGTTCGCTTCTTTTATGTCGGTTCTATTAATATTTTTCATGCCTTTTTTTTTATTTCAGTTTGCACCTCATGTTTCACTTGCAAACCAGTCATTCACAAACATCTGGGCCTACGTAATTTTTATTTCCGTACATTTGCTCACGGGCTCGTTTCCGTTTGTCGTAAAGACTGCACAGTAATACCTATTTAAACGTGAATTAGCAAATACCGTTTGTCTGCAGTGGTTTATTAGAATGCATAACAATCGTAAATATCTCAATTAATGCAAACTGTTCAAACACGTATCTTGTTCAAGCAAGATACATTCAGGTATTCTGTACTTGCTCGATATCATTTACCATATCTATTTGATTAATATCTATTAGCAAGATGCTATTCAGTCCATTTCTTACTCAATTTCTGTCTTATTCTTATTTTACATAATATTCATGTCTCTTCCCTATTTCAATAAATTCATCGATTCAAAATTTCCCAGCCCTTCAGTCGTCATTATCAAGCGCTATGCAAACTCAGTGAACCAAATTACAACCCACACACGTACTTCCTACGCATACAAAAATCGTACCACAGATCAAAGAAGTCCTATCCTTTATTTACACATTCACGCATCCTTATCGTGTCGTCTAACAATCCTCTCACCGAAGTGCACTACCGTGACAAAAAATAATCACGTACAAGTCGGAGCCCAAAAACTAACACGCTACTTAAACAGAGATCCACGCGATTACCTTTTTCCCCGTGTAAAAGCGCACAGAAGCAATCGGTTAGTTTCCTGTTAGCCGCGCCAACGTGGCTCGTTGAAAAATCGACCGGTTCGACTAATGGTTTGCAAAGTGTTAAGTGTGCTCGATGGAGGTAAAAATAAAAGAGCGCACGGTTAAGCGTGACTAAAAAGAGCTTCTAGAGCCACGATGGAGGTCTCTGAGCACGACACTTGTGATTCACACTCTATACATTACCTTCGATGCGTTCACCTGATGATTACAGAGCAGAACGCGTACGATCCGTCGTTCTCTTGAAAGCCCGTTTCCGCAGAAATCCGTCTGTTATTACGGTGTGCAGTTTCCCAACGCCTCCCCATAAACGCGCGGCGATTTTATCTGAGTTTGGTATCGAACCAGAATCATTTCTCCTTACATCGACCAGGAAATAAACGGCGGCTTTTTTTCCACCCGGCATGCGTTCCTCGATTTGGGCTACATTCATCGCGGTTAATTCCATTAGATCGAATTGCGTCGACGGTAATTAATTTACGGTGGAATGTGCTGGGTACTTTAGCCGAATCAGAGGATACGCAGCGAGTTTAGTTATTTAATTGCAATTTAAAGTGACAGTTTTATTGGCACGATGAGAATTCATTCCAGTGGACTGATAAGATATTATTACTATCTTTTCTAACTAAATCATTCAATTAAATCACTGTTAATTTTACGTTGATTTGCATACTTTGTTAAACATAGAGTTAACGAATATTGTTATTAGACGCGTTACAATATAATCCGACATTCAATAGTGGACTATCGTCAATAATTATTCTGAAACCACTAAATGGAAATATCTTCTCCGCGATTATCCCGCAATTTCCATCCAACAATCTCCACGGTAACTCTCCACATTTTTCTATTCTAAAGCAATTACAATTGCCAGCCGCTCGTTCAATGTACACATCTTAAGCACAAATGGCGAGAACATTCCGTCGTTGTTTCGCAGCGCCATATCGTCGTCACTCGGGCAATAAAACGTCATATTCAAGAAACATCACCACCGTCCGAAGTACCAGTGTCCAGCGAAAGTGGCAATGAATTTCACACTGGTAGCTAAATTCCACGCATGAAAGCCGCCCACTCGTCAAAGTGGTCAAAGTGGCTCGTAAAATAGTAACGGAGAAGAAAAGGAAAAGGAGAAGAAAAAAAAATCGTAATTAGAAGGCGCCATTGCCCCGAGTCGCTAACTCAGTACAATTCTAGCAAGGCCAATTAGCACTTGATCCTGTTTGAATTACGATCGCGTTGCCGATCTAAGCTCCTCGCTGTTTTCTTGCCGGCGTGTTTCGATAATAAAACTGAATCGTCGACGTTATTATTCCCGTACGGTTAATAAAAATCACAGGCAGTTTGTCCAGTTGACGAAGTATTAGGGACAAGAATGCCGGTGACAAGATCTCGAATTCCACGGTGCAATAAGAACGACGCCGGCTTATTGCGATTTTATTGCGGCTCGCGCGTTCAATGAGCGCTTGAAATTTCTTCCAACGGGATAAACTTCTGCGGCGTTTCGTTTGTTTCACGCCGATTTTCTTCTTGCTCCTTCTTGCGACCGTTGAAGATGCAATTTTCTTCAGCATTTTACGGTTTCGCGTGTACGTATTCCTTGAATCTTACAGCAAGATGTAAAGATGCATGGCTGCGGATTTTATTTTATTTGAGAATTGGAATTATTTCGAACTGGTGGAACGTTGAACGAAATATGTACGAAGCTCGAGTGGTCGGAGATTTTATTCATTTTGTATTTTTTCCTACTGTGATTATTGAAATGTATGCCAAACGAGCGTAGAATTCTTTCCATTCTTTCGGAATTAAATATTTCATAATGGCATTTGCTAGGCGTTTTAAAAATGATTTCATCGCTGGTCGTTCAAGGTATTTCAACAATTATTTTAAAATCACTTCGCCGCGTTTCTTTTTTCGGAGATTGGGAATAGTTTGATTGTGACGCGACCTTCGAATATTTTATTGAATAGAATATGCACGATAGAGGCTATTTAATCGCCGATGGACACACTCGTACATTTACGAGGAGAATCCGAATTACAGTAGCTCCATTCATTCCGTGCAAGTGGATTAAACATCGCGTGTACAACGTACGAACGTTCTCACCGTAGCGTTCTAATTTCACTCAGAAAAATTAGATAATTATTTTCCGACGTAGCAAACGATTCTTCGTTCCTCCAATTTTTGCTCGACGATATTCAACTCACGCGATTCATTTTATTCATTCAGACGGGCGAAGCTTAATAAATTATAATTATCATTTCCATCATATTATTGCCATTTCATCTTCATGCACAGTAATTCAATGTTATCCTCTTTAGCGTTGTGAATATGAAGTTTACACTAAATTTGCAAATAACATATTGCGCCGCGAACGAGGATGTAATTGTTTGCCATGCTGTCCGCAAGCACCATGCGTTTGCTCGCTTTCAGCGGCAGTTTCTGTGTGAAAACATTTCTCTAGCACTTGTCGTGTGCCCAAGTTCGAGTGCAGAGCACTCTGTTACTGACGAGAATAGCACCCTCGCAAAGCATCGAGACACGAAGCATTATAAATAGCACAACCGGCGACGATATCGTCTAATCGAACCTGTCCTTTGTTACTTCGCACATCGCAGCCCCGTTGCTTTCCTTGCTAAAGAAAAAAGAAACACTGGCAACTCTAAAAATAAAGCTCGTGGATTTCCACAGAGAACGAAATTATACAGATACATTAAATCGTGCCTAGAGGCACTCCGAGATACGTCCTCGTAAATATAATTCTATATTTCGCAGTTCTACAGAACTGTCGTTCGCAGACCAGTATTTCCTTAACATAAAAAACAATAATCCAACGTTCTACTGTCACATCTCTACAAACAATATCTAGTTGCACAGTGCGCCCAAGCCATCGCGCTAAAGTCCATCTTTTTCGCGGCTCTAATCCCACCCCTATTTCGCACGAGGCACCCCGTGTCGACACTCTCTATCTCCGTTCGTCGATCCCCTGACAAATGTGTAGGCGCATTTAAATCGATCCATCGTTAAGGCAAATTCACCGATAGACACCGCGGCACCACTTTTTAACGGCGAATAAAAATCTAATAGGGTCCATATGGGGCAGCGTTTCCCTGGTATGCGGCGCAAAAAAAGTATCGACAGAAAGTGTCTCGTTCGAAACGGGGCTTATTCGTATGCACGTCGAAGAAACAGCGGCGCCGATCGTTGGCGCGCACTTGGCTCTCGTTTTTTCCCAGCTCGACACGGCTGGATCGGTCGTCGACGACCGATTGATGTAATTGCGTGACTGGCAGCTCGTCTAAAGTGACCGATCGGCCGTCGTCAGGGCCCCTGCTCGTCGTACTCATAACGTATGTACGCAGGCACGGATGTGTGCAGACGAACGTACGCTCCTGGATCCCACCGGATATTCTCTCATACACGCGTCGTTTTCTTGCTGCAAGCCCCTGTCGAGCAATGAGCTTGCTGGGTGAAACGATGCCCGGCATACTCGCGGACCTTTCGTTGGCCAAGATTCGGCATCGGTTTGACGAGGGGGAATGGTTGGATTATCGGTGGCAATTTGGAAAAGTGAGAAGTTGAGGCTGAAATTTGAATATAGGCGAGTCGTAAATAAATTGAACTGGCTGGACCGATTGACGAAAGTTTGGTCTTTCACGATTGTACGAACGAAGCTAGTAGGCACGACGAACCTGCTGCAATTTATTAGTTATTCGTTTTTGTAATTTACATGTGCGATTGTAAAGTCTTGGGTACATATAGCTGCCTCGAAAGTTGGAAGTAGCAAGACGAAATGGGAGTTCGTTGACTCAGTATCGATCTCTTAGTACCTAGCAAGAGTTAATATTTAATTCATGGAACTCCTTATTCATTCATACAATGAACTAAACTTAACTCAAACCATAAGAAACATATTAGTAAATCCAAGGAATAAATCATCATCCTATAAACATTTATAATCGAACAGGACGCAACTTCTTATCTGGAAACTGCACCGCCACAATTTTTGCCATAGAAAATTAAATACCCATTCTTTTCGAAATAATAGTCCAACTTTCGCTGCTAAGCCAGCCGATAAATCCTCGGATTTTGTAAACACTAAAATGTCAAATACACTTCAAACGATTATTAAATTATTAGAAACAATAAAAACTCGAATACCGAAATCTGAAAATTTCGTAGTTTTTAAACGTCTCCATTGCCCTCGTTGATCATTCATAAATTCCAATTAATGATAGCGGTTGTAACGGAGCAGTAATCGTGGCGAGTTTAAAAACGAATCCTCGATGAAACAGCGAAACGCAAGGTTTCGTTGCGTCTGTCCAGCTGATAATGGCCGATTGTTGGTTAATGCCAACGACTCGTCGCGATTACGTTCGCTTTGACGAGTGTGCACAGCTTATTGATGCTAATGCCAAGTGTCAGACCGAGATTAATCTTTCCGGCGGCAGTCACATTCACGCGATCAATCTTACGCGGGGGAGTTTACTGAAGGATCGTGAAAGCGCGTTTCGTTTCGACTGAACTTATGCATTCGGACCTTTGCTGCTTCATATTTTTTCTTCAGACTGTACCTTGAGACTGTAAAATAATTGTTCGCAACATTCAACGATATAAATCATCCGAATACAATACAGGAAACACACTGCAAGTTTATTTAAAAATTGAATACCTTCGTTATATTTGCCAGGTATATTTTCTTTCGTCAGAAGAATACAAGTACTTACCGACAAAATAATAATTAACGATTATTAGAACATGTACGTGCATATAATATCGCTGTAACTTTTTACACGACCGAAATTTCTTTTCCTCGTTATCACAGATTTGAAGAAAGTTCTCCACTGTAATTATCCATTGTCGCGGGTGAAAGTTTGGAACAGGCAGATAACAAAAAATTCTGCTTCACAAACGAATCTCTCAACTGCATTTCTGCATTCTCATCGTGCGCATTGACGTACAGTGACGGACAGAAAAGAACTTCCGTACGGGTTGAGACTACCCGATAGAGTGGCTTGCACGTGAAACGAAATCAAAACCTCCTTCTCGCAGTGACGTATTTTACTTCCTGCGTTTCTCTTGCTCCTTAAACCCTTTTCAACGATTCTACCAGTAATCGTGTTTGACGTATCTGGAAGTAGACACTCTGGTGTAATTGGCCTGGCATCGTTCGTCTTAATTGGATAATAAATTTTACACGCCTTCAATCGTGCTCCTATACATGGTATAAAGTGATCGTCGATTCAAATTTTTTTATAACGCTTGTCACTATACGAGGTTATCGAAATTGTCGAATGAACGGGAATATTTGTTAATATCGTAATCACTGTTTGAAGTGAATCGAATCACCGATGCTCCGTGCACGAGATGAATAATGCATTAAATAAAGTTGTCGAGATAAGAATAGAATCAGTATCATACCGTTCACCGTGGTTGCATGTTATTTTCATTCGATTCGGGATAAAATGTATCATTGTTAAAAGATTAGTATTCTCACGAAACTGCATCTCGTTTCGATTCATTTTAAATTTCGAACAAAGTTGTTCAATATGAAATATATTAACGAATTTTACGGAAAATCGATTCACCGTTCTTCCGACCAAGCAGTCAATTAATATCGCAAACAAAAAAAAAAATAGAGAAATGAATTTCTCACGCGTGGTGCACATCGCTGTGCAATTTCATTCGTCGGTTTTCCCTTTCCCTCGCCGTGCCAGCGGTAGACCGGCGTCTTCCACTGAAAAATCGTTGCTGAAGCGAAGGAACGCTGATATTTTGTGCGATTGCAAAAGGGCATTCTTCCCTTCAACCGGGATCGCCAGGCGGAAAGAGTGAATTACCAGAAGAACACGGCTATAATAACCGTTGCTTTTTCTCAATGACGCGTAATTGCCCGGCGTATCACGTGAAATAGTGTATCAGCCGTGGTATAAAATGGTCTGTCAAACTGTACGTAAGAGAATGCGCACGGTTGAACTGGTTTACGAACGAGGTGAAAAACGGAAAATCGTAGGAAATCGCGAGCCACCGTTGGCGGGGGAAAAATCGTAATCGAGGAGGAGGAGGAGCAGGGTCACGAACGGGAGCTGTAGAAAATTGATAACCGTGAAAAAGTCGCTGACACCGGATGAATTATGTATTTGGAGGAAACAATGGGATACGGTGACGTGCTCTGGTTGTGTAGTACGTACTGCTGTTTCATGGATAAGTTGTACAGAGCACACTGGTAGAACAAGGGTGACCGTGAATTAGTTTCTTTGCTATGTGGGAATAGTTCCAAGGTGTATTGTATTAGAGCGTTTGAACAGGACTTCTTACCATTTCTTATTTCATTTTTTGTGAACACCCTTTTTCCCGAATTTTAATTCTGGGAAATTTTTATGCTAATTTTGATATTCGGCGTTGGTTGACTATCCGCTTCAAAATTGATGCTACTCGAGCCAATAGATCTTGCTTAATTCGTAGAAGTTGTATTAGAATTAAACTAATTAAATTTCCATTGACATTCGGGGGGAATAATTCGTTGGCCCGAATCGAGAGCAATTTATCTGGTGCGCGACCGAATCGGCAATCTAATTTTAATCAAATTCAATCTCGCACGAATTACGAAGGCCGCGAAGATTTCTTGGAAGCGGCACGGGGTAGTCTCGAATGAGATAGATGGATCGATCGGTTGAATCGCGAGCGTGGAAAACGAGCCGCGAACACGTCACGGCGTAGGATCAATCCAAGATTAATGATCCGTGTATTCCACGGACGTGTGCGGGAGTGCGTGGCAAAGGGCCTCTAAAGCGATGCCTTCCTCGACTTCCTAGTCGATGGCTCGACACACGACCTCTGTACCACGGTGCAAGACGTCTAGTAAATGTGCACGCGTAAAATGCTTTAACTTTCTTGGCAGGGGGCTCACCTCGTGGAATTCCTGCCCCCTTCGCATAAAATGACACACGCAATCGAGCTGCTTCCTGCAAACTTTTTGTGCAGACTTGGTTAACAGATTTTTTGACATTCCTGCTATTTTTATTATATATTCTCGTTACTTTTATACAAAATATGTCATTTCATTCGGAATGGAAAATCTAGCAAATCGTTTCCAGAATTGAAAGCATCTATTGAACCGTATTAGACGTAACAAGCATAAAACCACAAATCGTAGGAGGCCTTAATTTGTTTCTAAGCAACATGTCGCCAATGCGCAACCGCAAAGTAAGTCATCAAGTGCTTAAGAAGTAAGGGACACAGCACTCAACTAACAGGTTAAACGATCTCGAAATTATCTCTCGTTTGCCCAATGTAATTACGCGTGAAATCATTCCGAAGGGTCATTTCGTAGAACATTACCAATTATTATTGAGGGCACCCGGTACGTGGACAAAGGTCTACTCGACCGAGATATGACGTCTCTCTTCGAAAGACGAGCGAAGGACGTCACTATATAATTGCGTATTTCCGTTTCAGGGTTCTGGGGTTACCATAGGCAGGGTTCGTGTCAAGCTGGATTGGGTGCCTCCATGGCCAAGGTAAGTCTGAGGAAAAAATATTGCACCCATATAATATTTAGACGGCTGTAATCGTTAAACCGAAACGATTTAATTAGGAACAGACACAGAATATTTTTGTGCTTCGTTTCGAGCTTGCTCTAACTGTCAGGCATGTCATTTTTAAGTAACATGTTGCTGGACACGTTTTCCTTATTATCAAGGGAATAGCTACGGTGATATTTTGCTGCACGCTCGTAATAGTTTAACAAGAATATCGTAGTTAAATTTATAAACCATCGAAGTTCCGAAACAAGAACAGAGTCAAAGATTCCGCGCAACAGGTGAACCATCGTCAAAGTACACCTACTAAAGTATCTCCTACTTTCACAAATCGAGAAAAAAAAACAACGAAAATCGGACCATCGATCTCGTACCGCCGAACGTTTCCGCCAGAAACATCCCTTCCTGCCAGCACACGCTAGTTTCACAAATCACTACGAAACCCAGACCGAACCAACGTCGCTTCCCTCCTAGGTATGCGCGCGGTGATTAAAAATTCACTCTTCGAAACTATTGAAGTCAACGAGTCCCACCAAATACGAGTCCTCCCCGAGACCAGCCGGGTCTCCGAGATCTCTAAACTGTTTAAGTCGCTGGCGTAAACACAGAGGGCCACTGGATATAAATACAGTAACCCCACGTGTCCTGGCGGTTGCCACGTCCAGAAAGAGTTAAGAGGCGACACGAGGGGTCGGCGACAGAGCCGAATATGGCCAGGAATGTGAATTCCTACCTTACGCACTCTCAGACCGTTGCCATTCGTATTCGTGGTGCATGGCGATAGTGTACACGTATATGTTTGTATAGAGAAAAGCGATCTTTCTTTTTCCCCTTTCTTCGTATAACGATTGTCTTGTCGAAAGCTCGATTTTCTGGCCCGGCCGGTAGATTCTGAGGACCGATCAGGTCTCAAGAAACACGTAGGCGCCGAGCAGCGATTTTTTCTTCCACTTCTTCTTTCTTTTCTTTTTTTCGTTCTTTTTTCGTTACCCGATTCTTACGGCAGGTCGACTCGTGCGCGCACGTTTTCGATTTGTTGCACCTGCGTCCAATGGTGATACCTTCTTCGTGGTCGGTGTCGCGATAAGTATCGCGTGGCCGATAGGTACGAAACCGAAATTGGTATGTCAGCGGTTTATCTCGTTCGACCAAGGGGCTCGAAAGGGATGGGACGGGATGTTCCGGTGTACGTGAAACGTATGAAGAATGCGGCCGGTTTTCGTGTACGGAACGGTCACGGCGATGACTTAATCTTCTGAATGGGAAAATATATAGATTGTATTTATATGGTTTTTGGTCGGAGAGGTTCGGTGAGATTCGGTTGGGCGATGTGGATGGTATTGCGATGGCAGGCTCGAGATATGTGCGTACTTTTTATAATACACTTCGCTTAGTGGGGACGATTTTCTTTCCAATATATTTTACGTGAATTTTACGTGACGTAAAAGGATAATGTAGTTTCTCTGATACTATGGAAAAATTAATCAGCGGTTCCAAACTCTCGATGCCTGTGAATCATTTGTCTATGTGAATAGGAATGCCACGAAAGTCCCATTATAAGGTACTAACTGTCCTCGTCCCAGGTGTTCGTAAAGATTTTATGGCGCATTAAATTCCGTGGACTTAACAACTCTACGGTTTCGAAATCCCAGGTCCTTCGATTAAACGATCTTTAAATCTCGCTTACTTACGTTAATTCTGTGGACGAACATTAATATGCCTTTTTAGTACCTCCTTGAGTATTAAAAAACCTATCAATTAGCAATACAAAATTTCCAAATTTCACTACAGATGACACGATAGTTCCACTATCGACCAAACTGAAATACAAAACACAACGAACTATTAATCACCCTCCCAATTAACTAACTCCTCCATTTCAAAGATAACCCTCCTTGCTTCTCAGTAATGAGAGAAAGAGGTGAACCACCCCTTTAACCTATATTCCCATATCGCCAATTCATCCCTCAATAATCAATCCTGTCGCGATGCACCTCTTCCCTCGTTCCCTCCGTTCTTCCGGGACTCTGCCGTGACCCAGAGGCCTCGATCTAATCGGAAAGCAGCAGAATAAAGGCAGGATTTCCGTTCACGGGGATTCCGATCCACTCTGGGAGCGGCGTTATCGCGCAGCGGGACAGCTTCGATTGGATGCAAAGAAATAGTGGGACAATTCCGTGGCCACTCAGCCGGCTATCTCTCCGTGGATGTATAATTCAGAATTGTCCGGCTATATGGCAGATGTTTAATGCATGTCGCGGTCCGTGGCCGGGTCTAACTTTGCCTCGGCATTCAATGTTAATACCCCACCCCCGCGGTACGAACGGTCAATCGTGTTTCTTACCCACGGTCCGCGAGTCGCGAAACGACGCTGTCGCAATGATTTTAGGCAAATTCGATTCTTCCCTCGACCCATTCCATATTGGTTCGTTCTTTGGTCGATCTTTATTCGCCGTTTTCGGAGTCGCGCCGCGATTCCAACAGCTGGCCGCCGTTCGCGAATTTTAATCGGACGATTAACCCCTCGATGAAGACGCGGCGGCTGTTTTTGATGCTTCGTCGGCTTTCGGGGATTCGAACGGTATATATAGTGACGAGGGCTCCTTTTTTTTTTTTGAGAGAGAGAGAGAGAGAGAGAGAGAGAGAGAGAGAGATTGAGAGAGAGAGAGAGAGAGAACTTAGCATCGGAATTTTAGATGGGATTAAGAGGTAATGAGTTGGGTATTGATTTAGTACGGATAAAAAAGGATATCAGTTTCTTCGGTACATTAATTTTTATAATTTGTTAAGGATTGTAATTTGCGACGAGACAACACAAATTCATACAAGTGTGCTTCCGTTTTGTATTTTCGAACAAACAAATCGTAACTCAAGTGATACTTGTAAATATATAAATATATATAAATATAATAATAATAATAGTAATAATAATTTCATAAAACAATAGATTAATCATATTCAAGTCCTCAGATTTGCACTCGCAATTCATATCCAGCGTACCTTGCATTACATCATTTTTACAAAATCAAATATATATTTTCCTTTCCACGCTAATAAAATGATGCTTCAGAGCTTTACACCTAAATTGTTTTCGCAAGATGAAAAAGAATAATTTTCATTCAACGTCGATGCCAAAGGGGAATATTAGGCAAATGTTGTTTCCGTTTCACGTATACTTAATGTACATTGGCGATCATCGATTTTCAATAGCTCTTTTTCCCTTGGCCCAACTGTCCTCGACTGCTCCCTTACCGCAGCCTCCAGAAGAGTCCTCGGTTGCACTAAATCTCGAGACCAGTGATTTAGAAGGCTCCCCCGACGCCACTGAGTATGCAATCGACCATCGATCTTCGCGTTAAACAGCCGTGCCGCTCCTGGTATCTACCTCTGTTGTACCTGGTCCCGCGCGTTATCCCCCGATCTACAGAGGATCTAGTCAAGATCGATTGATATCCGGCCGATATCGATCTATACGACTTCGAACGCGATCAGCGATCCTCTCCTCGGCGAACGAATGAACGAGTACACCCCGTTCTTCGGCACGAAAATAACTCTACGGAGGTCTTTTCGTGAAATCTCAATGCCGCGCCGGTATTCCAGACTCGAGAAAATCATTTTAGATCGTGCTCGATAGAGATTTATCTTCCGTGGTCGATCGTGCTCGATCCCTCGGTTCAGTGACGTTCGAATGCTTCCAGCGGAAAGCAGAATGGAAAGTACGCAGTACGTGTACAGTGATTGGACGTATCGTATTTTAATGTTATGCAATTGCAGAAGAAGATGTAGAAGATTTTTATTTCACGTTTGTTTTTCAACTTTTATCGCAACTTTTGTATTTTATTTAAAAAAATGATTAAATATAAAGTCTTGCAGTATACAGATCTTGCATATAGTAAAGTTCATCTGTAAAACTGTTGTAAAAATATTTGTGGAAAAGTGGTAGAAGGAAACCAACGGGCTTCTGTATCTGTACTTCGAACCCTCCAGCAAACCATTCAACAATGCGAACCAGAGCACGGCACGTGTCCACTTCAGGTTTGAGCTGTACACTTTAAAAGGGACTACCCTCGCTTCTGCAATTCAGAAAAACGACTTCCGTTCAAATCGCGTTTTCGTTTTCTTCCTTTGTACACGGGTATTCGACAGCCGGCCACTTGACTAGCTGCCTTGCATTTCTTGACGGGAGCTCGTGCGCTTCGTCAGCAAAGTTCGAACATTACGTTCGCGATATTAATGGTAAAATATCATGAACGCTCGATTCCTTGAAAAGCCTTCGCCAGGGTCTCTCTTTTAATAATTTACTGCATGTGCCCACCACATACAGAGACACATGCATAAACACGCCGAAACGGTGGCATAAATTTCAGCATGCCCCATACATATTTGAGCGACCGGTTATATTTCAATCTCGGATGAACAGTTCCCTCTCCGCCTCGCGATCGGCGCCAGAATACAACTCGTGCCGGTCGTGTTTCGTGTAGACCGACTTGGATACGACCGCCATTGTCTCGATTGCAAATTTTTCGCGTGTAGGAGCATCGGGGCAACGCTACTCCATAGGGGGTACACCGTGTCGGTATCCTTTCCCCCTTACTCCAAGTGTCTCTGCGCCATTGAACCGCTCCTGTGTTCAACCGTGTCGTACGAGTTCGCTCGACAAATGCACGTATTTGCTTGGCTACCGGTTCGCTAATATCCCCGCTGTAGAAGCAGCTCCAAGGGACACGAGGGTTGCAAATTTCGTTGGAGATGAGGATGCGCGGGGATCGAGGGAAAATTGGTAAAAAATTTGCAACCGGGCTCGGGGTGACTGAAGACATTTTCTTCGTGGATTTAGAAATACGTAAATATGGCACGGGTTTGGTAAACTTAGTTTTAATAATATTAGTACAGACATTGCGGCGAAGTGTCTTGGTGGTTATTTTACTTTTTAAATTATTCAGAAGCTGTATTTATTTACCGTAAAAATGTCTTGCATTTTATTATAAAACTGATTATTAATCCCTTCAATACTAACATTTGCTGTAATGGCTTTCTTGTGTTCATTCGTTTATTCAATTTTCCAAAATGGCTAGTTGACAGTTATTAAAAAAAATCCAATGAATCTATCGCACCAAGTGAGAGTATAATTTTGCGTTACTATTGAAGCGTTGAAGCGAAAAATGAACTATTCATAGAAAGGGAACTTTTTGAAAATCGAAAACTTGCTGTTCAGAAAGAGGGTGGCGCCAGAACACAGAAGTCACGGCTGTTGCATCCGTTGCACTCCGAGTGCATGGGGACTGTTGGGCGTGCACGTGACTCGATGGCACGTTTGACATTGTTGGCCGACGAGGAGGGTCCATTGTTCGTGTAGCGTGCGAATCGGCCGCATGGGCCGGCTCACAAATAATAACATTTCTTCGGGGCAATAAATAAAGGCGGCCCCTAAAGTGCAGCACCGACCTGGCGCCACTAAAAGCTGCATACGGAGAGACCGGCTGCATGCACTCTTGCGCACTCGATGCACTGACGTAACCGAGATGCTCTGCAGATAGCGTCGAGGACTTTATGTCATAGCCCCGTTCGAATTAATGGGTCCACGCTTTAGAACGTATGCGTATAAGTATGAACCAGCTTAGGCTGCAAGAGTTTCAACTTCAAAATTTTTAATTTCTAAATGGAATTAATACAAAATTCTTTGAACAGAATTGTTCCCAAACGCATATATTTTAAATTAGAAAAATATCTAAATAAAAAGGAATACTGTTTCGTGTACATATTATAAAGTAGACACTGCAATTACTATGTGAGAAAATAGTCGATCGACGTAGAAATAATTTTAGAATGTTAGTCTCTCGCGCAGAACGGGGACCAATTATAGGCATGCTTTTTGTAATAGTCATAGGCCATAGGGAAGAAGTGGCCATTGCGAATGCAGTGAGTTAACAGCATAAACTCCACGATCCGGCAGAATTACAGCCCAAAGGTTGTCGTTTGTAACGCGACAGTGCTTACAGGTATCGTCTGTGCGGGTTCTAATGGAGCAAAGATTACTTATCGGAGGGTAGTGAAAATGCATTCCTACTATTCTTCCTAGACCTTAAGTTACGTCCCCGGCGTGTATACCTCTGCAATCTGGACTGTATAGTGCTTTAACGAGCCTTAAATTTACCTGCAAGCAGAGATAAACTTCTATTTCGAATATCCGATACAATAATACTAACTATTATTAGTTAACTTCTCCGAGAAATATTTTGCTGAATTTGCCACCCATTAAAATCATCTATATTTGCAGCCGCAACGAAGTAATTGAATTTGCAAATCTATGGTACGCACAGATTCGTGAAAATGATCTTGAAATATATCTCTAAGTGACTAATTACTTCAAAAATCACGAAACTTTCCACTAAGTCTCTCCTCGAACCTTTCCAATATTTGAAGCTGGAAAAGTGGCCGATTCAGAGTCTCACGTTTTCAAGACAAGGGACAGAAAATCCGACCGATTCACCGTCACGTGGACGTCGCACGCGCGTCCCTTGAAGCGCGTAGCACACTCTCCGAGCGGAAAGAGCGAAAGGGCGAAAGGGAAGGAAAAAGGGTACACTTCGCGACACGGCAGCGGCGAGCAGCAATAGCAACGACAGAGGAGCCTCAGGTGGCCATTTAAGGCACGGACATTTCGTTCTGTCACCGTGTTCCGTGTTCACCATCGGCCAGCGTTGCAAGGAGGCCACCTACGCGTCGCTTCTTCCCCACCCTTTGCGGCTGCATTGTTTTATAAACGGCCGCCGTTTCTCATGATAAGCAGAGTAAAACGAAACTAGACACGGCCCTTTCGCCGCAACGTAACCGGGGGAATCCGCGCACGCTGTCGTCATATTTCCACGTTTCAGCTCCGTACTAGAGATTGCTTTTCGTTTCACCCCATAAGGCAAAGGATTCCATTCTTTGTTCGCTTTCGTCGGGGGTCTGTTTAATTTTTAGTCACTCCTGAGGGGAATTTAGATATTGGATTCGGGAGGAGGACGGTCGTTCTGCGTTGTTTCGTCTTATTTTTCTTTTAATCATTGTTAATCATTTTTCTCATAATATTCATTCTATTTATTTTCCGTTAAATGCGAATGCTTGTCGAATTTTCAACAAAATTTCAATTTACCCACATCTCGCAGCATCCTAACTGATGCCTCTGTCACATCGAACAGCCGATCGCCTGTAGCTTGGCGCTGATTTCCCCCCTCGTTCGTTCGCATCTTCAACTAATCTCCTCCATTGTATTTCCGTATTTCTCGATCTTCGTTCAACGCTTGGAATCCCTGTTCTATTCAGCATGAAACGTTCTGTGCATCGTGTATTCGCGTGGGCGTACAATTGCACCGACGCGTAGGTGCATTCCGAGAGAGCACATCGACATTGTCCCACGATTAACACTTTGATCCCGGTGACATTCAAATGGATACTTGGCTAGGGGCTCAGCACAAAGGTCAACGTAGGGGATGATATCTACGAAAGCCTGCTAGAAGCAGATCTTACGACGCAATGAATACGACTATTGATTCCAGGCATAAGTACGTGGTGATAGATTCAATTTTGAATGGCCAATTTTTGCTTGAAGAGAAAAAAAATAGCAAATGTCCAAATTTTTTTTTAGGGTACTCTATTTGGAGAGATTGGATAATTTTCAATAAATGAGAAATAAGTTGTTATAGTTATTTAAATCTTGCGCGAATTATAGACTTTTCTATGACAGAGATGATTTATTTTTTTGCAGATTGCTACGATATTATATGTTATTATATGTTATGTTATGCAGAGAATGTTGAGGAACGCGATTTAAAGTTAGGCAGAGTTTTAGCATACCTGTATAATTTTAGTGCTGCGTAATCATACAGGTATAGTGAGTTATAGTCACCTTAAGGGTGGTTATGGTCACATTGTACTTGGTTACAGTCATTCTAGGGACGCTTATGGCCATGGTGTGGCCGTTTTACACATGCCATAATCATTTATAGTCACGTTAAAGTCAGTCCATAGTCATTGTAACCATAGTAAATCATTTATAGCAGCTTTATTATTATATTTACACCTTATAATTATTTTTGTCTTGCTACCACTTATTCATTATTTATTAGAAATATTGCATTATCATTCACGCGCGACCCGTTGATTAATATGTATGCGGGGCATAATCTTTACTACTGTTCCATCGCCGTTAGATACGCCTGCAGGATGCTTACCGTTACAGCGTGTAAAACGTAAACGCATCGCGTGCAACGAAGTCGGCTTTACGGTCTCTCGACCTCGATAAATATGCCACTAACGATATACAAGTTCATTGTTTGCGTTTGTAAAACACAATGGAATTGTAATAACAGAACTACTGCGTTTAGTAGAAAATCGAAATCAATTACAACAATTTAAAAAAAATTTATACCACAGCAAAATTAAGATCACGTTTAATTAATTAATACTGCCTTTATAAAAAGAGCGAAAAAGTCTGATTCAATTACGCAACAATGTAATATAACAAATATATAAAGTTTCTCGGTGCCTTTCCGGCCGCATCGGCGCAAGTAGTATACACCCACACTTGTCAGACAAGCAAAAGATGCGTGAAAGTTCCCCAACAATCAGTGGTCGCGGCATGGGAACGACCGATAGGCAGGTTCGGCCGCGATACAGAGGTATGTCGATGATTTCGAGTGGCACTCGAGGAACTCATGCAACGATTAAGTGCACAGTCGAGTATCAGGGGGAAGCGTGTGTGAACGTTGACCGAAGAGTGTTATTTTATCACTGGCCACCGAATGTTACGACACGTTGCCGATTCGCGTTCCACAGCCTTTTAATTCATTAGCCTCTGGTCGACTGTTCATCGACTGTGGAATGTTTCTGAAAACATTATTCGCATAATACTGTTTATACTGTAAGAATTTTCATTTCAATAAAGGGAACTATGGATTCGGGTTGCATATTCGTAGTTTTTCATACATTTCTGAATTCTGCTTGTTATTACCACAATAATTCCGACCGTAATTAATTCAGGTATTTCTCAACATATACTCGAAGATCCACAGAACGGTGCACAGAAAAATACTAAACACGCCATTTCACAAAATAGAACGATCTCAACGACACGAACAACTCCCACGGTGTTGGAGCCCGTCTAAAGTAATTCGTCGACAACATCGAGGCCGTTTGAAAAAAAATTATCCATTTAAATGCTACACATAAACTTTCGTCCACTTGCCTCGCTTTACCTCCATCTCGATTACATCACACTCGATCCAAGCGCACTTACAGCCACCGCTCGCCAAGTTACAACCGCGTTCCTCCAATTTTTTCTCTCTCTCTTTTTCATCCTCGAATGTACTCCCGACCTGCCGGTCCCTGTTCGCCGGTACCAGGCGATTCCATAATGGTCGAGCAACAATTTTTCCGCGATACACGTTCGGATGGAAAGAGAATCGCGAAGGCCACGATCCGCCAAATCGATTTAACATGCGTGACGCGCAACCCGCCGCATAGACGTGCGACTAGCATACGTACGAGCCTTGATTTATCGCGTCTCGGGCTGGTGTGCGCGAGCCACGTCCCTTATCTACACCATTATCTTCCGGATTGAAGAAAAATTGAACTTTCGTGGGTGCGTCCGTTTCCTGGTTGCATCGCCTGCAGCAGGGAAAAATCATGACTCGGTAATCGTGCCTGTTGTTCTGTTGCCACGATGCTGGCGGAGGCTTGTTCGAGATGCGTTTTATCTTGCGCAGCTGTACCCGGTGTTTATGAAATATTGATGTGGACAAAATTCTAGCGTCTTGCAATTGCGGATGTCCAGTTCCATTTCTGCGTGATTTCTGCGTCATCGTTTTATTTCTAGCAATTAGGCGTTGTCCATGCAGAGATGTTTTATATAGAAAATAAGAAATAAGACATCTAAGTAATTGAGATTGAATTGTGTGGCAGGTGAGAGAAAGATTTCACGGTGTCTGTGAAAGATTAAGCGAATGGAATCAATTTCCTTGATAAATAGGACGACGTAAAGTGTTCCCATCGTTAGTTATTCGACGTCGATTAATTTCTTTAACGGTGCACCTTTCTATTCGTTACAGAACGGCGAGAGGCTCTTCATCGGGGCACCAGGAAGTTGGTACTGGCAGGGTAAGATTCATTTCTTATGTATCGTTTCGTAGTTGCTATCACGAAAATCAAGATTTTGATCTGTAAATACATGTATCAATCTTATCTCCATTTTTATTTAATTGAACGATGAATATTCGAGGACGACGAACGCCTCGAGGAACGGAATTTTATATTACGTCGCCTCTTCGAATATTTAGTATTAACCCTTCGGAATCGAACTTTCATTCGAGATAAAATAATTTTTCGAAATTCTGCAAATTATAAAATTCTGAAATCTAATCAGGAAATCATAGCCCATCACAATTTGATAATTGTATCTTTCATTTCCGTTAAGTTGCATCCAAAATCTTAACATATTCTATCGCTCATTTCCTAAGGGTTAATAAACATTATCAGTCACTAGAAATTACGTCGAAATTATAGTTCTAAGTAATGAATCGGCCAGTTCTCCCGAAACCAATTGGGCTTCTAAGAAAAAAACTACTCTAAATCTCATCCAAGACAAAAAAGAATGCCAATCGTATTAAATCAATCCCCCACTAATTGGACGATGAATAGTCACTGGGCCACTAATAGAGGAAGGAAAAGAACAAGGCATAAAGTTGAAGCTTTCATAACGCCTGGGCATAACGGAACCGCAAACACTGAACTTTTCAAGTGACTTAGTAGCTTTCGTTGAACGATTCTAGGTCAGATGTACTCGATCAGCACCGCTATGAGGTTGAAGTTCGTAGCGACGATGTTGTTCACGCCCGAAGCAGAAGCATCAGGTACCGCGTATCTTGCAGGCGTCCCTAATTAAACCGAAAAATAAAACCATGCCGTCGTTTAAAACCAAACCCCCCCTCTATTTAAACACCTCTAATCTGTCGCCAATTTTTTTTCTAACGACGGCAACCCATTAACAAGTGTTGCCTAACGCATCCAGAATATCTTTGCATTGAATTTCTTCAAAGCGAGCAGCTTGCAGCGTTTGAGGAGCTACAATGTTTTATTTAAATATCTTTGACACTTTTCGACGATATTCAAATGCAGTTTTTACGTGCAGCAATAGAACGCGAGATAGCTTGATCCCAAGAATATTTGTATATCTTCAAAAAGAAAGGCAGAGATATTTATTTAAGCAGACGCTTCATCCTGTGCAGGAGATCATAGACAAGTACATATCGATTCACGTATCGATGGTGTTCAAAGCTCATTGAAATGAAGCGGTAGCAACTGTAACACCATCGCTCCCGTTTTTCATTTGCTTGGCAGTGGACCCAAAGATTAATTTCCAATAATTTACATGTTCATCCGGCTTCCAACTCATAAGGATTAACCCGACGCCTGTGATTAATAATTCGATCGAAATCCGAATCTACTGAACTGTCACGCTCAAGAATGTCGTAGGATAACTAAAAATATAAAATAATAATATTCAAGTACAAAAAAGAAATTTTCCGTTCGACACATTAGTTTGCAATTAGCGTAGAGCATTTCATTTAATCTTGAACGCTTGACAGTTTTCAAGGCTTTAGACGCCTCTGACGCCCCTCCCTCTCAAGTGATTAATATCCGATTGATTAATGCACCGTGTGCCATGATTACTTATTAATTACTGCCAGGTGAGCCGAAGGTGGCAGTGTTTAACAGGTGCAGGCCCGCTTTAATGCAGCTTCGCGTTGCGGCCAAAAAATAATACGGAGCCTATAATAATAATAATAATAATAATATCTTCTAATTAAAATTAAGAGAGTCTATTTAAGCGCTGCCATTTAGTCGCAGTTGCCTCGCTGTAGCAACGACTGAAATAATAACAGCGTCGTGAATAGGGCTGCGCTTTACAAGCTAGATTAATCATTAAAACGTGGCTTACGATTTACAAACGTTTATTGTTGCAACGCTTTTCTTCCCTGACTACGACTTGTCGCTTTCTTCGTTGCCGAGGATCACATTTGAATAGCGCAACCGATGATCGTAGTCAGGAAATAAACGCGTCTCGAATGGTACGTGTTTGATATCCCGGGTAAATTCGTGATCGACTCTATCGATTGCTGTTCCTTTACAGGCCAAGCATTCTCGTATCAGTTACCGAGCCGCGCGAAAATAATGCTCACGAAGGAGGGACCGGCCACTGAGGACGATAGCTACATGGGTTACTCTGTCACGACCGGTGATTTTATTGGAAACGGTGACAGTGGCACAGCCGTCGGCGTGCCCCGTGGCTCCGAACTCCTCGGCAAAGTATGCTCATGAAATATTAACGCGGTAATTGTAAGGTAACGATGTCGCGAGATAGAAAATTAATTCTCGTCCGGAGTGAAAGCTACCTGTCGGGACACTGTTCGTTTCTTGCTTCCTCGAGAAAATTGGATTCGATGAGGTAAAGTAGATTATGTCACTTTAGCGCATCGGGGTAAAAGAGTCGAAGATAACACGGCGTGTTGCGAACGAAAAAGAAGATTAAGCTTTGGGTGAATTGTGTAAAGTGCTCTTTCGCTTACTTTCAATGTTACGTTTGTATCGGTGACAATTTCAATTCATCTTTTTATTTTTCATGAAAAAAAAAGAAGTACCCGTGGGGAATCATCGATTAATTAAATATATAACTTTTATAGGTAATTCTGTTTTCTTCGAACATGGCGAATCCTCGCAACATTACTGGAGAACAAATGGGAGCTTATTTCGGTTATGCTGTCGCATCCGGCGATATCGACGGCGATGGGTTAGACGATCTTATAGTTGGTGCGCCTATGTACACAGTGCCGGAAAACCCGGAAATGAGCATCGAGACAGGAAGGATATACGTGATCTATCAAGGGGTTGGTCCTGAAAAGTTCCGCAAAGTTGACTTCAGGTATCTTATTTTTTTAAATAATATTATCCTTTGCATTCTACAGAAGTTATTTATTTTCTGAACACAATAATTATTTCTCTGCAATTTAATTTGGACGGGTGTAATACCTATTGATATTCTGTTGCATGGAATGATAGCATGTGGTAGGTGATTGTATTTGTCTCAGCATACGCTATCATAAAGTGAATAACGAAATGCAGTGCCCCATTAAAAAAAATTAATTTTACTTTGAGATCTCATCCGTCACGTACACCTATCGATAAATTATTTATACCACCAAATATGCTCTTTCACGTCAAACAACTAGTGTAAGAACATCTTTTTAATAATTTTAATCTCAATAACTTAATCTGAGATATTCCACCGTTTCCATTTAAACGGAACACCCTGGATAAATGTAAGAATCCTGAATCGTATCCCGTGTGATTGCAATTCAACAATTCCTAACGAATAAATCACTATCGTATTTACAATTACTGGTATAATTAGATTATTCGAAGATAAACTGGACATTATAAAAACAATATAATTCAATAGCACACCCGTTATCCAAATTAATTTATAATTATAAAAATCCATTATTATCCTCATTTTCAAAACTAAATCGCGTAGATCCTCTGGATCAAGCACGATCGAAACTCGAGCACGCGCGGGTCATTGAACCATCGTGATAATTGCTTATCGTTTATCCAGGGACGGAGAAACGAACCGCGGACGATTCGGCTTGTCGCTTGCCTCTCTAGGAGACATCGACCGTGACGGTTATGGGGACTTCGTAGTAGGTGCACCTTATGGTGGTCTACGTGGACACGGTGCCGTGTACATCTACCAGGGCTCGCCGACCGGTGTTCTCGAGAAATATTCTCAAGTGATCTACGCTGAAAATCTCGACGTTCCCGTGGATACATTTGGATTTTCGGTGGCCGGTGGCCTCGATCTCGACGGAAATCATTATCCAGACTTAGTGGTTGGCGCTTATGAATCGGGTGCTGCTATGCTCTTCAGAGCTCGACCTGTCATCAAGATGGATGCTTTCGTGACTTTCGAATTGGAATCGAAATTGATCTCACTGGACGACAGAAATTGTACATTGAGAGACGGTAGCAGAGTTACTTGTTTCCCTATGAGGGCCTGCTTGAAGTACAACGGGGAGGGTGTCTCTTCTGTGCAGTATTTCAATATTCAGTACGTCTTGGACGTGAAGAAGACGAAGAGCCCTAGATTGTTCTTTTTGAGCCAGGAGGGTCAGAACGCTATGAATAATACCTTCGTGGTAGGAAGGGATCAGGAGTTCTGTCGCACTGTTCAGGTTGGTCGAAATCATTCTTTCCCAATGATATTCATCGTTCATGTTTTCAATACAGTCGATATTATGGATCATCATAAAGATCAATAAATTCTACACATTTCTGAAGCTCTTGCTGTACCAGTTTACTAATACTATATTTTTGTATTCAACATACAATCTAAATAGATTATTAATGACGGAAAATAAAATAAAATAATAATTATTATTTACGACGATAAAACTTCAAATACACGTTCCCTGGAACTTGCACCTAAGGTTTCTACAATGTTCCCCCCCAAACTTTCACAGGTCTACGTTACACCTAATATCCGCGACAAGCTGACTTCCCTGGACGCAGAGATGCGTATGAGCCTCGACACGAAACACTACGAGGACAGCGGTCCAAGGGATCCAAGGCTTCCATTGCGACCCATCCTCGGTAGCACCACGTCCCGCAAGGACTCTCTGTCCATCAGGAAGAACTGTGGCTCGGACAACATCTGCATCCCCGATCTTCAAATGAACGTCACGTCGAACGTGCACAAGTACTTGCTGGGCTCCGGGAAACGATTAGAACTGGACGTGCTCGTGCAAAACATGGGCGAGGATGCTTTCGAGGCGACGTACAATTTGAAACTGCCCGCCGGCATCGATTACATCAAAGTGGAGAAGATCGAGACTATGGGAGTGCCTGTTCAGTGCTCTGCCCCGAAACAGTCCAACAATAACACACTCCGTTGCGACATTGGCAATCCTTTGCAAAAGAACGGACTGGTCAAGTTCAAAGTATTATTGCAACCCGTCACGTCCCACGAAATGAAGCCGATTTACGAGTTCGACATGGACGTGAATACCACTAATCCAGAGAATTCGTTCACGACTGACGACAACACGTACATACTGAGATTACCAATTTGGATCGAGACCGACCTGAGAGTCGAAGGGGAGAGTAAGCCAAGGGAATTGTATTACAATCCCGATAATTATACCAGTGAAACGAACGCCACGACAGAGAGAGAGTTTGGGCCTACTGTGACGCACAATTACACTATTCGAAACCAGGGACCGTCCGAAGTCATCGAGGCGGAGGCTTTTCTCATTTGGCCTGCTCAAACGTTGGCCGGCAACGAGTTGATGTACCTGCTGGAACAGCCAGAGTCTTCTGGGCCAATTGCTTGCGAGCCTGCCAATGCGAATTATCTTAGCCTAAAGGTATGCCCATTTTAAAAGAAAATTTATACAAGTATTTGTAATCAAATGTTTTAAAGATATGTACATGGTTTTTGTTGTTTTTGCCTATTGAATGATATATTACTAATTGGTTTGCCAAATTCATTTTCACGTTATCTACATTTCAATATTTAACGATTTAAAGTTGGACCAACGGAAGAGGATGTACTCCCATCACTCCGACGCAGCTGGAGTGATCCTGGACGAGTCTCAGTCCGGTCGAACGATCAACGTTCAACGCGGTTTCGACCAGGACAAACCCAATCTCTCCCAAAAGGAGGACTCCGAACTTCACACCGGAGACAGCTCGAACATCCAAAAATCTCGCCACTCTTCCTCCTCTTCTGCCTCGAGCGCAGCCACCAGCGAAACCAGAAGGATCCAATTATCCAGCACTGGGGACAAAGCAGACGTTCTAGTTACGACCTACACGCAAAATAATTCCGGCAGCGGTTCTATCAACGCCGGAGATCTGTCTTCTGGCAGCAGGGCCGTGATTTTCCACACTGGATCCGGTGAACACGTAGGCACGACGACTCTGGGCGGTGGTTTCCGGGGCAGTGACGAGACCACTTTGGACGCAAGGGTCCCAAGTCTCGAAGAACGCCAGGAGAGCCGCGTGAACCATTCGGAAAGTTTCGAGAATCGCTGGGGAGGGACCAGCGACTCCAGAGGTCGCGCGTCCTCCTCGGACAAATTCGATTCTACCTTGAGGTATCAGGAATGGTTGAGGCAAGAGGAACATCGCAGACAGGAAGAGCAGCGCAGACAGGAAGAGCAGCGCAGACAGGAAGAAGAAAGGATAAGAGAGCAACAGACTATTCGCGTGACAGAACCGGAGGATCGCTATTATCAGAGAAGGCTCGAGGAAGAACGAAGGAGGATACAGGAGGAGGAAGAGAAGAGGCACAGGGAGGAGCAGGTGAGAAGATTAGAGGAAGAGGAGATCCGAAGGCGACAGGAGATAGAACGAAGGAGGATACAGGAAGAAGAGCACAGATTGGAACAGGAAAGGCGACAGGGTGGTTCGTCTGGCGGAAGATTCATATCCGGGGACCGTGAGGAGACTGTCAGGGGCGGTGAGTTCGGGTTCCAATTGCACAACGTCACTTCCACCCAGGAATTGGAACGAATATTTGGCTCCCTGTCGAAATCGTCGAACGGCTACGAGCTGTATCGCAGACAGGGCAAACAGTACGTTCAATTCATGGCGAGGTTCAGAACAGCTGCGGACAGGAGGGAGTACATCGAGTTCCAGGACGGATCTATGTTCCCTCTTCAGGATCGTTACGGTGGTCAGAGTTACGTATCGGAGTCCACGGAGCCTAGGGACGGCAGATTCTTGAGGATAGAAGGAGAATTATCGGTCGAATCAAACGGGAAAGGGTCCATCGTGCTGAAAGATGGACGTCGATTCCCTTTGCAGGGTTCCTTCAGCTATACGGAGGAAAGGACGTACACCGTGGACCCTCGAGAAAGACATCAGGAGAGCGGTGGTTACGAATCGAAGAGTTACGGTAGCTCTTGGAACGAGGAAACCAGCCAGGCTGGTGATCTGGAAGGAAGTTACGAATCTAGGTACAATAGCACTCACGAGGAAAGGAGGACGGAAAACAGGAGGGTGACCAGCAGGGTCTATGGGAGAGAAAATCGCGAGGCGTACGACAATAAAGAATCGATCAGAGCGCCGCACTCGAACGTCGATTCTAGATCAAAACGCGAAAGCGACATGGTTGAGATGAAGGAGTTTAAGAAGTTCGAGAGGCTCCACAGGAGACCCAGGGACCTGGAGGACGATCTCATAATGAGTGAAAGCGATTTCGACGACAGGGCCGACTACGAAAACGATCCAAGGGCCCAGGAACCCGTTAGCCCCTGTGACGCGGCCAAGTGTGTGATGCTGAGGTGCGTTCTGGGCCCGCTGAAGAAGGACCAGGAAGTCTGGATCGGGGCTAGATACGCCGTGGACGCCAGGACATTGAAGAAGGCCGCCCCGTTGGAAAAGGTCAAGGTCTCGACCAAATTGGTAGCGCGTGTCACCAAGCAGCCATTTATCGGCGCACCTGCGGAACAGGTGATCAAGAGCCACGAGATTAAGACGAACGTGGAGCCTAGTATAACGCCATCCGCGCCGGATGTGATTCCACTGTGGGTTGTGGTGCTCTCTGCCTGTGCTGGAACCATCATCTTGCTGTTGCTCATTTTCTTGCTGTACAAGGTTTGTTTATTATGCAAATTAAGCGAGGCGGTGTACTTGATAAAGATGCTGCTTGCACTTGCGAAACATTTAGTTGGAGATTTATTATTGAGATCGATAGTCTGATTGATATAAAGAAAATAGTATTTAAGTTTAATTGACTGAAAGTCACCGCTGCAATTTTATGTTCAGTTAAAGCGTGTAACGCGCAATAATGAAAGCAGAATACGAAAATTAATAACATCTTTTATTTTTTCGACAGTGTGGTTTCTTCAAGAGAAATAGACCGTCCGATGCTCCAGAGAGGCAACCGTTGAACAGGAATGGACATTTCCACGGCGATGATCATTGAAAGAAACGTCGAACGATATTAACGAACGAGCCAGGAAGTGCCTTGATCCCTCCCCGAGTTTCCTCCTCGTAAGGGGTTGAATTGTGCACTGGCTGATAATTCGTGGCTCGTCGGAGCCGTTAATCAGTTCCGTGGCGTGCAACGAAGCTAATTGTCGTTAATAAAATCGCGAGTGCCTTTTCTGCACGGCAGAACGATGAAAGAAAACAAAAAAAAAAGGTTCTGGAGCGATTGAACGATTCTTTTCTACTGCCACTGAATACTCCTTCCAGCTCCTGCAGCTCGACCATGCAAGTTTCTAGTCAGGAGACATTTTTCTTTTTATTATTATTATTATTAATATTATTATGTTCTTTGCCTTGATATTCTGGACGTAGAGAAATTGATTTCCAGGAATGTTCTTATTATTTATAGCTATCTGGATCATAGATTGCCCTTTTTTTACTCTATTCAGAATTTCCTACAAACTTTCCTTTTATTTTAAGGAAGCGTCGTTTATAAATGTATCACAGAAATAAGGAGATCGATAAGGGAAGTGATTCTTATATTTTACTCGATGCAATTGTACAAATGGTAATACATGAGTAGTTGTACAATCGATCGATTTATCAGGAGAAATGTTCAATTCTTTCATTGTAGATATACGACGGTATATTGTCACAGGTTCTCCTGCTGGAACCTTCTGAAAATAGATTGAGTTCTGTTCTCCGTTAGATGAACGCCTAATCAGCTCGAATGAAACGATTCACGTCGATTATTCACGCCCAAATCGACAGTCGATTTACATATTTACTTTATAGACGTAGAAAGAAATCCCGCGGAACAACAGATTAGCACGACTATTGTTATCATAAGGTTTCAGAATAGATTTTTAAAGAAATATTTGCGAGAGTCGTAATTGCACGTGAGAAAACGGGTGCCCTTTAACTCTGTCCAATTAAATCTGTATGCCTTCCGCGAAACTTCTTTTCAACTCTATAAAATACTTGTTATCTTGTCTGTTTCGTGAAACGAGCTCGAGAGCAGAGGTTTTCGATTATTTATTAAAAATTTCTACATTATTATTATATATGTACATGTAACGTATGAATAGAGCGCCGTAACATGAAACCGGGTATTGTCCCGGCTGTATGTGTGTACAATTTTGTAAATTATTAATTGTATTACTAAAACCATTCAGAGAGACACTAGCTAACGCAAACTAATAATTGTGTAGCGTGTAAACGAATTCCCGAGAAAACGGGATGGTAGGAACTGACTTGTACATACAGACTTAAGATGTAATATTTAAAGGAAAAAATATATATATAAAATATTATTAATATTAAAATGTGTCATTCTATTTGAAGCAACGCAAACCGAATCTACGATTTTTCGGAAAAGGAATTTTTGGAAAAGTGAAAAGATTTGAGAAATCTTTATTTTATTAAAGTTTAATTTCTTACAAAATTATCATCATTACTTCCACAAATCAATTACAGTCTAAACTGAACGGGCCGCAATGCTATTAGCATTACTGCTAAGTTACATTCCCGGATAAGGGTCGCTAGGCGGCCCCAAATGTGAAGCAGACCCATCCGTAAAGCAAGAGCTTCAATTTTAGTGGTTGTTCATTAAAATCGGCCCAGTAGAAGCCGAGATAATTGAATTTGTTTAAAGAAATTATAAACAAATGCGATTACATCCACTTCCTGAGCAGATACAGCAATGACCAGAGGACATGAAATAAAGCCACAGGCATAAGCTACCATCTCCAATAGGCGTGAACAATATTCGATGTGCAGTTCGTTTGTTATAAACAATTAAACAATTAAAATTGTTATTACGGCCAACTGCTTCCACTTACAACAACAGGGTATTTTTCGTCGTGTAGCTTGTTCCTTTTCCTTTCATTTGACACCCTATTTATTAACAAAACTACGTCCAGGAGCAGTGATAATTATTATTTAACATTTTGCCGGTAACGAAACGTCGATAACGGTACAAGTGGCGCCATCTCGCGTTTGCGGCCTTTTTCGCAGTTTTCGACTCCGATTTTTTTAAGACAAGTCCCGTCCAAAAGTACGCACTAGAAGCCGAGAAAAACGGAATTGTTTAAATTAACAATGTAATCCAGGAATTCGGTTTTGGCGGAATCAAAACAAGCTACACGATGAAAAATACCCCGTTGCTGTAATTACATGCAGTTGGCCGTAATAACAATTTTAATTGTTTAATTGTTTATAACAAATGAACTGCACGAATCAGCATGATTTTTCTGAGTTCGTATGTCAGTCACGTTGGATCAGGAAAGTCCATAAGATATCTTGCCTATTCCTATATCTCCTCTGTGACTGTAGATATGGCAGAGCCCCGAGTATTTTCAAGCATATTTTTACAGACATTAATTAATTTATGAATTAAAATATCTACATGGGTGTTTCCTTTCTAATACAAGAAGGCTTCTCGAGGAATAAGAAAATGTAATCCTCAAGCCGAAACAAATATTATCTGACTCAAGAATGATCTCTAGAGCAGGGACTGCAAAGTGGTGGCTCGCGAGACATATGTGGCTCCTTCCCCTATCTAAATCTTCCGCCTCCAGCAAACTGGTGGCTCGCGAGCCACGCGTGTCTTGCCCCTGTGCCCCTGCCAGTCTTTATCTTTGCAAAGGAGTACGGCGACTTTAACTGTTCGTGGGGACTCGGTGGCTCTTCGAGGAGAAAAACTTGGCAGTCCTGAATTACATCCATGAAATTACGTTTCAAATTACGGGGTGATTTACTAAAAAAAGAAGGTGGTCAGTTTCAATATTTTATACGGATCATTTATTTTAAAAAATCACAATGACGTAACGGTAGTAGACAAATGAAATGCATAGTTACTATTATTAACATCGTGTGCCAGTGTTTCCTTTAGGACAGCTTCTCGAATTAGAATCAACGCGTTAAGTTACGTCGTACACAAATGATAAGAAAATGCTACGAGATATACAAAAATATATGCTTCGATAATCTGGTTTCGTTCGATAGATTTTGACAATATTTTTCTACTTTCACCCTCTCTCTTTCTCACACAGTCTCTCTATTTTGCCCCCCAACCTGTCGTTGATAAAATATATATAAAAATAATCTATGATTACAGTCGTTTTGTAAAATATACTACCGTACTTCGTATAATGTATATATATTTTTTTGTTTGTTTTATTCTCTTGCGTTTCGAGAACTTCAAAGTAGAAAAGGACCGTTTAGAAAAGATTTCCGGCTCCATCAATGATTAGTTTAGCTTGGAAACGGTCTGAACTGAAATACATTCCGTGGGACGAAGTAAATCTAATGGTTAAAAAAAAATATTTCCATTTTGTTAACTTTCTTATTTCAAATGTTCTTTTGTGAGCCGCTGCTGAACAATACGGTACAAAAATCGGCACTCTGATAAAGATACGTATATAAAAAAAAAAATAGAAAAGGAAATCGCGAAACCTTTTTATCCTCGTACAGATTAAACCTCATCCAGAATTATTGCTAGAAGTACTAATCGTCAGTTATATACACGTACTGTGAACGCGGTTTACAAAGCAAGATGAATTATGTGTCTGTTACCTTCCATATGAAGTACATTGAAAAAATTAAAATAAATATATTCTCGAGACACGTGATCGGGCAGTGAGGGATAAGTGGTGTCCAAAAAAACAGAAAAAAAGTGAAAATTTGATATCGAACAATATGTACACAGGCTCGCTCCTGATTGTGTGGCCATTATTTTTACGATTGACCCCGAAAAAGATCGCGTTCCAACATGAATTTTCGTCTCCCTCGATGCCTCTTCTCGTTAAATTTACAATGATCTCAATCAGACGGAGGTTAAACTAAAAAGATTTAACGATCCACGAACACCGATTGAGTGTACGTTCACACGATTCAATGATTATCACGACCAGTGCTGTGAGATAAAAGAATACTAAAAACGAATTACAATACAATTATGTACCCGTAATCATTAACACTCACGACACGTTACCATCACAATAAACCTTCGAAATTTTCCTATTTTCTACATACGGCCGATTAGGACTTCCTTCCATACTGAACCAGAAGTACTTCACGATCCCGTTGCAAGACAAAAAAGAATAGACGATGTTCTTTCGAGGCATGGCCGTAAAATCATACAAACTATCCCTCGAAATCATCGTCTAAACATCAGTGTCGTTGCATGGTGGAATTAAATCATGTACTTCTTCCTGAGGACCGTCCTCGTATCAGCTGTCCGGAACCTGAAATAATTGTTTAACCAGTTTCGATATAAATAATTATAGAAGTCACAAATTCCTCGATATTTTACATAGAATTTTCAGCAAGTTTTCAAGAATAATTAATAGTTCTCACCTTCCATTGTAATTGATTGCCAACTTTGTAAAGTTCCTTCAACGATTCCGAGAATTTCCCGGAGCTCTCTAACTCCTTGTATTTACGATACAGTGCGAGGGCGGCTCTTGAATCCTCGGTGGAGTCGTGTGTTTCCGATTGAATTTTCTTGCCCAAAAAATGCCAGGTGAGAAAACGCAGTGACACCATGCGATGATGAGGCAAATGAAATAGCAATACTGTGTCTACGACCTGATCCGGTGGCACAACTAAATTTATCACCCTGTAAAGATTGAAAAAGACATACAGTTTAGTTATGAAAGAAAAAAAAGGAATTAAATAATATGAAAAACGATTGATTACCTAAAATCACTCTTCAGACCATGACCTACGAATATGATCCCATTATCGACCAGAAACCGTAACTTTTGATACGTCGATTTTAAAGTAGTTAGATGCTTGCTACTAAAGTTTGCATCCAAGTCGCCAGGTTGAATCCCGCTGAATTTCGTTAAATAGTCTACCACCTGTTCCTGTGTGCTTATGTAATCGTCTATGAACGGGGTACCCTCTAAGGGACCTTGTCTATTGAAGAAATAAAATATTCTTACCTATAATAATTAGTAAAAAAAAAAACGTATTCTAAGAGAGGAATAATTAATTAATATTCTTACGCACCCGCGAATGCAAGTTATACGCGCGACAGACATATGACTCGGTTTTATGGTGGACATTTTTCCATCGCTTCGAAGCTCCGATTCCTCTTGATTTAAAGTTACGAATTCCGCATCGATTCCAACTAGTTCTCCTATAAAAATAATTCAATCCACTATTTTTAGAATTACTTTATAGATGTACGAATTTAATTATCTGAAAGATATTATTTTTGTATACCTTTTTTCGGCATTTCGTCGGTCGTTAATGGGGTGAAAGTAATACCCCTTGTCCCTCCACTGCGCGCTATGCATTTGTCTTCGCCAAATACATCGTACGTGAGGGGGCTGACAAATGGTGCTGGTTCTGGCGCTGGTACCGCAGTGTAATAGAGAACGCAGGGAACCTTCCAATCGAGATTAAACCAAACTGCTTCCTGCGGCGTCACTGCCGATATACTAAATAACAAAACAATAATAGAAATAGGCATTGCACAGAATCATTCAGCTACTTGCCCGAATCGCTCAGCGCAGAAGATAAATTTAATCTACGTACCAGAAATCGTTAAAAATATACCAGTTGAACACCGCGCTGCCGGACGATCTTTCATGATAATTCGGCCCAACCCGAAGCAGTGCAACAATGTTTCTTCTGTCCTCGTTACTTTTATCATCGATGTAACAAATAACTGCGCTAAGGCTGTACTGCAATTTACTCGGCTTCTTCTCTTTAGTTTTATCCTCTTTCTCCGCATTCTCGTTGTCCGATACCGCGTTCACATGATTTTCGGAAGCCTTGTCCTCCGTATCCTTCGCAGATGCCACAGGACTCTCCGAATCCTGTTGTGTCTTATTGTCACTCTTTCCATTCTCCACCACGACCTCCTCGATGGGCTTGCTAATTTCGTTGGGCACGACCTTTGGCGCGGCGATCTTTTCCACGTTTATCTCACCGCTATCATTCAAAGAGATCTCGATATTGTGCGGTATCCAAGAGTGAGAATAATACAAGTGACTAGGCGGAGTTGCGATCGACGAGAGACTACTTGTTGGAGGGGTGACCGGTGGAGTTAAGTTTTCTAAGGAAAAGTTTCATTGAAATGATAAGGGAAAAAAGAACGTTTTAATTAATTCAATTATATAGGCACTTATGGTACCTGAATCTCTGCCAATGTGCCTAAATCTGCAACCGATTCGAGTACAATTGTTACCATAACGACATGGTTTTACGGTAATGGGGACGGGACTCGAGGATGGGCTGGCTTCTTTCCCACTTAATACTTTTTGTACCACTATGTCCATTTGCGTTTGCCAGAACGTTTTATCCTGGAACACCGGTTATTCTATCTGTTTTAAAATTACCTAGGCATCCTGAGCGTTTCAGAGTTTACGAGATGCAGCCATGAACGAAATGCACCCTTAAGAAGTTGAATATTAAAAATAGGAAAAAAAATACTTTTAATATTAATATATAATATGTAACAAGATGAAAATGTTTAATATTAAAAGAGTCACGTTTAAGATCGATTAACTCATTTTCGAAAGCCAGAAATAATATTTTCCCCATACTGTTGCGAAAAAATTATAGACGACGAATCATAAAATGTGATAAAAAGAGAAAATAATATAATTTCTCGACGCGCATATTTTCATGATTGCACCCAGTTACAACTGCATCTAAAATTCATAGAAGACAGACGACTGTATTTTATATACCTGTTGCGTATCTAAACCGCAGTTCAGAGCCAGTATTTGAGGTAGCTTAGTCAACTGTCGAGACTGGAGAGTGGGTGCAAATTTCTGACAATTGTCACACCATGCAGGTGTAATTTTCTCAGGTCTTAAACTACGGGCAAGGACGTTCGTAAACGGAACCTCCTCTGCTATAAAGAATAACAAAAATTCGTTCGTTTCCGTTGAGCTGCACGACTACGTGTAATAATAATTCATTTGATTGTTTAATCGCACGTGTAATTCGGAGAGTGGCTTACAAGGGTGTGTTAATTCCGGATAAACTAAGTTGCACAGCAACATGATGGAATGTTTCGTAGCTTCTTGCCCACATTTAAGACACCGGTGTATGTGTATTTTTTCGGAGCCAAACAGGCGACTGATCTCTGTCTCCTCGTCTCGTACTTCATTCTCTTCGATAGATTTTTTATTGTTCTTATCTACCGATAATAAAATTGCATCTGAGCTTTCCTGATTTAATTCGATTTCAAATACATTGATAGACGAAATATGTGAAACTTATATGTATAAAAGAAATCGACAGTGCGTGGTTAATATGTGGAATACTATTTTAATCAGATACCATGGATATCGAATGTTCGTAAAAATCTTGAAATTTATCGTTTATCACTTTTGTTTAAAAATCAAAGCATCGCTGAGATTAATGGAATTTATAAAAATAGGCCATGCGTTCGTGGAAATCAATCTCCTCCATCTCATAACAAAAGGTGGGCTGAATTAAACGAAGCGCAAAAAAGAACGGGCATAAACCAGAAACGTAAAAGCTTTCATTAAAAACATAGGAGAATAATAAAATAAAAGAAATACAATTCTTTAATCGCGGTATCCCAAGAATATAAATAAAAAATTACACTTCTCGCGTACTCGCGTTAAAGAAAAATAAAGAAAATCAGCAAAAATGTAAAACATTGGCTATTCTAATAGTCTTTGGATACCGTAACGATTGAATGAGTGCAACAACAAAAATCACATAAAAAATGAAAAATAAACACAAAGGGTGCCCAATAAAAAGGTTACACGTGAATTGTGTTTACCTTTCGATGTGATCCACATATATTTACCATCCTCCCCTTGCTTCCTTCGCTTTTTCCTCTCTTCATTATGACTTCTGTACCGCGAACCGATGTTCTGTAAAATACTAGGAAAATCCTGTTCGTTGTAAACGAACGGGGTACATTTTGGGCCTGATTTCAATCGGGCTGCTTCCTCCTCCTCCTGCTGACGTTTTCTCGTTTCCAGAATTTCGTAATGTATTTGATGTAATATAAATCTGTTCCAGCTCTGCAAGGATGTGAGACAAAGAAAAATTCGACTAAAAAATATCGAGATCTGTTGTGCAACCTATTTTTTATTGAGAACAAAAATTTCGCGATAAACGGGTAAACGAACCATGTACGGATATCGCCTATAACGATCGCTTAATATTTAGTTCCTCCTAAGAATTCTAGCAACGTGTTATAAATTTAAAATATGTAAATAGTCCAAGTTATTTTTAATATTTAAGTGATCTAAAAATGTAAAATATTAAAATCTACTATATCTATGAGCATACCTGTATCAATCTGACCAAGCTCGTCTTCCTCTTCGCTTCCGGATGGAGGTCGCTAAGTATAAGTCCCAAGGCTGCCGCTTCGGGGACCGTTCTGAAAGCTCGAAGGAAATTAGCAGCCTGACAAGGCAATCCTCTCGACGTATCCAACATGTGAAACAAAAATCCTAGCTCGCAAGACAGGCAGAACTCTCTTTGGCACGAATGAGAGAGCAATGCTATTCTCACGGGTTCGCAATAGTAGAGTAACTGAAAAAAAATATATATATGTATAAACTAAAAATATATATTGTTGATTGGATTAATTGAATAATAAGAAGGCATCCTCGAAGATTCAGCGAGATGATTTCGACGTACTTACCTGTAACATGGCATTGCAATAGCTGTTTGGAAGCGTGGCTTCGAGGCCGCAGAAGCTGGTGCAATTATACTGATCGAAATCGAACTCATCGTAACCGAGACGTGGGTATTTCACCTCGATTTTACGATAACGTTTAGGTATGGCCACAAAGGTGCCATCATCTGTTTTAGACCGTGAGTCCCCCGCGAAAAGCTTTGCAACTACGCCCCGTCGTTTTTCCAAATTGTAAGGTATCTGTAAAAGAGGTATTATTTATTTTTCTTCAATCAGTCGAACGTTTCTCTCTTTATCTTTCTTTTTTTTTAATATCGTTTTCTCCTCTGGGACTTTGATTTGTAATAATTGTTGGATATATATCGTCGAATAGAATTCGCTGAATTACTGAATATTAACGCGATTTGGACCGTGAAAAAATAAATAATACCTATTATGTACGCGTGGGACCGAGCCAATAAGTTAGGCTTGCGTATAATGTCGTACAACCTTTATTTTTCACTCAAATACAACTTCGATTATTACATTCTTGGAGAAATATATTCTATACAGGTGTACTAAAACTACCTATATCGATTATTGAGCACAAAATCATTGAACGGGAGCAAAACATTTGAACGGAATTCCGGCTTCAACGCGGAATTATAAAGGCGTTTCAACTTTTGTCTCACGCTGCATCGCGAGATACAAGGCCTCGAAATTTCAAACGATTATTACGAAAATTTATTGTACGATATATATTAGCGATTCCCAAGTGGTCCCTCGAGATTCGCAGTTTGATCCCAAAGAAAATGAATTTTTTAAGTGCACACTTTCGGGGAACCAAACGATTTCTGTCCTTTTCCTGTTGTTAAAGTGGATTCTTTTAATTTAAAAAAAATTGCTACTCGTATCGACAAAATAGTACCGATAAAGTTATTACTTTCTTTGAAGAAATCGAGGCAAATGCAATCACTGCTCCACAATAACTGCATATCTATGCAGCTATCAAGGTGCTATTGTTACGTAGAATCTTAAAATAAAACTCAAAATACTCCCACCTTTCTGAACTCTACGCGAATGCTCACTTAAATCCAATTCTTAAAAAAAAAACAAAAAGAAACCGAGACAGAGTTACAAACGTTTATATTTTATAATAAGAATCTACGACATCGTATTTTTACGAGTTCAGATATAATAATGAGATCAAGCAGATATATTTATCATAGATTTCTGACCACGTATTATCTCTCAATATTTTTCTTTCCTTTATAAACATAACAGTATTATTATAACAATTGTATAACGTATTAACTAAACTTAGAATAGAAAAACGTTAAAACGATCGATCGTTATATTGCATCGGTGCACACGTTCTAGTGTTCTATTTAGGTCTTTTCCTCTCGTACAGATTATCATAGAAGAAATAATTAGAATACTGTGGACTAGCGTATGAAAATATATCACGTTATTTTAACATTGTTTATGGACTACAATATTTATCACGAAACAGTATCAGTCTTAAATCACATCGTATCATTTTGCTATCTCTACAAAAATCAATAAGCTTCGATTATATTCCCTTACGATACATTGATTGCATCCATTTATGTATATTCGAAGCTAAAACAAAATCAGTAACAATGCAAACCTCTTAGGTATCTCGTGTAATTGGTATTGTCTGTATAACTGAATCAATTAATTACACACTTTGTATGTAAACGCGTACGGAATACACAATTGATATTCATTAGAATTGTGCGGACCGTGTAAAGCTAATAGATCGAACTCCCATGGGAACAATTTGAACGATACAAAGAGAAAGATAAATGAGTATTATTCACAACATACAACAGCGATAATTCGTTGTGCTCTTCATCATCTTACTATGATGTACCATTGAGAACGTTAAATGTATCAAGGATAATATAATTAATATTACATAATTTTAAGCGGAACTCACGGGTATCACTCGATGAATGGAAAACAGGAAGATCAGATTTTTAGGAGAGCTTTAGGAGGGTCGGAGAAGAATATTGTAGAAGAGTGGGAGAATATTGTTTCCTCACTTGATTTCTGCGAAATGCCTGAGGATTCGGGGCATATCCGATTGTTCCTTGCATCTTCATTGATCGTAGTATTTCGGGATCGATCAACGGCGTTTTCCTGCGAAACCAAATAACAAATATTTTCGTTCAATCTCTTTGATTAGCATCATTAATTTCTTATTCATCATATCGATCACCTACCTATAAATTTTTTTCAAATATTCCTCTGGCCAATCACTCAATAAAGGATGCCCAGTGTATACAATGGGTATTGTGCTTAACGGTGTAGCGTCATCATCGAATGATATAGACTGAACTGATTCGACTGGATCAGCAAACTCTGTCGGTCTAAATACAGGAAAATAATTGCGTTTTATACGATTTTATTTGGAGCAGGTTCGACGTTTCGTATTCAACGTGTAATGCATTCACTAACCGAGAGAATGTATTAAATTGAGGCTCAGGTGTATTTGTTGACATAAGATGTATAGAGCCCGCAGAATCTCCAAAACATAGACACTGAGATGTAGGAGAGACATCGAATGATAATATCATCGCGCCACCAGTTGCGACCTATCCGTAAAAAAAAATATTCGTGTTCAAAGTGCAGAAAACATTATTCTTTCATATACGTCGCATGTAACATTACCTGATACAAGCACGTCATGGTTGGCTGTACATTAGCATAGATAGTATCAAAAAGTTGCATCTGTCCCAGCGGCGATACAACAGCTAATCGGCTAGAATAACTGGGCAGGAACTTTAACAGGAGAGGATATACCATAGTTGTAACAGGACTTAACGCCCTCATTTGTCTCAAATCGTATGCCATTAAGAATCGATCTACCGATAAACCCTGACAGCTGAATTCATAAGCCCAGATTAATTGAAAAACTGGTCATTTGAGGTAACTATAGTGTTTGAAACTCGGACATGGATGTCTTAAATCTTACCTGTTACTAAAACCGCAAGTAACAAGGTAGTTTCCTTGAATATCAAAATCACTTAGCGAACCGCTATGGGTGTCGAAAGTATGCTCTATCGATAATGTATTTGGATCCCTGAGATCAATTCTTCCGGCAGGATTGCCGCAACATATAAGCCTACTATGCTGCCTTAAAATTGCACAACCATTCTCCCCTACGTGTACCTACAATTATGTTACAGCGCTAGTACACGTTTGCACGATTATAACATTTCGATAGGCGATACATCTAAAAACTCACTAATCCAGTCTCTTTTCCTCTGGTAAGATTAAAATCAACTATTTTTTCCTGATGCCCGCCCATAAGTAATCTTGTCGGCGAGATTTGCAGCATGCATTGCATGTCTATCATATTCGACGATCTACAATAGTTGATACTCTTCTATAGCAATGTTCATAAACCAGTGAACATGTATTACAAAAAGCAACGTACGTGTGTGTAAAGATTGGTATGCCGCGTCTCAATTGACACCTAAGTAAACTTTGGGTCAGAATTAATATTCCCTCATCAAGCGGATGAATATGCCGAACTTCTTGCGTGGCGTGTACTTGAAACGAGGTATACTTTTGTAAACCGGCTCCGTAATAAGATGTCACGTGACCCTACAAAGCATTATCCTTGATCAATGGGGCAAGGTTTCGACGCGGAAATGACATAATGTAACATATACAATTCATTGGCTTGCAGTAACTGCAGTAAATCTTATAATACCCCTTGGTTCCCCATCCACATAAGTTCTTCGACACTATCAAAAGTGGCAGTGGACACTCCAAATCTATCCCCCCCATCGGCAAGTAAAGTACGGGTCTCGTGAAATTCAGCCCCGGCGAAATCTTCTCCGAATTGCTCTGTTGCAGGTACGTACTCATCGCCGGGTAAAACATAATTCGATTCTTCCCCTGTAATAAGAGACGATAAAGATATACAGAATGATAATGCTCTGCTCTACCTTCCATGTTGTATCAGTGTAAAACAATTAAAACATAACTTGTGATAACATTTCAACATAGGATATAGGTTATTCATTTATTAACATTTGAAACAATCTCCCCGTTCATCGTTAACGACTGTCCCGTTATCTTTCGTTGGAACAAGGCCAGCTACGTTATATTTAACGTCGTGGCCAACCAACGTCACAGCTGATTTGTCTAATACTCTCCGTTCTCCTCCGTGAATATTACACACAGATCGTTCGGAGTCGAACAGCTGATCGAAACTAACAATAAGCATCAGGCTTCCATGTGAAACAATGAAAAGAGAGGGAAGCAGACGAACGTACACGGCATTCGATGAATTATCGCGAGAAGAGGCGTTATAAATGAGGCAAGAGATACGCGATACTAACAGATAAAGGGACACCAGACCGCGCATCACGTTTCGAGCAACGGCTGTCGGGGAAGAGGAAAGACGTTTCGCGCCTTTCTCGATCTTCGAATCCTCGATGGACAGGGAATGCATTTGGACGGAGCGGAGAATTTGTTTGGCGCCTTCGGAAGACAAACAGAGGGAATGTTGAAAGAAGATAGCATATATACTCACAATGGAGTTCTTGCTCATCACCGCCGCTATCGGCCGTAGCCTCTACGGACGGGTCGTAGTGGCCTAAAACCGGAAAGTCCATAATAATCCCGTCTTCAATTCGTTCGTTTTTCAACCATGGAATTGCTGTTCGACAAAGTGATATGAGCCGTAGAATCTGCGTTCCAGTAATCGTTCTCTTTTCATAGCACACTTTTCGACACGCACACGCATGCACGCAACTTAGTCGCCTTGGCAACTGTGCAACAAGCGATACACTTCCTCGCAGATATACCGAAATTTACACGTTACCGCACGATTTTTCACGTTGAACTTGAGAACAGCATAACACTTCTCGCACTGCTTTACCACGATACGTTGTTCAGGTCGTTTATCGGTGCAGCTTTAATTCATGATTCCACTTTTCTGCGCGTTTCAACCATGTAAGGTTGTATGATAGCCTTGAAGGTGGCGACACCTGTCGCTTTGCGCGGTAAACAGTTACGCCAATGGCAAGGACGCGAAAATCACTAGATTTCGCGAACTTAGTGTACCGGACAAAATGCAGTGAAACCGCGAACTTGTGATAAAAGTTTGAAGAATTGTGTCAGAAAAGGGTGAAAAAGAGGGAAGGCTGCGAAGAAAAGGTAACAGATTGCATCTTTTATTCATACTTTCATGTCGGAAAGAATACAATGTCTTTTCTTATTTCAATTTGATTATTCGTAATGTTTTACTTTCATTAACCCTTATGTTAGCAACCGGGTACCCATTTTTATATTTCCTTTAATAATTTTGGTATGTTCTTGATAAAATATCGTGAAACTGTTCCAGATTTCGATTCATTGAACAATTTTACGTCAACTTACGCTTTGTGAAAACAAATATGTGCAAAATAATTTGAATATCGATACTTTGAACATCTTAACCGTTTTGATTGCTAACATAAGTATTAACAGGAGTTCAACTCTGTATTGCGTTTCGTAATATTTATTTCGAAACAAATGTTTATGTTGCACAATATTGCGAAAATGCATAATGTGCAATTTATATTTATATTAGCAAGGTGTTTCGGTGGATCAAAAACATCTGAAAAGTATAAGTTCTTTTCTTTCATTCTAGTAACGGTAAAGTCGTGTATTATAACAATGGCCGCCATGACGTATTATATTAAATTAGAAAAAAAAAATTTTTTTTTTAAATCTGAATTTCTTCGAAATATAAAACAAGTCGGGTGTAGAATGGAAGAATTTTATTTATCAGACATCGATGTATATACATCTATATTTTACAAGCAATATAATAATTAATGTTTTATATGTCACATAAGAAATGATAAAAATCACAGGAGTGTCGAAATTTGTATCGTTTAGTGAGGTACAGGTATTAATATGAAAATACGGTTCGAAGATTTTCTAAGTCTTTCCAAAATACATACATTTTCCATTTACTTTCATACGATCGTCGTAATTGTATTTCTATATCATATACGGTAGAGTACAATTAAAATGTACAAGCTTTGTCACTTCTTTTCTATAACTAATAATTAATTTTACGACTAGCCATTGAAGATTTTTTTTTAAATATTTTATCTATAAAGGATAAAATAACATTTAAAAATAATATTTCAATTAATTATTCGAGGTGAAAAGTTACATGATAAAATAACTGGCATAGTAGAATAAAAAATATATATATATTAATAAATTAGGGTTACCTAATGCAGAATAGAAACGATTAAAAGTATTATTTTATATTACTTGTTGCTATACGTTTGCAAGAAGATTCCTTGCTAATGTACAATTTCTAATGAATTGTCAGTGCTTTGTAAAATATAAACTGGAAGGAACAAAGTTTTTATTGGAAGTCCAGTTGAATTGGAGCTTCACGAAGTACTAAGTGTAAGAATTTTTATTAAAGTTCGTGAACGTAATCGTTGTGCGATGAGTAAGACCTACTGAAAAAATTCGGAGTTGCATTAATATTTAAATATCAATCTAATTTCATTCACGACATGCTTGAGGACGTACCGTACAGTCTAAAACGTATACCCTGTTAGCGTTAACGCGATTGAAAATTTTAAGTGTTCAATTCAGTGAGATTTTACTGAAATGAATACAGAAATCAGAATTAGAATCATTGCAGTGCGGAAAATTGAATAAGAAGTTTAAGACGCCTACTGTTTGATAACTTTCCAGTTTCTCTATTCCTAACCTCTTAATTTAATCCTAAATACGATATGCGTTTCCAACTTAGATTACAATTTTTGTTCTCAATTCAAACTCTTCTGTCTGACTCAAGCTATTCAAAGCTTCCTAGGAGCTGAATTGTTTAAAAAAATTCAACGTCACTTTATCGTCGTAATCGAATAGAACTATTTTCTACCTTGAACGTGTGAAATTCAATCACTAATTGTACAAACATTTTCCAAACTTCGTTGCAATTTGATTTAAAAAACCTCCAAAATTGTTTACCAAATTTAATTCCAGTTCATATTTAAACTTTGTACACGCGCATTCACCTTGTCCATTTCAAATACGTATACCTCGACACTTACGCATCGTTACCTTTAATGCCTCCTGAGGAGGCGTGTGCGATGATGAAGGGCGCTAATTAGACTTCCGATTTCTTCGTCCGATTCAGCCGATTGGCGTCTCGATATCCGACTATTCGGTGTGCCACTAAACGGACCAGAACTATGCTTAGACGGTTGCGTTGGGAATGACGAGCGACGAATAAGCGGCGGCGGTTTAGCACCTACGATACAATAAAAAAACATTTGCGTTAATCGTTAAACATGCACAACCCTATCGAGGCGATCTAATTACAATTCTACCTAATAAGTCTACCTCGATGCATGCCTTGTATTTCGAAAGACCTCTGAATCTTCATCGGGTACCTTGATAGGAACCGCCTCTGAATGGAAAGCTCGACCGTGGACGTTTTTCTTGAGCTGGCACTACGTGCCTCAGACGAGTCCTTATGCGTTTTTTAAACATATACACACATGTTCGTATAATCGTGTCGGTCTGTGTATTTTTTTTATTTTTTTTTTTTTTTCGACATGGAATGAGAGAATGCTTTTTGTCGCGCATGAAATCAATCAGTGTAACGTGTTCGTTGCGATTCCAGTTTTGCAAAAAAAAAAAAAGAATATGGTTCTACTTGCAAATGCAATTACTACGATATGACATTTCCACATTCGCATCGTTACCCATACAACACGCTCCGTTGTACATCTACAGCGTGTTTGCTCGTGATAGCATCTAACTTGCGATACTAAGAATTTATTTTCATTTATTAGTACGTCTACGTTCTAGAAACTCTCTATTCTATAACATTTCAATTTAAATACCTTGTTAAATGAATAATCTCTGTGTATGCTACGAATCTACACAGATCGCAGTCGCTAACCGCGAAACGCTACTTCGTGTTTGTTACTATTTACTCTCATCGATGTCTTTATTCTGTCTATTTTTTTTTTATACTTTTTTTTGTTTCAACATATTTTTCATTAAATCGTTAGTCTACCACGTTTTCAAGCGACGTTCACTTGGAACGTTTCGTTAAACGATCATCTCTATCTGTGCCCCTTAAATGTACCTGTAACGTGTCTACACTGATTGGATTTGCAACCACGAAATTATATAGGATCGATAGCAATCATACATCATCGGGGATCACTCAAACTACTATATAACACTCGATCGGGTTCAATCAAGGATACAAGGATAAACTAGTGCGGTTTCCGCTGTAATACCTTATCTCTAGCGAATCGTATTCGCAACACTTCAACGAGAGCGGCGATCGTTGAAATGAGGAGCATCGTCACGAGAATGTGCCCGGCGACCGGGACCGATTTCGATCGACGATCTTTGCCACTCTCCTCTCCGTCCTCGGTCAAATTTTCCCCGGTCGTCTCGTTCGAGATCCTCGTTGACGTATCGTCACCGTCCACGTTACCATAATCATTGTCCCTTATCGTGGTCTTCCTCGATTCCTTCGCCGTGAAAAATGTCGCATACGTACAGTTACCATCGTAATCACTTTGGAACACCGATCTCAGCCTGTCCCGGTAATCGAATCTTGGGCAACTTTGCAACTTTCGATGATCCATCGGGATCGCCACCGCCCCGACGATCGCATTCCCAGTGACGTTCGTTTCTATCGTGGCGTTCGCTGACTCGTTTCGATTGCAGTAACTGGTGTTCAACAGTAGTCTCAACGGCAGGGACAGTAATACACCGAAGATCGTCAGTATCACGATGATACTGACATTGATACCCAATGAAATTCGTTTCTCGGACATCTTGACAGGAAAATTGAAACAGGGACCGTTCACATCTCGTTTCTGGTTCGTCGCGTCCCGCTGCGTTGCACTTCTGCAGCACCACTATTCCAGACTGCACGGGTTCATGTCGATTCTGGTCGATGCAAACACGATGTCCATTGACGTCTGCCACCGTTCACATGGCTGGCACACGAGAACGAAGGGTGCCAGCGAACGTACGAATCGTTATCTAATGCAGATTGAGATTCCACACCGCCCTATCTGTCTCTCTCTCTCGTTCAACCGTAACTGTTGCGCATTCTGTTGTGACTGCAGTTCCAAGTTAACCTGGACGAAGGCTGATATTGATTTCTGGGTAGAGTAGCCGCGTACGCGCAGGTCTCACGGTACCCCGGGCCCGTCGAGGAAATTAGACGACGTTGAAATCGCGCCAGGTAAAAACAATCGACCCCGTGCACGCCGGAACTACCCTTGCCCGAGTTCCTGTTGACCCGTGAAATTGATCACACGCTCGAGAATCCGCTGCGTCCTTGCGTCGCGGCATTTTCTGCGAATAGTTAAGAAAATTTCTTCTGCCTGAAACTGCAATTACGTTTCGCACGAATCTCCGCAAATAGGCGTCGGGCTTTCAAATTTCCCCCTTTCGCACTCTCACCACCGTACGCGCGTGTAATATTTTACATCTGTCGCAAGTTACATGGTGTCTCGTAATAAATTCCCAGCGTTCTTTCATCTTCCGAAAGAATCGAGAAATCCGGCTGAAATACAACACGCGAAGGAAACACGTAGACACACCGTGCACGGTGATAGGAATATCGATGGACCGGAGGCGGCGGCACAACGGTCGATTCATCGATCGATAGAGAGAGGCGGGCCCGGTTTCGCGTAGCAAGGAAGAAAGCAGGTAACCAAGGTGGCGAGGACGCGAGGGAAGAAGGCTTTTGAAATGGGCAGGTTCTCTAGCCTGTGCATACATAAATAATATTAGACAATATCGAATTAAAATTCGCATCTTTCTGGCGAGCAACAATGGGCCGTGTGGTGGCCCAACAAAGGAAATGCCCGCCATAATGTCGGTGGCGACGGTGATGGTGGTGGTGGTGACTGTTGGTGCTCATGTTGGCGGTGGTAGCATGGTGGCGGCAGCGGCATTTATAAAAGTAATAAAACAGTCGAACAACAACTGTGTGGAGTGAGGTAGCGGGCCGAGAGAAAGAGAAGTAGCGAGGAAGGTGGAAAGGGTTAGCGAGCGAAGATACTCCGCGAAGGTGAAAAGAGGAGGGCGAAAGGAGTTACAGAAAAACAGGGCAAAGGAGAAAGACGAAGGCATAGGAGAACAGCGACCCGACCCGACCGACCGGTAGCCCAGCCAGTGCGCGTATATCTTGCTCCGCTACACCGCACGCCGATTCTTCGAGGTTCTCATTGATGAATTCGTTCCACGTCCGAAACCTGGTCGGACGGTTTCTCACCCCTTATAGGTCGCTATGAACACACTTCGGGCAGGAAAGAAAATTGTGTAGGAAAAGTATTTGGAAGTGTGAGGGACACTGTGTGTTAGGCAATGAATAAAGGGATGCGACGTGGATAGTTTAGGTGGACGATCAAGGGTAGTTTTCGTTTTAAGTAATGTTCACGTATTCGGTATATTTTCTTGTGGCTTTTGTTTGGCATGTTTTTCGTGGACGGTGTTTAATTAACGCTAGAATCACCGAACAATTCAAACTGACTCGCTTCGGATTTGTAGTAAGACAGAACGACAATTGTACGCTACCTAAATGGTACCAAATCGCAAACTAAACTTTGCGTCACATAAAACTTTCGCATGCGCGATGCAAGTCAGCCTACCATTTTAAGGAGACTTCGGACGGTCAAAGAAATGTACCGCAAATATTCCAAAGCCGTCAAAATGCTTATCAACGCGTCCTCCGAGATTCCCTTTAAAACAGCCATGCTGAGAACTCCGAAACGTCGACCATCCGACAACGTGCAACCCCTTTCTCTCCGTTACCGATCTGTCATCCAGCGATATTTCTGAAACCCGGCCGTATCGCCCGGCCGCCATCGAGTCGTCCGTAAAGTCCGTTCCGCGGATATCTCGCGCGTTAATGCAATCTTAATACCAGTTCCGTTCGACGTTCGATAGGGGAACCAGTTCTCTAAACGAAAGTAGCATAATGAGATTGGCCGGCGGGGCAGAGCATCGAAAAACGATGTTGGGGCAGGATACGCGTGTATCGTCCGCGGAACCAGCTCCTCGCAGGTGCGTCCCGTCGATTATCGGTGGATGTGCGCGAAAGATGAGCGGTGCTTCCCTCTTGGAAGTTGAGAGCCAGGGTATGTAGAGCAGATGCTCTGACCGTGGCAGTGGCGGCGGGGTGCGTGATTTTTCACCGCCGACAGCTCCTCCTTCGAGAGCCGCGCATTCCACCTCCTTCCTTCTGCATTGATCCGTCTCCCTTCCTCGACCGTGGCCGGTCTACTTCATCCTTCACTCTTCGCATCGCAACCGCTGCCCGCTACTCCAACATCCAAGCTCGTCTTCCTCTCCTCTTCCTCCGTCCCTTCTCTCTGCGCTTCGCCCTTTTTTTTCACCTTTTATCTCCTTCTATCGTACCGCGGTGAACATAGGCAACGTACGCCGCGGACACGCCACTGGACACCAGTTGCACGATCTTAGATTTGCTGATCTCGCGTCCAGAGTGCACCGACACACGGGGATGTGCCCCGGTGGAAGCACGATGGGCACGCCTGCGACCCGCTCGCGTGTGCACATCGACGCACGCGATACACAAAGGGCTCGTGACCGTTCCGAGAAATGCTTTTCAATAATCGACCGGGAGGGAAATGTGAAATGGTACGCGGTTCGTTGCTTCCGTGGGGGTAATTTCGATTGATTTCCCGCGTGTCGGTTATTATAGGCGTGCCGCGTAAGGTTGTTGCGGGTAGCGTTCTGGGAATAGATGGGTCAGGGGTTCCGTTATTTGGAGCCGAGATTAGAATAGTGTCGGAATTCTGGAGCCGGAGATAGGGGTAGGTCCGGTTTTCATTAATGTCGGAGAGATATCGAATTATAATTTGGATGAAACGGTAACGGTGATTTACTTAGTCTATCTTTTCGTCGGTGTTTAAAGTCGTCACGAGTTCAGTGGTCATTGGCGACTACGGTGGAATCGTCAAACGGTGACCTTTGGGGGGTTGAAACATGCGCTTCGAACCTATACCTACGTTGGACCTAGATTTTTAGGCGGTAATCCTAAACTCCAGATGCAAAGTAATTTATTATTACGTTGCCTGTACATGGATTGATTTGATCATTTTCTCTAGCAATTAATTGCGATGATTATATATGGGCGCACTGTGCGCAATTGGGCATATCCGGGTGCGCGAATTTTTCTGTCCCTGACCGTTGTTCGGATAATAATATATAATATATTAAATTATCGACGTCCCTGACTATTATTATCGTTATTATATCTCTACGCAAATACCGCATCTCGTATAACTATATCTCAACTAACATCCTCAACGACGTCACTACCGATAGACAACGATCTCACTTAACATGCTCAGCGATACGCCGTCCCCGTGGTACACTCTCCCCAATCGCGTCGCACACCGTTAATCCCGTTCACCGTCGGAAAAATCTTCGTTCAGATCCCCTTCCTAGGAGAGCATCGACGCATCGAAAATCAGGAGCCACCGCCTAAGTACACCATTAACTGCACCGTCTCCATCAACGTCCCCCCCCCCCCATTCCCCAGCCGTCCAGGTCCGCGGATTACGATTTACAAGGAGCCGGCTTAGCAGCCGTCGCTCGTTAACCTCGTAATTTACATTTGCCAGTCGTCCACGCGCAAGCATAGTTGAGTCAGCGTTCGAGTAGAAGAAGCAACACCGACGCGACTGTTTCACGAGTCCCTCCGCGAAACGAGTGATTTACGTGGAACATGTATGCGCCGGTGTGCGGCACCGCGGCTTCGGCCCGATAGAAAGCGAGATCGACTTGTAAATCGGAGTGTCATTATGCAGATAGCTCCGGGATGCTTCGAGCGTACGGCGAGGGGGTATAAGAAAAAAGAACCGGGATGAAAAGGGAAGAAAGGAGAGGAGAGGAAACGCGCTATCGCGCGGTATCGAGACACACACGATGGTCCCTCGGATTTACAATCGACCAAGAGATCGGAAATCACCGGTCGCAGGCAGCGCGCAGGTAGCGGTGGTAGTGAGGCATCAACCATCACAGGTATCGAAGGCGCGAATGCGGCTAATTGGCGTAGCACGAGCCGCGTATAGGTAGCTCAGGGGAACCGCATAGCTGCGAAATTTCCGTTCGTGGCGTTTATAAAGTACGGACACGAGCAGAGGGCCGCCGCCGCAGCCGCCGCAGCCGCCGCAGCCGCCGCAGCCGCCGGGAGGGCTGCAAGAGAGTCGCGTCTCGATGGTAGAAGGCAGGGGTGAAGGGTAGGCATCGCAATTACGCAAATTGCGGCTCTGTTCTCGCCTGCTCCGGGCTTACCGCCCGCGGAAGGGCATCATGACGAGAGTAGGTACAGGCTGAAGGATGGCGTTACGAGGAATGCTCACGGTTCGCCACGTATATTCGCGCACCTTTAGCACCAGGGGGATCGTTCTCCCTCCAACGGCTGGCTCGGGACCGAGCAATTTGAATGAACGACACGAAGATCGAGTTTGTTGTCGGGGATTCGACGGGGCTACCGTTCCTGCGGCTGTTGGATCGTCGAAGGTGGCTTGTCTGCCGTGGAACGATCGCCGTGGAACGCGGGGATCGCGTTAAGAGGGAGACGCAAAGTGATCGACGTGGATCAACGTGGTATTTATCGGAATAATAAGACGAGAGACGAGAAAAGGATGGGACGGGAGGATGTTGAAAAGTTGGTATCACGCGTCGCCGATTCTTTTTGCCGTGCAAAAATCGCCGGACAGGGAGATACTTTTATTTGGATCGTCGCGGAATTAATTGCGCAATTTTTGGACCGGTGTACCCTTAACCGTCGTTGCGGAAACGTGTTTTACACATTGTAGTAAATTACGTGCTAGTAAATGCTAGTGAATTACAACGAACGCGATGTTGCCGGGGGGACAATTGAAAGTATTGTACTCGCAATAATTATAATTGCACCTTTGTTACTCTCGCGTCTCGTTCTGAATTCATGAGAACAAGTAACTCCAGTTAACTAAATCTCCTTTTAAATATCTCGAAATGAGTCAATATATTGCTATTGACTGATCAAATTAGCAATCGCCTCATCCGACACCAATTCATCGTTCACATCCATTCTTCCTATCGAACGCCCAATAATAAGCATGTCCAATACTGATCCCGGCCGATGTTTCCGTCGATCGTTAAACGATCGTTCGCATGCAGCTTAACGCGCGTTCCAGGACGTGGGGGGATCGCCTCAAGGGGGATGAAAAATGCCGTTTATATCGGGGAAACTGGTTGAACGCCCGCTTGGATTCGAGCGGAGCGTGTGCCCGCCGCGGTCTTATTAGCGCCGATCCGCCTCGCGATAAATTTATGCGCAAACCGAGATGTATATGCCGCGAGGTATAGTCGCGCGGAAAAGAAAAACGACGCCGTTACAAGACGCGGGATCCCCGTAGTTCCTGCCACGATTCCGCGGTCGTTGTCGCGAACGTTTTTGCCCCGCGACGTCGCTGACAGGTCGTCCGGGCGGGGTGCGACAGAAAATCTATCGGGCTTTCAATGAAATCACCGGGTACACCGCGGCCGGCATCTCTAATGCAGTCGTACGCTCGAGCTATGTCGTGCAGGACGATCGGCGAGAAATTGTTTCGGTGTTTGCTTGCCTGCTTGTCGCAATTGAGTCGAATTTGTCTTGAGAGCGTCTGTCCGTTCCCTTGCCGCGTATTGGACTGATTTCTTCTTACTGGGACGATTGGTGCTTTTGTTTTCCGGTTTCTTTTCATCGGGAAGTCATTGATCTTGTTTCAGCATTCTATGCCGGGGCTGTGAACTTTGTTGGTTGGGGGTGGATTCGAAGTAAGCCGCGAGCTTTCACCCGCGGATAGCACGGATCGATAAAACCTTGCAAATCCTTAACTTCGTTACGCGATGAACTCTCAGGCTTCCGGGAATTGTAATGTTCTTATAGAAGATCGACCCTCTGGATTGTTTTATTGCGCTGTCTGGTTTCTTTCATTTGTTCTCTATTCGCTTGCGTTTGAAGCGAGACGGGGTGCAGGGATTACTTTGCGGGAGATTGTACATTTTGATTCTCTTGCAGCTTACTTAGATGCGTAATACAATTACCGGGGGCACCGACGCAGGATATTTTTTTTATATCCATTGGATCTGAATTTATCGCACAATTAAATCGGGTCTGTAAATCGACTCCGCCGTAGTGGACGAGGGAAATGATTATACAATATTGCTTTTATTAGATTATCTTACAAATAAGGGTTTATATTGCCCGTCTTTAAAAGGGTCGAAATCGACCAATGTATTTCGCCCTATTTATTATTTCTTTATATTTTCATAATATATACTTTCGTTATTATTCCTTAGCATTACGAAGGGACCGTCCCGATAAATTTACGTTTACGTATCGATTAATTAAGCTCGAACTCGTTAAACCCTGTACCATCCAAGAGTCTATAACCTCAGTTAATGCCGCGGGATAAAAATTCGATGCCCAACAAACAAGGGCGTCCCATTAATAATATTAAATATCACTGATCGTCGAAACTATCCAAATTTTTCTCCGCTTCGGACTTGCGCTCGGCTCGTCCTCGCCGAAACCTTAGAATCCACGGGGATCCCCCTACCGTGAACCAGGGAAAGGGCAGCAAACGAGGGGGAAGAGAAATAAAAAAAATAAATAAATTTCATAATAATCCCCACTGATATAAACGTTTAGCCGACAAGAGGGGTCGGTTTTTAAGCGCCTCGTGCACGGGGTCGCGTAGAAAGAGAGCGATACAAGCGTGAAGCCGCTCACCAGGGGCGTATTAACGACGGTACCATAACGTGGGCATTTATTTCTCTATCGGCGGCATCCATTGGAAGCTGCGAGCCACGGTCGGGTAGAAAACGATGGAAATTTATACGGAGCCGATAATTAGCGAGCCGAATCAGCTCCCGAGAGGAGTAGCTCAGTGGCCGCGGTAATCGCCGTAATTTATGCCCGCTGCTCAGGATATAAGCTCGTTGAGATAGGCCAGGAGCGTAAAAAGGCGCACGGCGAAAATGTCGCCCAATTAACGGCGAATTGGAGCGGTCGAGGTCGCGCGTGTACACATCGCTACTTTCTTCTTCGGTGTGTGGAAGCTCGTGTTAGCGTGTTTTTTACACACGTGTGGGTATACAGGGTGACCCATCGAGATTGTACTACCATAAAAGAAATAAGGACGGAACGATATTCAGTGGTGTTTATTGGGTAGCGTTTTTTTCGGGAGGGAGAGCTTTATCGAGGTGCCATTTTTTGGCAGGGAATCTTATATGGCGCAATTAAATTATAGGATCGAAGGGACTTAAAGTCTGCATTATTTGGAATACTGAGATATTTATTGGGGAGGTGAATGCTAAGAAGTTTGTGGTCTTAATTGCACAGGAGCTGGTGTTTCTATTAAAACCGGGCGAAATATATATTGCTAATTGTCCGGTTGCGAACGATATTTAATTGCACCGTTACTTCACTTCACTTGTGAAAACAACATTTACGTATCAGAGATCGCGTTTGTTCCTGAAGGATTTATACGACATATGAATCGTAATTACATCGGCATTCCAATAAATCCATATATTCAGCATCGCGTTCGACCAACTTTCAGCATCCCACTCAAATCTAACGTTACCCGCGTCATTAAAATCTCCGCTGAGATCAACCCCCCGACACTCGTTCCACCTCGAGGCGATCAATCGACCGAGAAAACGCAACGAAGTTACGAAGTGCGACCGCCGTTAAAATCCGCGAAAACCCGGCATTAAACGAGCCATCAATTCAATGCCATCGAAACTCTCTATCGTCGGCGGGCGACTCACGAAAGCCCAAAGTCCGACGCGTCCGCGTTTGCCCCTCGTCTCCTTTCCGTGTAGCCGCGTAATTAAAATCGACCACCTTGTATATAAAATGCATACAGATATTCTTAAACATTCTTACGGTGGTCGCAGGCAGGTACATAGAGGACGCGGCCGGGGAGTTCGAACGCTTAACGAGTCGCTCGCGCAAAAGCCGCCGCTTCGCCATTAGCGAGCGAGCGAGCGGGCGAGCGAGTGAAAGCACCGGGGCTTAAATAGCGCGAGCGTTCAACCGGGCCGTGGCGGAGCCCTGCCTCGTGTTACAGCGCCTCCCTTTTGAACTTCGAGCCACTTTTACGATTTTATTATTGGCTCTTACGCTCGCGATATTTATGCGACGTCGCGCGATATTTTCCACGGAGGAACGCGTCGACTTTAATGGGCCCCCACCGCCCCCCCCCCCACCTCCCGCCCTCCACCGTGCGCCATCCGCAACCCTCTTAGGGGCGACGCATTGCGCGATGCGCTAATAACGCTTCGACCGAGCGGAACTTAATTAGGAGGACGCGGACAACGAGCGGCGAACGAGCCACTCTTGCTCGCCGCACCGTTCAATCCGGCGGGGAATACTGGAAATTTCCAATTCCAACGGGAATTCCGGCCGCGCATTCGTCGGATAATTTAGCTGTTTGCCCTTCCTCGCTGATTAAGGCCGCTCTCGGAACGAAAGATCCTGGGGGGGTGGGGGGTGGGGAGGAGATTGGGATTTTTATTTTCTTTCCGTTCTCCTTTATTTCGCTCGAATTAGGTGGTTATCGACGAGGGCCGACGGAGAAGGAGAGTAGGTTACAGAGTTCGGTTGAATGAGATCGTCTTATAAGGATGGCGCGGCGGGTTGTTCGGGAGGTGAACGGTACGATCGAGAGACGTATGAATTTTGTTGGCCACCGTTGGCAGTTGGTGATTATTGCTGGGAGATTTTTGTATTATTTACGCCGATGTAGGGATTCTCCGGTGAGAGAGAATTTATTGAACGGGAAGTGAATTCGATGTGTTTGTTTCTCCGATTGTTATACTTTTCGTCCGAAGGAAACATTTTCATCCGAAGTCGAACTAGTTTGCTCGTTTCGTAAAGTAGACGTTTGACAAAGTCGGACACCGTTCTCGTGAACGCTGCGCGAACGGGCATCTCGGTTTCTCGATTTTTATAGGCATGTATATTCATGCGGAATGCCTACGTGCTGGAAATAGTCGGGTCAACAGCATCATCTTAGATACGCATTCATATTGTCGAGCTGCTGGAGGAACGCACGTATTCTAATCTATGATTTCCTGATTACGGGATTGGCATTCGCAAACTGGTTGTCGCTCCAAAACAGATAAGGCTGGCGTAGAGCATTTGCATAAAAAGAAGGAAACTACGCTCGGTAAACATTGAAATCTCTTTCCTGCAAATCCGACGATTGCTCCGAACCAAGAGCAAAGAAGTACCGTACAAGGAACGCTGGTTTTAATATGCTACATTTTGTGGGCACACGTCGCTCGATTGCTCTGTCGATACCTTAGCGAAACAGCGACACGGGACGACAGTTGGATCATTTTGCGAAGGAAGTTATGTAAATTGTGCAGGTGTCATTACGTGATTCGTGGCTCTTTGTCCAGTGGTCATACGGTGTTCGATAATACACCCCGATGAAGATACGCACCGCTGTCAGAAACGTGTCCATTGCCCGGATGACAAGCCATACGAAGGTTCGATAATCTTTCACGTCTATCTGATGTTAATGACCCTAATAAATGTAACCGGAGCAAGCGGCGGAGCATTGACATTGAGATAAATCGATATATCCACGCATCTTCGTCGGCCACTCCGGTTAATATTTATTTATGCATCCGAACCGGCCAGTTTCAAACTCGTTTGGCGACGTAGGACCTTCTTCTCTCGTCTACCCTCGCGAAAGACTCAGAAACGGGCAACAGAATCGGGTCGATCCGGCGATTTCTTCGCCGTTTCGATAACCGAACGTTTGTTCGCGGCGTCTTTGACAAAATTTGCGAAACAACGAACCGAAATATTATCCGGCATGAGTTATTAGCGAAGCGTACAGGGATTCGCCGAGATTTATCGGTATATTCTTGCGCGGAAACTTTTGCACGGATCTGTAGAGTGCACAGCTGAATGAAAACACCGCCTTAATTTGCGCCTCGCAACACTCCGTTTCACAAGATCGCACCGCAGTCGTTTATAATTAATCGAAACGCGTGTAGAAAGTTTCGGCACAATCTGGCACCGCATAAAACGATCTCAATATCGGAAACACTCGCGAACGTAAAAAAGGGTTGAACCGTTCCGCGAACCAATCACCTTTCCCTTTCGAATCGCTAACATTCGCGGGACAACCGTATGTTTCTTTCACGCGTGCCCGGACAAAGAAGGGGTTGCTTGCCATCCTCCGGCTGAACATTCTGTATACCTTACCTTGATGTAGCTGTTCGGATACTTTCGTCGTGGAGATCTTATCGTGACCGTGCTGCCTATGGTTTTCACAAGCACCGTCCGTATATGCAATGTACGAATCGCACGTTCTATTTGTTCGCCGTAACCGCAAGTGTGTGTGTGCGCGTTCGATTCTCTTCCCCGGCACTCTAAAGCGGCTGCAGAAGGGACCGTTAGAAGTCGATAACGATATTCAAGTAGTTTAAAAGAGGCCTGGCCGCGTTGCGTGCAGATCGTGTCCATTTTACGAGGCGCGAACGACAGTCTTTCCTCGCGATCGGCCATCACGCGGACAACGCCTAGCATGTTCGCGAGACAGTGGGACCAAGGCAGCCTCTAAAGTACTTACGTGAATCTCAAATTCTCCGTTCGAGGCTGTGTACACACAGCAGGGCACAGGACTTGTCTCACTCGGGGCGCATCGACGTCGTTTAACATGCTTGTTCAGCTTCGTGGCTCTTAGTATGCGAGCAAGTTCAAGCCGTAAATTGCTCAGTACTTGTGTTTAATACACGTTGACCGCGTGTTCGTTGCAGTTTAGATTCCTCTATTTGCGAATCGTTAAGGATGGGTTGGGACAGGCGTCTTTTGTAGACAGAGGCAGGACGTGTATATGTATATACGCGATGCGTGTTAACGCGCGATTAGAAATCTTTCGTGCGTATTCGAGAACGATCGTGATACACGATCATTTGTTCATTGTAATAATTCTGGAGTTTTGTATTCCATTGGCCTGTTCTTTTCAGGGCTGCGTATTAAAATAGTCGGGACGAGGTTTTGCTTCGAGATGCGTAATTTATTATGGAGACTGGTGAATGTAGTCTGCTTGCACGGTTATCTAAGATTGGCGGATGTAAGCTCGGTTTTTCGAAGGGCGTCGTATTAAATTATCTGCATAGGAAGCGGCTTTATCGGGAATCTTGGTATATCGAAGTTAATGATACAGGATTAATGGGTTACCGAGTCTCTGACGCCTGCATTTATGTTTCACGAACCTTGGATAATTAATTAAATAACTTCGAAAAACACGCCGGGCCTGGCAAATCGACATTTCTTGCCGCCCGACGTTCTTGGTCCGTAAAATAAAATATTATTCCACGTGTTCGAAAAATATTTCGTAGCGGCGATAAAGTGTTTGCTTGCGTAAAGTGTCCGCCGATCTGCGAACAACCATGGGTACAATCCTCGGGCGCAATACAGATATCATAAACGAATAAAAATTTCACCTTACTCGGATACCCACTGCGATCACACGGAGGCAATTAACTGGCTCTTTAAACCGAGCAATTATTTGTCCGGATAGTTGTTAAGCGATCGAGATCGTTCCTACGATATTGCAAATAAGTCTCGGCTCGGACAAATCGTTAGCTTCGTCGGCGAGCTTTCAGTCCTTGGTCCGCAGGCACGAACTTTCGATTCGAATTATCCGCTTCTTTTCAATGCGGCCGTCGGTATGATTGCAAAAGGGACGCGTGATAGGGAGAGGGACGTGTGCAACGCATACAATAGTAGCGCCATACGATTCGATCTGTTGCTACCATCGTACGGAACGTGAAAACGTGGAAGTCGTTTCTGCCACCATTCCGCATGGCTGCCCATAGCTATGCCACCACTACTATTACCCGGTCGACCATTTGGTTCGTGGTTACCGATAGACGCAGGACGACATGAGCTCATTTGAATCCGCGTTGAAAATTCTTTAGAGAAAGGAGCGAATTTTGTAAATGCGGATACTTGAGCGGAGGAGAACGCGGCGTATCGATTTTATGTTTCAGGAAGTCTATTGTGGTGGAATACTTGGGGTAATAATTCCTTGCCCGTTTCACTTTTTCAATGGTCGCTGTTACTTCAATTGAACCGCAGAAGTACGGATTTTTGGTTTAACTTAGTTTTGTGAACATTGTTTGTTCGAACGTTGCTTTCCTTAAAAATTCCTGGAAGATTAATGGCAATTTAGTGACAATATTTTGTTCGTTTCACATCGCAAATGTGTATTATTTTAGCAACATTTCAACAGCGACGAAAGAACCTATAATTCGTACATATGCTCCTCGACAAAGTTGCCGAACTGCATGCAGCAATGTTCCTCAAAGAGAAACGCGTGACAATCTGCGCAACGATATGATAGTAAACTGCTGATTAGCACTTATTATCAGTAATTATGATGAAACCTCTGAAACACCTCTGCACATTTTACAATTCTCCATTCCCTGTCGTGAATTGTAATCCAAACGCAAGAACCGTGCGATATTAGTACATTCGTACGAGCGCATAAAGCAACACGAAACCAACGCAGTTCGCTCAATCAGCTGAAAACGAACTGTCGTCGCTAACATTTTTCCTAACGTCCAATACACTCTTTTCCCGATCGCCTAAAATTTCCTCGCCTAATAACAGCCTGGCGACCAGTCGAATGACTCTGTGTTTCTCTATCATTGACTCGATTGAATATCCACGTCGCGACCATCGACGTTAGTCGTGGCTCGGTGCACCTAACTACCGTAGTACACCGGTATTTCTCTGCTTCTTGCGTCGCGGTTCCCGACACGACAATCGGTGTTAACCGGCAATTCGGATCTCGGCTAACGGCTGGCAATTTAGAGCCGCGCGTCCACTCACGCGATGGCAGCATCGCGGTCTAAATGTTTTGGCGATTTACGCCGGGTTTCTTTGGGCACCACGCAGGAAAAAGGGGTACGTCTCGTCGATCGTGAGTTATCCAAGCGGGGCCGCTGACGGTGCCACGTGGTCTACTTGCGATGAAGATTTCTAACAGTCACGTAGATGATTAATCGATTCTGCCCGGCATTCTTGTAACGTGCAACCGCGTGCGGCGGACAAGTACGAATGAAAAATAACTGAAACGCGCGTAATTTATTACTGCTATTATGCATTCTTGCGGGTTACAGGCTCGCGAACTGAATTTTACACCGCTGCCAGAGCCAGGCTTCCGTATAGGCGAAGGGTTCTTGCGGAGCTCGATGCCGATCTAACGCGCTTCGATTTTTCTTTCCTTCCTTTTCGTCTTTTTCGGGGTGTTTTTTTTGGGGGGGGGGGCAGCTCGTTTGCAATTTCATGGAGCGGTTTCGTCGGCATGCCGATCGTTAAACGCGCAATTTTGGTAAATACACGAAATAATCGAACGGAACGAAAAGTCGGACGATTAGTTATTGGAACTGTTAGTTGAAACTTTTATTTTCTTAATTTCTGTTCGACATCGTACGAAGGTTGAGGTGTTTTCGATTATTGTGAATTCATGGTCGGTCGATCCATCAAATTCACGTGGTACGAGCGTTGTTAATGTTTGAAGGTAGATCCGAGGATACCTGGGTGCCGTGCAATGGAATTGCGTTACGCGTTACGTATCAGGAAGTGGTATCGAATCGAATAGTATCTTTATTTGCGTGGATCCGATAAATCAATTACTTGTATCGCCGTGTCCATAATTTACTACGTCCCTTGCTATCACACTCTCTCTCTCTTTCCTTCTCTCAGTTTATTGCTTGGGCTTCGCAGTGTAAATTGCGCATGGTCTACATTTTACCATTTCCACGCTATCACTAGTGGCGTCAAAGATATTTTACGACTTTAATCAGTATTACGGTATAGTCAACACATATACTTTATCCTTTGCGTCTTTGTGTAAACGATACGAGCGTTTTCTTCTCTGCGGTGCAAACGCGGATTGTTTGCTCTTCAATTGTATTAGGCGCATGGGAATGCGTATTTCAATCATTTTTTTATTAATTACTTTATATTCATGGTATTTTATTGGAGTCACTGGTATTGATTAATCTCTTGAGAAATGTATAGAATATTTCGCCTCGGTTTTATGAAGACCATAAAATATCTTGAAACGTAAATGGCTTCTCGAATAATTTGTTTCTTACAGGAACTTTAATCATCGAGCTTGAATTATAGCGAAAGCTGTACATTAATCCTTTTAGATTTGATATCGACGTTAAAAATTGTTTATGAAGCATTGGTTTTTAGAGTGTCATAAAAAGCTTATTCCTCTTCGCGATTAAATCGGTTTCGTTTAATCATTTTACTTCTGGCAACCTTCAGCGCAGATCGTTACTTGTTTAAAGAGACAACGAAAAATATTTTACGATGATAAGTGTACCAATTGAATAATAAGTTCGATATCTTATTTTGGGATTACGAATCAGGCGCACCGAATTACAATTTCGTAAAATTTACCTTGTTCCATTCTCGTTTATCAGTACGTAAGAACGAGGTTTTCATATTCGTTTTACGGCGCCATTAAATTCATTAGCTTTATCATTCCCTCGAGATTAATGGTGCAAAAACGGAAAACACGCTGGAAAATCTCACGACTGTATTCCTAGATTAAGAAATTAGAAAATCTAACTAAACGATATTTTATTACGATTCGAAACCTCATAAAGATTGAAAAAGGATTCACGATAATTATAAGGATTATTCATTCAAACAAAAAATAGCAATTCCCATAAATGCATATCGTAAAAACGATTTTGATTCATTGGACAAAGAATTTTGAAATACACGTGCCGATTGTTTCTTTAATCAAATTATTACCCCCCGCCTATTACTTCAATGAAGCACGGCACAATCTCCTTACTATCACAGCGTTTATTCACCATAAGCCGCAGTGCACTTTCATTTCATCGCGGGCACCCTCGCGAACGAATAAATATTATCGCAGACAAGCGTAAAATATTCCACGGGAACAGTATCATTCATATCCCAACTAGTCGAGAATTCACCGTTCCAGCAACACCCAATTAGCATCTCTCCTTGACAAACAACGTGCCCCTACCACAAAATACCACGATCAAACCTATCGTTTCCCCGACCCGATAAATTACACGATTCCGCTTCCAACAACGAGGAGGCGAAATTCGCAGCGAAGATCAGGAAGTTGCCAGTAACAAAGGCCGACCCGGCCCATGAATCATCGCTAATTTCGACCGCCAGTTCAAATAATCCTTCCCACGCCAAAATAATCCCGCTTGTGGCATCGATCGTTCCGTTTTCCCCTGTCGTCGTCTTCCCAATTCCAATCCTCGTGGCTCGGAGCGCGCGTGGACGCGCGTGGTATCGCCGATCCCGTGTTCTATAATTAAAATCGTTGATACCCGATCGAACAAACTTCATACCGTCGATACGTAACGCGTCCCCCCTAGAAACCGCGCACGCCTGTACGCCGCGTACGCCACGCGTACCATCGAAAAACGATTTTCCATCAGCCCCGAACCTAATCGAATCGTAATTGCCGCCCGCTGCGTCGGCCAGACGTCGCGCGTCCCGCGCTGAATCAAATCGAGCGTCGCTGCTCGGACGAGTTCGTCAAGTTTCGTATGAGCGGCACATCGTGTGCTCGTTTGACCTGTACAATACGTCGAACACGCTCGGCGCGGCCAGTCCGCGCGACAGAATCGCTTTGTTTACACGGATTCGCGACACCCGTGAACGAAATCGATGCGTCCGTGAATTCCGCGCGTCCAATGCAACGCGACCGACGTCCCATGGCCACGGGACGACACCGACAGGTGCTGTTGCGTTTAATTGCACGCAAAACACACCTTCCGCTCGACCACTTCGTTTGGCCCGAACTGGCGAACCCACGCCGCCGCAACTAGAAACGTCGTTCACTGTCGGACGCGAGTTTAAGTGCGATCGCGTGTAACCATCTGGTCGCGGCGACTTTTTTCTTTTTTTTTTTGCCACCCCGCACCGCTACTCGTTGTAGCGCAGATTTATGACGAAAGGTGAATAACGTTTGTCCTTGTTTACAGTCGGCCGATGATGGATATTGAAACGATCAGCGACGTCGCGAGGAAGAGGTGACCGTTAGAGAGCAGTTCGGTGGGGTGGATTGTAAAATCGGATATCGTTGGACGCGGTCGTGGAAGGTACAGTGGGTGTTTCTCTATTGGATCAATGAATTTTCTCGTGCTATATTTCTCGGGGTATTTTCAATGGGCAACCGTGGATTGTAAAGAACGCGAATCAATTTCAGCGGAAATCTGGTCGCGTTAGATATTCAGTAAACGTCGGACAAAGTTCTATGATAGTAAAATATTAAATAACTAAAGTATCGAGAAGCTTTAAAGAAATATTTCAAAGTTAATTTGCTAACAGTTATTACAAAATAGTTAAATGAGTAAAGACGCCTAACTAATTATAAGCAGCACCTTTCGTGCACGTGGATACGTTGGCCCTAACAATCCTATCTTCCTTTCGCCTGAAATGAATAGAATCCAAATATCGAGCTTTTCTCATTAAATTACATTCAATTAGCACCCACTGCGCTAACTGCACGCTACAGTCGTCCGCGTCGGCGGTCCAATAAAAATCTCATCTCTCTCGCTGCGATTGTGACTTGTGACCCGTTTCGTACCACGAGGCAGCATATCAGTCATACGGAAGTGGTAATGCGGTACGCGTGGACGATCGAAGGAAACGCTGTACGTACTCGAAACGCGACGGTTCCGTCGCTCGGCCGTCTTTCGTGCACCTTCGTTCGTTCGGAGGTACGCGCGTTACCCGCGTCAGGTGGTGCACGAGACCGTCGCCTCGGCTTTTGTTTACGCTCGTATCAGCGTAGACAGACGGATGACCGTGCATCACGGTGTGGCAGCAACGCGTTATCCGGCCACCTTCGAAATCGCGAGTCGCGTGTCGGTCCCGCAGTCAGTAGGATTTCGCGCGTGCAACGGTGATCGTCGACGTCGTGCTCGATCTTCCGTCGGGGAAACGCGGGTGTCCAACTTGTGTCACGTGCGTGTCGCGTGTGCATCGTGTGCCGTGCATCCAGCGACTGTGATCGTCGCTCGCGTGCTGTTTCGCACGATTGTGCCGTACGCCGTTGGATCGCGTGTGATCTCCATCGCGGCACGAAAATGAAACGATCGACACAGCCCGCGACTCGCATCGGCGACTAATCGAGGAGGATCCACGACGACCGACAGATCGATCAATAGAGAGGGGTGCGAGAGAGGAGTTTCTCATCGAATCGGTGAGTACGTTTCCCCGTTTCTCGTCTAAATTTCGTTCCTCCGCTGTTGCTGCGTTTCCTTGAATTAAAGGCGCGATTGTTTTGGAGCGTGAAAGGCACGCGGCGGCCTTCGAACGTTCGTTGGATATCTGTGTCAGGTCGGCGGAAATTCTTATTTACGTTGTTGCCCGCGGAATGTTGTACTTTCCCGGTGCCCGGTGTGCTTTCGATTTTTTCTTCCCCCTTTTTTCCCTCGTTTCTTTTCGTCTTTCGCGTCGATCGCTTGCCCCCGTGTCGGCCGTTCTCGCGAAGCGGAGGCCCACGCGTGTCCGCGAGGTACGCGGCGACGATTTTCACTGAACGCAATTAGTCGGGCCGCGGCGTAACAACAATCGAACGGTGGTAGCCCGGTTGTTGTAACCGTGGTGGAATCTGTGCCCCGGTATTTTATGTAACGCGTGCCGTAAGGTTACAGAGAGATAGAGACGGCTACAGCGGCGGAAGTACAGGCTGCTGATAGCGGAACTCGAGGTGAATACGGAGTCGCACGGTGCGCGTACATTCCGCTGGGAAAGTTATTTCGGTGTCGCGTTTCTCGAGGACTTTATTTTTGTGCTCCGCTTTTTGACATTGGACGTTAGGATCGGCTTGTTACCGGCACATTTGACTTTGTAATTTGCCCGTCGCCCGCGCGGCGTTTCCGCACTTAGTTGTTTGTGATACGGAACGAATTCCGTTTCGATAACGATAATCGTGGCGAAAATGAATTTTCTATTAATTCGTTTTTGTACTTGGAGCGCGCAGACGTTCGTATCGGATCGTACAGCGGACGCGTGAAACGACGCATGGAAAGAAGGAAGTTTCTATATCGATTTCGATCATGTAGCTGCAACTTCATTTATTGATAATAATAAAACGATCAGTCCCTGGCTAATCTATTTATTAATGGACCGTTCGAATTTCAAGCGTAGAAATACTATCGTTCCTTATCATCAGAAGCTCGCATGAATTATTGCACATCTCCTACGGCGTAAACGCGTGAGCCTATCGCGCGATGACTATTGAAACTCCCGAATCAGGTAACCAAACCGATCTCTTCGCCATCTCGTAATCGCGTGCAGGCAAAACCACAACTCGTACGGTCATCCATTGAATCAAGTGCCACGGGAGGCCTTCCATTTCCCATGGAAATATCCATTCGAACGATCTTGCGCGTCTGTCCGCTGATCGCGAGCTATCGTTCGCATAATTTTCGCGACGAGACCCACCGATAACGCGATCAGTTCCTCGCGAGGTTCGATCCTCTCGCGTGTTCGCGTCGCTGTTCGATTCGGGGGAAACGATGATCGTTCGAGGTGAATCGGGACGATCGACGTTATAGTAGTGCAGAGACGACAGGCGCGTAGAAACGTAGAATCTAGCCCGTTGCTCCATCGTACGAGCACAGTGTACCGAGGCGGAGTAAGAAAGATAAGATAGCGGCCGGTTATTATCGACTCGCTTACACTTAGTTCACCTGCGTCCTAGGTGTTCTTATCTTGGCCTTTTATCGGTGACCTCTGGTCCGTGTACGTGCGGCTGATATCGCGCGACACACGAATCGTCTGGGGCCCGCGTATGCACGACGATAGCGTTGCTATAATGTCTACATTGGAATGGTGCACGCACCCACCTTCGTTCGTTGGCCCGTTCCAATTTCCATGATGGCGAAACATCGTGGGGGAGGGATCGCACGGAAACGGATTTCGTGGAGAAAATTCTCGACGGGCAACGCGAAGCGAATTTCTTTTCCTCGGATCGTGACCGATGGGTGATTGAATTATTAAAGTCGCGGTGTCACAGGTGTTCGCAGTGGGCAATATTCAATTAACGATCGTCCGTTAAAAATGTAAAATAAGATTCGACTTAGATCATTCAACCGTAAGAAATGAATTGGTTTTACGCGAATACGTCAATACGTTATGCTATTGTATATGTTTATTCATTGATCGAGACTGTTTAATGCCGATTTAGTACTAGCTCAGGTTTAATGTCGGCTTCGATACCTTGCCACCGGTCAATCGAAAAAAAAATTCGACTAATTTATTACAGCTAGTCGCGCCACATTTTCCAGCGATCCGAGTGGCGCGTAAAATTCTCCCGTATCGTTGCGATTGATAAAATAACAGGTGCTCGATTAGCTCGATCCAAAAAATATTTTTGCGCAACGTTTAGTCGAAGCAACAGTCGCGAGAGAAATAAAAAGCGTGCCTCGCCGGTTCGCTCTGAATCGATTAGGCGCAGAATGGATTACGACAACTCTTGAACCCGTCGCGGCGTTGCATCGTTAATAAATTGAGGGAAAACTGTAACGTCTGTATAAAAAGAAAAAAAGAAAAAAGAAATGGTGCATACCCACCTACCTTCGATTCGTTCACTCGTTCCAATTTCCAGGATTGGCTCTGTCCTCGCCGGTCCCTCTTTCCCGTCCTCGGTCTCGGTCTTATTCGCATTCCCCGCCATGCAGATCTTACCTTTCCTCCCAGTCGGTGTTCTTGTGCTCGCCACCCTGCGCCTCATCTCGCTCTTTCGCCGCTCTTTTCCTCCCTTCCTCGTTCGACGAAGATGCGATCTTGTCCACCGACGACCACGCCTTCACGGCGTACAGAGAGCGGAGCGTGCGTCGATCTCGTTTCGAGAGACCGGCGCGGCGTGTGTCGTCCCTTCTTATTTCACGAGCGAACCAGCCGGGGAGAGAGAAAGGAGCGAAAAACGAAGGGAAAGAAAGGGTAGCGTATCGAGTGCACCGCGGTGGAAGCGGAGGATCCGCGTGGCGCGAGTTTGATGACGTTGATGGAGGTAGCGACGTTCCCTTCGTTACGACGAAGGCTCCTGACAGTACTTTTAAGTTTAAGGATCCGTTTCGTTTATACTCGGGCACTTGTACGCGATTCGTTCGTTTTTGTTTTTTTTTTTTTAATGGGAATCGGGGAAAATTAGGGGTGATCGTGGAAATCGTGCCCTATGAATTGCTCAATCCTTGCACTTCCGAGGGGAAGTGTGCGTTGGATCCACGGGTCTTTCTGCAATTAGTTGTAGAAAAATGATTACGCTTTGAAGCCCGATTGTATGGTTACCGATGATGAATCGAGAGGAAACTGTTTCCACGAGGAAGCGCGACTGTGAAAACGGGTAAATTATGGAAAAGCATATATTCGTAAATATATCAATCGTTGCATTCGAAATATTAACGACAGACGACTGGGCCATGGTAGTTCTTGTCCAATTAACAAATCAACGAACGATTAATTGAATAATAGTTGAATCGATAGCAGCACATTTCCGACGAACCTTTCAATCGCGCTTACCGGCAGATTGTTCCAAATACGAAATAGGCGACGAACAAATAAAACGTAACGCTCAGTCGGACGATATTGACACCCGGTAGTTACACCTTCTTCGACCAGAACACCTCCGACACTTTTGCAAAATGAATATCCTCGTACCCAGCGCTCTGTCTCCTCTCCTATTTAGTGGAAGCGCTTCCGTCACCGCGGACGTTCCTCGTCCTGCTTCGTTGCGTCCCGTCGCAAGCAAAAAAATCATCCTCGCTCGGCCAGAACGTCATAACCGCGCGTTCACCAGCTACATACGTGCTTCTTGTCCAGCCGACGATGATTTCTCGTGCACGACGACACGTCTGGCACACGCTTCTTCTTATAGCCGCGTAAATTCTTGGTGTACCGCGGCACCAATCCCCGTGCCCTTTTTTCCCCCCTTCTTCTGCTTTTCTTTGCCCGCTTTATAAACCGGGAACTGAGATGGATGGAATAAGAGGGAACGGGAGAGCACGATCGTACGTTATTCGACCGATAACGTGATATTTTGATTTCACGTCGCCGGCGACAGGAGGCCGACAGGTGTACGCTCGCAGAGGGATTTCTTGTTGGCCAAGAGGCTGGCTGGTACCCGGTGCCGTCACACCGGGCATCGCAAGGATTTTATGGTAACATTGATAATTTACGATCACGCCGGAAAAGTCGCGGGACCGTGAAGCAATCTCTTTGGAGCGTCGTCGCTGCTGCGAGCCAGGAAAGCTTTATCGTCCGTCGCGTCGCTTATCCCGGTACGTCATTACCTTGATAGCGGTGTGCGTGCAGCTCGAAAAGAAAGAAAGAGAGGTAGAAAAAGAAATGAAAAAAAAAAAAGAAAGCTTATCGAGGTCTTCCAGGAAACGCGGGGAACACGTGATACCGGCGGGAAATCGAATCGTATCTTGATCGAGCCTCGAACGAAGCGGCGCTAAGCTGATCTCTTTTGGATCTGTTTTCTTTTTTTGCTCTTTCTCCGTTCGCTTTTTGTTGCCGTTCAGGGTTTCTTTTCTGTTGGACAAGTTACACCGTATCGTGTATCGGCAACGTGCATCGGCGTATGCAGTCGGAAAGCTCGATCGAAGGGGAGGGGCACGTGTTTGCGTTGCACTCGAGAGTCCGCTGGATAGATCGATCGTGACAATTCGTCGGAGTAACGGGTACACAAAGGTGACGCGGGACTTTTCACCTGTGATAATGCAATCAGTCATCGGAACGTTCGCGATAAAGCTAGGGGACAAGCCGATAGAAATTTATTATATACGATATCGATGTGTTATTCCGCGAGGAATTTCGTATTTTGCTCGCATTTTGTTTGGAAAGTCTCAGAGTCTCGGGCGGTAAGATCATTCGTACATACTCATACGCGCAACGATTACGATTAAACGCAGCATTCAGTGTGACATATCTTTCAATACGAAAGAAAAATGCGCACATCCAAGGGGATTGCAATTTTCTATATTTAGATCCATCTGAAATCCATAGCACATTCCAAATTATGTTCGTCCCGCAAATCGGAACGGGCGACGAGTGATTCAACGAATAACATTACCGGTTCACCTGAACCGTAATCCTAAGCTCCATTATGCGAGGCTTAATAGAAACGTTTAAAATTCCTCGCCGCCGTTAAGACGTCCGCGCGGTGCATCTTCTCATTATCCATCGCACGATGGCCCCTAATATCACGCCATACACGATCCAACCAACCGTTCATTCTACCCTTCTGCCCCGGACATGTCGAACACTTTTCGTACACGGTGCTACCCAATAGTCGGCCTCCTCTGGTAGTCACCGTAAGACTCTCGTTCGGTTCAGCTCAACAAAAGGGAAGACAGGGTGGCGGTGTTGTATATGTATGGCGGCCGGCAAACAAGAGGGGCAGGTGGAAGGTTGTGCAACCTGTTGCTCCGTTGCTGGGACGAGAGAAACGTACGGTAGGATGAGAGTCGTTTGGGTTTGGTTGCGGGTCGGCACACACTGGAGAAACATTCTGCCCTTGGGTATAGCAATCACAATGGGTCGAGTAGTCTCTTTCTTCGCCGTGCGCTCCTTCTCTCGGTGATGTACGCTCTCGTTGCTCCTTGCCTCTCGGTTTCCCTTCATCCTCCACTTCTTCTTCGTTCCCGTTCTTGTCCGGCCTGTTGGCTGGATGCTGTTCTCCGCAGGCCACCGCTCCGTCCTCGTTCCTCTTCTACTCGGACGTCGCGCCCTCGGGACACGATCCCGATCTGACGCGATTTGCATAATTCCAGCATCCCCGCCCAGCCGTTCAGCTGCTCAATTATTAGCTGGAATTTAAGACGTGTTTAAGAAAATAGCTCGACCCGGCTGCTTTTTGCTTCTGCCGATTCGAGTGGCTTCTTTGCACGCGGCGACGCCTACTCGTACTCCTAGCGTCGACGAAAGTCTCTTTGGCGGAGTAAAGTGATTCCGTGTGTCGCTTTCGGTACGTTTGCCGTGAAACGTCGAGAGGTTGGTCAGTTTCACGTAATTTCGGATAGTGTTCGTCGTTAATTGACAATGGGTGGAGAGTATTCTACCGGTGAAATATTCAGCAACTGCTTTGCGTCTTTATTTTTATTGGCGAGTATATGTATTCAATAGAACATTTCAATAGAATGTCAGTGTCCTGCCAAGATTTACTGTACGATAAATAAATCTGTGAAGTATGTGTATCCGATATTTAACCCTTTCGTTTGTTGAAACTACTTGGTACAACAAACGCTGCGGGTTCATTCGTCGCGCCGTTCGATCTTTTCCCTAAAATATCGCATTCATTTTTTCACATTGCCAGACGAGGAGAAAAATAATCGACAACTGGATTCAATGTGTCTCGAGTTTTACAAGCTCGTTCTGGTCTGATCCAACGATACGTTGCCGACTAGAAGGATACTTGTCGGGGCGTTGAATCATTATTAGGCTCGAACAACACTTGCCGTCAGCGGTGAAACGAGTACGATACTCGTACACCGTTATCACAGAACATGCTTTTATCAGCTGCGCGATATGGTAACGAGGTCTGTACCTACGGATGTCTGTTGCGGTTTTTGCGCCCCACATCTCGAGATTTGTTGGTCGCTCTTGATTAAAACGTTCACGCTTCGTTTCACCGCGGCGATTGTATTATTCGCGGCCAATTGACTGCGATACAAAAATCGTCGAACGTTTCACGTCACGGCGTAGGTAGAGCATTTCGTTCGTTTCAATTTCGAATTATTCGCATTCGAATATTGTCTCCACCTCCGCAAAATATTTCTACCCGCATCGATCGAAGATACGCGTGCACACTGAAACACTGAGATAATTCAAATAAACAATTGAATAGATTATCGCCGGGGGTAACAATCGAAGGAGTTCAAAACGAATCCACTGCTCACCGCAACGGACTACCGTGACACCGAAGAGAAAGCATCGCTCCCTCCCCCCGAAACCCCACGGCACTCTGGAGCAAATGTGCAACGTCAGTTTCATGTGCTCACCAATTTCGTTGATTAAAGCGCCCCTTCATCGGTGATATCCTCCATTAATCTCGCATCGGTTCGAGCGCATCGCGAATCGCATTCCACGATGCGCGATGTGTGTCTCTGGCGACCGAGAAGAATCGGATGCAACGTGTTAGGGCACATTCCCACTGGTCAGTCAGCCACGAAGACGTGGACAGTGAACGTACGTTGGTAATATCCCGATCCATCGTGCATCATTATAATTCATTTTATTACCGCCCACCTGTACGGTTCGCATCCTGGCAAATGAAACGTTGCGTGCCCGCGCGTGCAGATCTCGCATAGACGTTTCTCCTTTCGCTCTTATTATCGTGCCTGAGATTATCCTGACGATAATTTCCGCGTGACGTATGGGAACGCGACTTCCGTTCATCGATATCGTTCGACTTCTTCCTCGTTCCTTTAACGACCCCTCGTATTTTTCGCCCCGGCAAGTGGCTCTTCGGCTGGTTCCCCTTTAGCGAGGTCGCGATGCTCTCGTACACGTTGCACAATGTACCGTGCATTGTTAACATTAATATTGATGTTTCGTTGAATTTGAATTTACCGTCAGTTTTGAAAGAAATCGAGAATGGAAATAGAGTAAGAATATTGAATAAATTACATTGTCTTTCTCTCTCGAAAAACTTACAGCCATTTCTCTAAATTAATGTAGCCCGCAGGCAGACGTTTTCTACTCAGAGTCCATAATAAAAACGAAAATATTTCTTTCGCATTTTTCGATCGCGAGTCCCTGAAATTTTTCTTAAAAATATAAAAAAAGACGCAAGCAATCAGCGGCTGGTACGAGCGATCAAAAAGACGCGGAAGATCAGTGGAAACGCACCCTTATGCCCAAGGCGATGGAAGAAGCAGGGCGAGGCGCATCGTATGGCATCTGCGTGCTCTCTTTAAAGCCGTTGGGCGTTCACCCCGACCTCGCCTGCCCGGTGCAACTGGTTCAAATGCATATCGCCTAGCGCAGAGGTGCACTACTGTTGAGCCTCCTCTTCCTTCCCCGTCCCTATTTCATTCTCGGCCTAATGGGGCTTGCAATGCTGGACCACGGTCTGGCGAGCCGTTCGATTATTTTGACATTCGCTATCTCGCCGCTTGGCGATTTCGCGTAGACGGGTCGGCTGGAAATCGAGCATCGCCGTCCGATGGAGCGTGGTTAACGTTTTAGGCTCGTGCCCACTCGATCGCGAATCAATAATTGGTTCGTGCGTAACACGCGTGACGTTTGCGAACGGAGCCAGCCACCCCTTTAACGTGGAATTTTAATTGACAGCCGCCCGTTAGTTAGCGGCAGCGTCGCGGATAATAAGCAATGGGATAACAGGGACAATAAAGTAGAGGGAATTGTGGTTGCGGGGCATAGATTCGACGAGATAAGTAATTCTTATCTGCGAGAGAATAATGGGGCATTGATAAATGATTTAATTTGTAATTAATGGGTGGTGCGCTCGGGGAGGAAATATCAGGCCAGGTGTGCGATTCTGTATTAATTGAGTTGCGCTTCAGCCTGGTAGCATCTGTAGGAATTGCGTGTATATTTTAACGGGTGGTTTCTTGTGATTGTCACGATGCAATATATCGATCGGCTGGAAAGAAATTTTCATTTGCGAGTTGACTGTTTTTTTAATGAAAATATCTCGCGATTTCGTATCGTTCCACGGTCTATTTATTTTACAAATTTCATTCGGGTCAACAAAATTACATTCCCGGCTACGATCGCACAGTTTTATCTTGTTCGATGTTCGAACAAAGATTTTCAAACGAAGGGCTTTGTTTTATCTTGGCATAAATTTCCTTTTCAATGGCGGCACGTTTAAGACGCAGACCGAGCAACGAGCATATGGTACCTTTCTGATTGCACCGCCGCCACAATTTCTTAGTTTACCCCCTCTTGCTAATGGATGCAAAAAGGATGATACGGCGAGGGGTAACGCCGCTTCTGTGGATTATCGCGTAACAGGAGCAAGAAAGAGACGGCTGACCATTAATGGTGCGGTACCTTCGATAGGCTGCTTTTGTTTTATCGATACAATTGCGCGGCGGACCGGTCCGCGCAAAACGACTACGATCTGTAATGGATACTCTCGAACACATGTGCCGATCATTGATGAGGACGATAAAGTCGATACCGATTCTGGAACGCGGCGTGGGCGATGTTTCAAACGCGATGAATGCGTTGCTACGTTCGAACACCGACCATAGTTGTTACGGTGTACCTTTCGTCGGCGCTTTTGTTTTTTCATTAACGGTCATTTGCAGTTTTATATCTCGTCGAGTATCGCTGTCGATAGTTTCTTTATTTCACTCGAAGCGCAGAATTATTTTTATCAAGAATGATCCGGTCGGACCGAAATGCCAGCGGAAGATAGAAATCAAAATTGCAATGCAGAATTACCTGGCGTATTAATTTGCCGCTGATATTCTATATAGTTATAGGCGAGGAAGTTTATTTTCATTCGATGCAAGGAGCTTCAATCGTTTATTTAGATAACGTACCGCGGGCAACAGATTTTCTTCCTCTTCGTCTTCGTTAAAATGCAGCATTCTAACTGCGAATTAAACGTCGCTCGCTTCGCATTCTTCCCAAATCATTTTAAATCGTCGACGATCCGCGCGCCGTCCGACACGCTTGTTAAATCTAACGAAAAATCGGCAGCTGCGTTCGACGTGAACCCGTGTTTGTTGCTCGTCATTACGCTCCGCTAAATTCACGTACTCGTCGCGCGAGTACACGCGTGCAGATGTATGTACACGGGGGCATAATCGGCGGCGCATGCCTCGAGCAACGTCGGCGGTTTTTCTGGTTCGCGATGGCCAGAAAGAAGTTGGCCGCAATTAACGGCTCCGTGAATTTGCATACGTCGGCGATCGGCGGGGATAAATGGGCAGAAGTCGTTCTGGGCCGCGAACAGGGCGAAACTACGGATAAGTAATCGCGTAATCCACCGTCGGGCGAACGGGCAGCGTGTTCGTTTGCAGAAGTGATTTTCGTAACTTCGTTCGAAAATTAATTTCGCGATTTATCTTTGGCCCCCGCGCAAATTAACGCCGAACGATTTCTATTGTTGGCGAGGCTTCTTGGAGTTTCCTTTCTTTTTCTTTTGTAGCATTTTTCAAATACGAAATATTAAAATTAATAATGTCTGAACGGCTGCGCACGTTATTCTTGAAATAATTATGCACGACAGGGGATGGAACTTTGAGACTGAATACACGGGATAAAGAAATAAATTATTCACTCTGTATGGAAACACTTGAATGTTGTGTAAATTACAGCGTTTCGCGTTAAATTTGCGGTTTATACTTTTTCGTACTTTTTGGCGAGAATTAATTGAGGCGTTGGCTTCGGGTGCGATGTGAAATAAAAATGGCTGATGGTGTTAATGATACAGCAATAGCTATCCTACTGGTTTATTAACTTCTCAATGAGATTAAGTACATGTATACGTATGTACATATAAACGGCTTCATTGGATAATCATCTGATAGGATAGTTAAGTCGCTTTGCATCTACTATCAACTTATACTAATTGCTATTGCATCAAAGGTGCTACAGCCATTATCGGGACAACAATTTCCAATGATTCACGAGGTGTTATAAATGTATTGACAAGTGGACAGAGAGATAATGAGCCAGATATTATATCTCGATAACAAATATCTGCATAATGGCGGATATATTAACTCAAGTGTAAAACGGAGCGACCGTAGCAAAGTTCTCTCATACGTTTACTGTACTTGCATCTGCGAATTTTGGAGCTCGCTTCATCGAAACTGTAAATATATTACATTCGATTCAACAAATTGTCAACGCCAAGCTTCCTTCCGCTCCGATTCGTTCGATTAATTCCACCACGAATTCCCCGTGCCCGACGCGACTTACGCAAATATATAACGGAACCGTCGAAGAAATTCGCACATGGCCGCCGTCCGTATCATCGTCAGTCCTTCTGCATTTTCGCGATACATTTGGCCCGTTCGACCAAGACCGTCCGAACAACGAGAAGGAATGAAATAGAGAAAGGTTACCGGCATGGCAGCGAGGCCGAGACCGATCAGCGTCGAGTAGTCACGTCGCGTCGATGCCTCCGACGAAGAGTAAGGGACCACCTTGCCGCAGGGGTTGAGAAACAGAGTCAAGAGGTTCGCTTACGGAATGGTAGAAGTCTACCTACCGCGGTTCAGCTGATTGCGAAAATAAACATTCATTATTGTAATTACTTTCTGCGACGTGGCCGCGCCGAGAGCCACGATCTGGAAGCCACGGCGACGCGGTGCACGGGGCGAGGAGGGAAACGGTAGAATAAGAATGAGAAGAGGACGGGCGTAGGTTACGGAGGAAGATGCGCCCGAGTTCAGGTTAACCATTTCTCGTCCGCGCGTATATACGTTCGTGTGCATGCACACGTGCCTACGTATGTCTGTAACGAGAGTTTCATTGACGTGGTCGTCGTGTCCATGGGCGGGTTAATTACAAAGTCGAACCGACGATTCCTTCATTAGCGAAAAGGAATCGGTGAGTCCAATTGGCGTGGCGAGGCGAGACGAATCCTCGTTTGCATCCGCCTCGGTCGCTCTCCCGGGGACCGATGCGTCTTCGCGGACGAGGAAAAAAGAAGACGATAAGGGGGAATCGATTCGTGCGGCCGTGTGATTGATCTGCTTTCGGTTCGCGACGTTAAGAAACCCACGGGTTCGTGCTTTAATTACCATCGAGGAATTTATTTGAGGTAACTTGTTAATGGGGCGGCGATCAATGGAGGCTTCGGGCTCGAGTTCGATCGATTTTGTCGTTGCGTCGTCTGGGCGTCGGATGGGAAACGTTGGATAATAATGAGATAACTTGGTGAAACGTTCGGGTCCACATTTCTGTGTCGCTGCGGAAGTCGGTTTAGTAATTTTGTTAGAACAATGGGCGGCGTGGTAAATAGTTGGATGGCAGAAAATTTGTTCATTTTATTTTGCATCGAGTTTCTGAAAAGTTGCGAATTTATGGTAATTGTAATAATAAGGTCCTACCTTCTCGCGTTAAAATGAATTTTCTAAGGGGCTCAACGCGCACGAGTTCATTATTAAAGTCTGTTCTCGTGCAAATTGATTACGGGGTACCCGTTTTTGTAAGCTTTATTGGGGTATCAGTATCTGGAGGAGATGGAACAGAGAGCAGTACAAATTGAATATGTATTCATGTGATTCATGGTCTGGAAAGTTGCGATAACGTATCACAGCTTGCTGGTCGCAGTGGGTCATTAATAACTTATTGCATTGGGCGAAACAAGTGAGGAGTCATGTTTCTGGACGGTTCTGAAAAATGAATGATACGTCAGATAGGAAGGAGCACCGGCGAAGGGAAAAATGCATTTGTTGATTATCTAATTTATGAATTATTCAATTCATACTGGATGTTCCTGGGTACAAAAAGTGTAACATTAAATTCTTAGAAAGCATATATCTCGCTGCTAAAAATATCTTACAACGTCAATTTACATCGGTGCAGAAGAAATCGTTCTGTTTCTTATGGAAACCGTATCACCTTGCTCGAACTACTCTCAACAGGTACCAAGTTTCTTTTTCCAATTTACAGCATTTTCTGATCCACCTTTTATTATCACATCGATGAAAGATTAACGCGCTTATCGTAATTTGGACCATCGGATGCAGTTCTTTATTGAAGTTAATATTATTCACAGCGTCCTGGACAAATCTATAATTCTTTCAATAAAAAATCACAGGCATTCAGGATTTGTTAGATGCCCCGCAATCGTTTCCTATAGCAACTTCATTTGCATTCCGTAACGAAGTGGACCGTGCTCTAATGTATATTTAATTTCCATATCTAAGTACAACTTCGATTCATATTTGCATAGGGAATCGTCCCATTTCTGGTTTTATCGCAATTGGAGTTAAGTCTGGCGATACGGGTCTCGACTTACGACACAGGCATCGTATCCTTACTATTCGCAAGGGAAAAGTTCGTGCGTTTTTCTATCTCACCGCGTATCCTCCACTATTCGTTATTACTAAAACATAAAACAAAACGCAAATGAAATTCTCGCGAGGTGTTTAACACTTCAATTTCCAGTCACCGCGGTCGTCCTCCGAATAAAAGTACAATTCGTCCGTCATCGTGAAATCACAGCTGAAAGAATGTAATATCTCACGGTACCCCTCCGTTCCGCAACACTAAAACGCTACCAACTCCGCGGAGCATCCATCAGAAGTATCCTTCAACGCTCGAACCACTCTGCGCAATCTCCCGTCCACCCTTGTCACTTGACACGTACAATACCGTGGCTTTTGCGGGCAGCAGCCAGTCCTCGAAGATGCCAGGACCCTCGGGGATCCTTCTGCTCGCACGGGTACGTCGACCTTGCCCGCGACATTCCTCCCCGCGAGTATAATCAAGATCGACGGGCCGTGCAATTAAAAAGAGTGCCATCGACGGCTCGGTGAACCGTACTCTTAAATCGTCCGCTAGCTGCACGACGAAAAGAAAAGCAGAGCTGGCCGGCCGGACACACGCCGGAGAGGGAAGGAAAAAGAGCTTGGCCCGTCCGGATCGCACGGATAAACCGTCTGGCGTGCACAGTGCCGTGAATTAATTATCACCCGTGGGCCCCGTGTTCGTACTTTTAATCGGTCTGCCGGGACCCCGACCTCACGGCCCACCTCGTGCCTCGTTTCCACCTATAAAATGTTACTCGTGCTGCAGTATTTCACGCCTGCCCACGCGCGCCCTTTACGCCACGAGAAGACGTGTTGGGGACCCTCGGAGGGATTTCTGGGGAGGACTTCTTCTTTCTGCTGCACGGTGTCCCCATGGTTGCTTCGCTCGCAGGTGCACCACGGTGTTCGCGTTTTGGAAATGTTGCCAACGCTAGGAGAGTTCGGTGAGGGAAATTGGGAAACGAGGAAATGGTGTTTAGGTGGAGGTGTATTTGTTGGAAATAGTTGTGCTCCGATACTGTAGGTGTTCGTTTTGTATGGGCTGTTTTGTATGGAAAAGTAGTTGTCGTATTATTTTGAATGAAATATTCACGTTCGTTGTACTTTAAATGCGTGGCTGTATTCCTCTTCGCGATGAAAGTATTATTGGGATTAGGAAAATAATATAGAGCGGCGAAATAATTATGGAATGGATAATGATTGCCTTGATAGATTTGTTCTCGTATTTTCTATCGTGTTGGAAAGCATACGGGAGAGATTAGAGCGTACTGCTGGGATATTATCGGTGCAGTAGAATATTCCGCTCAGGAATTTTTATCCCAACGACGACCAATCATTAATTTCCACCGTTTCTTTTTTATTCACAATTTTCTTACTCTCGTGCACGGATTTCCGAGCGATCATATTATAGAAAATCGCGTCTATATTTCATGTCACCACTTCGGCTTCGCCGGGAACATCGTTGATAAATGAAAGTCATTTGTCATTTGAGATCGATCCTTTAATTGATGAGCTGGATTCCTGGACACGAGGTATGCCACTCGTAAATATACGCTGACGCTTAATTAGATACCGTGAATACGCGCTGATTACTGGCTACCAAATACTTGTTTTATTTCTTCGAGCGTTGTCCGCCGGTGAAAAATTCGTCGCGTGTTCCACTAAATAAGTGTAACAAAGATTCTTTTTTTTTCATTTATAATAGTACGGCTCGGTTGAAACCGCCGCTTCAACGTCAACAATTAAATCGCACCGACGAAATGAATTTCCCTTTAATAGCCAATTACTGGCACTACGGAATAAACGGAAGTCGCATCACGCCTGATCGTCCGAACACGACTTGGAGAATTGACCGCGATCCACGGTTGATCTACTTCAAATCTAGCTTGGCAAGTTGATAGAAAATTCTTGTTCCTCTGTTTTGTATCTTCAAGCGGACGTGATTGGAAATTACGTTCTTTCTCTATCGATGTACCTTGCGTCGGAAAGATATGAACATTTGTCGATTATAACAGAAGGTGAATTGCTTCTACGTTTCTAAAAGAGAAGTAGAAGAAACACGATCAGTGTTTCCTTAACGTGATACGACTTCCAGCATTAATGTTCTTCTCGGTTACAAAATGCACGCGAAGTAAAATTTTCATTCATAACATTCCATTCTTTGTAAGAAACATTGCTCCACGGGAAATACAAAACGATCCAAACTGTGCAAATCAAAATAAGAAAAGAGCGAGTGAAAATTGTCTCTTCACGGTCTATTGCAGCACACGAAAAAATTGTCCCACCCCGTTGGCGTTCAATTAAAACTGCATCGGAACCGAACGCGACACGTCGGCCGTCACGCGATGAAAGTCGTCTAGTTAAAGCTCTTTCGGCACAAGGATCGTCGAGAATGCAGTCGCGCTAGTCCCCGGACACGGCGATTTCTACGTTTCAATCCGAATGATATACGTAGGACGATATCGTTGCTCGTAACAGCTGTGTAATCGGCGGATCGAATTCATCGAAAAATCCCATAGTTTTATGAATAATATTCTTGCATATCTGGGAGAGCTCGGCCGTAAACGTTGTGCTTTTTTCCATCCCCCAACCCCCCGCCCCGCCCCTTCGAGGTTGGATCATTTACGCGATTTACGCACCGGTTATCGCACTTTGTATTCCGCTATTAGTTTTTACACCTTGATAAGATTATCGCGGGGCAACGCATTGGCGCAACTGTTCGTTGGAACGAACGAATATCCTGTTTCCTCGGTACGACCGGCGCTAAATATTCGCGATGCAGTTTCTTCGATGCTTTGTACAGATATCGGATATTGCCGTTCAGCTGTACCATTCGTCTTTCAGTGGAAACGATTATTTCCTCGACGATTTTTACTCCACGGCTTTATTGCCTTTGATGCTCGTAAAGGTTTGTGATTTGTGGTCCGAATCTATTATGGCAGCTGCGTTAAAAATTGTTTCCGATAAACGCTGCGATATTGGTATGTCCGTTTGTATGGGACTTTTAGTTATTGTTTTATGATCCGTGCCTCGGTCCGTCGGGAATCTTTTTCCCCATGCAGATGGAACGCGCGCAGGATAAATTCGAAATGGAAGGCCCTCGGTCGAATTGAACAACGATCGGATAATGGTTGTATTTATTGAACGCGTCGATGTCGGCGCCCGTGCAATTTTTCTCGCGAAAAATTTCACCGCGTGAAATTGCACGTTCCAGTAACGTTGGAGCGATAAATAGTTTAAGCGCAGTTCGTCATTAGCCGGTAGAAAAATTGATTCGAGCCCGTTACATTATTTCAATGTAAAGAAAAATACCGAACGCCATTCGAAGCCGTGGCTGTAATATCGCCCATCAAAATTTATTAAACCGTCCGTAATATATATATAAAATCGTAACGGGGAATAACTGTACAGCGACGATAAATCATTCTCGTGTGCTCGGAATCGTTTTGAAACTATCAAAGAAATAATCGAAACAGCCAACCCGCCGACGGATCTACGCGCGCCGAACTAAATCCCACACCGGATTACCACTTATTCACGCCACGCAATCGTTCGATTGTACCACGCAGACACTCGAAATATCGCGCGGCACGTTATTGCGTGCCCCTCGATTAATCGTGCGCACGGTAAATCAACGCGAGTCGAAGGTAAACGAATGTCCGCATTGTCGCCCAGTCGCCCAGTCGCGCGTTCGCGTCCCCTGCTCGGTGCTACCTGTGCTTATCCGCCGCGCGTATTATCCCAAAGTCGCGTACACCTGCGGCCTATTCGCCGCGCGTAATACACTCCGACGTGTCCGTGGATTCACGCGATACCGATTCCATGCACGCCGGCAATCGTATGGATCGTTGCAATTAATCTAGAACCGCGAACGAGCCGTTCGAGTATCACGAAGGGAAATGTACGTCGGCCTGTTCGCGCGAACCGCTCCACTTTGTCGATCGCTTCGCCAGGAAGATCGGCAAAAATCGATAAGCAGATCGACTATTGTAATTGGCTCGTCGGATACGCTGCCGCGCGATTTGTTACAGGATTTCGTTCGATCGGGGATTAGTATGATTCAGGATGTTCATTTCTCCCACGACCCGCGAGAAAACGCGAGAAACATTGACTCGCGTGGCACACGGAGTTCGAATGGAAACTTCTGCACGGGACAAATTGGAAGAATCGTTGGTCATTGATTCCCTTGCAAGTTTAATTAATTATTATCGATCTCTCTTCGCATTATTTATTTAACTGCCGTCGCGTTAAATCAGTTCTTTTCCACCGCTACCAGTCGGCCTTTCGCGGAATATAATTAATCGAAACGCCGTTCGTTAAACAGCCCCGCGATACCATTGAATTAGCGAAATATTACCGGTCGCCCGTATTACTTAAATATCTGATGCAAGACCACCGGCATTAATTTGTCTACTCGATACCGTGTACCGCCGCTGTCCATTAATTCTCCTCTATGCGCTACTCTGCCGGTGACCTTTGATTTTAAAGCTGCCTGCCATTGCACATGTGCTTTTAAGAGCGATTCAGATCGCCGCTAGATACGCCAGTGGGTGGTCACGTTTGCTATCTAATTAATTGAAATGTTCGGTAGCTGTGGCCGTTACCCTGTGATCGAACGCGACTCGTAACCAGAACAGAAAACGTACCTTCTGGTATATTAATTAAGCGGCTACCTGTTGCAGCGAGCCAGCCAGCAATTTGTCTTCGAACGCTCGGTAAAATACTAATTTCGTTTGACGATACGTTTGGAGAAATCCCAACGGTTCGCTTGTTTCAACGGTTGCTCAAAGCAGAGATATCGCGTACGTTGATCGGCCGTCCGCGTGTGTCGCGTATGCGTGTGCATCGATGTAACGTACACCGGCATATAGATCCTAGAGAAGTCGAGAGTGGATCTTGTTTAATTAATCGAATCAATGGCGAACAGCTTGGTAGCTGGATCTTTAAATGCTACGTTGCCTCGGTCGCGTGTTGCTCGGCCGTAACGCTCCCTCGGTGTTGCTTAATTCGAGGTGATATATTGGTCGAGCGATGCTAATTAGGAATCTCGTTCGATGCGCAATGATGCGTTTCTTCTTGTTATTTGTTCGTCCAGTTTGTCTCGCTCGAAGATTCGATCGCGGCGCGGCGTTAATTTGTCCGGCGATAAATGCTTTTGCCCGATACCACGCGAACTAAATATAGCTGAGATATTTCGTACATATTCCTCGATACATCTAATCGCTGCCTCGTATTGTAAATGTAAATTGTTTCGTATATTCAAACCACCTTCGGTGACCGCTCAAGGATGAAAGGATCAATTAAATTTCATTTCATTTCATTCCAAAATTCATATAAATGGCGAAGCTAACAGAAATTTCGAACGAATCTTGTGACAAATGGTGAGAAAAATGAAAGTAAAACGAATGTTCCCCGCGGAGAACCGTCGGCGTCGCTCTCGCTTAAAGATCAACGGCGAAGTAGATTGTGCCGTTCGGCGTCAGACTTCCGCGTCATGTGCAAAACGACTTCTAGAGGGGCGAGCGTTTTTGTCAGTTTTTCAGGTCCGTGGATCGACATTATCCGCTCGTACGTGGTCCAGATCACGCTCTTGATATGCCGCTGGCTGGTAATGAAGGTACGTTTTAGTGACGTTAGCGATATACGTCTCAAACCGCTGCGCTGTGTTAATTAACCGACCAGAACTCGGGCACCATCACCGCGTGCTAGTAAAGCAATTATTTATTGGCATGTATGGAGACCCTTTTTTTGTAACCACTTAACCGACCATACATTTCTAGTATGGCGGCGGCCAGGCAGCATTGGAACGTGCTGGACCGTCGTTCGACGCATGCTTCTAACCCTTTTTCCAGAAATTACGCCCTGCCGCGAAGTTAACACTCGCGATCGCCACTTTACAGGTTCGTGTAATTGTTCTGGATTTTCTATGTCTCTATCAGCGCTGAATAGCCCCACTTTTTTCTGCCCTTTCGCGGTAAGGGGAGCAATTTATTACGCTTGAAGCATTAACACTGTGGTCGGTTTTACGCGTTAGCGCGGACGATGCATCCGGTACCTCGCTCGATTGGAAAGGATTGGGTGTACCGTGGATTTCTTTTCCGTCAGATATATCGCTGCTCGTGGTCGGAATGGTTTTGTATCTCGTTGAATTATCGTGGAAGCATTGCGCTCGGGAGGGAACGGTCTATGGAGGAAATGAATGCGCTCGTATTTAATAACTCCGAATGGATGTTTCAATATTTAACACCTTGCGTTGGATGAGGATTTTTTAGTTATTGCGAATTGAACGACTCGTTCGCGAAATTTCGATGCATTCACTCGTGTGGCTACAAGGTAGATATTTCGGGTAATAACTTGAAAATAATTCTTTCGCGGTATTTGTCCATTTTATTAGCGAAATAAAAATGTCAAAAAATTCTCCCAATCATTCCACGTAGTGCAACGACATACATTTATCTCAGCTGTCACAAATTGAAATTCTCCTTCGAAACAAAATTTCCGATTATGTCGCACGAATTGGGCGAATTTTATTTCGCCATATTAACGAACAATTTTCATCATCGATTTCCAAATACACCAGCAACATTTTGATAGTTAATTTTTAAACATTTCTACCTGCTGAAGCGACTCCTGAACTGGTGTCAACGCACTTCACCATCCCCTTTGTTCGCTTTTTCCTCGATGGTCTCTGCGCGCCGTGATCTAGCGAGAGCACTGTCACGTATCTCGTGCCATCTTTCCCTCGGCAAATCGCTATCGATCGCGATCGTGGTCGTGTAGGAACATTACGTTGAAATTGCGCTATCCGTTTGACCCCGCCGCGGGATCGATCGTCGTGTCGATCTTGTTCTACTCTCTCCCTCTCTCTGATTCTCCATCTTTACCGTAGCTGCACGTTCATTCGTTCGCCTCTGTCGCGTCCAGACGGCATCCCTCAGCCCGTGGCCCATTTCCTTACTGAAATTGTTCTCGGTTTCCCTTCCGGGGATCAGCTACATTCCACGTCGTTTGATATTTTCTTTTTACATTCAGACAATCGAAGGGATTCCCATTGATAGACATCGTCGAATTACAACAAAGCGTAAAACCTGGTAGCATTCATTTTATTAAATCGCAATAACGATCTATCCGTCGTAAATTAAATTCCCCTCAAAATCGCATTAAAAGAAACAGCGTCGATCGTCGCACCTGAACAGGACAATGTTCCATTTACGCGAACGCGCTCCAGACAGGGTCCCTCGAAGCCACAGGTGCTCGAGCCACGTCCGCGGCGATGTACTCGAGAAACAAGTGACATCGGATTGTCTGAAATACAGGCATTGCACGTCGAGCCGTTCGATCGCAGTGTACGTGGCTCCTCCGCCCACGAGATCGTGAATGACGTCGAGGGTCCAGATCTTCTGGCGATCCGAATGATGCACCCAGTTAATTGTGCTTTCATCGCGCCGTAAAATGGTCGAGGCGTGGGGTAAGACGGCGGACGGTGGTTGATTTGGATGGTCGATGACGTCAAACGAGGCAGCGTGGTTATTTTCAGAGAAGGTGGAGAGACGAGAGAAGCGAGGTCGAGTCTCGGGCGATTCGAGTTCGGGTCAGCTCGCTTTGCTCACGCGAGTCACCCACGCCACCCTCTTTTTCTTGGCGACGCTCCAGCGTCGGTGTCGCGGCTGAAACCGCGAAGCGGAATCGCGCCCGATAATGCCATGCGGGAAAATCTCCACTTTCGTGCCCGATACCCGTGCCGATTCGCGATTGGGAGCCACTCTCCTTACTTTGCCCCTTCGACTCGTTAGCGTGACTGATTTATGGGGTGGTGTTTGGAAAGTTTGCAGGAGTTAAAGGTAAAAGGTATCGGGGAATGACGCGTCTCCCCAGGATTCTTCTTTGATTTATTGGACATTATTTTTACTTGCTCCTCTTTGGCGTCCTAGCCTAATGCTCTACGAGAGTACTTCTACGAGACACGAAAATTCCATTCACGTTTCTCAGCTGGTTTTGTACATTCTGCGTGCATTATTGTGCACATCACTTTCTGTATACTTGCCAAATATCTCCAGACGTAACCGGTAATTGCTGATGTAATTCGGAGTTTGTGACTCAGGTCTTTTTTTTCTTTACTCGTCTTTTAATAGACGACGTTCAACCTGTTTCTCAATACGACATTTTCTAAAAATATAACTTGGTCGTTAACGTTTGCCTAATATTTAACCATCTTAGAGTTTCTTTTGATTTACCACCGTTAAACAATATCGGCTCGTGCACCATGAAGTTCCGAAGTAACTTTTGAACCCGTTACTTTTACCACCATTCGGTTTCTTGTTCGCCCGTCACCCAGGCCCAACATGATTCTCGCATCTCTCCCCCTCACGAAGGTTTACACTCGATCCCTCGAAGCTCGAACAAATTTCTACGGCCATTATCGCTGACTTACTCCGGCATATCGAGCGTTTCGCATTTCGCAACGGCGAAATATCATCATTATTCACGTCTTGTTAAAGTGGCCCGAAGAAGGCGATAGAAATTTCTATACACCGGGCTACGACCAGTGGCGCAAGTGGTAATCGTTGCTAATATCTGCCATGTTACGGCTATTACCATATTTCACCGGGACGTAGCAGTAAATTCTTTCCTTAGCCGAGTGGGAGCACAGTACAGGGCGTTTCAATCTCTCCTCAAGCCTTTGTCGTGGCATGAACTAAGGAACCGACGTGCTTTACCTTTTGCACTCTCCCACGTGTCTATACTAAAAACGCTGGAGATACTGGGGGCAAGGGTGTGATCCCCTGTGGATCCACGAATGTCGTCATATATATCTACGAATATTTTATTAGTGCGCAGCTGGAAGAATAGAGAATCGTTCATGGCAGAAGGAAATCAAAAAATATACATGGAAATTCGTTCGTACGAATCTGCTAATTTTACTAACAACAATATAATTTAACACATTCCTCCGAACATCTGTATTTATCTGCTGCATATTTTATACAAGAATTCTCGTTCGACGAATTAGAAACTTGTCAATCGTTAATAGTCCGTTCAGATACCCAAATGAAATTTCCTCCCAAGGTGTGCGTTTGTCCAAATACATTCTATATATTTACGTCGTGTCGATCCACGCACCTTGATAACCGTGTCCACCTGTTCGCTACTTAATCTTGATTTCGATACGTATCCTATACGTCGCTCGAAAGTAACGAAAGCAACGAAATGAACGGAAACAACAGGGGAGAGAGAGAGTTCCTCTCGTCGGCGAACGTATCCAGTTTCAATTGCACATCGCTTACATTCACTTTCCCCGCTAATTCGTAATCGTTAGGACACCGGACGGCCTGCGTGCGTGCGTGCAGCATCCACGGGGGCCAAGATTATTTTCTAACGAGAGATGTGCGTGGCCGGGATTATTTATAGAATATCGCGGGGACGTTACGACAAATTGCATAGGTGAGCAAGCCGGTAAGCAAGCCGCCGCGGCAAGATGAATTCACGTTGCACGGATCTCGTAGATCATGATCCACGAAACGCAGGCTGCTCGAGTTCCCGCAGGTTTCTGTTCACTTGGTCGCGTGGGCGTAGTGCTTGGCAGGGTTCCAGGACTCGTGGGAGGCTGACCAGGCCGTACAGACTGACCTCAGCCTCTGACCTCACCCGAAATAGTCTCTCGTTCCCTGGCGCGTCTCTCCTGCAATTTCTATTTCAGAATTTTCCCCTCTCGCGCCACGGGAGACTGAGAAACAGTCGCGGCAGATCACTCGGGAATTTCTGGAGTTTCCTTGTTTCGCCACATTCTCCGCTCGAAATCGAACATTTTCATTCATCGCCACTCTCGATTAAAAAATATTCCAGACCGCCCGAGAAAGGAAAAGAAAGGACGCGTGCTCTTGCCCCTTCTCTTCGTGTTTGTATATCATTTCTAATTCTCGATATTTCTTCACGAAAGGTTCATCGCAATGCCAGCGTCGAAGCAATAGCGAGACATTGTATCTTTATAGGAAGCTCCTTAATTTATATCGTAAATATTTCGCAGTACAATTTTTAATAAAAACGCCTGCGAGACCCCCAAATTTCAAACTCTTCGAAACACCAAATTTTCGATTACCAATACTCGTTATTCAAGAAATAAAAATTACCTTTCCGTCTCCTCTAAAACAGACCTCCGCCCCTGAACAATCTTCCCTCCACGAGAAAGAATTCGTCCTCTCCGTTTCCCTTCCCGAGCGCATCCTCCCTTCTGCATATTACCGCCCCATTCCCGAACCTCTACGTAGAACACAATGACCGCCGAAATTGAAGTTCAGCGAAGAACGTGGAGGTAACTCTCTAGATGGGAACGTCGTGTTTCGCGTAAACGTCGCGACGTGCCCGTCGCATCTCACGGCGGGGCTATTTTCAGATGCGTCGTTTTTCTCTTTGGCGTGGACGGTAGCGAGGAACGGCGAGGAATTATGACGTGGGCCGCATGGTACGGGTAGGTAGGTAGTTCCATTAAGATGCAAATTTGCCAATAATTCCGCCGCGCGGCCGCTTGTCGCCCTGCTCGCGTACCCGCTCGGTAATCGTTCATGGCTCGGCTCGGATCGCGCAAAAAGGAGAACGATAGAGGGAAAAGGGAAGGGACAGGCGGAGGCCGTTTTCCAATTCACCGTGCATCACGGGCACCTACGACGACCGGGAGTTAATTATTGTCTCGGGAGATTTAATTGCCCGCGTATCGCGATACCCCGTTCCCTTTAATGGGGGTAGGGCGAGGCACGGCGTAGGCAGGTGGGGTCCGTGAACACAAGCCGAGTGCGTGCGGCGAGGAAAGCTGGATCGCGGGCCTGTGTACCCTAGTACGTAGTATCGGTATCTGTTACACGCTGATGTAGGAGATATTTCGTTTGTTTGGCTGATTGTCGGCGCCGGAACGTATTTATATGGGTGTACCGGTGCGTTTGCGAGAGGCGCACCCCTCTGCTACGGGGATCGGAGCGCTTTCTACGACTCGGCAACACGCTCGTCGGTTCCGCGGTTGGGAGTGTTGACGATAGTTGCTGGGATGTGGGTGAAAGTTTGGGACGAAGCCTCGTTTTGTTTAATAATCGCGCCGGCTGCCGCGATGTGGTTGGAATTTGTTGGCTGAACTCTCGCGTTTGTATTTGTTGAAGCATCTGATAACTGCGCGCTCATGTGCGAGGGTTTTTAAATACAAATATTCCATTATCGATTTAAAAATAAGCTGCTCATGCGTAGCCGTAAATACCGGTTGATACAGATTATTGATATTTGCCAATACCGTTATAGTTGGCGGTCTGCAGGCTTCTTTCTCGGATAGAAGGCAGAAATCTATACTCTTCTAAAAAAAAACTCCGCTACAAATATCGTCCACGGAGCGTGAAGAAGGTCAGCTCGGGATATTTTCGTTTTGTCTAACTTTCTTGTTTATCGGAGACTAAAAAAAAAATCTATTGCATATAATAGAGGGCACAATCTCTATCACACAGCCGTATAAAAAATTGCCGAAATGTACTTTCACAGTAGCAATCCCTAACATTTCGTTCGTTCGAATGCAATGTTTCAGTTGAAGAGGAAATTCAATATTTATCGCAGTCATTGCACTCCAATTAAAATTGCTTCCTTACCTAAAAACGAATTTTACCCTTTCGCGTCCATTAACAATTTGTCCCCGAATCTAAATCGTTCGATCATTCGCACCGTAATGACAACTCCCGTTCACCCGGTATCGCTCGTTGTCAAAACCGACCGAAAAATTCGTAAAAGACGATTCGTAGATAATTCGTAGGAACACCGCTACCGCGTCGAAACCGAGCCAGCCGGTAAACTTTATCCCAGGAACAATTCCAAACCGACATCCGGCCAGAACTTCGCGCAGTCCGTCGTCCGCAACTCGTACGCACGTTGCACATGCGTGACCAGCGATCGTAATTCATACTTTAATAGTCAAACATCATTGAAATATTAATATCCTGCGCAGCAGCGTGTACCTTTGGCATCCAACTAGCCGCCCCATAGTCTTTCCATCTCCTCGACTGGACAATGCTCGCGCTTGCACGGGATAAGACGCCCCCGTGTTCGACGGGGAAAACCGAAACGGCGCGGTCCAGAATGATGAATTATGTAGTATCGAATTATGTATCGACGGGATTTTCATTTTTCCCCGAAGCCGCGTCGAATATTTAGCGACCGCGAACGGATAGACGTGGATAGTTTCTGGACACGGATATCGCTCTCCCAATCTCGTAAGCGAATATCGCCGATTCTCCGGGAGTACGAAAGCACGATTCCTGCGCCCCGTTCGAAACACGCGGATCTAGCCAGCTGTTCTAACGTATTTCCAGGGATATCTAATTACTCGAACGAGCCGAGACAGAATACCTTCACAAGCACGACGACAACCTCGCGTGGCGTTTCCTATTTTCAACGGGTTCGGCGCACGCGTTCTACCAGCGCGAAACACGGGCTACGTGTTCGTTGGTACAAGTGTAAAGGGGGAGGGTACAACGCGGTCGGATTTTCGAAGATTTTGTTGCGCTGCTTGAGGGGAACGGACGCAGTACAGAAATTGCGCCATTCGTTCCTTCATCGGGGCGTCGAACGTGCCTCGCGCGTGTATGCTATCGTCGCGAATATTTCGGAGCGCCCTCGAACATTTCATTTCTGTCATCTGAATGCGATTGATTTCGCATTCGTCTCAGTTTCGATTTTCTGTTAAACGATTTTATCGTAGATCATTTTTTCGTTCAGTCTGTATTTATGCACGCATCGCGGATCAAATTCTACCGTTCTTGAAATCCAAAGCTCGCAAAAATTCTACGGTACTTAATAAAAAAATAACAGCATCCTTGTCTTGTGCGCTAAAAAAAAAAATCCGTTCCATAAGCATCGAAACGGGAGCACGCGTGCAACGCGAAGACCCCCACAACCCCCTCTGAACCCCTTCGTTTCCTGTTCCCGGAACGATCCACGCGAGGTTGATCACCGGTGAGGATGAGTAGCCGCTGGTATGAAAAGTCGTGGACCCGTACACTCTGCGATCCGTGGAACGAATGTTAAGTCGCAGATGTTATCGTTCCAGATATTTACTGGCCTGCGAGCCATCAGACCGTTCCAGATTAATGGCGCGATCGGTAATGAACGTGGCAGCAAGGGCCACGGCAATCACGGCTTCTTGGTACCACAAATCCCGACTTCCTTGTGCCCTCGGGCTTCCCGTCGGTTTATCGTATACGCGCGTGTGCATACACGCGTCCACACGCATTATTATCAATACCGCCGTCGACGTGTATGAAACTTACATGAGCGCGTATTCTTCTGCGTTGCCCCTTTGATGTCGTCCGGTAAAAGGATTTTGCTCCGCTAGAAAGCCTTCCCGGAGTGATCGTATTATTAACGTGAAAGTTGCCGCTCGTTAGTGGCCCCCGGCATAAATATTGATTTAGTTATTAATATTCCTCGGCTGGTTACCGGAGAGTACCGATTCGGGCTGGGTCGTGGAGAAATCGTAGGCAGAGGTGCTTACGATGGCGGCCGATGTTCATCGTTCTTTGTTCATTTTTAGCCCGGAATTCGTAGAGGACAACGAGAGTATTTCAGCGAGAGACGATTATTCGTTCTGCGGTGTACAATGTCTATTGGGTCAGAGATGTTGTTCTCGTGGGATTGTTTACATGTTCGGGCCTGTGTTATGGATTAGTTGGGCGCGTCAGAAAATCCTTGAAGAGCTCCAAAACATATCCTTACGGTAGTTATACTCGACAAGGAAGATTTGTCTGAGAAAAGGCGATATCGGATTTAAATAATTCAGAAGCTCGCGAAGCAATGGAGCAAACGGCTAATAGGATGCATAAGTACGAAGGAACTTTCAGTCAGTGTAATGGCCGTTTAACAAAAATTCCGACAACGCGTGTTTAAGTAGAATTAATAGAAGGAACGGTGCATCGGCCACAATAATCGTGCCACTTAAAGCTAGCTCGTCAAAAGCCCCCGTAGACCATGCTTACCGACTTAAATTTTCTAAAAAAAAAAATCAACGAGCACGAATGGAGAACCGTGCATCACCGGCTGATGGGAACACCGGGGACATCGAATAATACAAAATTCCGGGACTTATCTGTGCACTGGTACGGATGGGTCCGCTGCAACGCGCAGTGTTTGTTCCAATCTAGGCGGTCAGGGGTAATAAATATGCCTCTCTGGCTGATATAATGCGAGCGTGGGTTGGTACCGCTGGAATCAGTCGTCGCAGCTGCTTGATTTACGCCATATGCCGCGATGCATCACGGGGCTATCGTTCTGCTTGCATTTTGCCGACCGAAAATAGGTTCGACTCTCGTAACTCGATGCTGTCTCCTTCCGTTTCGCTCTTTCCTTTCTACTTCCCTCGTGTCCCGCCTCTTCCTTGCGAGCGTGCTTGCGAGGAGAGACACGGGTCACCGTGATCCATTTCTTCCTAAATCCTCTCCTTCATTCTTATCCCTACCACGGGACACCCTTATCGAACGCCGTTTGTTTTCGAGATTTTGCTTTCGCTGCGTTCTAAATCTCTGCTGCGTTTTCGGGGAACCGCTGGCTCGCCGTTGTCCCATTTTGGTTTATCGTTTAGATTTAATGGAGGTTCGCTTGTAGGGGGTTGGGATATTTTAAATTGGCGATTCGGTTCGCGATTGGCAAGTGATTATTATTCGAGAAGTTTCCCGAGGGCAGAATTTTCGATACGTCGTTAGACGGTATTTTCAAAAGTCACATAAAACTGGACAATTAGAATGTTAATTGCCGGGGGTCCGTGAATTGCCTGAAGAACGAAGATTGGCCGTGCCGCAAAAAATTGACGACAGGAAGAATAAATTTGTCGATGAAGTAAAAGTGAAGGCGAGGTGCTAATGCAGTAACATCCATCGGCCACCGTAATCCCTTAAGCATTCTTCCGAGCGCTCGCCACGTCAAAAGGAGTTTTCCACGAACCAGTTCTCCATGGCGCGAATCGCAAGTCGTGCACATGTACGCGATTCAAGTCGGGGACTTATCGACGAGCTTGGTCCCGTGAGCTGATACTCTGTACGAAAGTAGAAAAGAAAGAAAAGGGAAGCGTACATCCCGTGGCGTGGAGGACGGAATATCGCGTGTCGTTCTACCCCGAGCATTTCAGAATTTTATGGACGCGGTTAGGCGAGGAAGAGAGAAAGAGGGACTCGGCCGGGCACACGAGGTCGTGGTTGCTAGTGATGGGACTGATCCAATTCTTTCTTATGATTTTCAAGCAATGGAATAACGAGTTATTTATTGGGAACACTCTTCTGATACTTGATGCCGATTTTTTATATTGCGATTATCTAAAGGAGTATGAAGTGTGTCGTGTCATTTCTGTGCGAGGACGATCTTTTAGCAAGATATGGTTATTAAGTACGAATAGTTAAAATCGTTGTTCAGAAATCTGTATCGCTTGTTACTTCTACATTAATAAACACCTAAGTGCAACGAGATGCGTAATGCATATGATAAACGAATAACTAGATACGTACATATTCAAGAAATTATTTGAACCACGCAATCTGTGATAGCTGAGGGCCCGACATAAAAGTTGATGCATCCGAAAAGGCAGGGCTCTCAAAGAAATGACTAAAAAATGAAATAAGGATATTAAGTATCGAAGAAGCCACTGACAACTATAGCACAAATATATTATAATTATTTAACGATATAAACGTCGATCGAATTTATTCCCCGCCATTCTAATAATTGAAAAGTATTGTGCCCATCGCTAGTGGTTCGCCGTGGAACAACGTGCCCTCTTCTCGTCTGCCATTCCCTTCTTCTTCCTCCTCTTCTTCCTCCTCCTCGCCCGTGGCCTCTGTCGTTGTTCGTTCTTCGGCGATTCGACCTCCATGGACCGGTTTCGACCCGCGGCTACCGGCGTCAATGAAAAACTCGACTTATGATAACACCGTGGGCCAGGATCTCGAATCGAGCCTGCTGGTACGTTGGTACCTCTGATTGGACCGCACCGGCACGGCGGACCCGGCTCGATTCGAGGCTACCGTAATTACTAATTGCCGCCGTGGCTTAATTAGCGATTCACGTCGTCGGTTCATCAGCGCTCCCTGACCCTGGCCTGCCACTTTCTTCCATCGGTGGCAGAACCGTTTTTCATTAGGGAATCGTGAAAGTCGACGTACCCCTCCGACTCTGTATAGTTTCGTAAGGGCAAGGTGGGGATTCCTTCTGCTTCGAGCCTTCCTGCACACGGGATTGCTTCATTAGACGGCTGCACCTGCGCCAGGTCCGCTCGATTCTCGGTTCTCTTTCCCGATTTCGACCGCCTCGTTATTCGCCTCCGTCTCTTATTCATTTTGGGATGCTTCGGGCTCGAGCGTTTTTCGAAGGCGGAGGCCCATTCGGATCAAGATTTCCGCGACGGTGTAAAAGGGAGCGTCGCGGCAGATTTTCATAGTTCTCTTAGAGTTGCGCCCGAGGAATTACGGAATTGTAGCGGAACTGCTAAATATTGTACGTCGCGATGAGAACGAACTATGTATGATATGGTTCGGTTTTTATTTGTTCTCGAATGTACTCACTGCTGCTCCGCTAATTTTTTAATACATTCAAATTAGTCAGCAATGAAGAATCATGGTTTCGAAAGTGACCAAATCTTCGTAGAAGAGGAGAAAATATTAGAGACAACCATTGTCCGATGCAAACACGGGTATCAGAAATTGAGACGCGATTGAGCGTGGTGATTTGCATCGAGGCAAATGCGTTCACCGTCGTTTCCAATTCGTGACTGGAGAACCAGAATGTCTGGACGGGCGACCGGGGTGCGTGTAAAGTTCAGGTTCGTTAGCACCAGTCGTGAATCATGCCGAAAACTCGATCGCGATCCGGAACGGGATAAATATCCTTCGTTTGACCGAATCGACCGATAGGAATGTGGTCCAGTCGTATGTAGATTACAGAAGGCCCGCCTGAATCAATATATACATACATGCACGCGCGATACACAGGGACGAAAAAATATATATATATATCTATATATTTGTACATCGAGTACCAAAGAGGGAGCACAGTAGAGATCGGATAATAGCCCTCTATGCGGTGCAGCGGCCAGGGCAAGCCAACCATCGACAAATGGCCGTGGCCATGCAATAAACAAGCCGCGCAATTAAGAGAGCAGGTTAATTAATGTGGACCAACTAGGAGGAAGGGTCTTCGTTCCCTTTCTCCTCATTCTTTCTCTGTTCGTTCAACCGTTTCGTCCTCTTTATCTTGTTCCTCGTCTCCTTCTGTATTTCCAGTAGGCTTCCTTCTCGTTTCACGACTCTCCTGCCGGCCCGCTTCCCTTTCTGTCGGCGTAACCACCGCACCGGCGTGCACGGTAGTTATCGAGAACCGAACCGACCTTTTTTTGCGGTACCGTGGCGGGCACACACGGCAGTCAGAACGTCACGGGATTTTCTTCTGTCCCGGCTGACGTGCGCCCAAGAAGAAGAAGAAGACGAAGAAGAAGGGGAGAGGAGTGGCGTGGCGAGAGGGTGGGCTAGGGACGTTTCAGGGATATTCTGGCTATTCGTGAAATCGGTGAAATCGATTCGACACAGGGTACCAGGGGACTCGTAAATCCTGCCTTACGGGTTTCGTCGTGGGATTGCTCGTGTGGAACCGTGTGTCCCCTGTTGAATGAAGATTATATTGTGCGGGTGTTCGTATGTGTAAATGACGTGCGACGTGTGCGGGGGTCGTTTGGCGTTGCGCGAAATTTTGGCGATTGATTTGGGCGGATAGTTGTCGAATTTGTTACGTTGGTTTCTGGTAGCGAGTGGATTGAAAATTAAATGTGGTATATTTTTGTTTTCGTTGAGTTAGCTGTGCTATACTTTTGCAGAGAATATGAAATAGATATCGTGCAGTTGCAGGACGTGGAACACATGGTTTGAACGGCGGGGAATAAACTTAGTACCATGAGCTTTGTAATAAAAATCGAAGGATATGTTAGATTTCTTCGGGCTGATAATAGTTTATTACAGTTTCCTATAATAGTCAGTTATATTTTGCTCGTCTCTATTATTTCTTGTTGCAAGTAATTAATCGCCCTGCTCGTTCCGGATTGACGTTGAGATTAAGCATGAAGATTGATCTTATTAAAGGAGTCCGTATAGAATAAAGGTTACATCCTTTGCAACAGGTTCATCGGGAAAGAATTCTCGACGGTAACACGCTGCGCTTAACCAGAGTATATGTCTGTATGTTGCAACGATATCCCATTCGTAAACGCAAAGGAAATTGCGCGTGAAGCTTGCCGATCGTAGGCGCTCATGATTGTATTAGACATCGATTATAAGAGAACGTATCGCGGACAGACGTATGCCGGTGATCATGATAATTATCAGACATTTTCTGTGATCATTCAGCCGTGTTCACTGACATTTTGACGTTAAAGCGAGAATTGGAAAACAGAAATCAGATACGCCCGGTTCGCTGTGTCCCCCGATTTGTTGGAACAGGTGTTAATGAAATCGTCGCGACCACGGAGAAACGGTAATTCGATTTTCCAATGCAAATCAGGGTGGAAATTTTTATTCATGTTTTTTTTTCTTCAAAACCTCCTTACGAAATTATTAATTCCAGCCATTTCTATTCGATCTGTGCAGATACGTGTTTCTCGACAAGTGTGTTCTACCGATATCTGCAACTCTTTAAACCACCTGTTGTTATTCAAATATCCAAATATTTGTCACACCTTTATCTCTGTTCGGCAAAAAATCGATTAAAAGAATTATCGTCGAGGTGATGCAAAAATAAAACAATCAGAAATGAATTATTAATTTTCCAATGAAATACAAGTCCCCCGTATTACGAACCGTACCTTCGCCGAGGAAAGAAAGTAGACGAACGCTTCCTCTTCAGACCACATCCTCGATTTCACGTTGTTCCGCCCATTGTTCGACACACAGATACGATTTCTATATTTATGGAAAAGTCGGTGTGCCCCAGAGGCAACCGATTTGGCGTTCGCGGAAGAATACCGCGGGATCCAATGAGGAAATGGCGGAGAACGTGTTGCAGAACGTACAATGCTCTTCAAGGCCGTGCTAGACCTTCACCTCTTGACACGAGAATGTATTCGAAGGCTCGGCTGGATGTAGCCTGGAATACCATGGAACTTATGAACCGTACACACCCGGTTACTTAAGGCATACTTAACCCCAGCAACGCTGTCGAATCGCCTACACACACAGTTCGACGATATTGCTCTGCTTCGTTTTGCGAGAGAGGCTTGTGGCACATCGTAGAAGTGTTGCTATACATGTTGAAATAATTTGGGGTTGAGTTAGGAAAGGGTTGAATTCTATTTTACGTGAAGGTGGCTGAGGGTTGTGGTGTTGGATTAGTTATTAAAAAATGATGGAGACGTGTTATAATGACAGGTTTCATAAGTCATGCAAGAACCTTTCGAGAAGTGATTTGAATTAGTAATTTGCGATGACTTAACGCTTCAAGGAATCGTCTTGAGCAGAATGGCTTTCTTCGTACCTATAACATCATTGTCCTCAGTGCTTTTAAAAATCTTTCGATTCCGTGAACGGATGTTCGCAGAAATTGCGTCCATTAGTAATCATGAATGCAACGATATTCTAATTATGGAATAATATAAAAATTGTGACAGTAGAATTTTAGAAATTTCGCCGAGTACCTTCCCCCTCCTCTCGGTGCCTTTACCTTTCTCACGTGTCACGGCATGTTACGAAATTTCCACCACGATTATTAATAAATTTCTAAATTTACCGTCGCCCCTATAAACTCGCAGCATCCGCAGCCTCAATGAACTGGCAATTCGTTTTCGTAATTCACGATTCCTAAACAGCTCGCGTCATGTGGTTAATAACCACGAAAATGCACTCCGAGTGACAAATGTGCATGCCTAACTAGGAGACACGTGTGCAAAGGGGACAAAAGAGAATTCGCGGATGGCTAAACGCTGCCAAGTCCGCTAATCGTCTGGGACCACCTACCAGCTAGTGATTTCATAATCAATGCTCGCGAAACGAGAATACGCGGCGCGGTCTGTGTATGTCATTATCTTCGGTGTTCGAGTTTCAATTAGCTCGCGAATATCATTTACAAGCTCGACCTCGTGCAAGATTCCAGATGAAATGCCGCTGATTAATGTTTCAGCGATATTGCTACACAATCGTGGCAACGATTAATCCTTCTTTTTCTCGTTGGAAAATAATTTACGGGATTACGAACTGATTCGCGGAAAAGCTTCAAATGAAAGCGTCGTACGTAGAGGACGTATCATTTTAGAACTGTTGCGCGTTGAAACGAAACTCTTAAGTAAACTTCATTCTTTGTCGTTTTTACCCACGATTTCTTATTTACGATAGATTGACAAATACCGTATAAAGGTTAATAATCGTTTAGTAAGAGTCTCGTGGAATAAAATTGCCTCCGCTCATTCGAGGCTAATAAACCTGGTCGCGAGATTTACAAGACCTTCGCGAGTCGCACGATTCTCACACTTTTTCTACGTTAACATTTTTCCTCCACCTGAAACTCCATTCGCATGGGCGTCAAAGGGTGCCGCTAAACTCTGACCTCACACGCTACGTATCGCCACTTGCGCTACTTTTTCCGATTAGTCACATGTTATTTGCTTCGACAGTGCTGAAAGGTTACGCGTACCGGTGAGAACCATAGATTTATAATGATGGTGATCGATTGCTCCGCCACATAATCGTTTGGCATTGCCGCGCAAGAAACGCGTTCCCCGTGAATGTCAAGAACCGATTCTTGGAATTCCATCTTAGATGCACACGTGTGTGCGTACGCACGAGAAAAGCAAACGCGATCATTAAGATTTCCACGTTGCGCATTGTTCAACGTTGACTGAATCGTGGGCGGCGATTCAGATTTTTAGTTGCATCGGTATAATTTTTAGTGAAGCAGTAAATCATAATCGTAGATATAATCGTAGAAATATCAGAAGTATTTGTAGTATTTGGCAAAAGGAAACAATTTATTCGTTCCACATCGCGTACGCGTAAAACATATGAGTATCCGGCTCGCGATCGATCATTCGACGAAACGATTGCTCTATCAATCGGTCCGCTGATTGGGCGATGGCAACTGTGCTGCGAGTTTCTATCGGACATATGTTCGCCGGCGGAACAGAACTTCGAGTTAAGAATAATTGTAAAACGAGGGGTGGCGGAATGGTGTAATTTAAAAGGCAGGTCGTTGACGAGGAATAAAGGCAATTAGACACCATTCAGAGTGGAACTACTGATTCTTCCGTGCAACCGTTTCGTGAATTCATTCCGATGGATGCACCGCGAGGAATGTTTTCTTACTGGCCGCGTGTCTTTCCTTATGGTGTTTACGTAACGGCCACGTTTTTTCACATTTGACACCACGGGCTGCGGAGGATTGGCGAACCATGAAAACCGCGGCTCTCTTTGCATGCTGCCACAAGGAAACGGTGGTCGAAGAAAAAGTTGGAATTTCTGGCGGTAATCGTTCTTCTGCACTGCCACAGAGTTACCGGAGAATCTCGGTTCTCGAATAAAAAAAAGAAGAAAAAAGCCTGGTGTTCGTATTGAGATGAAGCTGTTGAGCTTCCTTGGAATTACTTTTGCTCCAGTCACGTGCCAGGTTAACAATTTTTCAGCACAGCTCGATGTTTTATTATTCCCGATATTTCAGTACACAGATAACAATCAATGCTGAAGTGTAACTCCACTTAAGAAATATTGAACTCGAACAATTATCGTTCCATACGGATAAATTAATTCAATTATTGAGAGAGATATGAATAATCGATATTAAATTTTGTTTAAATTGCAAGCAGGTGTAAGAAGGAACGGTTACACAAATAAAATTATTAATTTCCGAAACAAATAAAAAGAACAGAAGCTCCCCTGTTTCGCTCCACGCTACAGAAACAGGTTAGTTATCGGCTATCTTCTCAAACTCCTAAGAATCTTCCTCTATTTATTCCATCGTTAATCACCGCAAGTCGCCACGCGCAAAATACGCGAGAGAGAGAGAGAGAGAGAGAGAGGGAGAGGGAAGCGTAATTTACTTGAGCTCTCATTCGAGAGAAAGGGCGGGATTCAATTCGCTCGTACGTCGGCCATGACCCCGATACAGCAGGTGCACTTCCTGAAGATTGTTCCGGACGATACATGTCGATGGTCGATCATTCAACGTTCACGTCTCCGGTTACCATCTCTCATAATACATACAGGCTGTGCAACGTTATAGAAAGCGGCGGTGAAAGCGTGGCAACGTTTGATAGATCATTCGGGACCCCGCCTTGGTGAACCGGTGATTTACTTCGATGTATTGAAATCCATCGGAATACCGGCAAAGCATGCATCTGGGATATCTCTTCCGCGTGTCTAACGCGTTAACTCACTGATGCGCATTTGCGTTGGGTAGTTCGCGGTAACCTTTCACGAGTATGGAATTATTGTTAGGAAGATGCCATCTTGTCCGCGATACGATTGCGCCTTTTACTTGTGAGGGACAATATACAATATACAATATACAATATACAATATATGCGTGTACATGTACGCGCGCATGAAGCGTTTGCAGCGATCGCGGGGGGTAGTTATTATTCAGTTTTGGGGTAGATTTTGGAGAATTTTGTTCGAGGCACGCGGATAAGATAGTAAAGCAAAGCTTATTAATTTCTGGGGAAACCGAAGTTCCGAATGTGTACATACTTCGCTGAATGAAGTACTACAATGGATGTTTTATTTTATCATTAGGATCGCTAAGATTTTATTCTTACGTCGCTATTACTATTATGAAATACATCCCTCGAATATAAATCTACATAATATTTCCAACGGAACTGCCAGTCGTTTCGAGCTTCAACGTACATGGCTGCCACTTTTTACCACCGCATCTCAACACACGCGCTTCCCCAAATTACATTAGTAGCGGTGGAAATTATACGGTTCGGTAAATATAAACAAATGTATTGTTTTCTTCGAGTTCAAAAACGGACAGAACCTCCCGGCAGACCCATTGCCTTCGTTGCTTCCGATCTCCTTGCCCTTCCACGAAAATAACGCAGAACGCATTACCATCGATTTTTTGTCGATTATTCAAGCCCGGACTGGATTCTGAGACCAGTGCCCGAGACAGGCTGAATGCGGACTTGATAGATGTTATTCTCCCTCGACGGTAGCACCGCGTTCTCACCCTTTCCCTACGGGACGTCCATCGAGTCTTTCCCTAATGCGTCCTTGATGAGAGCTAACCTTGCCAGAGGACTTCCCTTTGCCCCCGCCTCTCCCCCTGAATTACTCGGTTTATCGATGCGGACGATTATTTTGCTCATCACGTTCGTCATCGTCTCTGCGGGTCACCTGGTTGTTAACTTCGGCTGACAGCATTATAGAGTCCCAGGACGCGGACGCGACGCGACGCGACGCGGCAAACTAGGCAGGATAATCCTCGGTGGACGACCGCATAGGATGTTTCAGCCGCTCTGCACGACGGCCGCCTGGAAACGGTGGACTAATCTTCGGATGAAAAATGATCTGTTTCGTTGGACACCTGAGTTAGAGGTGGCGTTCGTTAGCGCGAAGGTAGGCGGAAGTGAGCGCAGCCAGGCAACGGGTAATTTTAGTGAATCCTTTATTTGTGTCGGTTTGGTAACGGTGCGGCTCGGTCGAGGAAGTTGCGTCGGAATTTGGTAAATTGATTCGAAGTAGGCTAATATCGGCAGAGATTAGGAATTAATCAACGGGATACCGGAGTGGTTAGAAATTACGGTCCGATATTATTACCAGCCTGCTCGGATTTCTGTCGGCGGCTTCGATCTTCGAATCCGCGGCGATCCTAGCCGCGGCAAATTTCTACTCCGCAACGAACCTGAACAACGAAGCAATAAGATAAACCAACGAGTGCCATCTCGGTGTACGTCTGCCGCCGTACTCCATTTACGATTAAGCCGGTCAGGTGGACGTGTGACGTGAATCGACGCCGCGAATCGGCAGCCCGTGTTAGGCGAGTTTCGAAGCGATTAGCGGGCAGCGTGTAACCGATCGAACCTTTCCGCGAAAGCCGCGCTCAGCTACACGGATATATCGGTATCGAGGACCCCCCGTGCACGTCGACGAGCCGCAGGTATGTCGACACGGCATTGTGCGGCTGATCCTCCGGAATCGGCATGTAATTAGCTGGCCCGGTAGGCTACCAGCTGGTCGACGAGTGGCGCACGCTAATGTGCCTCTAATGTCGCCGGTACACCATCCCGCTTGCCCCTTTGCCATACTGTTCGAACGGACCTCGTCGACCTGGCCATAGGCTTCCAGAGCTCCGTGCGCGAGGCAAGTAGAGTGGAGATCGCGTGTATTGCTCCCTTTTCGTGGTTTACTGCCAGATCTTAAGAGTTCGAGTTACGAGCCTCGTTCCCCCGATTTTTACCATGCGCTCATTGTTGGATAGCCTGGCTAGTTTCACCTTTTACGAGGCTCGCTGTCAGCCTGGAATTCTTGGCGGAGGTTGGAGGTGTGCGCTCGCGGTACGGGAAGATTGGGCGTTGATTTTTAACTGCGAGGATATTAATTGCGCTAACTTTGTCGGTCTGTGCGGTAATGGGTCGGATTAAATGGTGAATTATTTTCACGGGAATAGGAAAGGATGTAATTGAAATATTTCGCGAATATTTCCGTTCGTTGGAAAGAAAAGATTGCAACGAAGCGTGCAAGTCTTAAGCTAGGTTTGCGTGGGGAATGGTTGTTCTTCGAGAGACTCCTAGGTTCTCGTTATTTCTCTTAACCTGTTTATTTCGGATTAACGATGGGGTGGGACGAAAAAGAAGTATGGCTTTATAAGAAGAGCATGTCGGCGAATTTTTTGATCGAACCTTTTTCCTGCCCGTTGATGATTGTTCCTTGTGCACGATTTCACGAAACGAACTTCCATTTATGTTGTCGCGCTGAGGTCCCGTGATTTATCCTCCGAAGATCCGCACTTCTTTCGAAGTGGCTTCTTCGCGAGGGTACAGAGTTTTTTCTTTGGAAAAGCTGGTGCATTATCTGTGCACAGTGAATCGTAACTTTGGAGCCTCTTTGACGTTCCTTGTACTGCTGTTTATGGTATCTTGACTGTCATTAACTTGCGGTATGTCTTTCAGTGTATTTCTTTACCCGCTGGGAATTGTTGCAAATAGAATGAACCGAAGAAAAAAAAAAGGAAACAAAAATGAAGGTTCTCCACTTTATTTCTAGTTGCAGAAGCCTGCCTCTATTCCACGTGCAAAAAATATATTCCTCGATCTTCCTTTCCTTTGCCCATTATTATATTTCGCTTTCCATGATTCACAGTTTATCTTAAGAATTTTTTAAACATTAAATTGGACGTGACCGTCGCAGAAAATTATTCGCCTCAAAATTTTGGCGACTTGTCGAAATAAGCGATAATTCTGTAACTGAACTGTTTCGTTTAAAAAAAGAAAAAGAATGATGCTCTTTATTTATTGTCTACTAATCGAAACCCTCGTTGAAAATCTCGTAGATACCCTTAGTATGTGCACGTAGCTGCGTGTTCATAATTCTTTGCACCGCGTAGAGATGCGCGCCGGTACTTTTTCGTTGCAACGGAACACGCCGCATCTACGTGGTTCGCAGATGTTACCAGCGGGTGTTCTTCTGGTACGTATTTGAAGAACGAGCGCTCATTTGAGGCCAGGCTGGCTCCCACTGTGACGAAAATTCAAATGTTAAGATATGTTTTTCACTGCAAAGATCAAAGACCGCTGAGGCTTGTTTGCATCGCCCTTTAATTAATCGCTGCCTTTTGTCCCTTTAACGAGCGCCTTGTCCATCCCCGACAAAGCTCGCCGAAGAAAATCTGATTTCCTCTTCCTCGCCCTAGCTGGCCTCCGCAATTACTCCTCCGAAGTACCGTCACCTCGTTAATGGCCAAAAAATTGTCCAATATTCGTCGCCCAGGTCGTCGAGGTTTACTTATTCAAAAAGGCACGAATCACGCAACCAGCGACTTCTAAAATTATTCAGATTTGCCCCCGCGGCGTTCGCATTAAAATCAAGCGAAACCGCGAAGCGGCTCGGGACTTTATGGTTCCCGGAAAGCATTTTCGAGGCGCATCGTGTGCGTCTGTACCGTTTTCACAAGTGGCCGCGCTCGGCATAACTCGCCCGTAGGAGACAGACCGTGCTGGTTCCTCTTCGCTATTAACGACAGGATGTCCCCTCGAGGACGAGGAACAACCTGGACAAACCTTTTCCCCTGTCGAGTGCGGCGGTCCCGCGATGGCAAACATGCCACGTCCGTCGACGTGGCCCCAAGTTTCTCGCGAAAACTGTCGACCGTTGTCGTCGCCGTTGCAAACCGTTGATGACACTTTACGCCACTTGAACGAGGCGCTTGTTGCACGCCGCTCAGTTTCCTCGAAGAGGCTCGCAAGCCTTGTCGTGGTTCGTCGTCGACGACGAGGACAACGGCGACGAAGACGACCAGGACAGCGGGGAAGACTGGTACGGTCTCTCTTGGACAATTACAGCTCGAGTGGCACCGCAAGAGAGACAGGTGGTACGAGTCTGAGCATCAACGGGTCTTTGGTACTCTTCCTTTACTCTTTAACGCCTGCTGCAAATTTATGACAGGATATGTATATATATTTATATATTTTTTTTTTTTCGCGTTCGAGTCGCGAGAAGTCTTGTTCCACCGTTGCTTTACGATGCTGCCGGCATTTCAGACGCGTAACCTGTTCGTCTGGTATTATCAATTTTTTTTTGCGGATGAAAGCTCGTTTATCCTTTTTGGAAAAGAAGGGACTCGCGAGGCGAGGCTGAGAGAGTTTTGAGAACAGTCGAAGGCTTGATAGCAGGGTGCACTCGTGGTATCGTGAAGGGTTTCGCGTTCGATATTAATTTCGAGGGACCTCGATCCTTCCTCCGATTTATTAATATTTATACTATTTCCTTTAGAACATTTGCGTGAAGGGTCATCGGCACGACGGTAAAATTATTTTTACGAAAGCTGCAGAAAATAACTCCCCTTATCGTCCACTTTATTACACCAAAATTGAATCACAGGTTCTCCAATTCTGTAATTACTCCTCGAACGTCCACGAATACAGCCTTATCCCTAAGCCACGTGACAAAGAAACACCAAAATTAAAATTTCTTCATTTTCAAACCGCGATAAAAATTTAAAAAAAAATCCCACGACCGCCTTATGAAATCCGTTCCACTCCCTCCTCGCCAGCCTCGTCCCATAATCTCGCGGAACGATTAAAAAACGCCGCCCTCTCGAGCGACTAATAATGACGACGCATAATACGAGGCCAGGCACAAGCACCGTGCCATCATGAATCATCCAACACGATGTCCGACCGCGTACCTACGTGCATATAGTCCGCGACAAGCGTCGTACGTTACCGATCGACAAATTCCCGTTCTGGCCCCCATAAATCGGCCCCGTATGCGACGCGCGTACAGATTAACGCCGCCTTCGACCAAAGGAGGGGCGGGGGGGAACCGAACCGCGTTTTATCGTAACACGATCGATAAAACTGGATCCACCGGGGACCGTCGGCGGGATCCTGGATAACGCTCTCAGGCATGACACGTTCCCCGGGACGATAAACGCGGCCCCGGAGTAAGGAAACTCGATGCCTGGATCCACGTTGTCAAGGGCTGAGGATAATCGACTTAACGACGAAGGCTTAACGACTTCTTGGTAACGGTTCAGTCGCGAACTTCGTTCGTCGTTTTCGTTGTTTGTCGTGATCGTCGCGTCGGGTATTACGATCCTGGAGGGAATTTTAAACTGGCGACCGGGGGAACAGTGTCCAGGAGGAGAAGAAGGCGAAGAGGAAGGAGGAGGGTGGAGGAGGAGGAGGAGGAGGAGGAGGCGGAGGAGGAGAAGGAGAAGAAGGGGGAGAAAGGTTGAAGCGATCGGGAGACACGGGGTTCTATAATGCACGGGCGACACCGCCATACGTGTCACGGGGAATCGATCCGATCCGGTTGTAAGCCGACCTAACCATAAGTCCGGAGCGGATCGAGCGAGATCGTCGAACAAGAGTACTGAGCCTGTTCGCTTCGCGAGCGACATTATCCGGATGTACAGAGTCGATTTTGTTCTGGTTGATCTATGTCGCGGAGCTGTGAAGTGTCCGAGAGATGCTCGGATCTATTTTTTTCGTTTGTCTGTTGCCTCGATGCTGACGGCCGACGGGGTTGAGTTCGATTTCGTATTGAGATGTCAGGTCTTTGGGGTGCATGGACATTGGATAGGGTAGCGGGTGTCCAATTGAGTAGGTCGATTTTAATAATTGTAAGAATACAGCTCCTCGCGAAAACCGAACGAAATTAGAAATTCGGTTGCTTTTCGAAATACCGCGACCCTCCCCAGTCTCGCATCTATTTTACCCTCATTACCTTACCGAATAAGGAACCTCCTTGCTCGTACCTGAATCGTACTTTGAGCACGGCGTTCCCTAGACCAGCGTGTTCCGCGGTCAAGCGTGGGAAACGTTAGAAATCAGCGTATATCCGTCATCCTTCGCCTGTCCTCGTCTAATTTTCTCTGTTTTTTTTTCTGCCATCCAGGACTGTGACAACCTGGCGGACAGCTCGGAGCGTGACTCTCCTTGGAGCTGTGGGGGTGGTAGCGGCAGTGGCCGCAGACCCCTCACCTCCATTATCGAGCACCTGCGCACCTCCAAGAGCAGACTGCATAATGGTGAGCGAAAAGGAATTACAAATTACAATCGTAGGAATTATTGTCCCGACAAATATATCGTCGCGTCCCCGTGAAATTATAAATACCGTTAACCACGTCTGGAAGGGTTGACAATTCGATCGTATCTCCCCGCCGAAACTTTCGCCTTCGTCTTCGTTTCCAATCGAAGATCCCCTTTATACACCGTCGCGCGTTCCGACGCGTTCTTACAAGAGTGCCGACAGGCGGACGTGGCCACAACGTGGAAAGGGTTGACGGGGAATAGGGACGTCCGTTTCACCGGAGAAATAACGTCCTGCTTATGCGCATCCTTGCCTCTAATTACCTGGAATGAAGACATCACCGGCGAGTCCTGGTGATTCCTCGCTGTCCCTCTTTCTTCAGACAGAAATAGAGAATCGTGGCCTCCCTATCGAGGAGAACGAATCGTTCCGCGTTTCGTTCCTTGATATTTCGCCGATTATTTATTATCGTTTGCCGGCCGCGGTCATCATTCTTCGGCTCGTAGCATAGGCGTGCTCGTTACTTGTAATGATTCGTCGGCGCGTCCATCTTGAACGTATATTAGGAGACTCGGTATTACGGCGTAGGCAACCATCGCTGAACACTGGTAGTAATTGGATTCGGACGTTGAAGTATTTTCGACGGTGTATTAATTTCGACGGTTGTCGGGAACTCGATTATTGTGTTTGAACTGGACGATAATTCGAACTGTGTTCGCGCGAATGGAATCAAATATATTCTCGCTCCGGTAAAAAAAATAAAAACATCCTCCCCCCATGCTGTTCTCTATTACCGCAGAACCGAACCGAAACGAAAAATACTCGAAATCTCCGCGAGCCGACGTCTCAATCGACGTCTCGCGAACGATCTCAGCAAAAGTAAGACCTTCGTACGAGACGCGTCCTCCGATTCCACCTCGCAGTACCCGCAGGTACATTAGCCAGTAGGCAGTCTGCCAGGCGAAAGAAGTCAGAAGCGAAGATCCGAACGTCAATCACGATTACGGGATGAGTTTTCAACGCGCGTCTCATTAGCCCACGCCCTCATTATTACGTTATCAACGTCCTCTAGCTCGCATAATGGCCTCTGAATATATTTATGAGGGTAATCCCCGCGGCCGTGCGCGGCCATACGAAAGCCAAGCCGATGCGATGCGATGCGATGCGATGCGATGCCGCTCTCTCCGTAACAATAATCCTTATATCCCCCACATAATTGTGCCCGCGGAGGATTTATAGAGCTGGTTCGGCCACCGATCCTATCTAACGATCAGCCCATTGAGCAGCTAGAAGTGCAACCTGGGACGCAGCCTGTTCGCCTCGGGAATGGGATTCATTCAGGACCGCGTAAGCAGATAGTGTACTGGACTCCCTTTCTTTATTTCTTCCTCGATTTCGTTCGTTCGTTCGTTCGTTCGTTCGCTCGCTCGCTCGCTCGTTCCTGCCATCCTCGTTTCTCTCGCACGCCGTTGTTGGCCGTGCCCCGTATTTCTCTTTCGCTGAACGTTTTCTCTTTTCATCGTCGAAATCGGTCGGGTCATCGAGATTTGTTCGGCGCGCTCGGCGCTCGTTTCTTCTGGCTTGATTGGTTTGTCGACCTTTCGCGAAACCGGGGCCCGAGTAATTTCGTGGACCTGTAGCAATTCGGTTGTCCAACGGCTTATCTGATAGGGAGCGATAAATCACGCCTCGATGTTTTGGGGCTTTTTAAGGGATTCCGCGGCGTTTCGTCGCTTTGGGGAACGCGTGGATAGTGGCGGGGAAACTCGCTTTTTCGAGTTTATTTTTGAGGAGATTGATATTTTTTTTTAGGTCATTAATGTCATAGTTTTTCTGACCGAACTTTTTAATCATCGACACATTGGTACATTTCCTGTTGCTTCTTGCTCCTTTCTTGTCTGACTTATTTTAAACCGAATACCTCAGGCGATTTGCGCAAGAAATGATCGAGACGTGTAACGTCATTGAATAATAATTTTGTTTTTACAAAATACATCGAACAGCGGTTTGTTACAAAATAGAATCTCTGTCCCGATAAAAAGAAAAAAAATATGTGGAATTCAATTACCAGTTGCACCAAGGTAATCGACGTATCCTACTCAGGCATAACTACATATGTCATCGGAATATTCTTATCTTCCACGAGAATACACTTATTTGTCATCGGATGACATCAGAGATTTTGCTCTTTCTCCGCAATTCCGCTCCGCGATTGTCTTTCCTACTTCGCTCGGAAATATCGTCTCTGTGCATCGCGCGCCCCGGCGAGGAGCTCGCGATGATCCACTGAGATAGATTCGCGTGTCATTAGCTGCGATTCAAACTCGAATTGCTCTGTCAATTGTGGGAGCGGTTCTCGTTTCACTCGAAACGAACGAGGCTCGTTCCGAGCGAAGCGTTTTATACGCTCGCCGCCGTTAACATGTATCGCTATTGTAAGAACGAGCTCGCCATTAGAAACGCTCGTTTTGGCGTTGCAAGTCGAATACGGTGTCTCGGACGTCGAGGGAATACTTGGAATGGAACGAAACGATTTGCGTTTCGGTGAGAATTCGAGCGACCGCGATTTGTTGGAGCGCCTCGTGCCCTTTTCCGACCATTTTCTCGTCACGCAGAGGAAAGTTCGATTCGATAAATCGTTCTACCATCTCTTCGAAACCCGTGCGACGAGTCGGACAGTCGCCGTAAGCTTATTTAAAAAATTACAAGTACTCTTTCGCCGCGCCGAAGAAACTTGCGCTTATAAAAAAAAATCGGAATCCGTAACTTCGACAACTTCCACCCCGTCCAGAAAAATTGCCCCGACGCTACCGGCAAACGCTTTCCCTCGGAGGTGTTCCCGGCGACGCGTAACTCACTCTGCACACCCCTCGGACACATTCTCGTGCCTCTCTCGAACCGTTCACCGTAAATTCCCCGCGCGGGACGTCGATATACCGAAAGAAATTGAATATCCGCGGCGCGGAAACGCAGTCCCGAGGTCGTGGGCCGGGGTCTTCCCTCGATTCCAGGCAGCATCCTGGAAGCGGCGATTCGACGCGGTCGCGGCGGCAGGGGTGGCGCATCGAGCTCTGCCCTCGCCAGGATGTGCAGGCGCATGCACAATTTATAATGCAATTAGAGCCTCGGATGGTAGCGCTCGGATTTATGGCAGCTGAAGAACCCTACCGTCCGCGGCGCGAGTGCGAACGAGACGGAGGCGGTGGGGAACCTGGACGCGCGAGAGGGACAAGGTGGCGCAGGCCGTGGTACGGTCGGACGAAGGGGCTATATTCTCTCGGAATGAGTTATAAGCCTCCCGCGGTTCCAATACGTTATTTATCGCTCGGCTTTTCATTATTTTCTCAGTCGTGCACGGACCGTGAATGGCGGCCACGAAATTCAGCGGTTTCCGCCGCGGCGCGGTGGTACGCCACCGTGCTCGCGGACTTGATTGTAATTGGCTTTACCTGCGTCGTTGAATCGGAAGCGGAGCCCCGGCGACGAGGTTGTCTCGCTTTCTCCTTCTCGAGGGATTATTTAGAAGGGGGACGGGGAGTGTATGTAGAGTGGATTTATCGAAAGGGATAACGAGTGCGTTAGCGATGCGCTCCGGGGCGAGGGTAGAATCAGGGACGGGGTGATATTTATGTTTCGTGCTGGACACGGGGAGCCAGTTAATTTGATGTAATTGGAATATTGCGGTGGAGTTTGACGATCGAGTGGATGGGAATTTAGATTGGGACTGAACGGAACTCGGTGGCAAGTTTGGACATCGGTATTTGATATTAAGGGCTGGTTTCATTATTTTCGAAGGATAGATTCGATTACAATTTATTCGAATTTGCCAATTATTGCGAATTATTCGAATTATTACAATATTTGAATACCGAATTACGCGAATTGCGCGCCAGGCAATTATCATTTGCACGAACGTCGACAGTTTGAACCGTTTGCGATCCGGCATCCGCCGCGCTGCGATTAATTCTAACAAACGTCGACGCGATTTCCCTGTCAGTCCCGTGCGTTCACGCGCATAAAATATATACAATTGTGCCCACTGCCAGAGAGATGATCGCGGCGCGTTAATCAGTCATGTACACAGGAAATCAAGCAGGATCCGACCGTTTAATTGCCTCCTATAGATCCAGCCGTTGTGCAACGCCGCGTTACATTATTACACGTGTATCATGCAAATTAATATCGCGTCGTGGTAATTAGTGCCAGCGTCGTATAAACGGACATCGAATCAATGTCGAAGCGGGTCGATATTCACGGCGCGTAAAACCGGAAACGCGGCCTTTGAACGAGTGCTCGCGAGTCCCCCTCCACCGTCTCGGTGTCGCGCCGCCGTGCTCGAGCAATAGCAAAAATGTTCAGCTGTAAATAACGACGGCCGCTTCTGCAACGAGTCTTCATTAGCATCGTAACGTAGACATAAATTATTGCGCCTAATGATAGAGACGGTCGCGAGTGCGACAGGGAAGGGTAAAAAGAATTGAAGCTTGTTGAACGAGGCTGCATAACCGGAAGGTCGGTTATGGTAAAAGAAGAATGAAATATTCGAAAAGTGTAGACGCGAATTCCGATCCTCGTACGTTTGACCCGGGGGCGAATGAGATTAGCATTCGAGGTATCGGTGGGGGGAATTTTGTCTGTTGCAATTTTATTATTTTCATTCGTTCATTTTCTTTCAACGGGAATCCGGCAGAGAACTTTTACGCGAACAGTTTTTTATTAAAACGAACATTTTAATACCAGTTAATGGTAACTGTAACAAAGTGACAGCATCACCCTCGATAATAATAATTGTGGACGTTCATGCAAAAACTCGTAAACGTATAATACAATGTTCCACCGAGACAATTTGCGTGGATCGCTGGTAGTCGATAATGTCAGGATCGTCCGGGTATTAGAAAGTCTCCCTCGTCAGGCTTGAAGCTGCACGAGCTCACGGTTGCGGGCGTGAAGGAGGCAAAGCCCTACTGGAACCGTTAATCGCAAGCGTAATTACGATAATCGCTCATTGATTGCCTCGAGAACGTGCCTTCTGCACTTTCCTACCGCGTTCACGGCCTGCACAAAGCGTCGCTTCCTCTGCACCACCGGCGCTGTAAGAAGATTAACCGGGTAAAAATGTATGACTTACGTAAAGTACACGCTTCACATATTTCTTTTCTAGATAATTTTTATCATCTCCAGTTGATACGTGAATTGATTACCAGCGTCGTTCCAGTTGAACGTTAGGCTAGATAAAAATCCGAATGGAACGACGGCGTTGATCGATTAACTTTAATAAAATTTCAATTTGTCTTCGAGTCCCTCTTCTTGGTATGACAAAAATTGAACTATCGCGTAACCCTTCTACTTCGCGATGAAATCTGATTTTTTGTTAACATACTTACTAATTCTGTGATAGACACATTTTTCGTAATTCTGCACTCAAGCCACTCGCCTCGTTAATAAATTAATTATTATTCTTGCAAAATGGCTATCATGATAACAAACACAAAATTTCCTATCGTTTCTCTGCACCTTCAAAAAAAAAAGAATTACCGTCACGTTCTTTGCGTCCCAGTTCTCAGTGCCAAGTAGATTTATTAATCGCCACCCACGTATCCGCCGCGGTCCAATTTCCATAACCGTTAATGCTTCTGCTACGGTGATCGTAATTAACCTAACGAAACCGAACGGGTACAGCGTCGTGATCGACGTGGAACGTGACTTATCCTCGGGATGGGCTCGCCCCAGCAAACGCCGTCGTGAATAAAGACATTAATAAAGGCCCGTGCGTGGCGACGAGGCAACGCAAAACGCAGCCAGGAAGCGAAGGTGGAATACAATACCGCGGCGAGACGAGGCCGGATAATAAATGCCGCTCGACGTTGTAACGGATGCTGCTCTAGATGGTGGAGGGCTATCTTGACCCTCTGATGGCTACTCGGATATACGCGTTATCGTGCCAGAGAATCGCGAGGATCGAACAAAAACCGTCCAACCGCCTTCTCGACACGGAAGCCGCGGATGACAGCGGGATTCCGTCTTAATATTAAAAGCGACGATCACTGCTGAGGAAATGGATGTCAGAGTGGAGGACGGTTCGATTTTAATTCGATGTTTAATCATTATTAGAGAAAGGGGACAATTTGGAGGACGTAACAAGTAATCTCTTTCGTCCTAATATTTAGAGGAATGTTAAGAAATATATTTAAATTTCGTTACGAACCTCATCATTATTTTATAGACAAATAATATTTTAAATCGCCAGAAACATATTGATCCTCTGCGCGTGATACGTTACTCCGTTAGTTTTACTTTCACCTTCGACGTGCCCCGTGCAGGCCTGGCTTTCACAGGTGCATATCTACGAATTCGCGGCACAGAACGCCATTCTGGCCACGTGTAAACGAGAAAACGGGACGAGCTGGCTCGCCCTTGTCCAGGTTGGCTTTATCTCGTACCCTTCGTGAGCCTGAGCCGGACCATTAGTCGTTGTCAGTTACGTCCGGTCTCTCCTCTTCTAAATCAAGAACCAGGAACCAAGCGTTCCGTTCACCATTCGTGCTCCGTTGCACACTTCGTAACGTGACCCCTTCAGCACCTTCGAGGAATTAAGATATCGAGTCTCACCGAGAGAACAGAATTATTCTCCCTTACCGATCTTTCTTTACAGCTCGTACGCGATGATCGATCGTCGTTTTAACGTACGCCCAGCGATTCGAATAGCTTCTGGGAATCGAGATAGCACGGAGTGGTTTGTCCTTTATTTCTGTTTCGTCGAGTTTCGTGTATAGGTTGCTGATTCACCGGGGACAACGGTGGTTAAAATAAATTGTGATATCGACCCGTAATTGTATCGGTAATTCGTGTCGACAATATCGTTTGGAAGATTAATATGTTCTTGGTTGCAAGATTTTCGAAACGAAAAAAGGGAAAGGGAACACGCAACTTTAGATACACACACGCTCGAAGTAAAATACCTTTCGGAAGACATTCGAAGAAAAATTCGGTCATTCGGTTTTTACCTACCCCCGCGGGCACAAAAAAAAACCGCAAACAGAAATAGCGAGAAGTATCGCGATACAAACGATACCATCCCATCTATTTCAACCTCAACACCGTCATTGTACTTCGCTATCTCAGTCAGCTTATTAACCGTGGCGTTTATGTGCCGTCGGGGCAACGCGAATCCCGTTCAGAACGAACGCGTTTTATCGCCCTCTTTATTGCTCTTTACTACCGCGGCTGAATTAAGACGACGCAAATAATGTCGTCGGTTCGGCTCACAATGGGCACGCCTATCCGTACGCAGGCCAGGATTCCCCAGGGGGTTCGCATCGATAATTTATTCGGAATCGTGAAAATTTTATTACCGCTCGCCGTGGGTCTGATCGGGCCGGCCCGATCGGCGCACTCGCCGCAGACTGAATAAACGATCGCGGATATCGGGTGAATGGGAATGATTAATATTCCGCATCCTGTTATCCGCCTTAAGTGGCCCGCAGAAAACCCAGGCGGCTGAGCAACGAGGGATTCGCGACGAATTATCCGTCGATAACAATCGCGCGACGATCGAGATCCAAACAGTTACCCAGAGCTTATTGTACGCTCTTATCGGCACGCTGGAGAAATGGTATTGATAGCGCATGGTAATTCGAATTTATTCGAGGTTCGTATATTTCTTTTATTAATACATTTTATTCGTCGCGCTAGATTCGAGTGTACTCCTTGTCGTGCATACGAACTCGCACACTCTGGAAAATATTCCTCGCGCAGAAGTCTGTGCGATATTTAAAAAATGATAAACGTGATACGTGTGTCGATAATTAAGAATACAAATATTATACAGATTATAAAATGCAGCACTCCGCTGAAAGTTCGCGCGGGTTTAAAGGAACGGGGTTGAAATACGTTCGAAAGGCTTTGGGACCGCGAACGATTCGAGGAACGATAGTGAATTGATAAACGAGGAAAGGATACACGGGGGTGGGATAATCTTGTGGAAATGTATAAGGGTTGAACGTTAGGCGAGAAAAAGTATCCGCCGATATAGTCTTCCCCGGAGCTATCAAATTCCGCGAGGATAAAGACGTGGGTTAGGTCGGACGGGCCGTGAATGGGATTATTAATATTTCCCTTTGCATCGCTCCTCTTCTCGCGGCCTTTCTCTACACTGCCTCGAAGCGATCCGCGCGAGATACCCTTGCCGATAATTTATGCGAAATCGTGAAATCAAGTTTTACTACTTCTCGCCCATCGAGCTCTCTTTGGAGACCCTCTTCGCGGCTACGTGCATAGATAATTAAGATATCCACTTGCAGAGGATTTATTAATATATTCCTTGTTCTCGGTGACGGTATTGGTTCCATCTTTGACGTGGCAAACAGATATTTTTCTTACCATCGTGCCACTCTTGTCGGTATTTAATTAATGTCGCGTTCTTTTCATCCTTTCACTCGCACCAAACGAGGAACTTAATTTTTATACGTGTTTAAATAAATGATATTTTACTCCATTCTGCGTTAGAGTTTATACTCTACTGTATCGTTAAATTGGGAAAATATATTTTATCTACCCCAATTACTGTCGCTGTCGTAAAACAAAAATTCAACGAAACTAATTGCACAAATCCAGAAACCACTATTCACTTCGCAAATCGCATTTACCCGTACTTTCACGGACCGTGCACCACGCTGAATTTCATTTATCGAGTCGCGCGTACGAGTCCAATTAAAGACGATACCATATCCTTAACTTAACCCTTCCGCGAGAAACGACCCGCGTCGAATAGCAACTCGGCCACGCTCTCGTCTTATCTATCGGAGCAACACGACCAATTTCCCATCTCCATATCCCGACGTAAATTCTCGCCGCGATACCACGGAAAACACCGTGTAATAACTAACCGGCGCCGCGTCACGGATATCCTCCTCCGTTTCGCGAGAGGAACAAAAATGTCCCACCGATAACCAGAATCAGGATATCGATACCGATGACCAGTTGAGAATCTCTGGACTCGATCTATTCGAAAGCAACGTCCATTACGCTCGCCCTCCTACGTTCCCCGATAATTTCAACATTCCACAAATCATTTAGCGACGCACACGCGACCAGTACGCCCACCGCTCTCGAAATACGCCCGATAACGCTCGATCAACGATCGTTCGTTTCCATCCAGTTTCCCTTGAAACGCGTGTCAACCCTGTGCCGATGTCCGCCCACGTTTCCGCGCGTGTCGTAGAAAGGAAACGAGAGGAAAAGACTCGCTGAAACGGTCGGCCCTCGTCTCGACCGATGTGCGCGACGTTTGTCCGCGGAATGATTCGTTCACGTGCAACGCGTTGGCAAAGGAAAGAAAAGAAGAGACGAAAACGAAGCGTCACTTGTTGGTATTTGAGGACGGTGGCCGCGTAGCTCGTGCTGCATTTTTGCTTGGCCGTTCTGACCGCCGGTAATGGCGTTCGCGAAGGGAGATAATCGAATGGCTGGCTTATTTTGGAAACAAGGGAACGCCGCGACAGGAATGTCGGATGATCGGTTTCGTGCGACGACTGGGGATCGTTGGTCGTGTCTTTAGAACGAGAGGTGCTGTGGTAATAATTGTTCGTTGATTTTGATTTTCCTGATTCTCCTGAGAATATGAAATGGACGGTGCGTTTTGTTGATTATTTCGGTGATTGCTTTTATCTTTAATGCGGCTTGCACACGTTTTCCTTGCCGATAGAATTAACTCGCACATCGAATATTACTAACAAAGTGATCCTCCTCGAGTTTTTAATTCGTTCTCATCAGAGTAGCAGCAGGATAATACAAAAATTACTCCACGTTTATTTAAAAATTTAAACACGAACCGAACAGATTCAAAATACACTGCAATCTTTTATAACTAATTTACCATATTCGGCCCCGACAGAACTCACCCCTAACATCAACCCCACCGTTTGTTCCCACAAAACCTTCATACACTCCATCTAATGAAATCGCACTTAAACGAAAAATAAATAAACCCTCGTTCCTTCTTCCTGCATTATTTTCCTTCCCCCCCCCGTTACTAACAGTAGAACAAGTAGTCTGTGCACGGTCCACGGCTCGCCACAGGAATAAAATACGTATTTTTACGCAACCCCTTTCTTTCTATACACGGCGTATCATTACTTTAATGCATCGTTGTTGCTCGCGAGCAGAAACGAGAGAATCGAAATCGTTTTGATCGTCGGCGGCAACGGAGTAGGTTACTAATGGTGGGCTTGCTGGGTCGGTGGGTTGGTAGACTGGGTTGGGCTTCTTAGGGGTCCACCGAGGTCAGCTGTACGAGGAGGATATGGTTGCCCAAGGCACCGATGACATCGACGAGCGAACAACCAGGCACTCGAGACTCTCCGACGAGCGCCACAGAACGAACAGAGACTCGCTTCTTTCAATGAAATATTCCCGAATAATGATGCCAATCCCCCTTGAACGCCGGGAGTGTCCTGCTTCTCCTTTTTCCTCCTTTCTTCGTGGTGTTTTGTCGAACTCGAGTGATTCACGTTCGAACAAGGGGATTTCAGATAAGATGGTCGTGAATGTTGAATTACCTTTGCCGGCATTTAGCTCTCAACTTGTGGTTAACTTCGCTTCCTCTCATTATTATAGGGATTCGCGGTGTCGAAGGAATTGTTCGAGAGGTTTCTCGGGGAAGGAAGTGACGGGAGCGATAATATTGCGCCGAAGGATTAGCGTGACTAACGCAATTAAAATTGCCGGTCCGCGACGTTTGATTTAATACCATTGAAATACTATATTAAATGATAAGTGGCTACCATTTTCATCGGGTATCGTTTCAATTATATTTCGCGAGGTTCTGCTCACGGCAACAGCAAATTACCAACACCGATCTTCACTCTCCTCGAAAACGATGTCACCCTTCGTTCCAACGCCGAAACTGAACAATATCCAAAATCTTCGTTCGATCTGTCCAACCGTCCGCACCGAAACAATTATTCCGCGTACTTCTCGTTTCCAAACGATCCCTCGGCCATGCGTGCGCCGCGATATATAAAACACGCGGCGTTTCGTGCGGCAGCCGAGCCTCGGTATATATGTCTCTGCCGGCTGAAAGGAAGAAGCAGGATAAAAAGAGGCGAGAGGCTTCCTCGGGGCAGAAGGGCGGGGAGGGCAACGAAGAAGAGATGCTGAAGAAGGCGCGGGTCATGCAACAACAGGAAGGTTAGTTGCTCGGGGCGGCGACAAGCGGGCGAACACCATCTTGCCACGGCTCTTACATACGTAACCGGCTCTCATAATAATTTCACTCAGCTCGCGAGGGACCCGAGACAGGACGTGGAACGTAAGTTTCCTGGAAGCTTGTGGCCCTCCGCGTCCTGCGGGTTAAAAAAAAAAAAAAGAAGCCACTCGAGGCTTCATTAGTCGACCGTCGGGGGTGTTGCGAGGCATGGAAAAAGTCAACGGCGAGAGGGACGCGTGTCAGGGGGCAATCTCGTTTCCCCTTTTCCGTCGGCGAAAGGATTTCGGCACGAGGAGGATTGGTAATTGCGCGACGATGTTTGGCTTCATTTCGCCAATTATTCGCGAATTATTGTCGAGCAATGACCGAGCGGAGGGAAAAGTCGAGCCTCGATATTTTTCGGAATACGCATTCCCCGGCGTGGACCAACAAATTCTCGATTACAATTTGCAACATGCACGGTAACTATTATTATTAAATCGCTGAAGCGTGCGCGAATATTTCTTCGGACGCTGGCGCACAAGTACATTCATCTTCGAATCAGTTTGCTAACTAGTCTTAACGATCTCCGCCGTGAATTCGTACGGTCGATCGGCTAATGTAGGCTTCGTCACCGTTAGGTTGTTAATTAGCCGCGGCTCGGTACGTACACCTGCATGATTTCACGCAGCGACGAGGCGTAATCGAGCACAGTTAACCTTTTATCCGGCCTTCGAGCCCGACGATCCACGGAATCTTCCGTCAAACAGTTTTTTTTCTTTCTTTCTCCTCCCTACTGACACGCTCCCGTGATTACGATCGATCCATCGTGGATGCCCTCGCGGACAGGCAGCTAGTTATCGACGGGATCATCGCGAACAATTCGAGATATCGCGGCGGGAATGGCTGCTCCGGACGCGATACCAAGAAGATGATGGAATCGGTGCGAGATCGTTTTCTGCAGGGAAGAACAGTGAAAACGACGCGAGAGTATTGAATGTAATTGAAATTGACGGAACTTGTTACGACGAACGGATCGAATTTAGTATGCCAGTTTTCATCACAACCACGACAGGATATAATTATATTCGTTCGGTTCTCTAGGTATTTGTTTTGTGTTAGACAGTTTGGATGTTTCGATTTTAAAAGCGATGATTTACGCGACTGCGATGCGTTCTTTTCGTACATCGAATTGTAATCATTTTGTTGGACATTTGTAGAAACTTTGTCGCATCGATGTTTCCATTGAAACAAAGCGATTGAAATGGAATGAAAGAATTAACGATCGCCACGAAATATCGGGTCCAATGTTATCTTACAGTGCTCCAAATATTTAATAAACTGTTTCACGGCGATAATTTTATTTCGTCTGTCATTTACCGACATCTTAGATTCACCTGCAGCTTAACGGCGCTTCTTCATAGAATGGAAGTAATTAAATGATAAATTCATTATAGTTTCATGAGTGCGTCAGCGAAATGGGTGTTATATAAATTGATTACGATGACGAGTCGACAAGAATACACTCGGCGGTTTAATCATTAGAAGGGAACTCGATAGATTGATGGATCTTAAATCTTTAGCTGTTTTTACAAACAGTTATTTCTAGGCTTCTTAACAGTGGTTTTTGTCCTCGCTCGTTACGTCTGACTTGAACGGGACTGATTCTACTGTTTTTGGTCGTCAATTCACTTCGACGTAAAATATGAACTTTTATCGACGGACACGCACAGACACTTCCTGCATCTTTTTTTATATTCGTTTCTGCACAGACTGTTATGTTTAGCATTCGTGCCTAATTTGCATAATTTAGTACGCGGACATTTCTAAAATTACACGCAGCATCGTTTGCATATAATTTGTTATTTTGACAATTCCCTTCAGAGATTTTTTCAATTCAGCCTCGCGAGAATTATGTGTTTCCCGTTGCCCTCGCGACCCTCGCTTCAGTAAATCTTGCACGCAAAAATGTTTCGACCTATTTACATTTTACATTCACCACGTCCGATCGGAATTAAAATTATGATTTCCACTCTGCCGTTTTAATATCGTACGAACCTTGAAGATTCTTCTGAAAAAAAACTCTGTTAAGATTCTACTACCTGATTTAGCGAGCCTCCCTTTTACCAATATGCTCTCGTTCCACGACTGATGCGCATCAGAAATCGTTCGCGCGACGTTCTTCGCTCTACCGCAGGAATCGCGTTAAAACCGTCGACCGTGACAGATAGTATTCTGAACGATCCAGTTTCCCGTTGAACTTGTTTGAATCTTCCAGTTTGACGAGCTACATGCACCGCGACGATAATCGATCATTACGCGACGCGTGCAATCGTTCTTTAGCTCCTCGGGAACTCGCAGACCTATTAAATTCTTTAAAAATCAGAAAAGTCACGAGCTGTCCCCTTATCGCGTTAAATAATTCATTATCTTTGTCAGATTTATAGTAGCGAGTAAATATGCACGTACGAAGCTTAAAAATTGTATCAGAAAAATAAACGAGCCAAGGGATACGATCACCTGAATTCCACGATCTCCGCACACAGTAATATCGAATAAATAGCTCGCAACAAAAACGAACGAATAAACAAACGAAGACAAGAATTAAAAATTGAAAGAAGACGAACAGTAATCTCTCCTTCTCCGCGCAATTTCACCGGAACGTCAGTCGATTCATAATTAATCGTTCAACGGGGCGCGGCGCGATCACAATTGAAAAACGGAGATCTTAAAAATTAGTCGGTGCCCCGTTGCCGGCAAGATTTATTCGGTCCCCTTAGCGAGAAAGGTGGATCGGCCGCGGCCCGGCGATTTTGTTTCTCGTCGAAACGCGAACTCGCCACGGAACAATGATATCTTAACTGGGATCTCAATGGGGTTAATTAACACGAGCTGGTAACCGTCGTTCGCGGAGGCGAGACACAGAAGGGAAACAGAGAGAAAGATATAGCGGTGGGTCGATTTTAACACACGAGTCTGCTCTCGACGATACCGCACGCTCGCCGTGTGGCGTTAACCAAATTGATTAATCTCCGCTTCTCAGCGTCGATTAATTATTGACACGCTTTTGTTATCCAGACATCGGCAATTATCCGGTCGGTGGCAGTGGCGGCGATCGAGGGAAACGTGCGAACGGGGGAATTCGATTCGACGTTCCGTTTGTCGTTTGCGTTCGCGTTCGCGTTTGCGTTTGCTCAATCGATCGATAGAATCGCCGGTGGGAAACGAGGGGCAATTGTGTACGGTTATCGCGTTACGATTAATCGAGCTGCTTACGTAGGTGCGCACAGTCGTTCCCGTATCCGTGTCCCGGCCGCTTGTGCAAGAAATTTCTTGAGACTGCGCGGTTTCAAGGTGGGTCAATATTTAAACACACCGACGTGAAAAATGAGAGAATCCCTGAATTTTTCTATGAAACATTCTCGATGTTCGAACTGCCGCGACTCGACGCGGAAAAGAAATCGTGTATCGATTTCTGTGCGATCGTTGCAACTGATACTTTCTTCTTCAAATCCACGGGAATATCAGTCGGTTACGAAAAATGTTGCCACGTTTCGTACAGACGATTCCATCCAACAAATTTTCGAAAATAATCCCCTTACTTTTCTACCCCCATCGCTCGATGGAAAAAAGATCTTAATAAAGGACGAACAATACGAAAAAATTCCGTCACGAATAGAGCGTCGTCAATCGGGGCAAAACAGATCGGGCCAAATCGTTCAATCGCCATCGGACACCTCGTCGAAATTGAACACCGAACGAACGCGGCAATTTCTGGTGGCGGTGTCTGCACGGGAATAAGAGCCACGCGATAATCGTTTCCATTGCCAGTGACGCGTGTATGCTCGTGTATCGCGGGGGTCAGGCCAATAAGACAGTGGCGACTTCCTTGTTTGGCGACCGAGAGATCGAGAGATCGCAATTAGGCTCGCCGCGTCAAACGTTCTGGCCGGTGGCCCCTTATCTTCTCGCGGCCGTCTTGTTCACTTTCTCCTCTCGATCGGACCTTACCGATTTCAGGGCACGGCGGGATCGTCGAACCGCTCTGCCGCGGGAGAACTTTTTTTCCTGGAACCGAATTCCTCGTCCCGAAATCGTTCGGCCCCCTTCCGCGAGATCGTTTCCAGGACCGAAACGGCGCCGAATGTAAATTGTCGGCGAGCGTTACAGAAAATCCGTATTTCTTTTGGTCGTCTGTGGTTGCCCGAATCGGCGTCGAACTTGCGGATAATGAAGTTGTAGGCCGCGGTAATAGCGTGGGGAGTTTTAACGGTGTAATTGCGGTTTTCGTCGCGGGATTGGGACGAATACGCGGAATGACGGAAGCGAGACGAAAGTCTGCTGGTATATTTTGCCAGCGATATTTCTATTCGTTTTCTCGGTACTTCTGGCGATGAAGATTGAAGAGTACTTTTATGACGGGAATTAAGTTGCAATGTTACCGGGCTGATTGAGAAATGAAATATTTTAACGGGGTACGAGAATTGAACGTTGAGTAAAATTGTACCGCTGTCTTGAATAACGGGAGATGTGTAACCATCTGTGAATTACTTTGATTAATTAAAGCGTGAAGCGTGTTCTGTTTGATGCTTTTGCTTTATAATCCGATTAATAACATTGGAGATATCTGTTGTTTTTCAATTTCTGTTTAACCAAACGAATTGATTAAAAGTTCCTATACGACTTCGGACAGAACGAACTGAAATTCTCCATGCAACGCACCGCGAAAAGAGAAGCGGGTGAAATATTATTCCGTATTCACGATCCGAGCATCGACGTATGCAAAGGTATAAAACGGTACACAGCCACCTCTGCTTTCGTATAATCGCCGCAATGGTAGAGCTTCCGGTATACTAGCTTCTGCGAGAGCTTCATCGTCGTCCGCAACGACAACTTTTTGCCTCTTCTTTTTCTCCCTCTTGCTCCGCGATTCGTGTGCCGCGGTAGTTAACTTTTTGCCACCTGATCGAGCGACACGGTCCACGTGCCACGTGTTCTGGCTAATACCTGAAATGCTTTCCGTTGATTGTGAGCCAACCTGTCGTGCGTTCCTCCTCTGCGTAAGAAAACGTCGGTCGTTACTGAATCTCGCTGCTACGTGATAACGGTCCCCACGGCTCGAGACTCGTTTGCAATTGCAAACGCGGCAGAACCGTGCCCGATAACATTCAAATGGCAAATATGTATCCGAGGTTATTATAAAATTTACGCAGAAGCTTTGGGAGGAAGTTAAGAAACAGCTTATTGGCGATAGAGGTGTAGAGTTGTTGGTAGTATAGGCAGGTAATTGATAAGGAAAATATGGGGAGATAAATTCTTTTCCACTGGAATGAAATAATTGAAGGAGAAAATAGACGTATTAGGTATTAATTATTTTATTCGCTTGTACTGTTACCATTGAAACTTCGATATATCGTACACGATGGGAAACTGCATAAATTTGATACATCATTGAGGTCGAGATATATTTAGACGGGTGGTATATTTATTTAGTAAACGAAGGAGAACGACGTAACAATATTAATCAGAATTCGAATGTACATCAGCCTCCCTACATAAAAACGGTCACTTTTCGAAAGCGTATGTACACGCCGGTGACAGTCGAAGGGTTAAGAAGACCCGAAGGAAACGATATTAAATAATTCCCGCAAGAAACTGGACAGACACATAGTCCAGGACTGACAGTAATCCCCGCCGTAAACCGGAGGAATCGAAGTGTGTCTAGCCTGTCCTCGTCGTCGCCTCGATGATCGATCAGACTCGACAAACTGGTGTCCGCCTTATAACGGCCCTAATCTCCTTCTATCAGGACGGATGGAGAGGATGGATTAAAGTGGTGGAACAGTACAGTGTATCCCCACTTCTTTGCTCGTGTCTCGAGTGGCCATAAGTAATCACGTCGACCCGTGGTAGTCGCCAGGAACTCGACGAAGAAGAGGCTGACGAGGCGAGAGGAGGATCGTGGCAAAAAGAGGAAGCTCGAAGAAATGCGGCCGAGATAGTAGCGGTGATAAAAAAAAACAAGAGGATCGAGCTGAAAGAGCGAACGTAGAACGTCGGGGCGCGGCTCCACACCAAAAACGAACAACCGGACAAATAGAGAAGCGTATATAGAACGTGTGGCTACTGGCTGAACGAGCACCTCGTGTCATGAAATCATTTCACCGATTTCTTTGTCGCGTGCACACGTTGATTGACTTGATGGAAATGCGTTCCGTGAAATTCTTTGAAGCGGAAAATTTGGTATTACTAATGTTATTGCACAAAAATAATATTGCTCAGAATAGCATCGCTGAATTATAGTATCCTCGAATCTTCGTTGTTTCACGTAAACGAAAATCAATTTCAGCCCTTATCGTTCGGTCTCCACTGTCATTGGAAAATAATCCACCTTTCTATATATCTGCTTAGGGGCCAATACATTTTCCTTAATCTTCGCTTTTATCGAAACGATAAATCCCTTTCGTTCATCAATTTCAATAAATACTTTCTTCGCGACAGTTGACCTCGTATTCACTTGATTTGCCCCTCGTGAGACGATCGATAATTGCGATCAGCGATCGCGCCAATAAAATTCGCTCATTGAATACCGTTGAGAATTTATTTCTCCCGCTGTCCGACCGTTTCGCGAAACGATTAAGGTGACCACGGTTGATTTGACAAGTTTGGTCGGGCCGGAATCGGGGCTCGATCGGAGTTATCGAGCCTCCCTCGAACGACTCTGCCGAGATAACGGGACGGCCAGTCGTTAATCAGCAATAATTACCGATGGTAGATACGTCGTTGCGTCAATGTTGCATACTTGTGGTTCACGGCGAGAAAGAAAAATCGACCGGGGCCAGCCGTCGAGGCCCACCGCGAGAATCGAAAATGAGATGATCCCTTGCCACGATATTTCTTATCCTTCGACTGCTTGGACGGAATCGTGATTGCTTCCTCTTGAACGGACGACTGTGGAACGCATTCAGCAGTTTTATATTGTTCGAGGTGGGAGGGAAGCGAGGAGGTTATTGTTTTGAAATTTATTTTGTTCCTTTGCGAAGGATTTAATCAATATTTTTTTTAATTTAAGATACGAGAATTCCATTTCTCAAAACAAGAAAGAATTTGGTACCAGGATTAATTTCGTTTTTCTTTAAATAGAATTAGTTCACTTGCCGTCTGGAGAATTTATCACACGATTCCGAATTAATTTCCGACGTATATTCTTGCACCTAAACGATCGTATAAATTTCGAACGTTTTTCATTTATTTCCGCGATGATTGTAAATGACCGGCCAATTCCAAAGAATAGTCGGCACGGGAGATTATTTAAAGGGCAGGGATTACAATTCCACTGCGGCGGATTACGCAATAATAAATATCGATCTTTAAATCATCGCGAGGCAGTCGTAATGCACACCGTCGTGTAATCGCGCGCGTGTGCATTATTAATCACACGAAAAAGCGTTAAGTACATAATAAATTACCCTCGGGACCGCTTTGTAAAAAACCGAGTTACGCGAAAACTTCCACGGTATTCAATTAGCCGTATCTAATATCGCGATTCGGCTCGATATTTCAAACTTTCGTGGTATCCGGTAATGTACGTGCACGGTCTCAGCCAGAGGACTCGAACCGAGATGCCGACGAAAGTGTGGAGCGTTGGTGGAACAGAAATTACGAAATGCCACGTGAATTTCTAATATCCGTTCGATAGGAACTAATGACACGTATCTGTGTTGGCGGGTAGCGTAGATCAGTCACTGGGTCAGGCGTTTTTTTTTTTTTCTCCTGCTCGTTGGTAAATCATTAATTGCAAACGTTTAATCGTTTCACGAATGTTCCTGGATGATATTTTTCGCTATGTATCGCAAAAACTTTCGAGATAGACAATTTTTCCTTGCGTTGTTTTGCAGCGGCCGATTATCGACTATTAATGTGTAATTAAGTTTTTTTCACTGTTTACTACATTGCAAATAATTCAGTCTAGAACAGAATACTTGTACGCGTTGATAGTAACATTTTTCTTAACATAATTTATTCATATTTTATAGTCGACTTTCATTTATTATCGTCGGGATCAATTTGGTAGACATTCTATCGTGCGTACAATCGATACATAATTAACTTAGCAATATCAGAGAGTTCCAAATTAATTATTGTTACTTCAAATTACGATTCTTCTCGAAGATAGAATTCCGATTTTTCTGAAATTATCTATTCCTTCGAATGACAAGATGCATATATTCATATTGATAAAATGGATCTTATCTGTGGGCAATTAGAGTGCCCGAGATAAAATCGATTGACCTAATTAAATAGTCTGTGCAACGTGTTTAATTATGACACGACCATGATTATTTTCGACTACAAATCAATAGCATTTGCATACTGATCCGAGTAGGCTAGAAAGGTTTATGTTAATAGAATTAGCATAGTTCAATATTTTACGACCTATTAGCGATTTAATGGCGATGTTATATAGAGCAGCGTTTATTTACTATTTCTAGTTTATTACTTTTGCACGTCAGAGCAGGTGCAAAAGTGTACTGGCGACTGTGTACAAGGTACTAGTAAACAGGCTAGTGCATTCTCTCCTATTTAACAAAAACGATTATGAATTAAAAATCAATAGGGCTTACGATTGCGATAAGTAAAAGAATTAACCGTGGATTAGACGTAAACCGTAATATTCACAGCCTTATTATTACACTCTAATAGCATTGTTTCTCTTTCGTTCGAAATTTATTCACCATTTGCTCACCCTCCAGTTTCTACACAGGTGCACTGGTTTCACGGCAAGTTGGTTACAAACAATCGCGTTGGAGGAACCGTATCACTTTCCAATTTATGTCTGTGCAACCACGATGTCTCGGGTGTGCATCATTTTTCCACGTGCTCGTGATTACTGGTTAATTACGCGGAGAGATCTGTAATCTGAGAATTTTCATCTAAAATTCCATCCAAAATAATCGAGCCCTCTTATTTTTCACTTCAATCAGTGTTCGTAGGGAAAGATTCTCCCAAAATGAATTCTCAAACCTTTAGGTAAATATATTTTTTAATTGTACCAATCCTCCTCTGCGAATTATCAAGAAAATTCTCCCAAAAATTCAAGTGCTCCCTCGAGCTTCGCGAACCGTCGCCACCGATCCACGTGTCGCCACCGCCACCATGTATCATCGGGACTCGCCTTCGTCGTGACTCGACTTTTTCGTTTCGCATCGTCGCGCGAAAAACAATGCATCATACGCGCGACGATTTATAATAATTCCACCTGTCATAATTCATTATTACCGACGCTACGCCGTGGTCGATTCTCGAAGGCCGACCCGGCTCATAAATATCCGCGTGTATCGCGGACAAAATCGCGACCAATTGCAACCGTGCTCGCCGGTTCGTTCGATGCCCTTTCGTTCTTATTTTCTGCCCGCTGTGCCTTGTGTAATCGTTGTGCGTGCACGTCTGCATACGAATGTGATCACGCTAGAAGCTCACGAAAGGGACACTTGGTATTTCTTGCCGTATCTGCGGATTGCTTCTGCCGTTTGTGCCGCCACGAGGCACCATGAGTTTGCGTGGCCCGTGGAACAGGGTGGCCCCCCTCCCCCATCCTCTATAAATCTTCATTTAGCGGCCGCAGTTCGGCCGGTGGTTGAATCTTCTGTGACGCAGAATTCCGAGCGGCGCGTTCTGTTTCCCTCATTTGCGTCTCATTGTTGGCTGGAAACAGTTGTGGCAATGATTTTGGATATGGTTGTTCGTTCGAACGCGTGAAATTTTAGCGTGGGCGACGGTACATCGGTAACGAGCGGGTATTTCTCTTCACGCTCGGTGATTGATTTCGGGTGAAGCAGATTGGGTCGAATTAATTTTATTCCGATTTCATTCAGGAGATTTTATTACGTGTCGCGGTACAGGTTCAACTGAAATTCAATATTTCGTTTCGTTCAAAGTTTGGCCGTTAAAGGACGTATAATGTATCGTTCCATGGATTTAAATTGCACGTGGACAGGTGTTAAATTAAGCTCTTTCGTTCATTATTTTCTAAAAAGGCAACAACTATCCGCCAGACCGATAATTATTATCGTTAAGCCTTTGCCGCAGGAGTCTCGGAATTCGCCCTGCATGTTTTTCGCCAAACCGACGACTATTTGCTTGGGGCGAAGCTCGGCCAAACGAACACGCGATTGCTAATACCGTTCATTTCTTTTGTACACCTTTTATCTTTCACTTTTATTTTCTCGTTGCACCGTCCAGTTTCTGCCGATATTTAATTATCCCCTCGCAGATATCGATCGTGGTTTCGCGAAAGGAACGACGAATTCGTTCGCCCCGAAAGCACTTAGATCAGCAGGCCACGGCTAATCGTAGAAATCCGGTGTAAGCATTAGATAATTCGTGACTGTGTAGCGCAGTGATTTATACAGTTATCAAGTCCATTAGCGGCTGATGTTTTTGTCAGTGCAATTGTAGAAACGTGTCAGCACGTCTTCATGCGAGGGTTTTTCTCGTAAAAAGTCTAATTACCGGGTCTTAACTGCGCCATTAAAGTAGGAATGTATCTGCTTCTTTCCCGTGAAACCCCACAAAGTTATATTCGCCTGCCAACGGATAGTCGTCAGTTTATTGCCGATGGTTTAAATTATTTAGTCAATGTCCGCAACATTCAATAATTTATCTCAATAATACTGTTATAGAAAAAAGTTAAATATTTATTTATTGTTCATGTCCGCAGCAATATCCACTAGTTCAAATCGCTTTGAATAAAAGCTCGACGCCATGCAAGAGCCGCAGTAACAATGAATACGGTTATAAAGGAAAAAATACTACCGAACATACTCTCAAAACGAACTCCATCCCGCCAACCCAAAGCTCCAAATCCCTCAGACACCCAAATTCAGATAATTTCAGACAAGTCCACAGATCAATCAGTATCCACAGCAATCAGGATGTTCCAGATCTCAAATTGCCCAAACCCATTTTGCCCTCAATACCCGCATCATACTCTTCCAATGGTGAAACGAACCCAACGAATCCCATCAGTCAGAGGCCCTCTTAACCCACTCGTTCCGAAGGCACACCTAGAGCACAGGTGCACAGAGCACACCTTCACGAAGCCAGAAGGGAGCGAATAGTCTTGGTGCGCGTGGTGGTATCGATTCTCAGAAATTTCGTGCCCCGATACGTTTTCGTCAACCACAAACAGGATGCGTGTAAGAATGTTTCGCCATTGGCCCTGTCCACTCTCTCTCTAAAACCGTCTCGCTCTTCTTCGCCATCTTTTTCCACGGGGTTTCGCGGTTGAGGACCGACCAGGTTACCGGTGCAACGATCAGCTAACCTCTTGCTGGATTAATTCGCGATCGTGAACCGCGTTCAGTACGTTCAACGGTGAATGTTCAACGCCTTTGGAACAGCTGATGTCGAATCTTTGTTGTTTAAATATTCGGATATCGCGTGAATCGAGGATCACCGGTATCCAAATTGTGATTTAATAATTTTAATTGGAGAGTGTTTCATACCTCGAATAAATTCATTACTCGCCGAAGGCAATCAGCCGGAAGTTTTTCTTATTTAAATGAAGACAGGCGGCGTCTCGATTTGACAGCGACACCGCGATCCCAGGCCTCGTCGTCACTTTCTGTCATACAAGGTGGATGTGAAACCTGGCGTTTCGCCTTCGATTAAACTGTCTCCCGGTCTGACGCGTTTCCAACTATCGTTCGAGCACTTAATCCTCTTAAGATATATTCAATTTGTATCAAGCTCGCCGGACGATTCTTGACGCGATTACAAAAGAGGTGGTCAGTGGCGTATAATAAATTTTGCCCGACACTTCCTGCGCGAGATTGATTTTAGAGTCGCGCGAGTTTAAGTGAGAAGTTATCGTGCCATCGAAAATATTTAATTATTCAATTCGTTCGTGATGTATTTCCGCGTATAACATTCGCAAATTATAATACATCGGCCTTGAATTAAATTGATAAAATTGGTGGCAACTATGTATCCCATATTTTCTACTCGATCTTGCACGGGGAAGGAAAGTTTCGTTCAGAAATACTCGCAGAGAAAATTTCGCAATCGGTTCATCTTATCTTCTGTATCTCAAAGAAATCGATTATCTGCTTAAAGGTCACGCTCAAGAAAGCAATGCTATCAACGAGTCATTGTTACGCGCCGCTCGATTGTTTCCACTCGCGTAATTATGAAAAAAATTGCCCTTCCCCCCTCCCGTCGCGAACGTGATCACAATCAGCGTCGCGTTTACCATCGGGTACCAAATCGTGCAGGTAACATATGTATATGCAGGTGTCCCGGGTGTACCAACCGGATGTAATAAATCGAACATGGTGAAAACGTTAAGCGAGCGCCTACCATGTCTTGATGACAGCTAGGAATATGCCGGCCGATCGTGACTGCGCTGATTCCGAGGTAAATACAGCATAATAGAGTTCATTCCGCCAGGAGTGCACATCGACTTTCCGATCTCTGCCTCCGGGAACACTTTTTCTCGAGGTTAATGGTAACTGTATTTCGTAATTAACGGAGAAGTCGTGCATCAATTTCCCTTGTTCCTATTCGCCTGAAGTTTGCTTAATTGTTCGCGAACTTCGAGGAGGCAGGTATTATTTTGCACGTTGCTTGGATAACAGTCGTTTACACGAAGGAAATACGTTCCTTTCAATACCGAATCGTCGCGCAAATAAAATGACCGACAAAGCATTCGTCGGACCGAAATCTGCGATAATTCTGTCGAACAGATTTAACATTTAAAGATTGATTATTATTTCGAATCGTGCCGCACAGAAAGTTCTCGAAATTATTTACGAAATATGTAATGTCACGCTTCCGGTCCGATTCTGCGCAGACATTTTCCAGAAGGAAAATTAAATTGCTGTACAATTGGAACCTATTCGGCCAGTTCGAGCCGGATAAAGCATAATTAAGATCTATCCGCTTAGTAGTGAAAAATGTTAACCGTACTATGGCGTTTTGTTTAATCGTTTCATAACGATTGTCCACGCCGTTAAATTGTTATTGCCCGGCGAACCGTGTCGTTCGAGGGTGGCTGTCGAGGAAACGCTACTCGATCCCAATGAATCGAGGGTGCAAGGGGCCAAGGGGGCACGGCGTGCAACGGATAATCACGATATATTGTCCGCAGTTATAGGAGAAACGGCGCGTGATCGTGAACAATTCAAATCCCTATCTCGTGTATGAACACGCGGAACCGTGTTCGGCGCATATTGCTACACGGATTTAATTAATTCGTGATCGGTAGCCTGTGCACACCACGGATTCTTTATCTCCCCCCCACCCTGGGCGCAGCTACCTCGCAGTCGTTCCTTCAGAGATTTTCTACCGAGCGTATCAAGCGTGCGCTCTCAGGTTAAAAGTCTTCCTCGGGGGAATGCGATTTGATTTGTCTGCTTACCGTTGTTGCGCAAGTTTGTACGTAGATTATTAGAAAGTGGAGTGGATAGTCTATTATTTGGCACGAGTATAAGTAAAGAGCAGCTGAAGGATATGCAGGTGAAATTTGCTGGAAGTATTTGCAGATATTAATTAAATGGTAAACGTGACTCGGTAGCTTTGCAATCTTTTCTTCTAATATCCTTTCAATTCAGGCAGCTGCTAATTTACCATTTCATTTTTATCAAAGCACTCGAAAATTTACACTGAATTTCTTCTACAATTGATTCTATATTTCTCATTTTTTATTTCGTATTATCAATACCTTTTGTATACCATTTAACAGAGATTTATGAACAGTCCAATCGTCCTCCATCATCTTTCAATAATTCCCTCCTACACCTCCCAATGTTACCCTCAATCTACCTAAACCATCGAATGCATCGACCTTTTAGTTAAACGAAACCCCGCAACAATTATCGATTACCCGAAAACTCGAAGGAATGATTCCCCAAAAATTCCACCGATCTTTCCACGGCCCCCTCCCCGTCAGACAGCGCCGATCGTTAATCCAAAACGGAATCGTCGTCGAGCAACACTCGCGTGCAGCTATCCCGGGGGCAGCCGTGTTAAATTCGCCGGGACGCTATCGCGGATAATCGAGCTTCGCCGGGAGCGTTTCCAGGGGCCAGAAGCTCGTCGTGGCTGCCGTCGCGACGCCCGACGCGTTTCTTGCCCCCCCCCCACTGCAAGACGATACAGCGAGCGTGTTTTTCAGTCGACCTGCAGCTCGACCGGGAACCGGCGCTTCCTGGCCGGCGGTAAGGTAAATCGCAGCTAGATAGCCGGCTGTTTCGCGGAAGGTGATAACGATACGGTACATTAGCGGTCGCGCGAATTTCTCATTAGTCATCGACGGTGGCCGCAGTAATTTTCAACACGCGCTGCCGTGCCGGCACTCGCCGCCGCGCACGAAGTCGATCGCTTTGGTGGGCTCGGTAGTCTACTTGTAGCCGGAATGTTTGACTTGGCGATGTCGTTTTTGCCGGCCGCTGGAATGTGTGACTGTCTAACGAGGTACAGAGCAGGGGGGGGGGGGAAATTAAGATTGTTGTTTGGTTTTTTTATTTTATTCCCCATGTGGAACGTGCGATTGTGGTACTTGATGAGGCACGGCGAACGGGTTATCGTGTCGATTTTTAGCGGTGTCGTTTAATGTCGGGGTGGCGAAGTTCGACGGGGAATTGTTGGGAATTTCGGAGCGTGCAGTTTTATCCAGAATTTGTGCAGTCCGCTGATGTAGTAGCGATTCTCGTATTTCGTTGTCATTTGCATTGATGACTGTCGGTCTACCCTTTTATGCTCCTTGCAAATCTTCGGGCTTTAGGACGAGGTCTTTGAAAAGGAGGAAATTGTACCGTTTCATTTTCAGATCACGTAGGGAATGTATTGTATTAAACGCTTTCGTGTTCAGTGCCGTTTTGTGCGCAGAATCAAAGCTTGTGATGTCCTGTTTTATTTGAATACGTAAATGTGAATGAAGAACTTGGCCAGCCTGCGGAAAACAATAATCAAGTATATAAAAAGCAGCGTTGCAACCATAGCTTTGTATCTGACAAAAATAACGATATTCAAGTCTTAATATATAAATATATAAAAATATTAGAAATAATCGAGCAGACACATTTAAAAATATTTTCTTTCCAATCATGAATCTATTATCCTCGTACGAGAATTCGATAAGGAACTTAGTTAATTTTCTACACACTATCAAACGCTATTGAATACAAATTTCAGCCCCATTATAACCAGACTGCTATCATTTCCATAAAGTATCAACAATCGCCTCACAATGTATCGATATCGTCCCTACCGAACAACGCGTACCAAATTTTATCGGATAGCTCGAATTTTACTGCCTCGAAGCACGAACCATTTAAATTGTTCTCCGCTACCGTGATCGCGCCCTATTAATATCGTATGGACCAACGTGCACGCGCATGCATTCTCGAGGGCTGGTTAATGCACGCTTTTAATGTTCGCCGCCACGTCGAGGCACGAGGACAGCGTTGATACGCGCGCTTTCACGTGTCCGCAATCGCCCAGCCACGTTACTTTAATTGTTCCAGGCTTTTTGACGCCCGATTGTGGAATCGGGGCTGGCTCTAACGTTGTTATTAATGCCGCGGACTGTCGCCGATTATGTTGCACCTCGGCGGATGAATACGAAGCGGTTGAGAAATGAACGCGATCCGTCAGCGAGACAATGGTTCCCCGACTGTCTCGCGAAATTGATGAGTGAACGCGTGGCATGACGATGATGGAATTACGCGGGCGAAATCGTGATTACATGGTCATTTTTAGGAAGCTATCTAATGACGACACGGGAGAACTTTTGTTTCTGGTGTGGTCAATTGCCTGTGAAAGGAACTTTTTGTAATAGGAATTCGTATCGCGCGTGGGCTCGTCAAGTTTTATAGGAATGCTGCGAGTTCTGAATCATTTTTGGGTAATTTGGATAGCGGCTAAAGTTTTGTATACGCGAGGTTTATTTAGTTTTGTTGTATTTTAAATCAACACGAACACGAAATTACCGTGAAATGTGCAATGCACATACGTCGCTGACTAAATTTTTTCATTCAATATTGTATGGCGTTTACTGCGTCGGCAATGCTATGTGATAAACGATCGTCGTGTACGTTTCAATGCAGTTCCATCTGAATCTACTCGCTACGTGATTCGCTGGTCAGCCCACAAAAGGAACAAAATGGTTTTTTAATTACTTTCGCTGAATTAACGAAGGTAATTGATAGTTTTACAGTTATTAAATTTTAATCTCGATCGAGGGATTTATTAAGCATACCGATATGAAGAATCGCGCGTTCGTAATTGGATTGTACCGCGCCATGGAATATGGTGACTCGGTAATAAATGGTATTCATTGGAAACTGGCACTTTAAATCGGTTCGTAGATGAAACGGATTGCTGCCCCAACGTCGACGATGACTCGAATTGGACTCAATAAAGATCCATAGTAATATGCGCATAGTGACTGCATTAATATTAATTTGAAAAAACTGATACGACGATGTGCTTCCCAAAACGAAACACTTCTCACTCGAATTAATCGCCGGGTACCAGAAAGAATTTCCCATCGTTCCGTGTCCGATGTCGGGGTTGGACGCAACATTCATTGAACAAAGGAACGGTGGTCGCAAAAAATTCGCTGGAGCTCTCGGAGATTCCCTTGGCGGTACTGATTCCTCGAAGGGAGGCTCGAGAATCGATGACTGCCCGTTAGGTGTATAACCCTTTCCGTACGTATTGTGGACCGCACCGTATCGCGTGCTCCCTATATGGAAATTCAACGCAAAAAGTAGCCGGCAGAGTTTACCTCCCTGTGGTCAGAGACTGTGACGAACGAAGGTGACACTGTGGTCGATTTTATGCGAATCTTATCGAGAAACATCGTGCAGAAAAAAACGGATACCAATACGGTTTATTATTAAAGTATTTCTGTACTTCGCGTTTCGCGGTACACTTTATCTACACCCAATGAAAAACAAATTAATCGAACTAATCGAATGCGACATTCGCCAACCATTTAAGAAGAAAAATAAATAAGTTCTCACTTGCTCATTAGCCTCGCGAACATTTCGAACACTCGGTCGATAAAACAAGCCGCGCTCCAACCAGTGACCATAATCCACCATAATTCACACGCGCCGGCCTTCCGACGTTTCCTAATTCCACCTACCCGATTAACCGCCAGGTTCCCTCAGCCCTGCCACGTTCCATCTTGGCGGGGTGCAAAGTTACGAAGCGGAAGGCTCGTAGAAAGTGTGACTAAAAGCAGGCACCTAGAGCCGCGATCGTTGTAGAACATTATCTACGATGATCAGCGATTATGGGAGCCGCTCTTATCGAGCACGCGCCGCCCACGTACGAGCACCGCGGAACCCCCGAAAGAATTCCGGAATTTCGCGAGAATTCTTGTAATCGCCGAGGCACGGCCTTGAATGAGACTAAACGTTGCGGGATCTCGCGGGGTCGAGAAGTTCGAGGAGGACCAAGGGGAATTCGAGGTGCTCGAAGCGTTTCGTACTGCACTCGTCATAGAGAATTCTCGGCGTTACACGGGGGCCCAGGTAAAATGGAATTCGTGTGCATTCGGCGGGAAATGGCATGTGTAACTGCCGCGATGCTGGACGATCGGAATTTCCAACCACTTATGTTATTTATGAATATTGGCGGCGCCGTGGATTTGGCCGGCGATCTCGTTGAATTTCTGATCATTTCTTGATATACGGCGTTGGACTCGTCGGTTCGCAGGGAACTTTATTGGTATTCCTCCGGCAGAGCTTGGTAACTCGTAGGAGTACAAGCGATAAGACGCGGATAAGAGAGTGAAATTACGAATATATAGAAACACGTATTGCATTTAATGAGATTGTTGATAATTGATAGTTAAGATTAAGCGTAAATATTCATTCGTCCCAGTTCTCTTTTAGCGAGACTAAACTGGAAAGTTTGTTACAATAATTAATGGCAAACTGTAATCGTATTTGGAGATGAATATTGAAATCTTTCTTCGACTCTTTCGACTCTGTGGGATTATGACGTAAACTTCGTTCCTTATTTAAATACTTCCATTAAGTACCTCAAATAATAGTGCGGTGCAGAAATTTCCCGGAACTCTGCTCTTGGGTAAAAATCGTCCTATATTCTGGCGTAATTAGGGAAGTTAACGAAACCATTGGAAATTTCGCCGTGGACGATCTTTTTACGTGTCGAATTTCGATGCCTCGCAAGGGAATGGCTTTATGATAGGATGCCCGGAGTGCTCGTGATGAACACTGAAGATAGTCACTTGTATTTCTCGCGCATTCCGTTTTTACGCGTTTACAATCCGCCGTTATAAAAGTACCTGACGACACACGCGATGCTCGTTTATTAGCCCTCCGCAATTCGGCTCGCGGGGTATAAAACGGCGATGAAATTTCACGAGACCACCGCCATTTACGAGTGCAAAGACCTCGAATTCGCGGATCCCTCGGGTAAACTCGACGGATCTCTGAAAAAGAATTTTCTTAAACAACCGGACGAAATTGTGGATAGAAATATTTTCAACGAGCAATAAATACAATGGATACGGGTAAGGACAAAGTTAGCTTTCGTGGAAGCACTGTACAAGAAATTATTGCGTACAGTAATATTCTACCCACAATATGGACGGGAACACTTTAATGGTAATTATTCTGGAGTGTTAATAAATCAAGTAACACACTTTTCTTTTCTCACAGTTATCGGAAATGAAATTACAGTGTGTTGGAAATGGGTTTATTCAATAACTCTCCTCAGCTTGTGATTTTATAATATATTTTATTGACCACGCAATAAGAGTGACTTCTATACTGCATCAATGGTTTGAAGGAACTAACTGCATCCAAATTAACGGACTGACCTGAAGCATAGACGACTAATCTCGAGTGCGTGTGGGGCCCTATCGGTTCTCATATAAACAACAGTTCAAACCTTATAAACAGGATGAAAGGAACTGTATAAGGCATCCTCTCTCACACGAGAATGAAACGTTAATTTTTGTATTGAAAAATCTAACACGCTCCCTCAAAAATTAATCGGTATATTATAAACTTATAGTTCATTCATGCTTCGTTAAGAATATCACTCTCAATGCGTCTTCTGGGATTACATGTGGTCCAACATTTGTTGCTAAGAGTTAAGGAAACCAGGCAAAACTTAACCAGACCACTTCATGCTTGTATAAGCATATAATACGGACTAATACAAATCATTTCAGATACATTTTCATTCTGAAATCCGTGAACTTTGGCGTTGGCAATGGTTTTGTCAGAGTATCTGCCAATTGCTGACCTGTAGGCATATAGATTAGTTTTACAACATTTTTCGCTACTTGTTCTCTGCAAAAATGATATTTAATGTCAATATGCTTTGTTCTTTTGTGGCTGGTAGGATTATTGGCAATGCTAATGCAACCATTATTATCCTCAAAAATTTCTATTGGTTCTGAAATCTTAAAATTTATACTAATTGCCAATGATCTCAACCACAAAGCTTCCCTCACAGCTTCGAAAAGAGCCATGTATTCTGCCTCAGTTGACGAGGCCGCAACAGATAATTGCCTCTTCGTATTCCAACTAATAGTACATTTACCAAATAATTGAAATATATACCCTGTTGTACTTTTCCTATCAATTTCATTACTACTCCAATCTGAGTCAACATACCCGATCAAAGAATTTTTATTATCACTTTTTACATACGTTAATTTTAAATTTATGGAGCCTTTCAAATACCGCAGAACCCTTTTTAGACAAATCCAAAGTTCTTTATTATTTTTATTCGTGAATCTACTTAAAATACTCACTGCTAAACTTAAGTCTGGCCTTGTACAGACCATTAAGTACATTAAGCATCCAATGAGATTTCGACATGGAGCATTATACATCTCATCTGAATTCAGATTTGAATAAGATTTCAATTTATCCATTACATTAATATGTGCAGTAATTATGACCAGATCGTCAACATACAATACAATGTAAATATTTTTATTAATGTCTCCTTTATCTAAAATATAAAGACACGGATCTACTGCTGAACTTTTGAAACCCAATACTTTGAGAGTTCGATCAAAAACTTCATTCCAGCACCTTGCTGCTTGTTTCAAACCGTACAGAGATTTGTTCAATTTACAAACTAGATTCTTTTCATTCTTAATACCATCAGGAACCCTCATGTAAATTTCCTCTTTTAATTCGCCGTTTAAGAAAGCCGTTTTCACATCCATATGATGTATTAATAACTCAAATTGATTTGCAAAGGCTATTAAGAATCTAAAACTTGCAATTCTTGCCACAGGGGCAAATGTTTCATTGTAATCTAGTAAATATTCTTGACTAAACCCTTTTGCTACTAAACGAGCTTTGTACTTTATTGGATTTCCAAATTCATCATTCTTAATTGCAAATACCCATCTACAGTCTACTACGTTTTTGTTCTCAGGCCTTGGTACCAGAATCCAAGTTTTATTTACTAAAAGAGAATTAATCTCTTCTTTCATTGCTTCTTCCCATTTTACTCTATCATCGTTTTCTTTAACTTCTGCATAACCTTTTGGAATTTTGCAGGTAATAGATTGTGCACATAAAATATAATCATTTGGAATTTCACTCTCATCATAAGAAATAGGTGGACGATCTATGAGCCTCTCACTCCTTCTAATTTGTTTTAAATCTCTATTTAATTGTTTTTCATGAGATGAAGAACCATCACAATGCCTCTTTTCTGCATTTGTCACCTTATCACTTGACTCTACTGGTTTGGATATATCTTCAACACCAGTTTGAACATGAGATCTTTTTAAATTAATCTCGTTTAACTTTGATGTCGGTCTTGATTTTAGAAAATCGATTTCATCTACAATGACATCTCTAACAATAACGAATTTTTCATTCGCTACATCCCACACTTTGTATCCATTTGGTTCGTAACCAACCAAGATTCCCTTCCATGACTTCTCGTCAAATTTTGTTTTAGAAATTTTATCATGAACATATACAGTCGAACCAAAAACTTTCAAATACTTTATTTTAGTTTTTTTATCATGCCACAATTCATATGGCGTTTTATTTCCCTTCAGAGCCTTCGTTGGTGTTATGTTTATTAAATACGTGGCAGTCAAAACCGCCTCACCCCAAAAGGTTTTATCTAAACAAGCACCAGCAACTAAACTTCGAGCTCTTTCTGTGACTGTTCTCACCATTCTTTCTGATACACCATTTTGCTGTGGGGTTCTCGGAACTGTCAAGTGATAGCTTATACCTTTTTGTATACAATAGTTCTTCATCTCACTCGATATATACTCTCCACCATTATCGCAATAGAGATTAACTACTTTTGAATTGAAACGCGCTTCAGCTTTTGAAATGTAATCACGAAAAACTGAAAAAACATCTGACTTGAATGTTATCAAATATGTAACGCAATAATGCGTAAATTCATCAATCAACAGTACAAAATAATTCTTGTTATTAAGTGTAGGAGGAGTGATCGGGCCAGAAACATCCGAATGTATTACGAACAATGGTCTTTTTATATTACTCTTGTCTTTTGCTTTGTTAAATGGCAATCGCTTTTGCTTACCACTTATGCAAGCTTCACATAGTCTATCATTCGGGATTATTTTCTCAATTTGACTTACATCGTCAACCATTCTATTTCTTTGCAATTCCAAAAATTTATGTTTACCCATGTGGCCTAAACGCTGATGCCACAATTCATAACCAATATTTATAATATTACATTCTTGAGCGATAGAGTTTACTACATACGATTTAATACAAAATTTAATTTGAAATGTATTCCCAATGGGCTTACCAGTTGCTACCGTTTTACCATTCTTACTGATTGATATATCGTGTTCATCCAAAACCGTCCTCAGTTTCGCCTTTCGCAGTTTTGAAATAGACAGCAAATTTCTCGGAACCTCTGCACTGTATAATACATCCTGCAGTACTCCTTCAACACCTAGGTTGCTTATCACGTCCAGTGAACCAATTTTCGTTGCCAAGATGAAACATCCATTTTTGGCAACTCCAACTTTTATTGGTGGATTTAACTCAAGAAAATTCTTCGCTAAATCTCGCCTGTTGATCAAGTGATCTGATGCTCCAGAATCCATCAGAAATGTTATTGAATTTTCCTCGCACCTTTCGAATTCATAATCGCCAGTCATAAAAGCAAAACCGGAACACTCCATTGACGATAACTGTTGAGCCATTTGAGCAGTCTGACTTGTCTTCCTTTTCTCTGTCCCTTTCTGATTTTTCTGCTTCAGCTCTCTCAAATAAAAACGGCATTCACGTTTTATGTGTCCTGGCTTGTTGCAGTGGTGACATTTGATTCCAAAAACTCTTCTGTTATTTCTGAATCTATTGTACTGCCCAAATTTTTGACCGAAACCCTTGTTCTTCGATGTGTCGAAATTTGGCCTTTTTGTTACATGCATTGTACTTTCAGCATGAAGTACTTTTGCACTCGTATCTGCACTTTCTGCTTTTATTTTCACCTCGTGATCGAGAAGTCTCGTTTTCACAAATGCCAGAGTCAATGTATCTTCCGACAATGTCTCTATTGCGGTAATCACACCATCGTAACAAGGTGGAAGAGTTAATAATAAGTGTGCCACTTTATCCGTCTCTTCCAGCTTTGCACCAGCCGCTGATAATTCACTAATCAGATCATTGAAAAGAGTAAAATGTTTAACCAGCGGTAAGTCTCCTTCCAATTTCAAACTGAGCAGTTTCTTCCTAACAGCCAATTGAGTTGCAACACTTTTCCTTTCATAAATTTTGTCCAGATTCTCAATAATTTCTTTGGCGGTTACATTTCCACTTGCAAAGCCAAGAAATGAATCTGACAAGAATTCAATAATCACACCCCTAGCAGTGTTTTCGGCCTTATCCCAGTCGTCAGGTTTCTCGTCGGGAATCCTTTGGTCAATAACTTTAATCACACCTAGTTCAGTTAACAATGAACGAATTCTGAACTTCCATACACTGTACTTATCACCATCAAGAGGAGTAATGTTTCTTTTCATTTTTAATTGATCCATAACAGGTATTAATACACGTGTCCTTGCACAATTAACAACCTGGATCAAATGCACTCTATCTCACTAAACTTGAACTTAACTAAACTTAAATTGTCTTGGCAATTTAATAACTAATAAAAACTTAACACAATTAAACAAAAAGTTTTTGCACAGTTTTACACGTTAGACCTGGGCCCATAACCTGTTGGAAATGGGTTTATTCAATAACTCTCCTCAGCTTGTGATTTTATAATATATTTTATTGACCACGCAATAAGAGTGACTTCTATACTGCATCAATGGTTTGAAGGAACTAACTGCATCCAAATTAACGGACTGACCTGAAGCATAGACGACTAATCTCGAGTGCGTGTGGGGCCCTATCGGTTCTCATATAAACAACAGTTCAAACCTTATAAACAGGATGAAAGGAACTGTATAAGGCATCCTCTCTCACACGAGAATGAAACGTTAATTTTTGTATTGAAAAATCTAACACAGTGTTCGATTTGCGATCCGTTTAGTAGTCTCGAACTTTCTTGCGATTCGATCGTAGACCATAGGCAATAGTACCACGTTTGACAAGTTAATAGACCAAAGTGCCACTTGTGGGATATTAATTTCAGAATATTCCACTCTATCAGCTATTTATAGTCCATTCTCATTTTTCTTGCCTTTGACCGTAAATAAAGTTTTTGCTTCTTTTGCTCATTCTTGTATGATATCAAGTTTGAAGTGATATCGAGAGAACAGTTTCGTCCTATCGGGCCAGCCGTGTCGTGGGCAACAATCATTTAGAACATTAAACCTAATCTCGGACAGCTCGATTGATCACGCAACTTGCACAACGGTCAAGGGATCCGTGTACGAAACCCGGTTCATTTAATCGATCGATTATTTCCTCCTCTGCGACAAGAATTCTCTCTATAATGTTTGCCGGATCACGCGGAGAGAGTGGCACGAACGTTTGATCGTTGAGTCACTCCGAAAACGCTTGATTTTTTAATCGCAGTTTCCATTTAACTCGGTCGCGATTTGTAGATCGGAATCCGCGACGCGATAAATCAAACCGGCGGGGACTTTTCTGTCAGAACAGGGACGTGTTAATTCAAAATATATCGACCAGTTTGGAACGTGTTGCTGATAAACGATCACCGGGGCCGAGATAACACTCGAGCACGAAAACTTTCCCCACGAAAACGGACAAATCCCCGAGAGATCGAGCAGTCGAATGTCCGAGCCATTTTCGTAGAACATTAGAATCGGTTCTCGCATTATTTCATACTTTAGAACTTTCAGTTTGAAGGATGTTTGAAGGTTTAGTCGAAGGATGATTATATTTTATACGTTGCAAGAAAAAGTTGATTAGGACGTTGCTAAGTATTATAGTCGCATTCTTCCTTTCGTCTTCGATAAATCTCACGTGAAATGGAATATCTACTTGGACATAAAATAAACTCACCTGGTCATCCCCTTGTTCGCTCCTACCCTATCCAATCTAATAAAAATTACCCCCAAACCCAGTCATTCGTGCAACAAAAAATCCAATCTAATCCGCTCCTTCTTAGAGGCCATTTCGAAAGAAAAAACCCAATATTTGTTCTTTCAAAATCGAAAACCAGCCGGGCACCGAAAACGAATGATAGCACGACTCGGTAGGCGTTTCCGTTAGACCGTAACGATAATGTCAGGTTGCACAAGGCCCCCCTGCCCCCCCGCTTTCCAAAAGTTATGACACATTACGAGCGCGTAAATAATAGCCGCTCGCGAGTTTCGTCTCGTTTCGTGCGCTCGCGTACGCGCGTGCACGCACGTGTGCGATAAGCGCAGAGGCTCGTATCTCGTTGGAACGGTTCGCGGTGGCCAGAGAGGTGCATATCGCGGTGAGTGATCTACGCCTGGATCCGTAGATCAATGACTGACCGTGCCGACCGACTGCTGCCGGGTCACAGGAATGACCCCGGCGCAAGCTTGATCGATGACTTCGACGATGACCCCGATGGCCGGTGAACGATCACTGACATTCTTCCGCTCTCCTGTGATCCTCTCTCGTGCGCGCGATGCAGGGACTCTCGGGGTCTAAAGAGCGGATGGTGACGTTCGATTCGCCGACAAGTACATATATGCAAACCGGTATATCCTTATCGATTGGGCCGCAGCGATGCGTACTGATCCCAGAATCTGGCTGGCAGTGGAAGATTCACGAGTGGGATAATTAATGAAATTGTGAGACGCTCGAAATATAGAAAGTATAACAAGCAATTTCATCCGCGGTCCACGGTTCGTGGCTTAAAACCATGGCGACAATGAAACACCCGGATTCGTTTAAAGCAAATCAAAATCGAGCGTCCCCTCGTTAACGAATCGTTCCAGGCACGAGTCCAAAAATTCCCCTTCCCGGTGAACGAAAATTACAAACATCGAAATCTCCATCAACGGGACCCCCAAATAGAAGCACGTACGCCCGGGCCGAAAAATATACAGCGGCGTTGCGCGTGGATCGTTCGAAGCCTATCATCTCGGCCCTCCATTCTATTAAATCAAACTGACGTTTAAAGGGTTAACGGGCAGGCGAAATAACGAGCGGAGGCGATGCGCCGGGATGCGATGGAGATTCCCGAAATTAAGTTCAGGGAACAGTAACGTTAACGGTATATCGAACGTTGACGCGTACACGTACGTCTACACGCGTGCCAGTTGGCGAAACGTCGAGCACGCCTCCTCGATATATCGTCGCCGGCGCAGCAACGATTCTAGCCGTTTCCAACGAGCCCCGCCGCTCGATTGTATCGCAATTACCGGTAAACAAATTGCCCCCGTCAATTTCGCAAATTGCAGGTTCAGAGAATGAAATCTCACAATCTGGACTGCTCGTGTGCGCTACCTCTGTTCCGATCGCCACGCACACACTATCGACAGGCTGCACGCCGTGCGTTGTTCACGCGCGTGCCCGCGCGCTTCTGCCCGGACGGAGCGTGCACGGATTCGTTTTGGGGATCGCGTGAACTCGCGACGCCCGGTTTTTGGTGTGCGGATGGAGGATATTGATTAAGAAGCGGGGCGATTCTGTTAATATAATGGTGAAACTTCGGGGTGATATTATCGGACAGAGGTTTCCCGCAGACCTGATATCATAATACGAATATACACCTATAATAGACGCAGCAAATAATCGATGTAAAGAAATTCTTACAAATTAACGCACCGAAGGATCGGGGAGGAAAACCAACGAGTATCGATTCACATATTCTCGGTTCCATTCATACTTATGTATCCCCCTCTCCACGGGGACGAGCCTGTGACTGTACCTGGCAATAAAACTACCCCCTTTCAGTCGCCTGTCTACCCTTGAGCGCGGTATCGTAAGCACGGGAACGAACGACGCTTACCTGTTCGCACACGAGTGGGACGGTCTACCTGTAAACGGCTGCTTTGCATACAGTAACGTGGCCGCGTTCACAACGCGGAGCCGCCTCTTTGCCGTCGGCTTACTTTCGATTTTCTTCGCGGATCTGAGACCACTGCTCGCATACTGATGCACCGGGCGGCTGTATTGACATTGCGACCGCTGCGATCAGTACCTGTACAGGTGGGAGCAAGAGAATACGATGTCTGGAAGGAAATGGATTCAATTACTTGAAACGCTTCATTCGCCATGAAAGGTTATTCAATTATTAGGAAATTGTAATGCATTGATTGTTCGAGAGTAACGTGAGAAAGATTATTTGTTATAAATTGCGAAGACGGTGAAAGGGTGGAATGAAAATATATCGTTCATTGGCAAACAATATTATTATTCGTTTTACCGTTGGTACACGCAATGTCTGATTGTGAAATTAGCGCTGGTGCACCTGTGAATAGTTTGCTACATTTCTTTTTATTCGTGCTTGAATTCGAGCAGGTTGGCCAAAATGAATGGGCGATTTTACAAAATGATATTACAGGATTAGAATTGTGTTGTAAAGTGCGTGACTGCTAATTGCCAGATTTATCGTTTGTTTAGTGCTTCTAATTAGCAGAGAGTGGGATACGTTTGTGAATGAAGGATCCACGTGCTCTAGTTTAAATTAATTGGGCGATGAATATATGAGTTCAGGAAGATAATAACTGGTTCGGCGATTGAATGAAAGGAATTGTTAATGAAATTACTATGGGGATAATTAAAATGATTGCGTTATTAAACCTATGTTCGTGCGGTTATTACTACGATTGGGTTAAGTTGTTCGGTATTAATTACGAAATGTCTGATCTATAGAACAGAATGAAACCATGCAGTTTGTTATTAAGAATGCACACCCCCAAAGAAATATAGATATCGTAGTAAATTAGCACAAGGAAACAGATTCTATGAAAAGGGTACCAATTAAACTGTTCGAAAACAACATTTACTCATCGATATAAGTATTCAGAAAAATTCCAAACAAAATTTCGACATCGACCGAAGGCAAAAAAATTGCCCAAGAATAACTTTTGCTTTATTTCTTTATTTTTATCCCGAGACATGTAAATATACACACCTGTTCCAGAAGCACTATTAATCAAAGCTTGTCTGGTAGACAGGTGTTAAAACAATGAGTGTATATTCCGGTCGATTGTATCAACACTTCGGGGGGATAAAATCAGCTTGTCATGAAAAGTGATATTGCAGAAAATAATGTAGCAATCAGCACGTACAATGTAGCAATCCTTAAAACGTAATCCATTAAAAAAGAAACAGAACACGATGATTCTTCAAACGTACGCTCCTGATAAATTTCCATGATCCATTACCTATTCTGCCAAACGAACACTTACCTAATGTTCATATTAAATTGATCAGCAATGCTATTCTTGTCGCAAAATATGATACCAGTAGTATCAAATAACTCGCTAGGAAAACGACGGTGTCGTTCAGAAATTAGTTACCCGATTTTATTTATGTTTTTGCATAAAAAGTTACGACTTGTTGTATACCTTTTTTTCCACGGAAACCACTTCCTTTCCAGAAGCTTCTTTCCTTCACGTCCGCCAACCGTTTCCTTACTGGCCACTTTAAACTATTCGTTTTAACATCACTGCGTAATGCATTATTTAAATCAGCCGTAGATCAAAATATTCATGAACCCCTTCAAGCCTAATCAACGATCCTTGAATTTATCACACCGCGGGCCTTAACAAGAACTATAACGTTATCTTGTCTATCGTGGCATTTATAATACGCTTAGCCGCACGATAACGCATCGCGGGCACGTTAAATTATGTTTATTAAAAACGTGTTCTCGATACCTTGCCACTGCTCATTATAAATCATACGCTGGATATTTCGAACTTGATTCTCGTTGGGACGAGTGAGGCGCGAGCCACCCCTTCGTTTCTTATGATTCCACCTAATTAAAGAGAAAGGGGGAGGTACAAGTTGACAGACGAATGAAAAATAATAAGATCGTCAAGGAAGAATGATTTAAAATTTATGGCTGTAGTTTCTACCTTTATACCTTTGATTAATACATACTTTTTCTGAGGTGCTCACTGTATACCTACGATGCCTATTAAATCGTAGCCATTAAAATACTGTTGCTACGTTAAATATATCGTATACGACTCTTCACGCGATTCATTATCTTACGAATCAGTCGACGCAACGAAATCTCTATTAAGATTAATTACTTCGACGTGCCGCAACTGTATGTAACTAAATGTTGACGCATATCTTACGCACACGCATAGCGTTCCGAATTGTCCTTCATTCTTTCCACGGCAGACAATTTTTCGACGGGTTCAAATGATTCTCCAGTTCTCTAATTTTATCAATTAATCGTATCGTTTGGAACATACTAAGCTTCATTTCAAACAAACTATTACCATCGATTTCACGTGCCTGCCGTCTTTTTGCACTTTCGCTTAGAAATTAAACATCGTTCGTCCACTCGCTGTGCCACATAACATTATCGTCGAACAATGTTTCGTTACGTGACCATGGATAATTATAATAGATAAAGGGTCAACGCTGGACGCCAGCCTCTCTTTAAACACAGAGATGTTAGCGGCGTTGCGTGCTCGTGGCACCCGTAATATTCAACGGGATAATTAATTACGAAGGGAGAGCGGTTCCCGACCGAACTCGCTATATCTTCCGACATCTGGGTCCATTTTACATTGTGACCAGCTGTGTGTGGGCGTATCACCGGTGGCTGCACACAGGCCGGACCAGATTAATTTACCTCCTAGCGGGCCCTGCGTGTGTTTTATTAATCGCCCTCGGAAAGGTAGAAAGAGAAGTTTCACTCAGATTAGTATAACTTTCGTCCCAGACCTCTTTCATCAAAGTAAGATATTTTGAAATAAGTCTGCACTCGAACGGGTATGTTAAAGAAATTACTGCGAGCTGTAGTTTGATTGGATTGCGTTAACCAATCTAGATACCAATATTTTTTTCCCGATAGTTATTTTATCTTTAAACGATAACGATAATAATAGTAACAATAATAATCGCGTACACTCTGGATCGGCCGATAAATGTAACTCTTCAACGCGAGCAGGTTGCACAATCGCGTTCTAAAAGCTCCACCTCGGTAGATCGACCTTTCAGAGTTCAACGATCGCGGGTCGATCTCCGCTTCGATCTTCCGGGTGTCCTCTGCCACGATCTCGATGTACAGCCTCCGCTGTTGGTATCGAGGGTGTATCGTAATTTCAGGCCACGACAGATCAGGTGTTACGAGCTCTCGGGAGCGTATTAATCTTTCGGCGTGTAGCCGTGGAAGGGAGAGGTGCAACAACGAGGAGGTGGTTCGTTCGCGAAACGGGTATCCATAATACGCCTATCTCGTGTTTGGACCGTGGCTTCCGCGGCTTTAAGCCCCGTGCATACACCTGCACGATTGCATATTGGCCCGTAATTACCGGGTTGCCTCTCCCTTCTACTTTGTTCGTCCGCTAAGCTCCGTTTAGAACGTGCCGTGCCACCTGCCTTCGAGAGACCCCACCGGTGTTTCGATTCGAGTGCAGATTCTGATGCCGCGCGAGGTCGCGTAATGAAAAATCGGGACGGTTTCACCGCGATGCGATGATGGGTTGGTTTCATTTATTTTTCTACGGTTTTCGAGGTCGATGGTCGATTACTTTGGGAGGGTTTTGGGGAAAGTGATTTCGGAATTATTATAATCGGGTGTAGATATATTTGTCGTAGGGGGCGGAGCGATTTGACGTTTATTTGTTTAGCAATTTTTTAGAAATTCTTCGCTCTTGGATTATCGAAAAATTATTGCGGACACGCCAAGTGGTGCGTTATAAATTATATCGCTGTCGTTCGATTGACAGACCTTTGAAAAACGAGAAAGCATTCCCGAATTACACTAAAATATTGAACGCTAAAATGCATACTTGGTTGTTTGAATTAATTGAGATTACCATGGCAGGGGAAACTGTTTTATTCGGCGAACCGGGAACAAGTTGAAAATAAATCGAGATGAAATTTGCAATAAAGAATATTGGAATAAGCATAAATTCTGCCGCTTAATGCTTAGGTGTATCACCGGTCAGACGAGTTCATCGTACCTGATGCAACCCTGAACTTCACCTGCGTTAAGGTGATGTAGGGCCACTGTGGCAAGTGTATACACCAGACGTAGCATTACAGTCGCTAACGAACATTACGCGGTTTATAATCGTCGAACGGTTCGAATGATAATAATTATCAGAGGAACTATAGCCGCTCAATGTTATCCACGACGATTCCAGGTACTCTTTTTACAGCGGATATAAAGTGGCTCGTGAATTTCGGAGCAATAGATCTTCGGTGAACTAGGATTTATAGAGGATTAAACTAATTGCGGCGGAATCGATTTCTAATGTCCCCTTTAAGTTTATAATATCATTTCCAGTAATAACAAAAAAGATGTGATTAAGCAGGGACACGCGACTTGAAATTATGCAACTCTTTTTTTCAATCCAGCAAGTGAACGATTACTGGGAAAATGGAAATGCATCCAGGTGATATCGCGTTCAGCGAACGGTAAAAGTACTCCAGGCACAGTAACACGATTGCCCGATGATTAATTAATTACTACCAATTATTTGATACCGCTTAATTAAGTGTGCTGGTTTTTGCAGTGTCATGAGGAAAATACTAAATGCACATTTATTCCCAGAAGCTGATGAAGTAATCGTGACCGATATTTAATTAATAATTTCAAACATTTCCCAAACTCCGACTTCTCCACCAAAATGAAACCGATCTAAATATTACGAATTAAAAAGAAACTGATTCTCAAATGTCGCCACGAAATATTACCATTAAATCCTGCCCAATAAATCTTCCCAGCCCAAGCTGCTTGCAGCATTCGCGTCGTCATTACGCTAACCAACTCCCCGATCTCGTAATTAAAAAAACATCCAACCCCCATCCCCAATTTCCACTGCTTCCACAAAATCTGCCAATCCTCAACCAATTCTGCCATTCACCGATAAAGCAACCACAAATTCACTCCGAGAACACTCTCCGGTCCCACTCGCCGCTTCAGCCCCCGAAACGCCGCGTTCAAATCCACCGGTGGCGCCGCACTTCTGTCTCAATTTCGGCCGAGCACTCGCAGCACTTAACCACGGTTAAGGGTCGAGTTTCGTCGCGGCGGTGCTCGGCCGATTAAAGTGATATAAAGGCGCACGGCGCACCGTTGGCGTCGGCGGCGGCGTCGTTCAGTGGCCGGCATTAAATTAGCTAACGAACGAGCCGGCGAGGCCAGCGCCTAGCTTTAATAAAAGAATATTCGAGCACGAGCGGGTCTCCGGGTCGACGATGATGCCCTCTCCGTCCCGTGGCGGCGCACAATCAGCGGAGCGTGCTCGTAATGACCATTACCGTCTGACTCGCTACCTTCGGCCACCATGCATGGTAATGGCTCGTGTCTGGCTGCCTCTCCTCCGCCGTGCTCTCGCCGATACCCCCCTGCTGCTGGGACGGATAACCGCTATCTAGAGAATTCTCTTCGCCCTCCAAGAGTAGCCACGGGGACAGATAAGGGAGAGGGGGAGACGGAGAGATTAACGCGCTAGGCACGCCGACGCCGGGAACTTGAAACTCGCGTCAGATTTCATGGAATCGCGTGGGCATATTTTAGACGCGAAAAATGGGAGTTTCTAGATAGGTTAAAGGATGGGGATGCTGGGCGCGGTGGCTGGCTTAAGCCGAGGCGATGGAATCCTGAAAGATGCGACGGATAGGGTTTAGAGGGGTGGATGCAAGGGATGGCGAGGGCGAAGATTTGTGATGGTTGGAAATTAGTGTTGGGGGGCAGGGTGACTCGGTGGTTTCGGTGGGTCAATATTTAGGGTGATAATTAGAGGGTTTTCACGGCGCGGGAGTAAACACGGGAGAAGCGGTGGATGGTATATTTTGGAATGCCTTGTGGACGATGGGAGTGGCGAGAAATGCTGCGGTTTGTGTTATATTTGCGCAGCTCTGATTGCGATTGTTTAATTCTAATATGTTCTTTCATGGGCGCGTTGCAGTAACAATTGGTACGGGGTTGATATTATCATAACGAATTTTTCATTAACATGGAGTCTCCTAACACGGAGACTCGCTCCTCCCCGATTTGCAACTAACTTTTCACGTGCTTTAATTCGGTCCAATTAGATTCAATTACCGGGATGTGAACCTAATTGCTTATTAGGAAGGTTGTAATTGGTACGTCGGATCGGAAATATAGAAAAAAAAAAAAAAAAGGAAAATTTATGGCACCTTCGTTCACAGCATTTGACTACATACATTATGATAAATAGCTTCCGGGATATATCGTGGGCCAACGCGATAAATCTGGTTTCGTAATTAGATTAATTCTCTTAATTTATCACGCAGGAAAGATTGTTACGTGATTTATTAACGCGGCACGTGTGCGCGTATTTTAATTGGTATACTAATTAATTCGGTTAAAAGGTTTATTAGTCGATGTTTCCAGCATCGAGGAGGTTAACCCCGAACCCACCTCCCTCTAGAAAATTTCCAAAACACGGGAAACACGAAAATTCGACTCGCTCGTTTCGACACACCGAGGGGGCAACGATTCCAATTGGATCCGAACCTAAGTACTCTCGATTACAGATATATAAAAAAAAAAAATAACGAGAAATATCCCCTACTCGATAATTTCTCCGCGATTAAGCCAGAAAGGGTTGCATCGAAGGTATCCAAGAGGGTCTCGCGACCGTGGTCGTTGGCTGGCTATTACGAAGCACGTCGGCGCACGTACGTATAATGGCAATCATGTTAATTATTGTAAGTAGAGCCGCGCGCCACCGCCGCAGCCGCAGAGAGCCGGCTTCCTTTCCTTCTGCTTCCCTCGTAGTGGTAACGGCGTGTGCCACCATTACGAGGAGCGCCTTACCGTGAACGCACGCTATTCATTCCACGGGGAGATCCTGGGGAACGGTCGGGGAAGAAGGAGGCGCAGGAGCGAAGAGGGTCGAAAGGAAGGAAGGTCGAACGAGCGAACCAGAAGCGCACGTTCGAACCGTTTCATCTCTATCCCCTTGTAGCGTAGCGTGTGCTTCAAGCTTCGTCGATTCGTTGTTTTTTTCGAATTTGTAAATCTCACTTGTGGATAGGTGGGAGGATTTGGTAGCGGCAGGGCTGTCGATTGGAGTTTCTTTTAAGAGCAACGTTTATTGGGTACCACGGGTTATCATTTTCTCGCGAGACAGCGTATGGGAGTTTAGCGAAAATTTAGTTGAACATGTACACTCTCGAATGGTCGCATTATCAATTACTAAAGCGACCAGCGATACGGACGATAATATAGAATTGAGGAACAAAAGTGTCGTACCGCGATCCACTGCTAGACGCATAATTTTTCTGAAACATTCGGCGCCCCATTCACAAGTCAACCAAGCGATCAGTAAGGATATTTCCACGAAAGGAAAGAATGAATAAATAAATACGTAAATCCTTATCTGAAATTCCGGCCTGACCTTCCACGTGGCCCCTAATTAGACATAGTCCAATTAACACGCCTTTGTAGGACTGTGCCGGAGTGACCGCATTCGTCTGGCTCGTGTGCGCCCCGGTGTGTATCATTTTATCTAATTATCCAGGGCAAGTCGCGCGGGGGCTTAAATACGCGTAGCTGTTGCCGTAACGATACGTTTTCATGATTCTTCTGTTCCGCTCGTGCGTGCGTCTGATCGCGTGCCATTGCACGTTTAAATAATTAAAAAGCGAACGGAAGATATCGAGACTCGCTGTGTACGATAAAGATCTCCGCTTCCGCGGTTCAAATTACTTCATTATCCCCCTCAACTCGTCGAGTCTTCGTCCCCCTTTCGAAACGTTTTGAAAATACCGTGTTGCTATGGATACTAAGTAGAAATAATCAATTTTGCATTCTTCAATTCCCTTATCGTTGCAAAGTATTCTTGGACATTGCGAATAATTTTCTTTTCACTCGAGAAAATTGTGAATTATGTACGCAATAAGAAATTTTACGATCAGAAGATATGATATCAAATTGATAAGCGTGGAAGGGTTGCAAGTTAATATAAGGTACTTCATAGAACCCATACTGCTTCTAAGATGTTGAACCACAATTTCTATCTGCTGTCAATAAATTGTGAAATTAAATAATAGTGACATAAATAATGACGCACTATACGCGTGGCACTATTTTTTGATGGATCTAACATCTGATGTGGATTCGAAAGACGCTGTTACGGGCGAAAATGAATTCATAATAGGCGATATAGCTCGCGAGAGCGTGCATTAAGGTCGATCTTAATTAGCGGCAATTTAATTAGGATTACCAGCGTGACGGTTAGCAATGGGCCAGGTCTAAGTCGCAGGTAAGAAAATGTCGGCTTGCATTATTAAGGCAGGCAGCCTTCCTCATCGTCACGGAAGTTGAACGCGCTGCATTCTGGTCTACGGTATGGGCGCAACATTAGATGGAAACGTCGATGTTGTACATTTCGTTCGTTGTTTTCTGCTTTCTGAATCGTTACACAGAACGCTTATAATTCTGTCCAATAAGGAACAACTATATTACTTACTTTCTTGTACGAGAAATGCGATACTTAGTACTCGCTGAGTTATTAACTGTTTTACTACTTTTCCATCTGGTATATTCCATTTGGAATTGAAATCGACTATTGAATAAAAATTATCGATTCCACGAGCATTCAACGTTCTCAGAGTGGATATTAATAGTTCGAACGTTTCCACTACAGCAACGAGAACGTTATACGAAATTAATCGAATAATTGTTTTTCAAACTGGAATAGAATAATATCTTTACTTTTAGTATTTAAACTATATTTATAACGTGTTGTCTACTTGTATTTCCTATTTCTTGTCGCATAAGTATCAACGGTGGTTTATTTCGCTGCATCTTGAGGGAGGAAACATTTGTCGAACGTCTCCATCCGTTGGATGTCCCTTGAAAGCATGAATGAATACCGGTTCCCCTTAAATCAATGAATGAACAGCCGTTCCAAACAGAAATTCCGCATTTCCTCGGTTCAACAAGCGATTCAGCTTTCTCCGGCTATTTTTATTATTCGTTGTTCCGTCGAACAAGATCGTTCGAACGGCGACAGCAACATCGTACCCATTTACAACGTTATCTGAAGCATTATATGACGGCCGTGCCGTTCTAACTGCCTGGCAATAATCTAAATTCCAAATGCGCGGTTGCAGGAAGCCTTTAACGAACCGTGATCTCTCCCGGCGAATCGATTTAATTGAACGAACGTGGAAAAATGCTAATAGCCACTGTGTATACGTACCCGTTGGAGAACGGAGGCAATATTGATCGATACACCGATTCAATATTATTTAAAGCACGTATACTATATGCAATTGGATGAATCGGATTTAAACTGAATTAAGAGAACCATTCCATTTGCCGTATAACAAAAAGGCGTTTACAAATACAGTTGCCGCTGCGAACTGGTTGGTTTTTTTTTTTTTTATCAGTAAAATAATTCAACTAGATTAGTACTAGCAAGTAGATTAATTCATTTCTTGCAGAAAATTGAATTTCTGCATTCACTTCTGTCTCGAAGATTATTTTCAAAACCTTACGTCCTAACTAATTTATACCAAAAATATAATACCGCGATAAAAAAAATCTCGCCCCGTGCCTCGAAAATAATTATAGTTACAGTACCTTCCTCTTTTTTAACAACTTCTCCCCGATTAACAATTTACGCGATCCACGACGTATCGATCGGTTCGTTCTTACCGACAATCTAAATTCCACGGTCCTCCTCCGACGAATTAATTACAATCACCACGGGAAAATCATGCACGCGTATATTTACACCGCGCGCGTGCACGCGTGTCCAAAAGAAATAGACAGAGAAAAGGGGGAGACCGCGCTGGACATCTCGGACTCGTTAGATCGGATCGAAAGCGCTCACGGTCGGGTTGAAATTCGGCCGAGTGTAGTCACTCCGGGGAATCAAACGGCACAAGCCGGCCAATTAAATTACTAGGAAAGGAAGGAAGAAGCAGGATCCACGGGCGCGTTTGAATTTCCAACGCGAGTCTCCCCGCGATGTGCTTGAGCCACCGAGCGTGGCATTCGCATATAATCAGCAGGCCTGAAGCTCGATTATGTTTCGTTCCCCCGCCGTGCCCCCTCGCGAGAGGCATCAAGAGGACTGCGTGCCCGTCTACTGCCTAGCGGGTAGACCTTCTTTTATTTATTTAGCAGGCCAGGAAGCCGTTCATTCTGCCTGCAGCCCCGCGGTAACTAATTAAAGGTCAGAACGTAGCCGGGTCTTATCCGGGGAACGCAGAGTCGTAAGCGGCCGCTTCCGGCCCTCCGGGTCGACTTTCATGGCGTACCGATAAACGTGATGCCTAGAATCGAATCTCCGCCTGCTTATTGCCTCTCGTACCTATGGCGGATTGGAAAAGATTTTCGTTTCCTTCTTGGTGTTTTTTTTCATTTCGACTGGTCCCTCGACTTGCGATTGCCCGTGATTACCATTGGATAAGGACGTTGTCGTGCCAAACGTGTTGGGGGAATGAAATGATTTCGAGGAGATAGAATTGGCCGGGATCGGTGAATGAATGGGAATATGAATGAAGTCGGTGGGAAAGTGTAGCGGAGTGTTCTGACGGAACGGATTGAAAGTTTTGGGAATGGGATGTTCGGATTTATTGGTTTTGTATTAATTGTATTTTCTTATTGTTCCAGGTGAGTTTACTGTGGACAGTGTTATCATTCAAGTAACCGCGGTGAATTCTTCGCTGTACATCGTGAGTAGAAATGATATATATTGAAACAGTTCTCTCGAGAAATTAGTAAAGCAGTGTTAGGCAAATTTCAACAGCGAAATGACTTCCACCGTATAATAGATTCCAGCAAAATATAATACCTACTCTACAGGCCCCCCTTTACAAAATTCTTCCATCGGTTCTCAAAATCAATTCCAATCCACTCCATCTTCCACCCCGTTTCCCCTTTTCGTTGCACCAGCTTCGTTCTCTCGTGCACGCGACCCACATCCACGTTCGCAGTACCGTTTCCAATCGCGCTCCAATTTGTCCACGTGTTTCGCAAACTCGACCACTGTATTTACCGTCTAATGATATTTCCCCGATGACGAGCCCGACGACAAGCGAACGGCCAGGCTTGTCGATTCGAGGCACGCAGCGACCCGGGTCCCTCGATTGAAATGGATGGAACGTCTCCGATCCCTTCCCGATCGGCCGTCGCGGAGAGGTCGAAATGAAATCATTAGCCGCGGAACGAGCTCACTCTGCGGCCGCTAATGGCCGGTCGTATACACCGGCTAAATAATGGCATTGTGCCCGATCGGATTTCTATCGTTAACAAGCCGGGGTGTCCGCGTAAAAAGATATCGCGGTTGAACGTAACTCAGCCGCTCCCACAATGAGCAGCCGCAAGCGGTGTTAACGCGCTTCGTTCCAGGACAGAAACCGGCCGCCTTCTATGGCGTGCACGCATAACGCACTGCTAATTAAACGTAGGCAAGGGCATAAGGTGCGTTTCGTTTCGTAGGACTACGAATGGAGACGTGATTCTGGGCAACGAAGTGGTCGGCTCCATCTTTGTCCTTTTTCGAAGAGGGGGTTTCTTCAGGGGCTTTTATTTCTACGGAAAATACTGGAATATCACTTTCTCGACGGAATTGCACGCCTATAAAATACCTATTTGAACGATTGACAAGATTCGCACGAAATTTACACGCGTTTTAACAGCGCGTTCCCACCTTCAGCATCGATACCACGAGAACCACGATAAATCTGGTTCTATTTCGTAACAAGCTTCGCCGAGTCTCCCGGTTTCGTTAAACCTTCGGCTCCTCCGCGCAATAGGAACAATACACCGAATTCCAGATATCGAGGATCGTTCGTTTCCATCTCGGTTTATCCGCAAATCCCCGCGCGGAGTGGCCTGAATCGCGGCCTCGCGTTCCCCTGTATAAATGGGAATCGAGAATGGCAACGGGACGGGCGATATATAAATTTCCACCGGATTATGTAAACCCGCGAGGGATAAGCGGCCGACAGACGTATGGTAAAAACGGTTCGCGATGCATGTTACGGGGACGCATAACGCACTGGATGCAACCGAGGTACCCCCATGGTCCGACACACGCACTCGACCGTTGCTTCTCTCGTACGACACGCTGGCGCGGCTCGTTTGTGAGGCCGGATCGTTTCTTACACGGCTCCGTTCTGTTCGTGGGACCCGCGAGAGAGGAGAACAAAGTTTCATCGATTCAATAAATTCCCATTAGGTCGATCTTGTCGGGATTGTAAGGTCCCTCTGGTATCTGCTAACTGGTTTCCACCGTTTGTAAGTCGTTACTTCTATCGTCGTTCCGCTGCCCGCGTCCGCTGTAATATTATTTGTTAAGGAATCTGTCGCGATGAGACATTTGTCCCTCGGTTTCGATTTACCGCTGCTTAATTTGTATCGCGCGGCTCTGGCGCCGGGGGAGAGACGCGACCGATTCGACAGGTTTCCGTGGGACAGGTGTTGCGTTTCGGAGGAGGGCAGGCGGTGAAGCTTATTTTTAATAATTCAATTTTTCTTGCGGGCGTATCGTTCATGGTATTGTTCAAGGAAAGGGAATAGCTTTTTCTGGGAGACTTTATTGGAAATGTTCTCTTTTCCTCTATGAACTTACCTGTGTATTCTGTGAATACTTCTGTGAACACTTCTGTGAATTACCTGTGAATCTGATGCTTCACATTTATATTTAAATAATATACCTTCGTTTCCGTATTAAACAAACTTGTCAAGGTACAATCGTCGCGATTCTCCCCCCTCGATCGCGTCGATTCTAAACACGATGAAGAAGGATAGTCGATCGCTACTGCAACCCACGCCCAGCTACACCGATTACAATTAAAATACCCAATATCCCGGACTCGCGGCCATTTGTCACTATCTCCTTTCTCTAATTATTTCACAGCCTCGCGGCGGTTGTTCGCCGGTGCGATTAGACGGCGCGATATCGCGCATTAATCATCGGTGGAAAGGACGTCGGGAGCGTCAATAATTACTCGGCTCGCGAAGTCGGCGACAGGTCACGGGAGGCGGCGGTTCGTTTTCTCGCGGTGTTCGCCGAGAAAACGCCGTGTTATTACACGCACGCCTGTATATCCACGTCGCCGGTGTCGCTGGCAATTAACGAGCTACCGGTTGTGCGACCGTTGCGGCAATTAACAACGTTCCTCGCCTATTCGCGGTATCGTTGCTGCCCGGTAGAAAACGGTCCGCCGGCGTCGCGGGGCCAGAATCGATCCGAAGTGAATCGGTGTCTGGCATTCAGGTCGTCGAATCTTTCGCGACTCGATACGTGACTGTTCTACTGGAACGATCGTCTCTTGAGGGGGGCCCCCTCCTCGCTACATTTCTCGATGGAATGCCTGATTGAATGTAACGATTGGCGTCCACGACGTTCTGCACGCGTTTACGGCTTTGTTCGACAGGAATTTCGCGTTGCGATCGACCTGCCGGCATGACGGCTCATTTTGATCGGAGCTGTAACAGCGATTTGAATTTTATCGAAACGGTTTGGCGGACGATGTCGCGTTGGCAGTGGCACTGGCGAGTATCGTTCGAGATACGTCTAGGTTTCAGAAAACGTATTACGCTGGACTGTGACGAATTCTTGTGGATATTTTAATGTTTTCTGTTTTTTGTTGGAACCTCTTCTAGTTTCTATCAGGAACTAATTGAACGCGGGTACGTACACGTCTGCGACGTGGCTCGTCGTAGCGCAGAAACACGGGACAAACGCGAAATAGTTTACGGCGGAACATATTCGGACGGGGTAGGAACGACGGGAGCCAGAACGTTGTAATAAAATTTTATTACATTCCCCGCGTTAAATCATATTGTGTTACGTTCCCTTCGCGTATAAAGACGTAGAAGACACGCCGGTCCGTTACAGAAAAGCGTAAAAGCCCGGGGTGTAGTAAATTCAAGTCGGCCGGGCCGCGCCGTCGTGACCGTTCGCCGAGTTTGCAGTCAACATATCGTAAAAGAAAATTTGTAACGCGACCGTGCCACCGTTTCGGCCCGTAATTGTGACGTGAACGCGTCGTAAACGTGAACGCGAATCGCCCTCGGCGGAGTACCATTTAAATTAGATCAGAAATAACTTGATATACGATGGAAATTTTTCTCCCGACAACGGAACACCCTGTCCACTTTATCGCGTTGAATCCCGAATATTATTCTGCGCCTTGGTAAACACCGCCAATGTGCAACGCAACCTTGTTGCATTCAACAACGAATCAGAAATTCTTCAGATATTCGCCGCAGAAAATATCTGTAGAACAACAAATTAATTTTTGACTCGAGCCTGTATAATTCGAGAGGATCCCAGAAATTTCCATCTGTACTCGCCAGGAAGAACAAATCGAATAAATAAAAAGCGTCAGGGGCCAGGCAAAATTGCAAACGAGCCATCCCAAGACCGGCCACGTGAATGAAGCGAGCCGGGCTTGAATGGAAAAGAGGAACAGTCAGCGGCAGACGAATGAAAGGAGAAGAGGCGTAAACGAGAAGAAGTAGAAGAAGAAGTGTGCAGTTCCTCTACCATCATTCGAGTGGTCACATAACGTGACGTGTGAGCGATGCTTACTCTCCCACAACGAGCACCGGTAGTAGATGATGCTATAATGGTTGGGAGTCGGACATGTGAGCGCGGACAGGAAGTCCAGGTTCCTATACCAAGACGCGGAGTCACGCGGATCTTCGCATGGAGGCATTGCAAACCTCCTACGTGTCACGCAACTCATTCACAAGCTTTTCCACGTTGCATTAAGCCCCATTACCGACGGGGAATAACCGGTGGCCACTTTAATGCTGCCCAGCCTCGAACGGGGTTGAATTAAACAAAAAATTAATTGGCCACCAATTATACGCGGCTCTACGAATAGAGTTAGGAGTAACGTTATCGCGGACGCGAGCACCGTTCAGTTCGCGTTTGCTGCATCCGAGATGCATCCTCCGCCTTCCCTTATTCCGATCGCTTCCTTTTTCCTCCTTTTCCCTCGCTGTTCCTTTCATTGTTCCTCTCGCACGGTTCTTTCAGGGGGGAAGGGTTTTACGGTTACAGTGCTCTCAGAGCGAGCAGAGGAGTGTCTAGCCTTCGAGGTCTGTTGGGTACACGATGTTGCGCCTATGAATATTCTTTCTTCATTTTTGTGGCCGCTTCGCGGATCGTACTGTTTGTGCATTTACGTCGGCTGGGCGAATCGTACGCGAGATTGGACCAGGTTGGGGAAGATGGAGAACATTTTGTCAGTGTTTGTTAATTTCGTTTCTGTTAGCGATTGAACCGTGCCTTGGTTGATGTTAAGTAGGTCTGAGTTGCTCGATTAGGTGAACTTCGATGTGAAAGTTTTCGGTACCCTGATATTTGATATTCTGCCATTGGAAATATGGAATGAAACAGGAAGGCTTCGACGATTTATTGACAATTCCGATCGCGACGGAACAAATGGAAAATCGATTGACGGAGCGATCGGGAGAGTTTCGATAATCTCACGAAATTGCCAGATTAGAAGGATGATTTGAACAATGTCCGGCTCACTTGCCAACGCTGCCGTTCGCTATGAAAGGCCTCGTGGGATGTCGTTGACCCAGCAGCAGGAAGATCATGACGCGTTGCGTAAGAGGACATTATCGTAGAGCCGCGCAGCAGGTTACAATTTCATTCATGAATCCCTCTCCGTCACCCTTGTGTTCCCCTGGTTTACGCTCGTTTACTTTCTCTGAACGCATCCTCGGCCTTTTCTCTTCCTCCTCGGCCTTCTTCGTTTCCCTTCGATTTTGTTTTTTCTCTCCCGTTGGTTCCCATGCGTGGGCGGTGGACGTCCCGACATTGTCGTCTCGACGACCGTCACTGCGAACGAGGGAAGAAACCGCGGAGAACCGTGGATAATTTCAATTGTGCCTCCCGTAACAACTTGGTTGAAACACCATGGACTCCTTTCTCTGTCGCACAGGGAGAGAGGACAATATTTGTGTTTCCGTGCTCATGATAAATTAATCGAACGCCGGGGACAGTCTATTTTGAGAACAGCCGAGCAGTTCGAGGCGAACTCCAATTTTTCCAATTTCTCCAATTTTGTCAAAATTGTGTACGCAGGAAATGCGTAAAAATTGTACGCTGGTTTTGTTTTTTGCAAGATGAAGTTGAGGCAAGATGGTGGTACAAGCTGCACGATAATCTCTGTTTCGTATTTTCGATAGTTTATTGTTTGCCAATGTCGATCGTAAATGTACGCCTATCGTAATAAGATTAAATCTACGAGTGCCGACCTGTGACCGCGCTGAAAGTGACCATTTAATGTTAGCTTTATGACGGTAGCATGTCATAGCCGTGCTTAATGGCTCGCCATTTCTAGTGCGTGGGAAGCAATTTTTTTTTATTTTCCTGCCAAGGGTTTCGTACTTTCTAACGCGGCTACTTTATCGTTCGGTATGGCCTACCGTTGCGGTTCAGGAAGAAATCCTCGTAAAAATACCGGTTCCAGCCACTGGAGTTAATTGAGTTCGATGGTTTCCAGTAGCGAGTAATGGCTTACACATTGTGCGTTTCTATTCAATTGAAAATTCAGTTTCATTTCGCATCAAAGTTGTCTGAAGGAAACCTCGTTTCGCGAACAATCTGGAACAAATGATGGTATAACACGTTAAAATCTATTATAAAAGGACGTTTAAAATATTTCAAACAGAAATCAATTATTTCGCGTGGCCGATTCGAAGTGGCTAGTAAATTATTTCTTCGACTATCCTGCGAGCGACCTGTGCCCAGAAATTCGTTCAAACCGCTCGAATCCACGGAATCTCGCGGTACCGAAAATCCACCGGAACGAGAGACCCCAGCACCGAAAGGGACTTCATTCAAAGAACCGTCCACCGCGCGCAACTCCTCCGCGGCGGCCATAAATCTGTCCCACCGGCTCCCGTCACGAGTTCCAAGGATCCGTGCCCCGCCACGGGCCAGGTAGAAAAATTATTGCCCGCCGTCTAGAAGCGCGAGAGGAATCATACGCTGGTCCCAGGGCCCGAAAGGAGGCCGGCGCATTCAGCGGCAGTCCAAAGCGAAATTTATAACATCGCGCCGCGAGTAAATCCGCGCCCTTCTTACCCGCCTCCTTCCCCTCTGGCCATCCGCTCGCGCGGCTTTCCTCCCTCGGACCGTTTCACCGCTAGAATAAAGAACCCTGCGCCTTGTCTACAAGTGTGAGACAAGGGGGTCCCCGATATTGCCGCCTTATAATAAGACAGTATCGCATGAACGAACCGGCATTGACCACAGAGGGCGGTTCGAACAATGGGCTGAATATCCGCGAAGAGTATCCCCGCGCACACGTTGTCCGTTGCGTGTGGAACAAGAAAGGGCGCGCGGTGTCGTCTTCCCGTCTTCTTCCTTCCTGTTCGCTCGAGCTTCTGCCCGGGCAACCGGAGAGAAAGAGAGAGAGAGAGTGAGAGAGAGAGAGAGAGGGAGAGGGCAAAGAGAGCACAGGGCGTGGATGGAGGAGCAATGCACGCCATATATCAACATCGTACCGATAACGAGGTCCCCAGGAGGCTACCGGTCGTGGAAGACCGCCGACTAACTTTGGTCGCCGCACGAACCACGCAGCTCGGCCTCTCGGCTCGCTGCTGGTTGCTTCTTCTTTCTGGGACCCTGCTGCGGCCTCTCAGGCGGATGAAAAAGCGCGGTCGCGAACTGGGGAACGGTCCACGATAATTTACGGTAGCTCCACGCGAATTTCGGTTGGTTTCTTGGTGGATTATTCTTCGGGACTTGGAGATTTCTTCGCGGGATGCTCGGTGATTGGCGAGTTGAAAATAGCCCCGAGGGGGATGAAATGTATGTAATGGGTTGTAATTGATTTATGGTTATTGGAGAATCGGGTTTCGAAGGGTATTTTTCGTTGTTGCCCTCTTGTGAGATTCGGTTGAGTTTAATGAACGATAGACGAGGGTGGTATTTTGCGAATCTTTGCGGTTGCCGTGACTAAAAGGGTTGCTGCGGTTTAGATATCTTAGGATTCAGATAGAAATTTCAATAATTGTTGGCTTGGAATTACTGGACAATTCCAATTTCAGGAATTTATTTTCACTCGTTTCTTTAATAAAGATGACACGGTGGTTCAAGTGTAATTACCCGAGTCTTGTTACGAAATATTTGTCATATATTTACTTATTTGTACACGGCTTCAGATAAATAAAATTAAGAAAAATCAAGGATAGAGAAGAAAGAATATACCCGCACACGATTGTTCTCATTGAACAGAAAGGGAATCGCCGATTCCTTAAACCATAATTCCATTCAAGATGTTATTTAATATATGCACCATCGAGCAATCATGTTACTCACTCAAGTGCCATCGATCTCTAACGAATATTTACAAAATCTTCCACTCGGCATTAAATTTCCCAAGCGTTGCTTCGCGCCGTCAGAAAAACGCCGACGAAGAAAGGGAGATGGAACGCGGTGAACGCGGAGACGCGAGCACCGTGGCAAATGAATAATGCAGCAGGTCGACAAATTTATTAATTGCACGATGCGAATCCGCTGATATTCCCGTGAACATGCAAATCGAGCGGTGAGCATTATTGTCCGGCATTGTTCGCCGCCTCGTTCACGACCATATTGGACGCCAAGAGCGGCGTAGATCCGCCCGGCGAAAGCAAAGAAAACTGCGCCTCTTAAATTAGTTAGATAAGAGTTTTTTTAGCGCTGATCCGCCGCGCACTTGTAGCCAACTGGCGTGCAATTGCGCTGGCAGAATGCCCGCGGAGATAGCGCAGCTAAAAAGTTCTATTTATATCGTTGTTTCGAGCTACTTTCGTTCCCGCCGCTTTCCACCATGCTGCACACCATAATGCGCGAATCGTTCTCAGCCGGGGATCCGTTTGAACGTTCGCCAGGGGATTATATGGAGGAAATTGTTCGTAGGAATGGTTTATCGGCAGGAGTTTGGAAAACGAGGTATTGTCTTCGATTCTGCCGCACTTTTTAACCATAGTAACAATCGTCGTTCTCGCATGGCCTTTTACATTTCCTGACACGTCTTTCCTTTATACAACTATTCTTTCCCCTCTCGATGCTGGTTACATTACGTTGAAGTTGTCGAAGATCGAATTAGAAGCTTATTGGAGCAATTTCGAAAAATTTCGTAGACAACTCCGCTATCCCTTTCTTGCTTAATTCGTTGAAAGCGTCGGGCTTCGCGTTTTCTCATAAAAGTCGCGCGATTAACAAACTTGAAGCAACACACGAGTAAAATAATGCAACACGAAATGTACAATTTTCAACAATGAGGAAAATATCTAAAATCAACTAAAATCACGGTACAAATCAACACACCCATCCCTCCCCCAGGATTTTTCAATCCCTCACCCCGTTCGACGAACATATCCGAACATCGGTACCGAGAGGGTTGAACCATTCGCCGGGCCAAACATTCGCCGCGTCGGTGTAAAACTTGTCGCGACAACCGCCCGAACGTATCCGCCGTTCTCCCGCAATGAAATTTCGTAAAGGATAACATTTCAACGGTAGGCACTCCGCCCCGACGACAACTCTCGCGAGAGTACGTACCGGCGAGCGTGTACGAGCGGTTTCGCCGCGGACATTGTAGGGCTTATATGGCGATCCGGCATAAATCAAAGGGCTAATATACTGCTGGGCCCCCGGTAATGCAGCCGCCTTGGCGGAGGTCTTTTTATCGGCGGGGTAAGACAATACGCATTTACATACGCGCGGCGTTTAAGCTTTCCGCGCCACGCCACGCCACGCCACGCCACGCCACGCCACGAGCATATGGCAAGGCTTATTGGAGCGGAGGCCGCGGCGCGGCAGCGCGGCAATTACCGCGCTTCTGGCCGCCGGCCTCTTCGGGCCGCGCATCAAAGTGCCTGTCTCCGTTCCCCACCCTCCCCTTTTGCTTTCGTTTTTTTTTTTATTCTTCCCTTCACCAGCCCTCCACGGCTTGTTCCTCTGCCACCGCGAGAGGAGATGCGGAGATTGCGCTTATAGGGGTGAGTCCTCTTTTTGCGGAGATTCTTGTCTCCTGTTGGGCTCGTGGTTTCTTTGTTGCGAAACGGCCGGCGGGGTTGGTTTTGCCTCGTTCGATGCGGAGGACGTGGCGTGACGGTTACGGGGTGATTGATTGGACGAAATGATTAGTGCGCCGTGGAGGGTGGTTTGATGGGGTGTGTTTGGGATGGGGGTTGTCAGTGGTTCGAGTGTTTGCTGTTGGATTGCTTTCGTTGATGGTACGTTATGTTACGCGTTAGCATGTTTAAAAAGAGGGAATTAAAATATTACCCTCTAAGTATTGGAAAAATAATGAAATACCCTTCCAGCGATGATAGAACTGTACCAATCGTATCGAGCAACGCTGCGCCTCTCAATTATAAATCAATCATGAATTTATTGTATTATTCCCAAGGTAATCGAAGGACCTACAATTACAGTTCGTTAGGTTACCCCTTTGAAAAATTCCCACAACGAATTACCGATGCCCGTCGCGAAACAAATCCAGCCAAAACTACCCCCATCGCCGTTCAGTCCAATCCAACCAAAATCCCCACTGTTTTATCATAATTAACCGCAGTGGTCCTCAGTCGGCCAATTAAGAGAATCGATTAAAACCGAACAGCCGAAACAGAGGGAGTGGGTACTCACGACGGAGAGGAAGGGTAGTATGGGTATAAGTAGCAAGAACGCGTCCCATTCGTGAGGGTTAACGAACGTCCCTCTGCAACAGTATACCGATATAATACAGGGAGAAAGAATCAGAGAAACAGAGAGTAGAGAGAGAGAAAGAAAGAGATGGAGAGAGTAGAAAAGGAACTAAATGACGGCAAAGGACGAGGGCAGAGGGAAGGATTCGCGGTTACTGGGACCGTGTGGCTTGACGTAGAAGAATTTAGGAGCGACGGCGAGAGCAAAGGCCCAGTTCGCGAGCGGCCAGGCCCCTTTGAAGTCTAAAAACAATGGCATTGTCTCTTCAGTCTAGCGAAAGGCTGCGTCTCCCTCTTTTTCTCCTGCCTCCGCCCGACCGCCTCCACCTTCGCTTGGGCCTCTTCTGGGCCACGTGAAGCGTTTTAGATGTTTTTTCCGTTCGCGAGGAGAGGTCCCTCGGGCCGAAAGGCCGCGATCGGTAAGGGCAATCGGACCAATTTACATTTTTCATTTACATCGACCACAGGACACCGCACGGAGGCCGTGCTCGCGCACGAGGTATCCCAGTCACCCTACCGGGGCTTCCATCTGGCCTTGATTGAAGATGCTGACAGGCTTGGAAATAATGCTTCCTGGCGTTCGACGACATTTACCTCGGCCCGAGAGAAAATACTCCGCCGTCGTGGCTGTCCCTTCTCTTTTAGGGGAAGACATGTCTCGGTGTTTAATAAAGATTCTGGGTACACTTGGCGGGGATACCATGGCGGTTTTATTTCTGCTGTTGTAAAAGGGTTATAATGCGTGATTGTGTCTACATCGATCGCAGGGAGTTTGGAACGTCGAGGGGCCTCGCATCTGATCGCAATACGGTGACTGCGTTTCACTCGAAGGTATTCGAATCATTTCTTCGATTCGATTGGATGAAAACGGTATCTAGATATGGAATAAATAATTACTGGATGTAGAGAATATTGCTTATCGATAATGTGCCACTTGTTATCCTCGAGAACAGGGGTGTCATTGTTGAAAAAATTGAACCGCGACGTTTCTGTCCGACGTGAAACAATTCGTTACGCAGATGAACGAACATTTCTTCCCGCACGCATCTCGGTACAATTTATTAGCAACGTGCATTCAATGTTTTCTACAACCGTTCATAATCTTCTATGCGACCGGCGTGTCGTAACTCATTCAAGTGTCCCTGGGATACAGTAGCGACGCGGTCAACCCTCGTTTCCGTCCCCTTTTGACTTTTTAAGTGCGCCCCGGGCGAACAATAGACAACGTATCCGTGGGCCGTCCGATGAAACTTCTATACCGTGATTTGCATGTTTCGCTAAATTATGGAAAGCGAAATTCGTGGTGCACGGTGGGAGCGGCGCGCCGGTTCGCGTTTCAACGCAGATTGAAGAGCGAGGGATGGTTTCGAGGCAGAAACATCGGATCGTTATTTCGATTCCGGTCGCTTCCAGGAGAGAGAGGAATACAGGATTCGGCGTGTGTGTCCGTTGCGGTGGCCAACCGGAGGCTATTAGATCTCGTATAAGAGCGTTCTCCTTTTGTCGCGAGCGGAATTTATTCGTCTCGATTCGGCCCGGGGCCCCCTCTCGTCAAAAAAGAAGCCGACCTGTCCGGCTCCCGAGTTCCAGACGATGCCCCGCCGCCTTTCTAGCGTCTAGATCCGCCGACGATTTGAAATTCCCGATGCGACTCACGAACCCGACCCTGACTCCTTGATGACCGTTGTCACGCGTCGAAATCGTTTCGTTTCGCGCGAAATAGCCATGGCTGGCCGAGTACAGTGCAAGTAAGTAATACTTTAGGGGAGTAATGGTCGTTTTGATGGGAAAAATAGAGTAGAAGGATCGATGGGGTGCAATTTTTTTTTTTCTTTTCACCGACAAGCATTCCTTTTTGATCATTTTGCAGTATTGCTCGTTATATATTATTATTAATTAGTTATATATTATTGGTGAGTAAAATCGCGTAGAAAGTGGTGCGCTAGAGTTACACGAAAATTCTTGTACGGGCAGGTTCGAGTCGCGGTACCATCGAATGTCTCGAAACCGGATAAGAATGGAAGTAATTGGCCTATCCGAAACAATTCCTGGCATGCGAGTGCACCTGGTTTAATTGTGTATATTCCGCGTTGTCCGGTCTATCGCGATCCAATTAAGAAAGCGGTTCGTCTCGCCCCTTAAGGAACCGCAATTATCGAGTGCCGGGAACGGAAGTCAAATTGAGAAGTTCCAGCGGTAATATACGAACGCTCCTGAACACGCGTTTGATTTACACGCGCCGTGGTTTTGGGCTCGTTTTAATGAACGAGCCCCCTCTGCCTCGTCGTTTATTTTTCGCCGTCCCGTTGATTACTCGACTTAGTTTGATACAGCGCGCGTAGATGAATATACTTTGCGGGGCAAGACGAACGTTAAATTCGAGCCGGATGTTAATTACAAGCCCGCTTGGGCTTTTATCGGATAATTACAATTTACAATGACGGCGAGTAATTGTGATTGTTTTCTATCGATGATTTGTTACGCCGTATAACGACCGACGACACGGGATTAATTTTTAAAGTAAAGCCACTGTCACGGTAAATCAATTTTGACGACTTGTTCGAAAGTAATGCATCGGAGCTGTAGGTGTCCGGGGGGCGATCTCTATATGGCGGAGCAAGTTTTGCATGGCTCGAGAGCTGCAAATGAAGATTGGTCGAATAATAAATGACCAGCGGATACGTAATTTACTTATTCGCTCGTCTCCTTTCTATGCGCAACTTCTGCTTCGTTCGAATCGGTCCGGGCATAACGAGCACCGCGATGCAAATTTTCCATTAAATATTGTAATAAAATGTCGTTCGGTGCATTGCACCTCTTCTATTTAAATTCGCATGTTAATATTCACAGTATATACAGTGAATCGTTAAAAATGATTACCCTTCCATCCGAAGTTTCCTTGCTATCAATATTTCGGAACCGAAACCTTAAACTTAAAATTACATCGAGCTGTCCGTGAGTAATAAATATAACCAAAACGATTTTCCTACGTAATCCTCGCAAATACTCCACGCTTGAGATATTTATTTTCCTCGAGCTAAATATCATCCTAAATATTTAAGCTGAAATTATTTGCAAAGAGGAAACAACGAGCGAATCAATCTGAAAATTCGCCAGAGTTCCCCGGGAATGTTCTCCGAATCGAGAGAAATCGCCAAGGCTATCTGATCCCGCGATCACGCCGTGGTCCGGATTAAAAGTGGAGGGCGCGCAATTAACGAGCAGGTCGGGACGGAAGTCGATTTGAGAAATTCCGGTGGCCGTAGGGGGAGAGGGGCCAGTTGCAGCCACGATCGTATGAAATCGATTCGCATGGCCACGTACACAGATACGGTAGCACGAAAACATTTATCGGGCGACACGGGGCCCCGTGTGCCTGCCGTCCTTTTTATTGATCGTCGCAATTAAAAGAGCGCGTCTCATTAATTGCACCGCCGGCCCTTAATTAGGAATCATCAATTCGTAGAGCGACCGTGGTTACCTGCTAGCCAGTGGGTATGATTAACGAGAGAGACGGCGACTTTCAGCGGTTACACGCCGGTTTGGTCACGATAAATATCCATCTGTCGTCGTCGTTCGACGAAATCCTTCGTCTCGTGCGCGTACGATTTCGTTCCTTTATTTGTTATTTATTATTTCCTTCCATTTTTCCCTTCATTCTGTCGTATACAGTTGGTGGGAAAATTTTCCCGACGAAAATGCAGCCTCGTTGTGTCGTCGATGTTAAGGTTTTTTCTGTTAAATAACTGTAACATTTGTTGCGCGAGAACAGCTCGGATGTTGGACGACAAAGTAACGCGCTCGTTGACACCTTTGTCGGAATAATTTTATTCGTTTTGAGTTAAGGTGTGTGTTACGATTACTGTTTGCCTGGAAACTTTTGGTGGCCACTGTATACGCGTATGCTGTGTACCATTTGGTTGTTTGCCGTCTGTCGGTATTTTTTTTTAGTTACGCGCGTTGAAAAATCAACGAAAGCCACGAGAACGTCAACTCTGCGTGAGATCTCGCGTGTCGAATCGAATGCAGGAAACGCGGAGTGGTCGCTCGATTATGTGGAATCGTTTGGTCCTGATATTTATAGGAATTTGCACGTTGAAACATTTATTTTCACCGGTTCGATCGATACCTATTGGAAGCGAGAGATGTTTCAATTTTTTTTTTTGTTGCTTTTTTGTTCTTTGATTTCTTTCCTTAGACATTTTTTTATTTCTGCGCGTCTTGTTGCTCGGTTTTTTGCTCGAGGATGTATTTGGTATTCCATATGGGGTCGTTTTAATTATGGAGACACGGAAATTAATTAAGTTCGAGCACGCGGGAATGCAAATTCGTGTCGCGTTCGTCCTCCTATCGCCGGTAATTAATAACGCTGCTTATAGGTGGTTGTTGAATGTGCTTCTTAATCCTTGGGGTGGTTGTTAATTCGACTTGCCCATAGCTGGGTCCTGCTGGTAAGTGACAAATTTACTGCAAAAATTGATTAATAGTGTCGTGGAATTTTTACACCGAATGTGTATACAACGATATAATTTTTGTTCCTTCTAAATATTTCAATATTTTTGAACAATTGCATAGTTAATATTTAGCTCTATTTGAGGTAACACCGTCATCATCGAATGACAGAGCGATAGGCACCGTCGAGAGTGCACGCAGCTAATTCTACTTAACAGTAGATTCTACATAATACGTCTGACCACGAGCGGACCTTGACTACTTTCTCACTCCAGAACGGAAGTTCAATAATAGCTCCAGTGGAATCATTGAAACGTGGGCATAATCACGTTTGGAAATTTACTAATACACATTTATTGCTCGCAAAATTATATATTATTTAATCTCCCGGTGTTTGTATAATAATATTAATTTTCCATAAACGTAACTTATATTTACTCCGTAGTTTACTTCTTTCCACTAAATATTCAGTACACATTTCACTAATATTTCTTTATCTTCTATTTGACAAAAACAAAAACACATTTCTGTAACCGTATTCAGAATCCAATTTACCCCGCGTGTTGAGCACACAATGATTGCACGTTTGTCTAGCAATTTATACGTTCCTCGTCGAGTGCGCTGCGACGACGAGAAATATCAACGAAAATCACCAGCCGAAAAATTCCTCTTTCGCCCGCGAAACGACGCAAGCGTATCTCCCCGAAAGAAATCCCCAAGGATTAAGCCGTTCCCGTCTTCGCCGTTCCCCGACGTCCACGTCCACGGTGGCGTGGGCTGGCCACCGCGATTAAGGCTTATTCAGAATTTAATCTGCACGGGGAATCTGTGCGTCCACGTTTAGAGAGTCGCGCGAGCCCGCTCGAACGGGCTCGTAGAAACGATCGAATCGGTCACGTCGCGACTTCCCAGCCGCGCGATGCGTGAGCCACGATGACCTTTGTCCAAAAGCTTCGGCGAAACGCGGCCGGATCATCGTCTTCTTAACCCTTCGCCTGCACGTGCACCGCGTACGTGTTGCCTCGTTCCTGCACGCGCGGCATCGATCCGACGCGACGTATTTCTTTGCAACACTTGGCGTTCCACTTTTGCAATATCGAGGAGCTGTCTAAAAGGCGAATACGAAGCACGCATCATTCTCGCCGGGTTACGTAAAGACGGCTCGCGGATGGACGACCTTTAAACGCGACACGTGCGCCTCGGAATCGGACGATTTCGATCGACAACAGGCAATAAAGGAACGATCGTAAACCGATTTCGATTGCGTCGTTGTCGATAGAATCGAGCCCGCGAGATCGTCTAGCTGTTCGCCCGGAGTACGTATCGAGAAATGTTGTCCCGGTTGCTGGAAAATTGGGTTCACGACTTCGCCGCGCGGGGATCAGCGCTTGATTGTGGATCGCCTGGGGGGGGGGGGGGGGGGGGAATATTGCGTTGATCGGCTGACGGACGAGGGCGACGAGAAGGATGCGGTTTTTTTTATTATTAAGTAATTGTTAAGTTCACTCGCGGTCTTAAGTCGGATACGCTTGTTACTGTTCATTTTGGTTACGCCGTCTCGCGGCGAAACGCGAGCCGCATTTTAATTGCGCGATTAAACTCTTGAAATTTTATTTTGAGATGGAAGGAGTCTGCGTCTTTGTTTGGAGACACGACAGGTGCAGTCGGTGCCGAGATAATTGTCATGCGAAAGGCGTGGTCGTGAGAGGAATGAAAATTCTATGATACGGTTCCGTTTTCTTTACCAAATTTGTAACTCATTTAATCACTCAGTTGGACACTTTAAATAATTACCTTGAAATTGTATTTGATAATGAAATTAATAATAAAGCGTTACATTCTATCCACCGAATAGTTGCTTAAAATTATCGCGCACGTTTTCACGCAGCTATTAGCACCTTATCGAACTATCGCGAGAAACCAGAATTTATATTACGCGATCACTGTTTCATTCACGGCAAAACGTATAAAACGAGCGACGTCGAAAATAGATGCAACGTAACCGCGACCAGTAAAGAGGCGATCCATTCAAATAGACAGAACCATAAAGATACATCTAATCGGAATCGATTGACGTGTCGATTTGTAATTCAAGGAAAATCGGACACTGGTGGGGGGGGGGGGGGGGGGGCCAGCGAAATATGAATGCAGCTGGTTGCGCGCAGATAATAATTGGCCCACGTTTCTTGTCGCAACGTGAAATTTCGTTACGTCCAAGGCGGTCTGTCTGCTCGCGGTACCGATGCAGGGGTCATGGTTCAGAGGTCCGATGCGGGTCTTCCGCACACATCCATATTAAGTGGCTCACTTTCGTGCGCGCAGCTGGACACTGAAACGCTCTTAAAACGAGCGGATACAGAAGCGCGCACGCTGTCGCCGCGCGACACGGCCCTGATCCCGCTCTGATCGTTGCAAATATATCGTGTATCCTAACCGAGATGTTTCGCGTAAAACAAGGCGAAGCTTCTTCGGACTCTCTGCGCCGTTTATCTCGGTATTCCTTCTCGCGATAGTTCGAACGTGGTCCAGATCTTTTATTCCGACTTGTTGGGTTTGTGACGTACGGTTCGGGTTGCGTAACAGTGTCGCGTGTGCCGTGAAATTCAAAGGTGATTCTGTGCGCTCCATTAACATGTAGCAGTTTTGTGATGCGTCATTCCGTTTCACTTTTCCCCTGTGGTCGTGTGAGATCGAAATTGTGATTTCGTGTGCCTCCGTGACGCGTGTTCCGAGTGAAGCATGCTTCCAGGTTTCGAATTTTCCGGTTGCAGCATATACATATTCTGGAATTATTGAGCCGTTTGCTGTATCATTCTTTTGTTTGTTCACTTCTTTGAGCATGGCTTGGATGTAAAGAATGTAATAGTTTGCCACTAGTATGTGAAGATTGTTGTCTGTATTTAAAGAAAAGGTCTGATAAATAAATTATGAAAAATTATAAATAGACGGACAAAGGGATACGATATGATTTATCCACCTGTTAGTAGCCGTTGGTTAAAGTTACGAGAATTACGGAATTCAGAAATTTGAACGCCGATTTAAATCATCGTATCACTAATTGACAAAGTGGAATACATTTGCATCAAGTTGTAACACATTTTACGTATGCCATACAGAGGCAAGTTCTCGCGTATTACAATGCGTGTCGTCGTGTTACGATTATTGTTATAAATGTTTTTCCAGTTTCTAGTTCGAATTTCTGTGTGCATTTTACTTGGTATCAAACGCAAGCACGGAGGACAATGTTCCTTCTTCGAATTTTCTGTAATTAGAACGTCATTCTTATAGCTCAGTAGGTTTTACGGTTCGAGCGTATCAGACACCGTAATCGCCTGTATTGTTCATCGCTTCTGTTTTTAATTATTAATTTCTATTATATGCGTGGCAGCATTAAATGAATTCACACATATTTGTGTGTGCCTTATGATCTTTGAATGAATCTATTAATAATAAGTTCATTTACGGCAGCGGATTTCGCGAACTCTGGGTCACTCGCGTTTGGTGTCCCGACGAATTAATAAAGACTTAATATCTTCAACGAAATATTTCACGTTTCCTGAACTGATTTATCACTATTGTTTACACGTCTGCAACGATAGCGGAGTTACGTAAAAATTTCTATCGAATTTGTAATGCAATTTACAAGTATGGATGTTGAAAAATATGATGAAATAAATTTAAGAAATTGACCGCTTAATAAATGATACGATATCTGGAAATATTTCTCGCAGCTATTTACATTGCTCCACATTGCTCGTTTGCCTTTAAAGCTCGGCCTTCCAGCAGAAGAAACAAAGATCGCGTTCAGTCATTTTTCCAGAAGCCAGGTATCTCACGGCGCGCAGCCGCACGGAAAAAAGAAACACAGTCACGAAGGGAAGAAGAAACTCGGCTGTATCTTCATTCGCCTCGCCGCGTTTAACTCTTTCCTCGGATACGTGCATCCGCCCTTACATACGCCCCTCCTTCGCGGGACGGTTTAACAAATACGTCATATTTTTCAACCGAATCGAAGCTCGTCGAAAAATTATCGAATCGTTCGTACAATTTCCTCCACTCCCAATTACAAATACAAACAATTTAAACGAATACAGCCTCGAAACGTACGGAGCGGGATGTTCAAATATCTCACGCGCAACTGAAATACATAAGGAATCGGCATTAAAGAACCACAGCAGTCCGCGAACAATGATCACCCCGTCGAGCCAGCAGCTTCGTCGAGATAAAATAATCCCCGCCACGAATCCCCGTATAATCACTGTCCATTCGAGCTACCCGAAAACATACCGCGGGATCGCCCCCCTACGCCACCATCAAAATGACATTCCCGCAGTAACGCGCCGCTCATAATACCCGAGGAAGGAAAGAAAATCCAGGCACGAGACGGCGACGCGTACGGCGGCGTCGAAACGGCACAGAAGGAGCCGCGGGAGAGATGCGAACGCGGTGGAAGAAAGAACAAGCTAAAAGAGGGGCGGAGAGGAGGGAGCGGCGGGTCGACCGGGTCGGAGGGATCGAGAGGGTCAGAGGTCACGGGTCGTACGGCATAGCCCTGACCTTCGACCTTATCCCCTTCCAGCTCTTCTCGGGACCCCGCACAGACCCCTACCAGCCGTACCTAGAACTCGCCTCTACTTCGTGTTCGACTCTGCTTCGAGACTCGCGTTGCATTCACAGTGTCGTCTCGTGTTTCGCGGGGAAAAAGAAAAAAATTCCGCCGGTGTCTCTCGTTTCCGACCGGGGGAACGACGCGAAACACTCGGGACGATAATGGGGCGGAAAAAAATTACACGCGTTACATTGTCTTTACGTTCGACGGTGAATTAACCCTTTCGCGGACCGCCTGTACCTATGTATCGGGCTGTACGGCGAGGCTGCGATTATAAATACACACGTGCACGGTACGGTTCAGTCGGAGCGCTTAATGGGAGTTGGTGTGCGAGTGCGGAGCTGGTTGTGAACGGTGTGCAACGGTGTGCAGTGCAGCCCTGTGACACGGTGTAACGACGCATCGATTTGATCTTTACAACGAGCCACCATGCCGATGGTGGCTCGTTGTTCGTGGCGTGCGACCGCGTTCGCTTGGATACGCGTGTTCGCCTTCGTTGCTTCTTTGTGTCACGCGGCCTCGTCTCGAACGGATGGTGAATTGATTTTGGCTGATTGCTTCGGACGTGGTTTGAGGATGGCTGATTGCGGGGGCGGGGTATGGACGCGGAGGACGCACGAGGTGGTTGAACTTCGGAGGATGCGCGTGTTTTGCTCGTTTTCGGGTCGAAAGATTCTTTTCTCGGGTAGCGTATGAATGTTCTTTCGGCGGAGGTGGTTAACGTTTGATCGCGGCACTGTTGCGCGATTGTGGGAGTGAGATGAGCGTACATGTATTTTTCAATTCGAGTTTGGGCCGCTGGTTTTTGATATTATCGGTTTCATTCGTATCTGCTTGCTTTCGTGAATGATTTCTTTTGATAGGCACGACATTCGTGTCGATGTTTTCATTTAGTTGAGTGCCCCTTTGAATATCGAGGTTCTTGGTCTTCATTTTATCGCATTGCTGATTAATGATAATATTCATCCACGTGGGATAGACTTCAGCAGAAATGCAATAATTTCAGAAATTATTCTCCACGAATTCTTCGACCAAATATGCAGAGAAACGATTGCTCCAATCTTCTCTATTATGTATGATTGTTAATCCACTTTATTCAAGTATATCTATGCGCAATTAATGACACGTCGAATGTTCGAGTATTTAGACGTTTCTGAACGTCTGCTCGGAGAAAATTTCGTCCGATTCGCCGTTTTAACTGGCGTTTCGCGATGAAATGTCACAGTCGACGCTGGCGAGAATTGCCGGTCGGTCGGCTTTCGATTCGATTTATAAATTACCGGTGAAATTGTCGTCCAATGCTCGTCGATGGTGTCTGTTAAACGCATGGACAAACGTTGCTCGTAAATCGGCGTTAGTACCTACCTAGTAACGTTACTCCAGATGCAGTGCTTTCTCTTTGAGCGCGAGTGTCGCGCATTACAGTCAGCATGATGAATGTAATGACAATAAATTATTCTGGATATCGGTTGTAAAGCCGCTTTATCGTGGGACAAGTACGTAACCGTGACGATCATTAAGAAAGAAGTCGACTTGAAGTGCTGGAAAATTGTTTCTTCCTCGAGCGCTTAACGCGACAAATTGTTTTGCGACAAATATTTCGTACATTTTCCCACACTGCTCTAGGAACGTACGTTTCTTTAACGTTACTAATTAACGAGGATATAATTCTCAAATCGAATCACGTTCGGAAAGTAAATTTAAAAGGTAGAAGAAAAGTTCCATTGCCGCCGGCACTTAATATATTCGTAACTTCGCTTTACGAGCATCGATTATTTAAAAATCACCACGCCGCAGAATATTGAACTGCCAAGGAAATTTGCCCGCGTTATCTTCATCGTTTAAAGCAACGCAAGCAAAACGGCCGCACAATTTTCTATCCAAGCTTCATCGCCGAGCGTTGCATTCAAATTTACAGCATGCCCGATCGTCCCGATAATCCGACGCATCGCTACGAACATCTTCGCTCCCTGGAAAGTGGATTACACCTCTAATTGCACGCGTAAATGACTATATCGCGTAATCGTAAATAAACTGCGGCTGATGAATAATCGTGGAGACTATTCAGGTGTACGATTAATACCGTTATCTGGCAGGTAGCAAGTGGCCACGTGCAGCCGTCGTAAACCGATCTTAGATATCCGCACCTTGCACGCCGAAATATCTCCATGAAGACTCGCAGGAACCCAAAAGCCATACGCGCAACAACGTTTTTCAAACGATCTTTGAAATCTCGCCCGCCTACTGCTCCGCCAATATCGTAAATCTGTGCGAAGAAGTCGGGTTATCCAGAAAAGGTCAACATCTCTGGCTACTCTTGTCGTTGAATAAGTAGACAAGGAACATTGTCTGTGGTTACGAAGTGAATCGTCACGTTGATTGCACGCGCGAGCCAGTCTCTAATGCAAACACGGATATGTGTGCGTAGATGCGTAGGTATCGTAGGCTACACGTGGCTCGGAAACAACCTTAGAGCACGGTTTGTTAGCGGAGATCCTCTTCTTCTTTTACCTCTATGATATTGACCCCGCGTGGGCGCAGGCCACGCGTCGCTAATTACGAGCAATCAGCTGCAGCTCAATCCAGCCTCCAAAGGGCAATGGGAGAAAGTGATTAGGGGATTTGCTGGTTGCATTAATTGGCCGACGTTTTTATAAAATAAAGTTGGAATCATCGGATGGCGATAAATTGTGATCGATATTGATGTATATTCGAGAGATATTTTTCCTTGACATTTTGAATTATTCTCTTTTTACGAGGGAAAAGAGCTTTCTTCGTAGAGAAAGCTTCAAGATTAATAGGGCTTAACGATTTGGAAAGATTTCACAGCGATCCGGAATGAATTTTTCTTGATATGGAGATTGTTTTCTATTTGCAAGTAGGTCTGCAATTTTGTGCAACAACAGTGGAGCAAAGTGATAAAAGTTCGCGGCGCAACTTGCCCAGTTCTCGTGGAGATTTTTAGTGGCGTTAAAAGGAGGACGGCCGTCCGGAGATTTTTATTGCGAATTCCTGATTCGTCGCACGTTCCATTATTCCTATTGCCGGTGCCAAAAAATGTAGGTCGGGTGCTAAAGAATGATTCGAACTCGCAGCTGACCTATCGCAGGACTGCAATTATTTTCCCAAACAGTACGCTCCGCTTTTAAAACGGAAAACCTCTCTCCAAACTTCCTCCATGAATAACTCCTACGAGATCCATCGATCTGCCGTGAAACGACAAAATTAATAACCAAGGGAAAGTTGATTCGAAATTTCATTATCAAACGGCGACTTTTGCTGAAAACGCTTGCACCTACATCGTGCACCCCCATACCAGAACACCCTCCCCACTTTTATCGAACACTGCAAAGCCATCCGTGAGAAAATTTATCCAGCAATTGTTGCCACGGGACATCCGACTCGAGCTTGAACGCCAACTTATGCATCCAAGTCTGCACCGCTGGCATCGCGGACGTAATAAAAATTCCAATAAATATCCAACTATATGCCGGTAGCGAAACAGGAAAGGCAGCGTGTGCCAGCCGGAGAGGAAGTTCGTATCGCCTCGCCACGTAGGATCTGGTTTTATCATCGTCGGGCCCCTACCAACGCCGCCTCCTGAACCTCCACCACCTTCGCCGAGGTCCGCCCACAACGCGTGCTCTTTCGTTCTCCTCGCTCCATCCCCGCAAACTCCCACGCCACGTGCTTGTTCTTCTCGATGCGATGGTGTGTTCCTTTTGGTCCACCAGGAAGCCTCGAATTCTCCATCCATCACGGGCAACTATCGCAGCGTAACGAGTTGCTCTCCATTCACGACCCTTCCCTTCGAGGCAACGGCCTGCTTCGGGTTCAAGGGGGTCGCGTTTCATTTTCTAGACGATTGCGAGGCAGGCGCGTCGAAGCGGAGACGAAAGGGGCCCGTCTCGAAGTAACAACGCCGATAAATAATGGGAATGTTCCGTGGAAACGGTGCACGACCGATTTTGGTAAAGTTCAAGGGTTAACGGAGAGGCGGTAGGTGGGAATAACATTGAGAGGATTTATTTCGTTAAGTATGGCGAAGGAATTTGTTGTTCGCGTGACAAATCGTTTCGCGTTTATTCGCTTCGTACGAAGCCGAGCAATTCCACGTCCCATCGTTTCAAGATACAAAACGCACGGCCGCGGATCGTTTCAACCGACCGCGCCGATTTCTCGAAACGTCTAATCTTCCGGACAGGAGGGGCCATTACGGTCTATTCTACTAACGCGAAAAACAGTAGCCCGTTCTGCATTGCGGGGAGCAACGACACGCCTCGTCTGCTGGGCGAACAGGCCGCCTTGCAAAGCGAACTATCGGCTGAATCGCGCGAAATACTACGGTTACGACGTGTTTTATGATCCGCGGGTAAGTGCGCGTTCGTTTCTAGCGGCAAAGTGGCAAAACCATCGTGATAAAAGAACGTGGCCGTAGGAAACGCCGATGGACGCTGAATGTTGCGTTCTGGCCGAGGCGCGGATGGAAAATCCGCGTCGTCTTTCCGTTTGAATGTCCGCGTCCTTTCTCTTGGAAAATAGTTGCACGCAAGTGTGTAGAATGTTTCAGTAACTGTTTCCGATATTTCGTGCGAGAATCGTGCACGATCAGCCGCGTTTGAATCGGCGGAAAATGAGAGAATGAAACGGTAGGGTGCAAGTGAAGGTGATAGGAGAATGTATGGCTGGAAGGTTTTAACAATTGAAGTATGGATTTTTGTGAAGAATTTATGGAGCGAATGGAAGGCGAGGATTTATTTAAATAATTACTATTTTATTCGTATCAACGCAGGGCTGAACAAATGTTTAAGAACAAATGTTTGAAATTTTAAATCATTCTTTGCAACTTGAACGATCAACCTCAATTTATTGACTGTGGAATTTCGAAGTGACTGCAAAAGCGCAATATCGCTCTCACATTGTAAACTCTCAACAGTGATACAGTGTTCGGGCTATCGAATTTATATCGCTGAACATGTCAGCCTGATATAAATGAATGATACTGACAGATAGTCTTAAAGAAAAAGTTACCGCAATGTTCAGCCTTGATTGGGGTTTCCACTTCATGCCAGAAGAATATGGAGGTAAGACGATCTATCTTCGACATGAAATCATCGAGCAATATCGAAATTGAAAGAGCGTCGCGACGCTCTCAAAATTGTACAGAATTCTCCCTGACGAAGAAGTAACATCGCCCAGTAGAAAATTAGTATCGCGAAATAATTCCAGCGAGAACAGTACGACCCAGTGCTCAATAAAAATAACTATAAACGTGTAACGAGATGCAGTAACCCATTCTCGAAACGTAGCAAGATATTTTTCGCCCTGCGTTAATGCAAAATTTATACACACAAGTAAAGAGGAGCGGACTCGTCGTCGAGTTCTTAACTATGAATTTACGACTTCATACGTCGGTGGTCCGACGATTCTAGCCGTTGAAACACCAAGAAAACCAATAATCGGGCAGTTTCATTGGCTTGCTGCTCGCACGAAGTAACCCCATGCTGCGCGTTCGCTGAGGCGACCAGCTTCCAATCCGCTCGAGCGCGTGGACGAAGAAAAAGTCACGTCCGAAGCAAGGAAAGCGCAGTAGCCAAGTGTCCTGCTGCGAAGTTTTCTCGTTTTGAACGTTTTGACGTGGCTCGACGTGGCTCGACGTGCCGGCCTGCCAACGTTCGAATAACGTGGAATAATGCATTCTTCCGAGTACGGGCCAATTAAATCGATCAGCAACGACAGCATCGATTTCATTACGCCAGTCCGTTGATTTAATTGGCGTACAGCTGCCCGTCATTCGCCTATTCAACTTTCGAAAGAAACTTATTAACAGAATTCTACATGTCATTCGTACGAAACTGACGAATTGGTCGAAACAAATTCTTGTCCTGTCCAATCTTTCAAATTTTCCTAATCGAACCCGTCGCGGTATCTAGATTCTCTTCAACCTGTTGTCTCGTCCCTTCTTACAACTACGAACGTTTAGTTACCAGAAATATTCTTTTATCGCGGCTGCTCGCATTTTATTGAATCCAGATCGGGCTGCCCTGTCCTGTCGTCAACATTTTGTTACAAGCTCGTCGAGGAACGTCTGACATTTTGGCGCACGGTGCGTTCGAAATGGCCTGTCTCCTGTCGATTCATCAACATACTTCAAATCGAGAAAGCGTTCGCGATCAGTCGCGCGATCGTCGAGGCTGTATTAGTTAACCTTGTCAGATAGGTAGATAGCTACCATCTCGCCGGTCGTGCATGCTAAGTAGCAACTTCGTGGGTGGTACTGTCGACCACCACCTACGGTTTGCAGTTGCGGAGCACGTGGTATTCGCCGATCGATCGATCGATACGCGTTCCATCCCCGAGTGATTGGAATTGCTACCCCCTCTAGCGCGGTACAGATTGTCGAGCAGAACGGTCGATGGCTTCTTTGATCTTGATCCTCCGCTTGGAGAGAGCACTTCTCCCGACGTGTTGGACGCTCTTGTTCTCGTAGAAATTGTTCCCGAGATTTTCTTCTTACCTCGTCGAGACGTGCCGTCGATCGAGTCGACGCGAATGCTTTATCGAAGTTATCTCGGTTGTTTCAGATGTTCATTTAAATTGTCTGTTCGAAAGATATGTTTGAAGAGTGTCGATGGTCTCGACGTCTTCCTGCCCATATAATTATTAGGCTGATTGAAATGTATTTTCGATGAAATTTAATTCAGTACACGGTTCTCGAATTCAATTAATTCAAACCAATTATCGCATTATTCCCCCTTTAAATATTCCACTGAACTACGCAATAATCCTCACGATCCTACGACATTCGCCTACAGTACAATTAAAAAAAGGATTCAATCGTCTCGACTGATTTCATGCATTAGAAGAATTTATGCGCACCGATACAATTCTATTAAAACACACACGGGCGTGCACGTACACGTGCACATCGCCAAGCATCCACTCTACATTGTTAAACAATGAAACATAGATCCTACAGATCTCGATCGAATCTCCTCGTTCGATTTGATTAAAATCTTTCCATTGAGCTCATGCGAGTCCCCGAGTCGGACATCTAGGGCGGTCCCTTTAACGACAGCAGCAGAGAAAGGGTTGCGTCGTGTGTGGTGCCTGCCATCTGCATTTGTTCGATTCTACCGTTTATTCGCCCCGCCATCGATCCTTCGATCTAACGATCCGCTCGCTTTTTGTTGCAGGTTCGGAGAAGAACGGATTTCCTGATGCCGGTGCTTCCTTCGCGTGTCAATTTGGTAAGCGACGTAAACGATTTCCCTTTTTTTTTTCTTTATCCCTCGATTCCCCGCTTTAATGGTTAAATTTAACCCAGCGCTTTTTGCCATTTTGATTTATTACGCCGCCCTTAATTATCGTGTCGCTGTGAACTAATAACGTTTCTAAGGATGCCACTACGATAGTTTAATAATTATATTCATTTGCTCTGATTGTGTTTCGTAATTACGGGTAATAAAATTTGTAATGGCCCGTTTTTCCGCATCCTACGCGGCGGCAGAATTGATGCGAGACCGTTGAATAACGAGAATAACGAAGGTTAGCGAGCGGTGGTTGGTTTTGCTAAAATTGGAAATATCAAGCGAGCATAAAATGCCGTTTGTAATGGCAGGATGTCGTAATGGAAGGTTGAGCGTTGTTTGTTGGTGGCGGGCCCGTCGATGATTCTTCAAACAAGCAACTGGAATATATTCAAGAAGGATGCGCTGATAAACGGTCGGGCGTATTTATTCGCGCGTTCGAAATTAAATTAGACATCAATTTTCCGATAAAATTCAAACAATTCGCACTGTCCCCGAAAAGTCAACACTGCTTCGGATTATATCGATTCTTTTCTCGTGGCACTACGAAAGTAGCGCAAGCCTCGATAATTCCGTCGAGATCCATCTGAAAACTTCTGAAAAGAATAATTCGACACCGCACGTTAAGGGTATGGCTGTTGAATTGCCACGCGGTATCACCATAATCGAAACGTCATTCCCAAACGATAAAGGGTTCACTTTTCGTGGTTAATTGCGCGTAACGGAGCCACGTATACCTAATAAAGCGGCCAAAATACCCGAGGACGAAAGCGTATCGATCTCGGGACGATGGTCGCGGTCGATGCGTAGCGAAACGATTAGGGTTTAGCGATTATTCGCGGTCCTACGTCGAAGTTAACCGGTCGTAGGAGTAATAACGGTCGGCAATCTGGCCCGGCAATCAATGAGTACGTGTTTATGTAAATTGAACGAGCCACGACACGGACCACGCGAGCAACTTTTCCTACACGCCCGTGGCCTGCGCCGGCCGAGGGTTGGAATGCTTTGTTATCTCACGAGGAAGACGATATGTCCGGCTGCACGCAAGCATTCTCGCCTCCTGGCTCCTTCGAATGACGGATTTCGATGTCCTTTTCGGGCCACTTCTTTCCTTGCCGTATTATCTCGAATCTTTGGCCGCTTTAATTGGACAGATATAATTTCATTTTGCGTTCGTGCGTTCCGCGTGTCGTAATTTTTTCATTCGCTACCAGTACTTCTTGCACGGTAAAACAATGGAGAGTAGGAACTGAACGATTGTCCGAAAATAATTTGGAAAATGGAAAATTACCTGTTCTTATTCATTTTCAATGTACCATTCGAACGATCGATGCTCAATTATCTTCGCTTTTAGATACGTTTAGATACGATGTAAGATACGGTACGCTTAAAAATTCCGCACGTGGATTAACCGAGAATTCAAGCCTTCTAGCACTACAGACCAATGACAAATCAATAAAAAAACCACCCGCTAAAAGGTACGAAAATTTCCCACGCGACCCTCGACGTCGTCCCAATCGTAAAGCAACTGGAACAAGAATAAACGGGCCCGGGATTGAGCAATGAAGCATCGTTTTATGCGCACGGCCGACAGTGATCGTCAAGTCGGGCAGAAAAATCGCGTCTCAATGTAACCGCGCGCGGCTGACAAATCCCCGCCAGTTGTAACTCTTCGTGATCGACGATTATCCGCGGTAAATTGCACAGTCTCTTGCCACGAAAGGGGCCCGTCGTTGCACCGCGAGGCAGATGTAAAGCAGAATAATTGTAGTCGTTACTTTGTTAAACAGGGTTTCGCCACCGTTTCCATCCCCCTCCCTGCCCCGGCGCTGACGTACGCGCGACGCTATAAAATTTTTAGTGCTCGCCGGGTTCGCAACACGCGTGTCCCTTGCCCGCGTCGCTCGGCCGTCGTTAACGACGCGAAATTGCGGCGATGCAGCGTTTGTTTGCCGTGGCCGGCCACCATTCGACCGTACGCGCGTCCGTTTCACGAGAACGAACTGCAACGACCGTTCGCGATAATGACAGGTATGCTAGAACGAACGTCACCGTCGCGGTAGCCGTACCATTTCCTCGCTTTTTCGTTTATTTTTCCTTCGATTTCGCTGCTTTCTCTCCCCCGCCCTCGCGAGGCGATCGTCGGACGGGGTACATGCCCTCCCCCGGGATTTATCGACGCGTCCACTCCGTCCGATTTATGGAAAGTCCGCGTTTGGCGAACGTCGCGACGCGACGCGACGCGACTCGACGCGACTCGACGGAGTTATCGATAGTCGCGTCGATGGCTCCGACTTTTTGGCGTCGCTGAACATCGACGCCGTGGGACGGGGGTGATTTATGAAAGTGGCGGTTCGATACACCGCGCCCGTGGCGATTCATCGGAAGTCGTCGCGTCGACCGGTGCCGCTGTTCGCGGTTCAATGGTCGAATAGGATATTTTCAGGACGATAATGGCACCGGTGGGAACGGGTAATGTTGCGGGCACGGATTACATTTACGCGGGGTCGTAATGAGATATTGATGGGGAAGGATCGATGTATCGACGAGAGAATAGGGTACAATTTGTAAAAATACATCCGCGACCGGTAAACAATTGACTCCCAATCGTGCCGAATATTTAACAGCACTCTGAAATTTTACAGAAGCTGCCAAAGTTTCAACGATCAGCGTTCAACTCTTTCGTTCTTTTTTTCGTTCGTTTCGCTGAACTTGTCCACTTTTGTAAAGCAAACGCGGCCGCGTTCCAATAGTTCCGCGAGGTCGCACGCAGAGTTCGCATTGTAGTAACCGTAACCAGACGCAATGGAATAGCATGGTCGTTCGTCGAATGGGAGCCGCAGAGGCCGATCAATTATGCCGGTCGATTCCAGGCCACGAAATGTCAAGGCTCCACCTCGATGGAATTCTAAGCCGGCCTCATCCTCGGCGTTCGAACTCGAACCTGATACGTGCGTGCTCGTGACACGGGAGTCATTGATAATGATGCGCCGGCCGATCGTCCACGGGAATATCGATTCAATCAGCTCCTTTTCTAACGAGCACAGCACGGCAGTCCTCGAATAATGGGATAGCAGTTCCATTACGGACGGATTAAACACGACCGAAATGATTTGGGTATTATGAATAGGAATTGGAGAATTGAACGATTGAACCACTAATGGAATTATTTATCGTCGACATATGTTTGATAATTGAACACAGTTTGCTAGCGCAGGAGTTTAATTTAACGCGAAGTGTATCTACCGTTCGACGCTGGAATTATCGAGCAAGTCGATCCGACTTGTGTCAGATCTTTTTTTGCATCTTTTACTTATCGTTGTAGCAATTTATGATGACGTTTAATATGACAGAGTGACAATTGTATATCTCTATTAAATGTCCATTCAACGGCTGTCGTCTATCGATAGTACTGGCGTTGATTCATCGTCGCCAATAAAAATTCATAAAGCGAACGAAATTTTCAAATCTTCGCCATTCGGTACACTTTAAACAGGTCCCAATAAATCCGTTTCCACCCGAATTTCATCCGAACGTAAATTCACCGCGCCCTAGCCGCCGTTTCTCAAGCCATAACAACAAATCTTTAAAAACCGTCGCACAAGCTGTGCAATTCACTTAAATCCCACCCCGTCGTCGCGCGAGGTCCGTCAAAATTTTAATTCGCCAAACCCTTGCCCACCCGACTTGCCGCCCCACGAAATTAACCACCTCCGATATCGCGTCCGTTCCATAGATTATAATGCACGCAGCAACGGCTCGCCGTTGCCAGCACCGGAGCAACTTGGCCGGCGCGAGCCTCTCGGTCAGCGTCACGTTCAACGCGATGATGTCCGCTCGGTGCAAAAGGCGAGGCCAAATGCAAGTACTCGCACGTACGCACACGCGTGCGCCAAAGTATAATAAACATAATCGCGGTAGCACGATGAGAGGAGGCCTTGGCAGTCTCCCTTCGGTCGTGGCCGGCACGCCTACCGCTACTACCATCGTGCCGAGCAAAGAGAAAATACTGGCGTGGCAATCAACGGTTTTACACCTGAGCGTCTACACGTAGGTCGGAGGCGGCCTGTGGAAGCAAGCCCAAGAGGTTAAGGAAAGGACGGAGAAAGGGGACCAGATATCTCCGCTTCTCCTTTTCCTTTCTTCTCCCCCTTCGTCCTCTTCCTCTGCTTCTTCTTCTGCTTCCTCTTCTTCTTCTTCTTCCTCCTCCTCCTCTTCTTGTTCTTCTTCTTCTTCTTCTTCTTCTTTTGCCGATGCCGTTGTTGCTTCCGAGCAACTTGCTCCTCACCTGGACTTGTGCATCGACTCGATAGGGCCGTGCACGATCCACACCGACCCACCCTGAAGGATTATCGACGGCGAATCTTTCGATACGCTCCCGTTGCCCCGACGGCTCCCGTTGCACGTCCCGGATCGATCCTGGCCGTGGTGTCCTGTTTGTTCGGCTCTGATACTGTTTCGAGGTAACGGGTTTGCGGGTAGTCTTATCTGCCGGTACCCCGAGATCTGATGATCGATTGGAAGGATAGGACGCTTGGTCCACTTGTGCTTTATCTGGGCGGGGCTGATCTTTTCGGCGGCAGAGTGCTGCGGGACGGGGTGGTCGAGTTCAGAAGGTCAGGATCGATAGCTGCAGGACTGTTCTGTATAAAATATGATGGCTGCACGTGAATTCACGATTTGACATTTTTATCGTTACCGAGAATAGGATGATTTCGGGAGATTTTAGTAATTACACGTGGCAGGGGGTGTTTTTTAATTTGCTTCTAGCGGCTGGAAAGTGTGAACGATGAATAATAGTATAGGAATTTTCTGAAGGATTGCATATCGAAAATTAGAATGTCTCTTTACGTATTCAGCCTGTTACACTCCCTGTAATATTAACATTAATATAGACAGGGTGTGTCATTTGCATAGCAGTTAATTTGATTTTCGATGGAGAAAATAATAATAAGAATTATGCGAATCACAATATTCTTAATAACATATATAACGATACAGGCCCGCGCGAGATGGTAGCATGCAAATTTTTGCCCGACAATGTATCATAAGTAAATGATATTCGATACGGTTGAAGGCCTTAAGATTCATGGTATCTTGGATACAGAATGAAGTCGAGTACGATAGATCTCGCACGGCAATGATGGTGCACGGTATCCTTCAAGATGTATCGAGATGTATCGATAATTATCATTCGAGCGGAAGCGATCTCTCTTTTCGTGGTCACGTCGACCGGGTTGACAAGCTCGCGATCGAATTTCTACGGCATTCCACGGGGCAGTTTCTACCGCGTAGAACGACTTCCAGCCTGTTATTAGACGTGGAACATTCAAAGCGATCCCCACGTACGAGTAGAGTTTTGCAATTCAAAATGTCGCGATATTATTTCCACCAAATTCCTGACCGCTCCAATAATTCGCAGGTATTCGTTCGATGCCACTTGCAAGCATTTGCCCCAAAAACGAGAACAGGAAAATAATAAACGACTGATCATTAGAAGAACTACAGAACTAGCGATACGACACTCTTCGCTGACGAATTAAAGTGAAATTACAGTTTCAGCAGAGTGAGCTTTCCAAAGTTTCCCGACGAATTTCCTCGCTTAAATCGAATCTTCCGCGTTTCTTCTCCTTCCCCCGTTCAGCAGCCGCGATTCCCGGTCGTTCGTTTTCGGCTGCAAGATGCAGATCGGCCGAGAAAGTCGTTCGGGTCGCGGTTATTTGATCAGAGACTCGTACGAACGAGTCGTTAGCCCGTACGTGCCAAGATCGAGATTCGCCGGTGTGGACACCAACACCGGTGCGCGTGCTCCCGTATCATCGACATACGTGCCTCCATCGCCGCGCCAAAGGTATATATTCCCTTCGATATATAGGGTGGGGTAATAACCATTGCCACTTGAAATAACTCGCTCGGATGGCGTTCGATGGGGCGAGCTGAATGATTTTCGACCCACGGCGCACGGCCGTTGCCGATTTGCATGAATGGAAATCTTTTTTCTCGCCTGATTTACGGAGCGACACGGTAATTGCGAACGTCGCGCCCAACATCCCCGCGGTCTCTATCATTTTCCGAGAACACCTTATGGCTCTCTATTCGAAATGGTCGCGGTTCAAATTGGAAGCTGCGTATTGCAACCCGCAAATTGAGAAACAGGTTCCTCGATAATTAATTACGCCGCGACGACTTGAACCACGCGATACGCCCGCGAAATCCGTATCAATTAAAAAAAGATTTCGAAATCATCGAGGCGAATGACTTTCCTCGCACTGGAAAAATTCGAATAAAATTCTGTCGCAGCGTCTCAATGAAATGTTCACCAACAACGAAGAAATCTAATTTCAATGAACAGCATTCCACTTCCCCCTCCCCCCCCCCCCCAACATAGAAAACTTCCCATCTTCCATTCAGCACACGAAAAAGGAAATCGTCCTCCTCGTTCGCAAAACAAGAAACAAACATTACCTACGACACACCTAATGGCACTCGCAAGCCTCGCAGCGAGCATCCCCTGCAATCAGGTCGCCCGATGACCAATCAGCCCGCACGACAACGAGGGAACGAGTTATACTCCAAGTGGCACTAGTTATTTGCCGTATACAAGTGTGCCAATATACACACCGGTGGATCCCCCCTCCTCCGTCGCGGCTCGGCTCGTACAGCTGAAAGATATACGCGCGTTCGGCAGAGGCGTATAACGCGCGGAGGGTGGCTGTTACGGCGCAACGGCAGCATAAGTCTATACTTATGGGCTAGGTGGTAGATATGGAGCGGTCGATAATGATCCAATATACTGGTACATCCTCGCGAAGTAATTACAATGATGAGCGAACCGCTACCATCGGGCTGGCCGGCAGCTCCTTCGGAGGCTAGGCGTTGAATCGGCCGCCCTCCCCACCCCCACCCACCCTCCCTCGTCCATCTCCTTTCCCCAGCGTTCTTCCTGTTATTCTTATACCACCAGCACGCTCTCCTTTCTCCCGCGCCACCACCATCGCCACCATCGCCGTGCCTCTCTCCAGTTTATCTTCTCTCGTTCGCCCCTGCTCCTCTTCCTACCGGGAGGATGGAGCTCTCCAGTGTTGCGCGGCGCAACAAGAGCAAACATCTCCACGGGGTCGTCACGGGGCCACGGAGTCACGGTGGATGGATCTCGGAGCGGTTTCTCGATCCCCCGGAATTATCAGGGGGGGCCACCGTGGGGGTTCACTTGGCCGGAAGTGCGTCATCAGCGGGATACGTGCCCGCTGGTAACGATGCTCGAGCTGTCTGAGTACTTTTGTTTCGACGGGTCCCTACGGCGGCTCTCAATTGGTATTTCCGAGGTTTTAATTGTTTCGAACTTTTGGGGCACGCTGTTTTCGTTATGTATCGCGCTTGGGCTGCTTTTCTCGCGCGGCGAGAAGCATTCAATTTTTATTCGCTCGATTTCGATTCGGAGTTTAATCAAGTATTGATGAAACGTAGGAATCGCGCAGGTTGGATGTTAGCGATAATTCGAACAACGTTGCTCGATGGTACCTCGGCGCATCGTAATTCTAAATTCATTAATCCAAACCGCGGCGCACAATCGCAGCTCGAAAGCCGTTAATTCGTCGCGGCCGACGGTGTCGTCTCGACTCGGGATACGTTGCAGAAAAGTAACGCACGACCCGCGAATGTTCGCGATGGGAATTCGGTCGTGGAAAGGAGGAACGGGTCGCGAGGCGTTCTCCGCGTGGCGAAGGTTCATTCATCGATTTTTTGCCCCGAAGAACCTGCTGCGAGCTAGATCAGTCCGCTCGCCGGGAGCTGAATAGAGGCGATGCGAAGTGTCTGATTAACGTAGCGTTTCTTACCCCGATCCTTCTTTCCCTTTTTTTTACCCCCCCCCCCCCCTTCTCCAGCTTCTTTTTCTCCCCTTTTTTTTCCTCTTCTTCTTCTCATCAGAGATCGTCCAGCGGCTCGTCGCGAGCCGACGACCTCGCCCTCTTCGTTTCCTTTCCGGTCGGCTCGATTATGAGCGAGCACGGCTATCAAATGTGAACTGGCTCGATCGCGTTACATCGACAATCAGCCCGGACGATATCTCCGACGCATTCTTTTGCATAATCGATCGGCGATCGGATCGGACCGGTGCCTAGCGGCGTGGCAATTATCTTCTTGTCGTGAGGTAGCGAAATTTCTTCGAGCGAGAACTCGCGGGGGAAGATCACTTCGTCGCGCGGAGACGTATTGCTTGGCACCCGTGTCACGGGACAAGTTTGATTTTTCGAGGGAGTTGCGAACGACGGGCGTTTTATTTCTTGCAGAAATTGTGATATTTTCAGGAACGTCAGTTCATTCAAATACAGGTTAGTCGAACTCGCGCTTGTACCTTTCTATTTACTGTTCGAAGAACCTATTCGAGGGAACCGTATTGGTATTTCAAATTGGACCATTAACGAAACCACTTTGATACAACTCGGCTCCCGTGTCGCAATGCTCGGGTCCATAAAGAAGCGAATTACAAGATGTCTATCTGAACGAAAATTTATTCAGCGCCTCGAACCGCCCGACCGGGGTCCCCCCCCTTAAATTCTGACAAAATGGAAAGCCTTGACAATTCCGAAACGACGTCGAGCGACCGTAATTGATACCCGACGATGCATACATTAAGACTTTCCCAATTCTTTCAACGAGTTCCGTCAACCATACCGCGTCCCGTCATCGACCGGACAGCCACGCGAGCTGTGCGCACTCTGCGACGTATAAATTCCATTGTCGTGTCCGACATCATCATAACGAAGTGACGGTTGCGACGCCACTGTGCCCGTGCATCCTGGCCAGAAGAGTACGCATAACGTATAGATGCAACGCTCCAGAGCTCCGGAGCTCCGGAGCAGCGGATCGCCGAGGGCGCGCTTCTCTCCGTGAAGCGGAGGTGAAGGGGGCACTCCAGGGACCACGAAGAGGGGCCTGAAGAGCGCCAGGGGAAGAGGTCGACCGGGATAAACATCTGAGCCCCGCCCGGCACCCGAGGCAGTGCCTTTTGTTGCTCCTCTTCGTCCTTTCTCCTCTTCTTCTTCCTCCTCTTCGTCCTCGTCTCGGCTCTTCTTCCCCTTCTGTACATCTGGTAAATGTTTCTGCCTGTAACCCCCTTTACTACTTCTTCTTCTTCCTCCTTCGTGGTGTGCTTCTTGTTGTTTCTCCGTCTCTTCTACCGTTCTACTGCCATTATCGATCACCCGTGAGGCTCGCCAGCGCGCGGATATGTAGCGTTTCACACGTCCCTCGGATTTCACGGCGCACCGCCTTCTACACGGTTTCCTTAATTGTAATTTCGTTTCTAACGCTGCGATCCGGGGCTTGATTTAATGCTCCGTTTGCGAGGGGAGCCCTGCCCGGACGAAGTCGATGAAACGTTGAAGAGCAACTCCGAAAGAATTCGTTCGCTCGGGACGCTACTGCTTATGTGGATTCAGATTTTCTTCTTTTCCACGGTGTTCTAGGGGTTATTATTTGGAGCTTGATGCATTTTTTGTCGCTTTTGTATCCCTTTTTATATCTTCGAGGGGACAGACGGGAACGCTTTGGTCAAACAGAAATTACTTTGCCCCGGGATTTTTCAATTTAATAATTCGTTCCGCGTTTAGCGTTCACCCTCATTTTCTCCACGTTTCTTCCCGACGTTCCACTGCCTTATTTCCCTAACCGTCGATCGCTTTGTTTCGATACACGTCGGACGAAAGAAACAGCCCCGATCGAATCGTTTCCCTCCCCTCGACGCGTTAACGCACAGAATCTACCTGGAACATCTCGAAACGCCAAACAGTCCGTTCGAGTAAATTAGAAATCCGTCAGAAAACGTTTCTCGCCCGTCGCGAACCTTTCATTCTCGTCCACGACGGGAGGAGGAGCGGGGCTACGTTTATCGACCTCGTCCCGTAATTCCCGTCCAGTCGATCGCCGCGGGATTCGTTCGATAACAAGCCATTCCGATTAAACTTTATTGCCCGGCCGGTGTATCAGATAAAGGCTTCCGTGTTTCTTGTCGAACGATGACGCAGAAGAAACATCGCGAATAAGTGGCTCTCGCGTCCTAGACCTCGAAACAGATATTACCTCGATCGCCGACCTGATTCGCCCTTTCCTTCGTTCTAATCTCGTGCACCAGCTCCTATTTGAACAACGATATTACGGCAATCAAGCGATAAAACGGTAAATTTTTTAAATAAAATGGTTGGATTCGAAATGGAAATATACAGCAGTACATAACAATTGGAAAATAGCTTGTTCAATTTTGTATAAAACAATTCCTAATTGACGAAAGGTCAGAAGCATGGAAACGGTAATCAAAATTTACCGTATCCTCTACAACAATTCCGACTTAATTAAACATTTGGCTGACGAAGGCGTAGGTGTTTCTGGTTTAAGAACGCCGCGTAGGAAATATCGCGGAGAAACGTTTCTCGCGTCCTAGACCTCGAAACGGAGGTTGCCTTGACAGGAGAAACCCGGTTCATTCTTCCGTTCACCCTGGACTCGCGTGTTCGCGCGGTGGATCCTGCACCTTCGCGTATTGAATAGTTTACGGCTTCTAAATAAGCGGCCCTCCCGTTCCCAAACAATTTGCCCACGCCATGGATTGCTCGTAAATAAAGATAATCTATTCTACCCGGAAGATAAAAATCGTTCCGCGAGGGCAGTCGAAGGGAGACGGATGGACAGGCGGATCGGTGGACGAAGAAGGACGCGGTTGGAAAAGGGGTTCGGTGGGGTGTGTATCCTGTGAACCAAGTGAACTGCGCGCTCCGTTCCGCGGGTGAACGATCCCTCAGTTATTCATTTTTACGCCGTTCATTGGCCGGATTTTACGAGGCAAAAATGGTGAAATTGCACTTTGTGCACCGTGCGTGCCCGCACCGTCTTTCACTCTTTATTCCTCGCTGCCTTTCTTTCCCTTATTCGTACGCTCGACGGAGCTGCGGTTTGCGACGCTCGGACTTTTGCTGACGGGAAGGCTCGGGGTTGGGATCGTTGTTCTCTCGTGGATTTTGTTTCTTGGATTGGTCGAAGTTTTGCAGATTCTTGGGTTGCAACATGATTCTATCGATCGATTAGATGCAAGTTTCTGGTGGCGGTAATAATAATAATAATAATAATAATAATTAGCTAGCTTAATTCCTGCATTTCGTTATGATCATCGAGGTTTCGAATGTAATATTCTTTATTTGTAATATTCTGGTTTGATTTCGGATGAAAAATGAAACAAACCATTCGTTGAAATTAAGACAAATTAAGAATCAAATTTTAGTAAGCGGAGTTGAAAGAAATGTATGTATTACATTCGCCGGATTTTATTTCCTTATGGAACACAAATTAAGCGAACTTTTATTCGATACTTATAATTCACGATTGAAACGTAGGCTTTCAATTTTCTTGCCTGTTCCTGCCAAAAACACCGTCCTCCCATGGCGAATCATTCGCCACAGTAATATCCACGGCATCTTTCAATTCCGATATCCAACAGTAAAACAGCATGATTACATCGTCACGCCATTCGATTCACCCCGCTTAACCACTTTACGACTGTTTTCAATATTTTATCGCGTGGTATTCCGTCAGCGATCCTGAACGTTACTATTAAAACGTTAGACAAGTACCGGTTGAACGTTTCTCTTTTCAGAAGCCACGTTCCTCCGATTCGACGAGATCACACCACCCTATATGTAGACGTATAATAATATTTGACATTCCCTACGTTCCTCCTCTCAATTACTGCTAGCTTCCAGCGATACGTTCATGCTTAACGTCCGACAGAAGAATTTACGATGTTTCCTCTTTTATGCTCGCCTTCATTTTACAATCCCCTTTGGCCGTTATTTGCGCGAAATTGTATTAAATTGGCAGAGACCTTTATAGATTTATATATTCGTCTCCTCTATCGCGCTCGCCGCGGGGAATAAAGGTGAACGAGGAACGTCTACGCGAATACGAGAAAGAAACGGAATCGTAAGAAGAGTTATGCTCGATCGGATTAATAGAAATGTTAATAGACGGGTTGCGTGGAATTCACTGAATTGTTTCTTTTTTTTTTAGTATCTTCATTTTTGTTTTTCGTTTTTAGCATAAAACTGTTCGCCTGCAACTATATAAATTAGCTGGAAATACCGGAGATGACATGTTTGAAACGTTTTACACGAATCTTGGTTAATTAAGAGGCTCCTTGTTTATTAGCCGAGGCATCAACACGTTCTATCCGGGGAAGTTTAATAGATTGGTCGGTTTCGTAAACAGTGGGAATCTTCTGTACGTTCGACGGGTTCGTCTTTCGTAAATTATTGCTCGTAAAACGTTGGCTTTATACAGTGATGTTCCGTCGATAACAGCCGGCCCGTAGTTGACCGGTGGATCGAGGAAAAAAAATAATTGCCCGATCGCGAACCGAAGCTGTGGAACGGCCTGACCGAATGAAATTTGAGGAAGCTGAAAATGGAGCTATCGCCGATGGGAAAATTTTGGAATTTCTGTGGCGGTGAAAGGGAGGATGGATTCAGAGTGCAGGATAGTTAAGGTGTTTCGTTCGTAGATAAAAAGAAGTCGTCAGACATTACAAGCGGGGACGGATTTTATAGCTCGGACTTTTATAGTCCGACGAGTTTATACATACGCTTGCTTTAATATATGTATTCGAGATACTCCAATCTTGGTATTTTCATCAGCGACCTGCGGGATAGTTTCTTAACTTTGTTTCTTTCAGAGCGGCAAGTAGCGCGTAAATAAATCTCCTACGATAAAGTATATTAATAAATTTCCAATAATTTTGTCAGCGCCATCAATTACCCGGCGGAAATAAAATGTCTATCGGTGAGTCGTTGGATCGAACGAACTTTGCCAGTCGAAAAGAATAAATGATCTTCCATTGTTTGTATTGATTCTGCGCCGCGTTTATTTACCAATATGCGATACACTTTTTTTTTCTTCATTAATTTATATTCAAAGAAATTCTCCAAGCTATCGTGCCCTTTGCTTAATACACCGAACTCTCCGTTCGGATAGCTCTAACAAAAGCTTGCGTACCGCTGCACGGTTCATCGCGAAGGCGTTAATAACAGAACGAATTTCATTCAAGCACGGACGCGTCGAATGACACACGCGTGGGTCGGCATTTCCATCCTGATTGAGCACGACGCCATGAAAAGTCCGCGACGCCAACGCGAAACGAGTTTTCGCCGAGTTTTGCCCGATTCGCGTGTGCGTCCCGCCTAGGTAACTAACGATGCCAACCGAATCCCGCACGACCTGTCCGTTTCGATTAAACGTCGATCGGCTGAGCAGCAGGCGTCGGCCAATATAATTAACGAGCTCCTCGGACAGAAATGATTGCGTAAGCAAGGTGCAACGAGAGCAAACAGCATCGTGGACGAGGCGTTCGCGAGAAGCGAGAAGAGTTAATTAATTCGCGAGTCACGTTTCGATTCTTTTTTTTCTCCTTTTTTTCTCTTTTTTTGCCGATCGCTCGTTCGACCGCGTTCCCTTGACCTTTCGAGCCTGCGTTTATCCCAGCGACCTTTACCTCCGCTGATTCATCGGTATCCGACGGTGTTACCGCCGCTGTTATAATCGTGCGTGTTAGCGTTTATCATCTCATTTATCGTTTCGCGATACTAATCGCCGTGAACACGACCGTGTTGGGATTTCGAACGGAAAGAAAGCTGTGGATCGGGGTCTAACTGATTTCCTGTCGCTGATCTTGCGCGCTGCCCGCATCCGCTTCCGGTTTATCGAGATCAGGGATGCCTGGAAGGAAGGGAAATGGTTATTCGAGCGTATGGATCTTCGTGTTTCACGTTTTATCGGTAATTGTTCGGAATGTCAGGTGTCTGACTGCGGTGTACGAGGTCTTAGAAGAGAGATTTAAAAAGCGGCGAAAGGGGGAACGGTGCGGTAAAGTGATTTACGTTGGGGATAGAGATTTTTTATCAGTGCTCGTGCGTCGAGTGACCTATCATAATTCGATTTTTATCCCCGTGCATTGTTATGAAGCATTCTTAAATTGATCAAAACGAAAAGTTGGTACCATGGATGTTAAGTTTCGCTTTTATCCGAAAAAAAAAAAATGAAATAGGTAAAAGCAATCAATTTTTCCAATTACACGAGAACACTGAGAAACCTTTCTATAACGTTTGTCAGCGCGCCAGTTTCTCAACGCTATCGTAAAAAAGATTGATACCGCAAACAACTTCGTACGTCTGTCGCAACTGTGTGCTCGCGTCTTCTCGGCCAGCTATTTTCCACATTTTACCAAACTTAATGCCGGTCTCGCTCAGCTGCTCGCTTAACTCTCAACTATCTATTCCCGACAATTTATTCCGCAGCAACGGGCCGCGACTTATGAACACAATTCTCCGCTCGCCCTTCGCGCGGCAACGAGGCGGCGCTCTTTTTAAATTATTTTAAATGGCCGTCGAAACGACCGAATAACGTAACGGGCGCAACGTTTATGTTTCATACGCGCGGCGGGGCAACGAGCAAGGTATTTAATTAACTAAAATCCGCGAACATTATTCCGCCTGATCCTCTTCCTGCGTGCTGAACGCTCGACCAGAACATTCGTGTAAATTGCATCGAAATTAGCCGTACGTTACGAAAGCAGCCTCGTTCCTCTCGCGGTACACGTGTAAAGAAAAAGAGGAGGAGGAGGAGGAGGAGCAGGAGGAGGAGGGGGGCACGGGAAAAAAAACGAGGAAAAGAAGAAACACTCGCGTGGTTCTGCGAGGTTTGGTTTAAAGGCCATGAAACTTTTTCACCGGAACTTTACGCGATCCTGAATGGAGAAACGCGAGAATCGCCTCGTCCCGTTCGCTCGGGCTCGGGTCGCGTTCGAGCCTTTATACCCAATGAATTTTGTGACGTGCGCGACGCTCGTTCCTACCGCGGGGACAATATTAAATCTGACGGTACGTTGAAACGACCGGGCGAGCAGTTCGAAGCGCGGAGAACTTCGATCAACGCGAGATCGCAATTAATTCGTTCGCGCAACGAGCTCTGGTAGTCGGATCGTTCCTAAACAGTTAATAAAAGGCAGGGCCTTACGGGTGTAGCGTATTCGAGTTTAATTTATGAAGCCGTGAAAATCCGGGGTGTTCGTGGCCGGGTTTTGTTGGTCTGCGGCTGGCACGCGGTGCTGCGCGATATAATTGATTGAACGGAGGCGTGGAGAGTCGAGTTTTAGTATGAAACGTGTTTATTAATTGCCTCGTATATTAGTGGATTATGTCAGGTCGTTAAGGTACGAGGGAAATTGTCATTCCCATTTTATGGGGGTTTGTTGCGTGGCTCGAGAATGCTCGCCGCTTCGATTTCCTATTAATTGCGTCGTTTTCGTTATCGAGATTGCTGAACGATTTTTCATCGAAATGTTTAAAAGTTGTTGACATGCACGCTGAAATTATTGGGAGAACATTGCACGTTCTAAATCGTCGGATCCAGCGGTCAAAAATTGAATCGCCCAGAGAAGCAACCAGGACCCGTGATGATCCCCCTCCGCGGTATCGTTTCCATTTATGCATCCTGGTCCATTCGTGGCTAATTAAGGCCACGGCACGTCGCGTGTTCGCCGCGTACATCATAATAAAAATTCCATAAAGCGGATGCCCGTTATCGTTTTTATGCCTGGAAGACAGTCCACTCGTGACTCCGATGCTCGCACCGGCCTCTTCCCCTTCCGGTTCTGCATACTGGACCAACGTTTTCAGTCGTTTCTTTTCCCCCCACACCCCCCTCCCTTTTCATTCCATCTTCGCTTTCTTTTATTTCCAACGCGAGACGCTTTTAAGGCAAATTAAATACGGCGCAACAAATTACGCGTCGAGGCTGGCTCCTCGTAAATCAGACGGCCAATAAAACCACCTTCGAAACGGGTCGAAAAATCCGACTGAACCGTTCGATAGGGCGTCCGACTCGTCCGACCGGAAGAGTAGAGCGAGAAAAGAAACTTGGGGACTCTCGCGGGACAAGAAGAGGGCGCCTAGAAGGGGAACAGGGTGTTTTTAGTACCTGCCGGACGTCTCAATTAAATCTTCGAAATCATCGTTCGGGGTCGTCGTCGTCCCGGGGATCCGCTCGCGGGTTCTGTTTCGTCGGCGAGCGTAAATTTCATCGACGAACGGCGTCGTCGCGCGTACCCGCGGCCACGGCACTTAGGGAACGCTTTGGATTGAACGTTTCCATAGACGAACGCCTGCCGAAACTTCGTCCGGGACGTTAAAACGGGACATTGCTGCACAGCAGGTGCTACCGGAGATTCGATGGGATTCTTTTTTGGAACAGTACCGAGACGGGCATTTCGAAGTAAAAAATTAGGAATTTCATCGGTCTATAGATTTTCGGAAGTTTTATGGTATTAGAAAGCGTATTTGTTGGCTTGTTCGAAAAGCACAGAAGCATGAGATATGATTTACGGTGCAATGATATAGTGGTGATGCGTCGGGGCGGAGGTGACGGATTTTGGCCAACTTTGATTTAAACGTGGGATTATATTTTTTTCAGTGTGCTTCGGGTTGAGGCCAATCGATGTTCGTTGTTAGGCTAACAGGTATTTCGAATCTCTCGTTGGATTATAACGGGGGTTCTTAAGGGCTTACACTTTTTTTTACACCTTATCCCATTCTTCATTTCGTGCTCTTTACTTTTATGCCGTTACCATTGTTATACGTATCAAATCTGTTCGAGATAGAATCGTAAAATTTTAAGGGGTATTTAAGTGACTTTTGAGAAGTTTATGCCGCGCGACCTGTATTTTCCAATATCGTAAAATACTTTGTACGACGTTATATTTCTTATCTTTAATATTTTTTATGAATTCAAATATAAATCATTTAGAAAGGTTATCGCTCGTTTAATCCGTCGTCGAATTACAACTCCTCCGACAGTGTTATAGTGAATGAAATAGGAGTGTTTCCGATGTTACTTGGAGCAAGAATGCTCTTTCCGTGGCAGCTTCGGTTTGTTTAGAAGCGAGACTACGGTCTGCCCGGATTATAGTGTTTCAGAACGCTGTAATCTTCGCTGGGAAATACGATGATTGGTCCCAAAAGCATGAATTAGAATTGATTCTCCTCGACGGAGCGGAGTCTTTCACGTGAGATCTTCGAAGGAATGACGCGTTCTTAATAGTTCGAGGACCCTTTCAATTTACCCTCCCTAAATATTTCTAAACTATACCTCTGTCAAGCAATTATTCTGTAATTTTTCACCACGTCTGCAAAAATTGCAAATAGCACGTAACTGAACGCCTCGCTCGAATAAATACCTTTCCTACGCCGCACAGTGGGGTATTTGGCCCGAAAAACCGGACAAAAGTCAATTTTCAAAGTTTTGCGAAAGACAAAAATTTTTGTTGTCTGAGATAGTTAAATATGTGAGAAACAATGTGTCAATTTTCGTTTTCTTATTTATGAACTCAGGGAGCAGCATTTTTCGTCGAAAGTTAGCAATTTTGATGGCACGCATTGCTCTCTTAACCATTCTCTAAAACATCGTTGCTTATTAGCGATTTATGAATCTTTTAAGGAATTTGTGTAAATTCTGCCGTTATGGAAGCTTTTAAGGTAGCTATATACTACACTTTCCAACAGATTTTACACGTTTAGCACATATATTTATGTAGTTATTAATATTTGAAAATAATCAATATTTCAGTACTTTTCTTTTCGGTTACAAGATTTCATTAACGATTTTGTTATAGTATTTAACAGCATTAAAAGCTCTTTCTGGTGTCATTGCATTCGGTAAAGGTTTGTGAACACGATGCAACAAAAATTGGTTCCGGTTTCGTCCGGTTTCGCGTTTTATAGCTAATTTATGTAGAAATGATACTTGAGTGCTGCAGCGTGCCGCGTCGTTGCGCGTGCACTCGTGGTCACAATTCTGGCCCAGGCCTGCTTGGAGAACTCTCGCTGACGATGTCTTCTAAGTTCTGTATATCTGGATATGTTTATATCGAATTAATTCATTTGATGCCTAGAAATTATATTCATACGGTAACTGTTTGGTCGCAAGAACCGAACATATCGACGGCCTTTGTTACCTGAAAATTTTTTTTATGCCCGGGTTTCCCGGAATTTGTCATAAACAACCCCCAAAAAGTAAAAATTATTGATTCAAGACGCTAATGTGTCGCTACATTTAGTCGAAATTGTGTCGTGTACACACCAAGTTTTGTACTCTAGTACAAAACTGTACTCTACCATTGACCCCATTTTTCAAGAGGTTTCAACAGTCTTAAAGAAAAATGTTTTAAACAAAAGGTAAACAGTATTTGGACATCTACAAACTTCAATATATTAAATCTCGAAAACAATTTTTTTTTATAAAAAATTAAGTTATAATGTTATAAACTAATGTTGAAATTTGTTTTTAATTGCATAACATTGGAGCTGACATTGAGACGATTTCAACCACCTACTACATTATCACCTTGGGCCTATAAACAACGCTACAATATTTTTGTCCGGTTTTTCGGGCCAAATACCCCACTGTGCGCCGCGAAAAGTAACAAATTAATTTGATCTCGTTTCGTTTCGTTACTCAATTAACGATCACGCTCCATCACGATTCCCTTTAAACAATTCCACGCCAAAAAACAGTTCATATACAGCATCACCATTCTCCTCTACGCCCCGAAACTCTAATCAACATTTACCTTGCCTTCGTCCGAACAAATTTTTCCTACCGTACCCACGATCTCGCGGCGCTCCCGATGCATAATTCCTCGATTCCAAAAACCTCACGCAAAAACGAAACAAACGACATCGGTCCGCGCGTCCACGCCATCAATCACTTCGATTCAACAGCCCCTTTCTCGCCCTGCACGCCGTTCAATACCTTCATAAATACCATTACGGGTAGCCGGACCGCGGCACGAAATTTACAACATCCCGTTCACCTGCGGGATCACTCGTTTTCGCAAACCGCGACCACGCTCGTACCAGGCCGAATGCACGTGCACACGCGTATTATACCGGCCACTCGTTCGAGTGTCAAGCCCGACATTCTCGAATCTGTCGAGCAACACCGGTCCACGGGGCTGGCAGGGCAAGAAGGGAAGGAAAAGAGGCTTCGGTACGATCCACGATGGTTGGACGCACAAAAGGCGGCTCGTTATCAGCCGGTCCCATCTTATCAGGGGAAACCGGCACAGCCGATAAATCATCCTCGAGTCCTTGACGGGGCACCTTTAATTACCGGGCGTGCATCGGGTGAAAAAAAATATGAAGACGTAATACGTTATCCGGCTGCCTCCCTTCGTGCCTACCGGTAGATAGGGAGGCTGGTCCAGTTGATGCCGAGAGGCGTTGCTCATAAATAATGAACACGTATTCATGAACGCCACTGGTTACTTCAGCCTCGAAGATGAGCTATGGCTAGGCCACCGCTTCCAGTACAGCGGGACGACTTTAACGCGTCGATTTCGAGGCGATCGTCTTCCGTTTGCTTGCTCGTTTCGTTGCTTCGTTCGGGTTTCTTTTAGACCTACAGAGACGTATATGGAGGGCTCCGAAGCCAATCAGTGTGAGTCCGATCTTTCCTGAGCACGAGCATTCGTGGTTCAAGGACCTCTTTATTGTTCAAACTTTCAGCCGACGAATTGATTATAAATCGCTATTTTCGTGCGTAAGCAATAGACCAGGGTAATAACATCGTCGTTTTTTCCCCAAGTGATTTGGTCAAAACCTTATTTACCTCGGTTTGAATGCCAATGGACCTACAGTGATCGCCTTCTGAACCCTCCACATGGAGAATTCGTTGTCGCGAATTCTTAGTTAATACTTGGAGTGGGCTTTCGAACAATATACTAAAGGGGTATTCACACGCAAAAGTTCCTCGTCGAATAACGCAACCCTGGTCGACGTTACAGATAACGATAAAGGGTTGAAAATAGTCCAGTCTTGTCAACCTTATCGCCTCTCGATCGACCCCCACCCTTCAGTCGTCCTCGTCGACCATAACGCCGGTACGATTACCGCATCCTCGTCCACACCAGTAAAAATATCCCTCGGACGACTCAATCCAGCCTGGAACTTTAAAAACGGGAACGCTTGCCAAGGTGATAACAGCGACCACCAGATACCGGTGCGACGACGAAGCTGACCGTCGTCGGACGTGTCGACGAGCGACTCGTCGTCGTTGGGTCGAATAATCTCGAAGCGAGCGGATATCTAAACGAGGACCTTGAAGCCAGGCCTGCGGCCGATGCACGCGTACATATGTACGGAGCGGACGTATGGAAGTCGAGTGATATATATCGGCCGCGATATATCGCTCTCCCGATGCCATGGCTCGATCTTCGGCCCATGGTGGTCGGAAGGAGAGATGCAGAGAGAAAGAGGATAAAGTGGGAAAGGGAGAGAGAGAGAGAGAGAGAGAGTGAGCGACCAAGAGGAGAGAGGCCAAGCAAAGAGGAGGCCTCCATTCCACGCACTCGTTGCAAACAACACGCTACCACGCCCTCGTGAAACAATGTGATGGTTAACCTAACAAGCTCTCGTCCCGTGGCCGAGCGTGCTACGCTACCCTGCCGTGCTCCGAACGGTTGCAGCCTCGTTCCTCTCGCATGTCCTGGACCCGGTCGCCACGCGGAGACGCCTAGGGCAACACTTCCAGGACACCGGCGTGTAGCGATACTCCGTGGCGATAACGATGTTGCGACATACGCGAGTCAAGTCGTGTGATCGCGGGGTTATGGCCGTATTAAACGGGGCCAGCGACGCCGCGAGACGTTCACGTATTTAGTTTAACGAGACGATGCAACCGGGCCGCCGCGTTGGTATTCCGATATTATTGGCTCGGGGGAGCGGTGAGAAATACGGGAGAATATTGGATGTTTTGTTCTTCTCGTTTGTCTTTAGCTCGTACGAGATTGCAACGTTCCAAGCACGGAACGGTGAGGTTTTCGCTGACGTTAGGTGTTAGGGGGTTGCGAGTAAGACGGGAGAATCGAAGTGATTCGATGGTAAACGGTTTTGAAGGAGCGACAGATTTTCGTCAAGTTCGATTTACGAATATTAATTATCAGAGAGACACTGTCTTAGTTAGCCAAAACTAATTCCGGCAAAATTCTACTAAATACGGAACAGTTCGTTTGTTAATTATTTACCAGGCGTGCAGCAATTTATTGGAACAGTTTAATGGCTGATCGTCGCGATCAAACGTGCGCACGATTGTTCTGAAATCGCATCCGTATCCGTTAGCGAAGGGAACAAGGCATTCTTGTCTCGTTTTATCGATATACTGTCCGCCTAGACGAAACGCAACTACGTACCAGCTAGAGACGTAAAGAAAGACGTAGTTGGACAGCGTACGACGTTCCCGGACGACGAGTCAGTAGACAATCTGCCATCGGGTTGTAGCCGTGGATCGGTGGAAACGCCTGGAATTCAATACCCTTCTGTTCCATCGGGGGATCCAAATATGGGACTCGGCAACGACCTTTGTAGGAAGCCATAGTCGGCGCTGGAAACACGAAAGTGCCGTGTGCGCCTTCTGTCTCTGCGCGCCGATGAAATCCGAATGATGGAATTCACTTTCTACCCCTAGAGATACGCTACGTTTTTCTTGCGTTTTATCTCCGTTTTTGTATTCGCGAGAGTATCACCCCGGTATGATTTATCGAGATGCGACAGAAGTCGCGGTATCGGATATCTCGAATCGACGAACTGTAAATTGCGTGGATGACTTATGGTTCGGTTCATTACTTTTGGGACAGACCAGTTTCTAGTTTCAGCAGACTTTCTAACACGTCGCGACGATGCTTACGAAAGTTCGGCTTTCGTGATAAGTTTTCACTGATAACGGGGGGAGGTGGCCGATCGGTCGAGAATCATGGAATATTCGTGAAGCGAATTCCGTTCGGGGATTCAGGTTTTTCCGGACGAAACCTAGTTTTAGATAGCCGTGTGTTAGTATGAATTTTGGAGGATTTACTCGGCGGTATTTATTTACTCCGTTTGACAGTTTTTATTTTTCAACAAAGTATTGAGGAGGGATATTCAACATTTTGTAGCCTGCGCAATATTTGTGCAAACGTTTTGTAACAAATTGTATCTGCAACGTGTATTATTTACCTGGACCATGACACGGCCAGGTAATCTCGACCACGGGTCATCGGTTTAGCCGACCTTATACCCAACATTCAGTTTCTTCTTTCTACCGAAAATCTACGATTACTTTTTAATTTTACCCCGACGTTCTAACTTCACATGCGTCTACTCGCTCAACCATATTTTTCTTCCTTCGCCTGTCCATCAAATATACAGCCCAAACGTTGTTTCTAAAAAGGGAATGACGCCCCCTACTTACCCTAAGTCACAACGAGCTCAACGAACTCAACGAGCTATTATCCGTAAGAACATCGACTCCAAACAAACGCATCTCGAGAAAGCATCCCACAAAGTGGTCTCCAAGCGACAGGTTACTCCGACACGGTGCTCTCGGTTCTCCAGGTCCTGTTCGATTCCTACTCCTTTTCTCATCGGCGATCCTACCCAACCCGATCACCACCACCGTTCCCTCGTGCCACCTCCACCAGGTAACTTTTGTCCACCACCACTCTCTTCAGCTACCACCTCTTCGTTCACAGGTAGTACGGGGCACCTCGCCATGTGACTGATTCCCCTTCTCCGCAGGTTGACGATCGGTGGGCCTGCCTACCTGCCGCCCGTTGCCCCGCTACCATTACGACGCGGACTCTCGCGGCAGGTGCACCAACCTAAGTGCCACTCCGCTTACCTGTGTGTCGTGCCTACCAAAGCCAGCAGCGTGTCCGGTGGTCAGGTTCTTCCCTCTCTCTTTCTCTCTTTTCTTTCCCTCTTTTTCCCTCCTCCTCCTCCTCTTCTTCTTCTTCTTCTTCTTCTTCTTCTTCTTCCTCTTCTTCTTCATCTGCTTCTTCTTCTTCTTCTTCTTGTTTTTTTCCCCCGTCCTCTTATTTATTCTCTACCTCGCCCATTCTCTCTATCAGTGTCTCTCCTTTTCTCAACCCCCTACCCGAAGCTTTCATCCTTCTCCCTCTGTCTACGTCTGTCCCCCTCGACGTCGCCTTCACGCAAGCAAGTGCCGTGTTGTAGTAGTGTCGTGTCATCCTGCGCTACGTCAACGATCCTCCCGATCGTGTGGTGGCAACGATCGATCGCGTATCCTCCACGATTCCGTCGCTACCGGCTCGCCTCGCCAGGTAACGTGGATACTATCGTTCGCGTTCATTGTTATCGCAAACGGAGCGTGATAAATAGTACAGGAATAGACACGAATAAACAGAGACGTGTGTAAAACGTACGCGCGTGTACAAGCACGTATGCACGGTCGTATCGGGAACGGTTGTGCGAAGGAACGGAACCGTACACCCGGGTACCCGAGTTACGAACAAAACGATCGAGGTGTTCGCCACGCGACAAGATCGCCGGTCAGTCGGGTCGATCGAGAGTAGTCGTCGGAAGTGAAACGCGGAGGATCGCGTCGTTTCCCGCGAGTGCAAGTGAATCCACAGTGGTAGTTTCGATCGGAGGACTGTAAAGCACAAAAAAAGAGGAAGATCCCCCCGTGACAGAGGTGACACGGTAAGGGGGATATATACATATACACACATATATATATATACACAGGGGACACAGTGAAGGTGTCAAACGTCCACGACTGCTCATTGACATTTACGTGACATTTAGTGCGCGGCTGGCTTCGATATCGCATAGGACGGGTTTTTCATGTAACACGCGTGAGACGTTTGACACGGGGAAAATCGTGAGGCCAGGTGAATTAATATATCGAAACCGGTGACAGATCCATCCGTGCGCTATCGTCGACGTGCCCCTTATCGTACCGCTTATCGACCTCGCCCCTACCCTCACCCCCCTCCCCCTCCCCCTCTTCCCGGTCTCTCGAACCGTCGAACGTGCAACCGTTCGACGGACAGAGGAGGACAGAAGGTGTATTGACAACCTTTCTCCGGACGATCCGTGCTTTTCACCTGTGTGATCGTTGCTTCGAATCGGGGACGTGTTTATTATTCGTTGGACCCGCGTGTTCGCGGGTGCGTTCCCTCGTTGACGTTCAACAGGTGGTCGGGTTTGCATCAGAGGGCGAGCTGACTGGGCCCCCGGGTTAACGGAAGGGTTGACGGATATAGCGCGGACGGACTCGATTGTTTGGGGAGGATAGGGGGTTGATTGTTTGTCGAACGAAAGTCGCTCGTCTGAGGTGGGGGGATTCAAACTGGACATACTCACCGCAACGTCGGGACGTACGGAGTGGAGATGTCCGCGGGTCGCTGAGAGAATGAGGGAGCTGGACACCGAGAGCCCTGTTGTCTGGCCGGCCTGGTGTTACACTGGTGAGTCGATTGATAATAATTAGTTTGACGCGGAGGATCGCTTGCGATAACACGCCCGTGGATCCACGGCGTGACAAACGAACTGAGTAATTTTTCGGAGCGCGTTATGCGTACGCGCGTATAGACATGTTGAGGCGATGTTAATTTGTTATATTTGAAATGGTGAAACGCGGGGGTTGCGAAATGAGTCGAGTTAGTTGGATTGATTTTCCGAATGTTCGAAAGATATTGTTCGAGGATCGAGGATGTTGTCGGCTGATTTGAACCCCGTTTCTTACACGTACGAGTGGTTTTTTTTAAACGTTTCTTGCCACTGATCGCGTGGAAAGTTTAGCAAGCATTTGACTTAATACGCGTTAAGCAGGATTCATTGAAGAAGAACAAAGAATACGGATATTTTCATTTCTTCGGGTAATATTCTTGTTAGAAGTACGTTCAAGAATGTCACGAACGTCCATGTCGGTCGACCATTGTCGATCTTTTTTTACGGAGTCCGTGTCGACAGCTGTGTCGCAGAATTACAGATTACCGGGAAACGTTTCGTTTTCAAAATATTTCCCCTGCGCCAGAACGATGTTGCTTCTCGTTCCCATTCATCGGCTGGCTCCATTGAGAACAACAATTTCCATTGATTGCAATAATTGTTGCGCACGATGCCGGGTAAATCGACGAAGTGCGTGACGTTTATAATGGTCGTAAATTACCTGGCTGTATTCATGATTTCGCGAGTCGTATGGTACGATCCTCGTGCACACTGTTGCACCGCAATTTTAACAACTTTGTGTTATTCTTATCGCGCAATTGTTCTGTCGATGTTAACAATAGGAATTCCCCTTTCCACCGGACCGATAGTACGAACATTTCGCGTGTCGTTTCTAACAAAATTCCTCTGCGATATTCGTCGAGGAGAGCTTCTAAACATGTCGCGCTAGATTACACAGTCGAATTTCAATTTTCGCCTAGGTACGGGTACGAACGAAAAAATTGCACCACTCTCCCGGCAACTGTTCATCGTTTCAAAGAATAAATTTGTCTCCTCCGCGTCTCTTCCGACGCTTTCTTACGTAATGGCAAATCTTCGAAAAGTGATTGATTTGCTTCAACATGTAAATAGTGATTCCTTATCGAATCGCTGCAGATTAATGGGGTTTGTTGAAGTCACGTAGGCGATACGAAGAAAAAAGAAAAAAAGAACCAAAGTTGCACCGAGTTCGCGAATCGGTTCTCATAGTCGTCGCTGCCTCGGTCTAATCGGCCGTACGTGTTGATAGCGGACAAAATTCTATCGAGCTTGTTGTAACAGGATGCCGTTCGCGGTGACGACCTGTGCGAAGTTATGAAACGCGTGTGCGCCGAAGTAGGCGTTACACTTCGCCGTTGGAATTCGTGCTCGATATTCGGTCGACAATTCGCGGCAGCCCCGCGGCAAACGAACACGATCGCCGATAAGAATTGTCGAATTATGTTGCGTAACGCGAAGCGTCACCGGGGTTCGATTGCCGTTTAAGTTGAGCTGCGAGGTCGCTTATCAGGGGGGTGGGGGAGAGGGGTGGAGGGGCGAAAAATTGCAGGCGCCTCGATGTCAACGGAAGTGACGGTGTTAAGATGGGACAATTTATTCGCACGTGCTCCACCGTTTGGAACTTTGAACACTTCGAACTTTAACGTGGCGATTAGATCGGGCGGTTATCAAGATGCACAGCGACAGCGGCGAGAGTACAATTGCCTCGTGGTAAAAATAAGAAACGGATTCAATTTAGATTCATCCCTTCGCGATTCGAAGGCGGCGATTTTAAATGGAACCCGAATACCTGGGAGAATATCAATATAATAGGCAATAGAGATGTATAGTATCGAGTAATATTTATTCCAATCTCGAATTCATCTCTTATTCGTCATCTACAATTCGTTTCTTCGTTCCTCTAAGCGAGCATTGAACAATGTTCGATATAATTATCGTTGACTAATGCACAGCTCGTCTACGAAATTCCGCGAGCGAAACAGGTATGAAATCGAATTAATTAAATTCCAACGGAATTAGATCCCCCGCAGAAAAAAAGGGGAATAACCCTTTTCAATATTTCTTGCCTTCCGTGAATAGTACGTACAATTCTTGCCGGTTCTATTGCTTCTTTGTGAACAGGCTTTTTATCTTCCCTTATCGCAATCACGTCGGAGGTTCAAGTAATGCGAAGAAGTTGTACGATATTTTCGTTGCTCTTTCGCCATAGAACGGATCCCCCAGAGTTTTAAAAGGGTGTCGAAACAGCGGGAGAGAGAGAGAGAGAGAGAGAGAGAGAGAGAGAGAGGGAGAGAGCGTGAGCATGAACGAGCGAAGAAGAGACAGTGGGAAAGGGATAGGAGATGGAAGGGGGAAGAAAGATAGAGAGTCGGGGGAACTAATGTCGAAGTGTGTAATTACGGTTCTCGATCTTGACAATTAGGAGCCGCTGGAAGCTGTCGGTAGCGAATAGGCTGCCACTTAGCTGCCGAAATTCCCAACAGCCTTATCTGGGCGAATCGGGCTCGGTTATACGTCGGGCTCTTCTAATTAAGAGGGACTCCGCTGATTTTTTCTTTCGTCCCCGCCGAAATTGCTCCCCGAGCAACTATTCTCAGACAGTTCGACGACTTCTGTCGCGAAATTGCCCCGGTGTTTTTTTTTTGTTTTCTTTTTGCTTCTTGCATTTCGTCCCGATGACAGCGGTCCTTTGTTCCGTTGGTCGATTTTTAATTGGACACTTCCCGTGACATTAGGAAAATCCCTTCGGGGAATGTGGCTTTTCTCGGTTAGAGGGGTAGGCGAATAATGGAGCGTGAACGGACGGGGCGATATTTACTGGCGAATGAATGTTGCGATGGAATTAAGTCGAGGGTGAAATAAATAATTTCTTCGCGATTGACGGGACGAAGATCAGGCGTACGCGTGTAAGCAGATACGCGAGTTTAATGAGCTGTTAACAAATTTATTGATACGGGAATGTATGAGCCGAAATTAATTTTTACGTTAGCAGTATTATTATTATTATTATTATAGTATTCGATCGTGATTGCGTTACATCGCATGTCCCCGAGAACGTCGTTGAGTCTCCCGTTGTTTTTAAAATCTTTTGATTCCATGGTCCTGTTTCGTTGCGAATGAATTACGTCTGTCGTTAGTGTCATTCGGGGACCAACTCTTCGCGCGACGTGTGCCCCGAATACGTTCTGTATAATCTGAAAAGGCTGATTCACGTTAAGAAAAAGCTAATTCGTCAGGTATGCAAAAACGAAATAATAATAAATAAGTCGCCACGGTCCAAGTGCTGACGTATCGAAAATGATGATGGGACGTCTTGCCATTTGCATGTGTCCCACGTGTCATCGGTCCCGTTCGCCAGGGGAGTGCATCACAATGGCAACAGGAATCAGCGGCTTTTTCACGGCGAATACATTATCTTTCGACCGGTTGATGCGTCTTCGTTAACCGATGTTCCATGGAATTCGTGATTTGGCTACATCCTCGATCTCGCGGAACAAATTCGTCGCGATGTAACGGCGAAGTAATGGCGAACGACGTTGTCCAAGACAACTCGCGCAATCCTTGTGGTTGCCACTAATGGGGTCGATCCTCGTTGTTGCTGATTTGATATAAATCTAAACGCCGTTTTTCAATTATCCAGCTGGTTTCGATTATATTCGTATCGACCCTTAAATTAAAGATGTTCGGTATTTATAAATCTGTACACATGCGTGGTACAGTGCTCGAGCAACTTGCAAAGAGATTGTAATTGCAGTACGCTTCGAGGAGCGTGGATATTTCGGGGATAAAAATTAGCAACGTTTATTCGTTTCTTTAGTTTAGCAATTAAGAAAATCACTTTCGTTCCCTTTTGAAGGGATATGTATTAACATCAGGAATTTCTGAGTAGTTTATAAAAATGCACGAAGCGATAATTCGTTCATCGCTTAATTTATCCAAACAAAAATTGCGTGACTCTCGAAATGCAAAGCGGATATACTATTAAGTTTAATGGGTACGCAATACAGTGCTATCCTATTATGCAACCACGCCATTTAAAACGACGGCGCCTAATCATTCGGAAATACTTCTAACAAATCATCGATCAACGTTTGTAGCCACGGTACATTATCACTTCAATGTCTATACAGAAATCGCGTCGCGTTTCTAAGTACCGAAGTAGCCGTTCTGGAAGAGCGACTCGAGAGTTATCAGAACGGGGACAATTTCCGGTGACCGCGGGTCGGTTATCTTATCGCGTCGGTTGTCCAGTGAAATAGTCAGGAAATTTTTGCGACCTTCTTGACGAAAAAAAAAAAAAAAAAAAAAGAAAAAAAAGAAGAGAAGAAGCTAACGAAGGTTCGGAGCGATTCGACGCCTCGACGCATCGGCCAGTGTCGTTGATTTTAATGTCGCGCGGCCTCGTCGATTTTAATGAGCGACGCTCGTTCGTTGTCTACGCGATAATCGCCGGCAGATGAAAATACGACTCGCGCATTGTTATCGCGCTCACGCGAAAAGCAATCTCGAGGCGTTCAAGTAGGAAGTTTTGAGTTATGCTCGACGGTAGTGACGGACCTTGGCAATTTTAGCTACGCGCGCCTCGGAGTCTCGTATCGATTTCTGTTGCGACTCATCGCCGTGGCTTGCCTCGTTTTCCTTCACCTTAGAAATTGAATTTAATACCGCAATTATTTCTTACCAATTTACGAGCGAACTTGTACAGACCGATGCGCCATTCGTAAATTGTAAACAGCAAGCGCAAATTCTCATTGGCCCTTCGTTATAATTATTAATCTGTTCACGTGCGTAGGTTAATCGAGTTTGATAGAACTCGTTATAGATATTACGTATTTAATTCAGCGTGCATGTCTAAATCACCATGATTCTTCGTCTTTGAAACAGTTTTATTTTTATTAAGAACCCTTTCCCTACTTAGCTTAACTATCCTCCCGGCTAGTTTCCACGAACAGCTACACCCGTAGCATCCCCTGGCGCTTCCTCAAAAGCGCCACGCATGGTCTCCAAGCTTCCATAAAGGTTCCTCGTGTAATACGTTTCGTCCACGGTCCTCGTCTGTGACCCACGAATAACACGGCTCGTTGGTTAATCCTCCCGACTCGTACAATTCGCCATCGGTGGAGTTAAATATTGGCTGTCGCTCAAAGTATTATACAAACGCGTTGCGCTGCTGACCAATTCACTCGCCGACCACCGTCGTCGATTGGCTTGTTTATGGGCCACAAAACATCTCTCTGTGCATCGTTGTCTCGTAAATGAATCGTCTCCTTTTCATTGTTTCTAAGTTACACCGCGGAACCGCCTATGGGACGCGTCTCTACGCCTCGTCGCAGTGGATTATGGTTAAGATACATTCGAACACGGTGAACATCAGCGAGGGTGCGGCGTTTCTTTATTTTTTCGATTCGTTCGCTCCTTCAATTTCATCGCCGTTTTATGACGTTCGATGAGAATTATAGTCCGTATTGACGAAAATGGAATTGTTTTTAATACCGTCTCGGTTTTTACGCGACAGTAAAATCGAGCGCAAGGAACGGGACGCGATTTTTGTCAGGCTTGTAAATTATTACGATTGAAGCTCGTTCAATGCCGAGGCAAGCAATGGGTTTGGCGTAATCGATTCGGACAGCTGCAATCGCTTATTTATTTAAATCTCGACGATCGATTCACGTGGCTCCGATGCGGGGGCACCGCGACGCACGCGTCTTCGTACGAACAATTATTCCCCCCGGAGGAACAGCGATTCTAAAACGCCGAGGAACGAGTTATCCCCGTTGAAAAGTCGCCGCATCAATCGGCCACATTCGGTTTCAAGTTACAAGGTTGTCTTCTTTCCCGTCCGCCTTCGCCACGGCGAACGCTATTTTAACCATTAATCACGATAAAAACCTGCCTCCGCCGCGCGAGCGGAGGAAAATTATTTTCGAGAGCCGCGAACGGCACGCGAACAAACAACTCTTGCCGTTAAAAGTCCAAGTCCAGCGTGAATCCTTCCTCGTCCGAAAACGCACCGCGCGTACGTCTCCCAACAATATCTCGCGTCGCTTCGCTTGCCCAATTATTTTCCTGCCCGATTCGACCGGTCGCGTTGCCACAGGCTTAATTGCACAATCGTACCAGCGGACACGGTTTCGCTCTAACAATGACAAAAACCTGCTTCCATCGAACATTTAACACGGACACCAACCGGGCCGACGTGTCATCGCCATTTTCGTTCCCTCTTTTCCGCGACAAAAACAGCCGCGATCCCCGTTGCGCCGCGCCGTTCGGTTGCATAATGCGCCGAAGCAGGGGAAAATGATTTCTTCGCGCGGTCGCGCATCCGTCGCGACTGAAGGAAAAAGGAAAAAAGAAAAAAACGAGCCGAGCCGTCTTCGGTCCGAGAGTTAAGTTTCCAAACTGGCAGCGAGCGTTGTCGACCGGCCGGGCGAGTTTTCTCGTCGCTTCGACAGAGAAGGAAGGAAGGAACACGCCGAACGGATCGGCGTGCGGTCGTGGAGATCGCCTCGCCTCCATTGTGGCCGGCACAGGCGTTACAAAAGCTAGTTTCCAACTGGGAACGATACTGCCCACGTTACGCCAGCACCTTGTCATGTTTAATTTGTCCGCGGCTCGACAAGCCGGCCGACGTATGATTCGATAGTTTGTCGCGGGGCACGCGATCGTCGGCCACGATAAACGTCAACATCGACCGCGATTTTCCGCGATTAGAAGAGGGAATCGGTTTCGTTCCGCGAAGCGCGAGCGTCTGAGGCAAGAACTTCCGCGTTGGCTGTGACGTAAGATGAGGTTTCGGAGCGCGCACGATAATGTCTTATCGTTGGTCTTTTATTTGTTCCTTTTTGTTGAATCGCGAGGGTGGAGCGTCGGCGAGATTTTTGGCAAGCTCGGTGTCTTGTTGCGAAATTACGCGGCGGTGTTGTTAGTCGAAATGAAATGTTCAATTGTGATAGGGTTAATCGTTGTAGTTTGAGATGTGCTCGATTTGACCCGGGACAGTTTTTTTTCTTCTTAGGACTGCGATAATTCTGAGATTAGGATATAATTGTCGTGGTTTTTATACGTATATTAAAGGACGGACTTAATTGCTCCATTTAATAGAACTCGTTCAAGCGAAAGACGATTAATTTTGAATAATTTCTGCCTCCTTTAATCAATTATCGTGTATTTGTTCTAGAACAAATTGCTTCAGTTTCAACAACCTATCAGACCATAAATCGTCTCATAAAATCCGCGCAATCTTCTCTACCACCGAGTACCGTCATCCCCTGTCGCGCTCTACTTCGAACCGCTCGGTCACGATCCGCGGGCAAGATCGTCGACCGTCGATCAAACGAGAAGCTGATTCCGATCGTGGCGATGCGGTAGGCTGCCGGATCGGTCGAAGGGACAAACCGGCGGAGAAAAGGAGGAAAAGAGAGGCGAAAAATAAAATAGTAGACGAACGAAAGGGTCCCGGGGTATTACGCGGTTTGGACTTCGTGGAAAGGGAGACCCTTCGTGTTCGCAGCCGCGAAATAACGTCGGCGGTTTGTGGTTTTTCATACGTGCAAGAAGTCACAATGGTGTACGAGTGATCGCTGTACGTGGTGAACCGAGAGGGCGAGGAAGAATAAGAAGAATTTAGGTGGCTTTTGTTCCGACCTCAGAAACGAAAAGAATCGTCCGCCGCTTTTTCTCGTTTCGACTTGGTCCCTCCGTTCGTCCGCTTCGTTCCCTCTTCCAGCAGTATCTCGTTCGCTCCACGATCGTTTTTCGGTTTTCTCGCCGCGAGACAGGCTCCGTCTCGACGGAGGAGCGCGATTAGGAATGCTCGCGGTGCAATTTCGAGGCGGCTGCTTCCGTCGCGACGGCACGCCTATTAGTTTCACGAACAGCGGGGGACCGGGCTTAACTAACTTGGCCGCTGTTTTCTCTCGGCTTCTCCCGACCGCTTCTCCCCTCGAGCTCTTAAATCGCACGAAGATCGAGAGTTTCCGGCTTCTGTGAAACAGGTGTTCCGTTTCTAGGGAACGTCCACGGAAATCGCCGGATCCTTTTTGTTCGATTTCTGCGGTCTCGCGTTCGAATCCCATTTCAGCGGTGCACAATGGGATTAATTGGGTTCGAATTTTGTGGACTGCCGATTCTGAACCGATTCTGCGAACGACAATTTGGTCGGATTGTATTTTCTGCTTCCGAAATGAACGTTTTTAAGGGCAGGTTTATCGTCGATATGTTTTCCAAGAACGGCAGGAACGTATGATACGTTGAACTCGAGTCTCACCTTTAATATCGACTATGATTTCCATCGTAGTCGAACGGAGCTGTGGACAAATCGATCGTCGAATACGGGGAAAGATCCACGTTTATTAACGACACCTCGCAGACACGGGTCGCGTTTCCGTCGTGGTTGGTTTAACGCGAAACGTCGACGAACGAGCGAAACTTTTCCGAGCTCGAACCGCGAGCGTTACTCGAGCATCGGCGAGCAATTACTCTTAACCACCTGGCGCTTGTCCGTTTTTCCATTGCGAACGAATAATATCAATTTAATTCATCTTTTATCGCGTATGGAGCATTCTCTCTTTCCGTTTTGATTGCTCGTTATCCGCGCTTCTCTCGTTGGTCGCTGAATGCGGATAATGGCGCCAGGTAGAGCAACGCTTTCTTTCATACTTTCGTTCGTTCGTTCTTTCTTTCTCGCCCGAGCATTTCCCGAAAGATAAACGCGCGCACAACGACAGAAGCGACAGAAGCTATTGACTGAATCACGGGGGCAATTAAGCGACGTGACTCGCCCGATTTCTCGCCATGGAAGCGTCATCGCGCGATTAAGGACTCCCCTGTCACCTGTTGGAACGACAGGGCGCCACCAACTGTTCGCACGCGCCTGCTGTTTTCTTCTTTCAACGATTCTCCGTTGCATTGGCTCCCTTGGGATTCGTGTCTCGTTTGTCGAAAGGAATGTACAGGGTGCTCTGTAGATTCTGTCGCGAACACATCGGCGTACTCTAGGCATTCGAGAGCAAAACTGATGTAAACCACTGACAAGAAACGCAGAATTTTAATGAACCTCAGTACCGAACAAATTTCGAAACTCCAAGCCTGAAGTTCTGTGGAACAATTTGCCCGAGCAAAGAAGCATCGAACAGTCGTCGAGTTCACGCGAACCGACGAAACACGAAATCCGTTTAAACCAACAACTCCGACGCACCTGCGCAGCGAATATTAATTCAAACGAAGCGCGAGGACAAAGACGGGAAGGATACGCATGCGAATGCACCGAGGCAATTGACGCATTCCGAAAGAGCGAAAGGAACTCCAACCTCCGTAGGATCCTACGGGATGCTAAGCCCCGCGAGTCTCGGTGCTCGTATTTCGTCGTCAGAATGAATTTCACTCTTCCGACACGCGGTCGATCGAATTCCCCCGACCGAGAATAAATGCTGGTACCTTAACGAGAGGAATAAGATGCGTGAAATGTGTCGGGGCGCGTGTGCGGATAGCTCCTGGTGCACGTTGCCGATCTAACGAGCCGTGAACTACACCACGCTGCCCTATGAAAATGCAAATGACCCGGTCCCTCTGGTCGGATAAAGATTTTTACGGCGACGTAGCTCGCCGCGAACAATCCGCCGACGAATCTTGGTCGCGTGAGCGCGACGCCACCGCAGGAAGTTCAACTTAATTGCAAATCCTTCGTATCGCGATGCCTCAAATTCACGATCCTCGAGGGTTTCACTCCGTTCGACTCGGGGCTAGTTGAATGGAGAACTGATTGCATGGTTCGTAGGTGGTATAAATTAGGGGATGGTGAGGTATTAAATCTTGTGTTTGCTCGTTTCGCAGGTTCGTTATTTATTGAGCGGCCCTATTGCCGCACCCTATACCATCTTGTCCTTTCGTGCCTTCACCTTGGTGCTTGGTAAAAATTGAAAGGCGTCTGTCCCGGGAAAACAAAAGCACAGGTGCGTGCGTTCGTTGTCGGGCAGGCCGATCGATGGATCCGTGACTTTGAGCATACTTAGCCGTCGAGCTGGCACGTCTGCCTACCAACTATGCGTGTACGTACGGAGGACGCGCAACGCCGTCGACCGGCGTGTCGGTATGACAGGCCAGACGGCACGTTAACGGAATACGAAACGTTGTCCTTCTTGCAAACGGCCGGCAGAACCTCGCTTCTCGTCGTTCACCGTTTTCTTTTCACCGTGTGAATCGTATTTCTCGGACGCCCCTGTTGGTCCCGCCGTCTGCTGTGAAATTCAATCGACGCGTTTGCATTCGATTTCTGTCTGCGATGCGTCGTACGCGTACGCTTTCGATTCGTCGTTTTTACATGGATACGTCAGACGTTCTCTGTCTCGTCGTTCTCTCGCGTTGAGGGGAGGTTTGGTGCTCGTCTTCTCGCTGCGCACGATGAACGAACGATCGCGGCGGTCGCAAGCGTGAAATTTCGCGCACGGCGATTCTTGTAGCAGAGCTTGGACGATTAATCGACGGTGAATTTTGATTTAGTTCGGACGGGAAATATTACGGTTTACTTATTTATCAAGATTGAAACGAATGCCGTTTGGATGTTGAGGGTGGCTTATTAGTGGGGGTGGCATTTAAAAATCTGCAGAGTTAAATATTGACTAGTTTTTAGCGATTGCTTTAGTTATCGTGAAATATCGTAGGTATATTATATTTCAAGATATAAGCGATGCAGATGTTACAATTTACGAGCGCAACGGGACGAACAAAAGTCCGGGCAAGAAAATAGGGCCGCTGTCTTACAATGAAACCTACGATCTCATTAAGCGTGAACCGGGAGCCGGGCAACCGAGCAATTAAACGTTTCTCAATCAGAAATTGCAGCTGCACGTCCCGGACCGTTCTGCATCGTGCATCGAACAGCAGTCCATATAATACGCCCGCATCCATCGTGTCTCGGGCAAATATGCTCCATAATTAGCCGGTCTATTAATTGATATCCAATCGTACAGCCGCATCGATTACCCAGGCCTCGTGCGGCTTGCTCGAGGCACGATCGTCCAGTTGCAACAGTGAACGGAGCAAAAGGAAACCACCCTCCACAAACTTGCACCGCGTGTTGCTCGCGAAAAATGAGCAGAATGTTCCAATCCAGTGGAAAAATTTCGTTAACTCCTTGTCGAGCCAAAGTATATGCGCAATATGTACGATCGCACTTCGACAAAGCAGCAATCCATTCACAAATAAACGAAGAATCGTGAATTAATGCAATCCATAGGAAATGATTAAACGTATTCGACGGGGAACGAAAACGGAAGCGAAGAAACGACAAAATACGTACAAGCGTGCGGAAGAAAAGAAACAGAAGAAGCGTGTAAACCAGAAGGAAATCAACGAAGAGGGAGAAGAAAGATCCGGTTCACTTAAGTAACGTCATATCTGCCTATCTGAGTCGTTGCGTGTTTCGGCGGATGGGTAACGAGGTTGGAAAAGGGGTAGAAAAAGCTGACGCTTCGCTCGGCGCCACCTTGCGCTCCGGTCTCTTAATTTAAACGCCGCCCCGTGAAAATATTCATTCCCCAACCCTTTCTGCCCCTTCCCCCCCCCCCCGCCTTTCCTCCCCCCGGTTCCGTTTCCATCGTGGCCTCCGCGAGCGACGAGGGACGTTGGTTATTGCACCGTCGACTATAGAAACGCCGTAAACACGTCGCAGCCGCCAGAGACGGGATAAAACGTCGGTTTTATGCGAAGGCGTTACCGGACGAGGGAGATTCCCCTTCGTGATAGAGACATGTTTTCAGGTATTACCCGGTCGTGGACAGGTACGGGCTCTTAGAGCGGCGTTACGACCGCCTTGGAACGCAAGCTCGCTCTTAATCGGAAGACACCGACCTGCTCTCTTCTTCTTCTTCTTCTTCTCCTCCTTCTTCTTCTTCTTCTTCTTCTTCTTCTTTACCCTCCACCGCTGTCCTCCTCTTATTGACCGTGTCAGGCAACCTGTGTGTCGCTGTCGGAGAAATCGTTGGGCCGAGTTTTTGCGTCGATATTTTGGAACGGGGAGTCGCGGTAAGGTTGCGGAACGTCGGGGAGAAGGGAGAAGGGCGAAAGCGGCCAGCGACGACCCTTAATCGGATTAAGGTGCACGCAGGGTGGATAGGTCAGTTTGTGTGGTTCGTTGGAAGTGGTTCGGGGAATGGTGAAATTTGGACGTTGAAGGGGTTTCGTGAAGTGTGGAGAATTGGGGATTTTACGAGGACGATGCTCTTGTGGGGTAGTTCCGTTGGGGACGAAGGGGGTAAACGCGTAAACGTATTGGGGGTGAGTTTGCGTATTTAGGCAGGACGCAGAGTTTGTTCTACCGCAACGTAGAGTGTGGTATGGGTAATTGGTTTTTTTTTTTTAATTTTGTTTAGGAGGAACGTAAATATTATCGAGGGCGTATTATTGTTTGTTATTGTTCAATTTTACTGTGGCACGAAATTCTTATCAATTAAATATTATTTGTCTCTATAATGATAAATTATGTTCGTTTCATTGTCAATGGTGTTCTGCTTTGAATAATCTTTCCTCTCGATTAATTATTTACAATATAGGCCAGCGTTTAACAAATATGATTCTTGCATATATGATGTTGTAAACTTGAAATAGGCGAAGGGAAAAATTGGCGAAGTATTCGCCGCTCCTGAAGACCTGCGCTTAACTTTCTTGAATGAAACGTCAAGATTCGAGATTATCGACTTAAGTATTCCGTAATCCGATTAGGTTAATTAACTCGCTGCAAGCGGGACACTGCCATTAATTTGGGGGGCACAGTTAATATTGTTATGCGCATCCCCATAAATATCAAGCGGGTGTTTTTTTCACTCATTCTTCTGCGTCCCAGTCGCGTAAAATCTCCAGCCCCCAACCACTGTTCGCTGTTACAAAACTTCGAACACTAACCACACGTTGATATTCAAACGCATCTACACCGTGCACTTATTGAATCACAATATTCCATTGGCCGCGTCAAAATTGCATCTCGCTTCCCGAAATGTTCCTGCATAATCTTCAACTCGGCAGATCTTTGTTCCGACCGTAATGTCGCATAAATTTCTTCAGCAAATAAGATAATCTATACACCCCTTTATTAACACTGCCACCGGCGATAAATCACCGCGGTCGAAACTCATTTACATTCCAGCCTGCTTATAAAACAACCCCGCACCACCATAATAAGAACTCCAATTAAGAAATAAATCCTTCCCCTCGAAAATATTTCCCCATATACATTACGAGCACGCTTCATAAATCTACGCTAACGTTAACAACGTGATTTCAGCGAACGCTTGCCAAAATATTACACGTCGCCCGTATTTTTCTATGGTCAGAAGAGTTAATACCTCCCCATAAACACTGTCCCTTCCTCGACGCGATTGTTTCAAGGAGATTTTCCGGCCACCACAACAACCCCTTGGGTTCGCCTCTATTGTTCGACCTATATCTCCCTGTTTCTCCCCCGGTCCCGGAAGTCCACGGAGTCACGTCGTTAATAAACGGTCTGAGTGTGCAAGGGGCGCCACTACGAGCTCTCTTTAGCCAAAGATACGTGACGTTTATGGCGGAGGACGGTATCGTAAAGGCATACCCGTTCAGGCCTCTAATGTCTCTTTCTACCTTTTTCACCGCGTGGTCCCTGGCACTGCTACGATTCAGTGGGCGTAAACGTAACGCTGCTTCCTCCTGAATTTCTTCTTTCGCCAGCGCGGAGATGCTCGTTTCCCCCCCCTTTTCGTCGTCTCGTTACTCGTTTTTTCGAGGGCTTCTTCCTTTAATCTGCCCGCGATTCGTTCCTTTCCGTTTACCTCTTTCTTTTGGTATTTTTTTTATTTATTTTATTTATTTGCCTCGCTCTGCGCGTGCAACGATACCACGGTATGTTCGTTAACTCGAGGTTCTGCCTCCTTTTTTGCTGTGCATACTTGTTCCTCCTGTTGCCTTTAATTTCGTCGCTTAATTCCCTCGCCACGGTGGTGCTCGCTTTTATTGGCCGATTTTTCTTCCTTTGATCGAGAAAGTGGTACAATGAGACGTTTATTGGATAGCCTTTTCCCGGAACTCTCATTCTCCGATCACTCTGCGTCCAGACGTTTCTTTCGTCCCGTTTCATTTCTTCGACGGGATCGATTGCCCCTTGCGGTTTCTTATTTTCGCTTGGCGATTAAATAACGACGAGCAATACCGTTCGATTTTATATCATTCCTCGTTAAATTCGACGGTTCCCTTGGAGCGTTTCGCGATATTTCTCAACACATACCCCTCAGAGAATATTCTTACCCTCGCCGCAAATTTACCTAGCCCTTCGCCCTTTCCCAGCCAGAGCGCTTTATAAATTCTTTCTTCCCTCCCCTCTGTTACTTCAAACTGCCTACAATCTTCTTTTGCTCCCATAAAAGGTGCCATTCCGTTCGTCCCCCTTTGAACTTCTCATTTTCGTTTTCCTGGTTCTTCTTCTGTTCGAGCAACGCGTCCGTAACGTCAGCCGTATACCTACAACGCGGCGTCGACCGCAGCGGAGAATTTCCTCGTCCGACCGCGATCGCCCGTAATGATCCGTGCGGTTTTCATTGGCGTGAAATACGCGACGTTTACACGCTCGTTTCGTATCCTCCGCTGCGAATGGCCGCGTACACGCTGCGCGTTATTCCGCCTTCCCCAGGGAAACTGGCTTTTGACCCTGCTCACGCCACGGAAATGGAGCGATTTTATTGGAGAGCCCCGCGTCCGTGGATAATACCCGCGCTCGGTTCAGTAGTATATCATCGAGTTTCAAAAAGTTTCAAAACGTTTCAAAAAGGGATCGCCGTTACGATTGGTGGACCCGCGGGTGAGGTTCGATTCGCAGGCTTAATCGCAGAATGATTCGGGACGATCTCGCGTCGATATTCCACGGGGAGTTCATTCGGTTTTATTCAGCAGCAGGCGTTGTTATTTCCGAGAAGCGCGATCTCGTTTTGCGTTCGCAAAATATTTCCTCGACGCCGGACGTCGCTCCGCAAATACCTCGGGGGATACGAGAAGGAAATTGCTACGTCGTTCAGCGTTCAGCAAATGGAACATAGTGCGTCATTTTTGCGCACGAAAATTTCGCAAAGTAGTGTCCATCGCGAAGCGCTGCGAAATTTACAATCTTGCGCCGCTTCGAACTTCGCTCGAACGCGAATCCACCCACGAGAGTCCACTACCTCCGTCGGTTCGCGGTTGCAAAATAAACAAGGAGAGCATCATCCCTGAAAAAAGAAATCCCACGGTGAGTGTAACAGTGAGCATAACATATCTCAGTTCGGCGAATGCGGGACCGTCAGGGGAACGTTGTCCCATGGACGCGCAGCGAACCAGCTAAAAATAGTCTGAAATCGCGGCGAAAGCGTTTGGAAATCGAGGATTCCCGATTCCACGGGGAAACTTATCTGCCGTTTCTACCTGGCCCGTTGTTCGCCCCACCTTATACTATTCGTTACCCTCCTACGATCCGAAGGGAGAGGTCAGACGTTCCCGAAGACGACGCGTAACCCGACCTGACCACATCCCGCAGGTCGTAGCCTGCTGTTTTTATCTGTCCGTATTTCAGGATGATTCCACGTTTAATACCCTCGCCGGAATCGGTCGGCCAGCGTTGGCCAACAGCCTTCTTTGTGGAGAGGCCACGGTGACAACTTAACCCTGGGATATCTGTCTTTACGAGCGTGTCGAAGCGTCAGCCCGAGCGTTGCGAGCTCGAACGGACGGGTTACGATCGACGGAGGGGGCGATTTTCTTGCAGATTTTCAGACGCGATTAGGGCGTTCATGTTGTTGCTAATTGTTCGCGTGATTGTTCGCCTCGTCGTCGATTATCGTGACTCTGTCGACGCGAAAATTGTTTCGCGCGGTCGGTTTCACGGGACGATAGTTCGGTTATTTTATATTTATTGCAGTTAGGAGAAACGGGAAAATTGATATTGGTTTTCTAAGGTTGTTCTGTGCGAGTGGCTGTTCGAAGTTGCTCAAGTTCGATTATCAGAATTGGAATTAGAAGTGAAACTGTGGCTCGGCTTGACATGTTGCCAATAGTATCTATAGGCCACTCGCGTTTCTACAGCAATTGCTTATCGTATGCATAGAGTTCAAAGGCCACGTCGATGACATTTGACGTACAGAGGAGTTCGTAACCTACGCCGATTACTTTCTTCTGTTGTAAATGTAGATACGCGTCGATACACCACGCGTACGTCTACCGAGAGCGCAAGAAATTTAGAACCGATCGAAAGTTCGAAAGTTTTACTTCGAATCTCTTATTATCGTTTCATTGTTCGACAAATTCGTTTCGCGGTAGCTGAGACAATTTACACGCGCCATTGTGGAAGAAGTATTTCATTATCCGTTCGGGATCAGCAACGATTTGACTCTTAATTATTAATTACTGTCTTGCAATTAATTCCTGTATTTTTTTCCACCGTCGAATCGGACAACTCGTTAATTAATACTATCGTTTCAATTAAGCGAAGCAAATTTTTCAACGGAAGATACTCAGTTAAAAATAATTTTTAAATTAAATTCACATTTCGACCGGGCGATCGAATAATCCAATACGAAAAATATTTATCGTGTATAACTTTAATTGCTGTTTCGACACGCGAACGCAGGCAACCTAATTTTGCAATTACAACCAACGAAACGGCAGTCGCGAATCCAATCTCTCGTTTCCTTTTCTCCCACGTGTCGACAAACACTTTCGAGAGCTAGTTTCACGGGAAACGATTTACCTATGAAAATTTTCACGCCGACAGAGCGGTCGATAGTTCGCCAATCGTGGACCGTGAAGGACAGATTCCTGGCGATACATTCGTATCGAAAGCCACAAACAGATTGCCTGCATTTATAGATCCGAAATATTGACAGGTGGATACACGCCCGACAGAACGAGCTCGGCTAATCCTAGCATTAAAACGTCAACGTTTTACTTCGAGGAGGATTATTAGTTGTGCAATAATGTTGGCTGAGTGACGAAAGTCGGCGAACTTTACTGTGGACAGATTATTCACCGCGTCTCTCTTCAGTTTGCCGAATTAATAATCAAGTATTCGGTAAGTAGGGGAACCTGACACGCGTGGGATATTTATTCCTGCGTTGGTCCCTGTGCTGGTTTACCTCGTGATTAACCGAGGCAATACGTCTGGTTGGAAGGGAATTTTGAATAGACAAGGTGATCATTTTTTGTCTTCGATTTTTAGGAGGGGAAGGAAATGTTTTTCTACTCGTCTCGCTCAGAGCAATGCAAATATTGTGTTCGTTCGATACATTTATTCGTAATACGCGGAGAACAGCGGAATATTTCCAGCTTTCTAAGCGTTTCGCTTAGAAAGAGAAGCATCTCGTTTCCGTTTGGTATTAAAGCAGAAAGCATTAAACGCCTAATTGACCGTAACTCTGTGTGATTAATATTAATGAATTCGCCACGTTGTTGCGTGGTGCCATATTAGAGCTTACATTTGGCATTAATTAATTGCTATGCTAAGTTTATGATAAGTCGGGAATTTATGGGACAATAAGAAGTATACAAGTTGCATACTATGCTTGGCAATTAGGGAACCATTATAAATTATTCCACGCCCGAGAAGGTATCTTTAATATTCAAAAGTATTCGGCGGAAACAAAACCTTTGCGTACAAGCCCAATCCCGTCGCATATTTAAAACATATTTGAACGGACGAAGATTTCAAGAAAAAAAAGCACCGGCAGAGTACAACAACGGCAAGAAAAAAAAATGCAATATATTTAAATTAATTCGCGAAACGAAAGAACCCCTGCACCATTTCTCCAAACGAAAGATAATCCTCCAACAACGTTTGACGACTTTTCCATCATTGTTATGGCGAATTAGATTTTGCATCATGGTCGATCGAAAATCGAGACGCATGCTTCTCGTTCGCGGATACCAAGACGATACCCTTGCGGTTCCCCGACGATTCTTGAATTCCACGATCTGCTCGTCGACCTCTGACTCCCGTGGCTGACGACGCACGAACGAAAAATGCGGTGGTACACGGCTTCAACCTTCGGGGGCAACCTCTGCACTACTGCCATCTCGTCGGATACCGGTGTCGCGATAAAAAGGCTTCGTTATATCACCGGGAACGGATTAATACCGAACGACGCGACGATGCGGTCTGCTAAGCGTCAAAAGGAAGTGATCGAGTGGCCGTGTCGAGATTCAACGATACAGGTTCGAGTCACGTTGATTTGTTGTGTCTGCGATTCTTTTTATTCAGTCTGTGCCCATTTTCTGGTCGTTCCTTGTGCCCGCCCAGAGTGGATGAATTCGTTAACGAGAATGAATGGGCGTTGGTTTTAAAAATCGTGGAGAAATATTCTTGTCTTGGATTTGAATGAAACTATTCCTGCCTCTCCATCAGGTAATTAAAGAGTGTAGGAGGCGACTTTGCGCTCGAAGTCGTTAGCGAAAGGGTTAACGTGCGATCGAATGTGTCGATTTTGCATTCGTCACACGGTTAACCTTTCACCCCGGTTAATTTTGCGAATAATTCCTGAAATAGATTCAAACGTCTACTGACCACGCTACGGGGACAATTTAATACGAATTCAAGAATGCGACTATAGGTCGGGCCAGCACGACATTTTATTGTTAACTCTTAATGAGATCACTGATATCGATCGTAAAGGTTAGCCAGCAGATAGGCAAAGGGTAAAATAACATTGTGACCTTTTACGATCGACCGTATGATACGGATATAATGCTCGACGCAGGGTGCAGTTGCCTTGATTGCCAGACTTTTCGCGTAGAGCAGTTCCGTGCAAACTGAATTTATCTGTCTGCCTAGATCGTGCACCGCCTCGTCTTGTGCAATCATCCCGTTCCACCGCTTAGAATTCATTGTTTTCGCGAAGAAAGAATAATGGTCGCGTTAACGTTCGTAAATAAAACGCGTGTCCGCTGCTCCAGATCCCCATAATACTTTGTATCCCCGACTCGTGGCGATTTTCTCTTTCTACTATTTCCATTCGAAGGTTTTTTTATTGCTTGTTTTTTTCTTAACACAAACGCATCACCGCGAAGATATGCAAGGTTGTTCGCGGGGCGATGTAAATTCAGCGTTGGTTTTACGGCCGTTCTCGGAATTGATCTGCGCCGCGCGATTAACCTTTCGCCTTCTAGGGATCGTCGTGTCATAGGTTAAGTGGTATAACGCTTCGCGATAAAAATTGGGCCTACGGATTGCTCGCGATTACCTTATCAGGATAGGTATACGAAATATTCGCGTAGTTGCCGTTCGAAATCGCTATCGTTGACCGTAACGGCACGATAACTCTGTGTCCGTCAAATCAGTCGCGGGCTAATTGCAACAATTAATAATTCCCCCGAAGTTTGTCAAATTGCGTTCGACTGGTTCAGAAAAGTAACGGGCCACGAAACAGCTGAACATCGAGCGAGCAATAAAGATCAAACAATAAAGCGACCAACATTATCCACGCGCGTGAATCCCGCTTTTACCCGTTGTCCAGTCCGACAAACGCTTGTCCAATATGCAAAGGAATTCACGCGCGGACGAGAATTGAACGACGAGGGGTACACGTCGGCGGTGGTTGGACAGGTGAGGGTAAAGTATTATGGGTGCAGAGAGTAGCAGACGCGTAGCAGGAGTTCGGCCCAATGATGGAGCTCACGGCCAGTCAGCCAGTACTAATTAACCGAGGAATGCTGTATCTAGATTGAAATCTGGGTGACCCGACGCCCTGGGGCCACCACCTCGCCCGAACCTCCAGGCCTCCGGGCTCTCGACTCAGCTTCTCGACTGGCCAGCCACCGTGTACCTTGTACACCGTTTCGTACCTCTTCTACACGTGCTACTTTCGTCACAGACGCGTTCTCTTACACGCGACCGGCTGACGCGGCTTTTATTTCGCCGCTGCGCGCTGCACAGCCTGGTGCCCATCTGTTCCTCGATATACCATGATTGATGATCCCGTTCTGACGCTCGTTCCGATTCGTCGCGAAATTCGACGCCGACAATTTCCACGAGCAAGCGATCAAAGAATTGGGGGTTCTGGGGCAATTGGTTGGAGTTCTTGTCGAGGAGCTTGTTGAAAATGCTGGTTGATCGAAGTAATAGTGTTTTTTTTTTTACTTTTTTGTGGATTTTATTTGGGTAACACGTAACAATAATTCTGATAATCAAATAATAACAGCAATTCCATTTGATTATCCGATACACTAAGGATTTCACTCGGGTTTAAAGAAACGAGAAGCTATTACTTTGACAGCGATATTTTCGTAACCGTAGCTGTGCGACGCTGTGCTAATTGGTCAGTCATAAACAAGGTCTGAGACGGAGGGAAAGGCTAGAGTACCTTTCCATTAAACCCTTTTCGACCAGGAACCAAACCTACGGGCCACGATTGACACAACTCCGCCAATGTCTCGGTGCTCGAGTTCTGCAATTAGCTTTCTTATCGACCATTCTTATCGCCAGTCCTAACGGACTGAACGTTAAACTGTCGTTAAACATTCCACTCGAAGTTCATCCGGAGTCTATCGTCTTCTAACCTTTATCCCAATCTAATCTCACGATCGTTCTCGAAATATCCACTTAGCTTCCCAAGTCGTCCCACCAAAGATCAAACTATTCTGCCGTACTTCGACGGAGAAAAAAGAATTCTTACACCTACGTCGGAGGCCGATGTTTTCTCCGTCAATTATTCTAACGCCGCTCGGCTGACTCGGGGAGGGCTTATGTAAATTAGGGAAAGAAATGTGTTTAATTTACTCGGGAGAAATTCCAGTTTTACTTGGCGCGGTGGTGACGGTATCACGCATCCTAAATACTTTCGTTAGATACGTACGCGCAACCGTCCTACGCGTCAGCGTACGAACACGAGCGTGCTTCATGTTCTACACGCGAGATTTCTCGTACGCCTGTGTACCGGCGAGTTGGCCAGTAGCCGATCACGATTCAACGTTATCGAGCACGTGAAATAACCGGTGTATACGTGGCGATTCCCTCCTGCTCTCGTCGACGTCGCTGATAATTGAACCCGAAGTCGAATTATTTCGAGGAGTTTATCGAGCAACGAGTACTGCCGTCCGCTCTTATCGGGGCATCGTACCTGATTTCTACCTTTCGACCGCGAAGCCGGTATTTTGTCTCGGAAAATGAGATTCGTTTTCTTTCGTAAGCCTCCTTTTTCTCTGCGCCTTTTTATTCGCCGTCTGTGAAATTCAGCGAGGCGATTATTTATTGGAGAAAGGATTTCGAAGTTGTATGAACCGTTCTTCGTTATTTCGTCGCTTTGGAGTATCTCTTTCTCGTCGATTTCAGAGGTACCGGTACGTTCGGCTTCGAATATTTTCCAGCGCGCGTGATCGAATCAGTCGAAACGGAAACCTGACAAACTGTTGCTCGCGAGCGGTTTACTTTTGTCGCAAAACGTTGGCAAGAAAGTTCGGTCCCGATTAATAAATCACACGGATGCCGGCTGGCACGGAATAATAGGCGATATTTCCGGGTAAAAGCAAGAACGATCGCAACAACTAATACTCGGAGGTTGTACCGATGTTGGGTCGGCTCGAACGTCGTGTCATTCTGTAAAACAAGGAGAAACGTGCCGCGGCAAGAAATTTCTCTATATCCCTGGCAGCGTCGTGCAATCGATCGACGTCTCCCGATCTGACTCGCGAGAGTTAACTTCTTGGCGCACGACACCATTCGTACCCTGATCCCTTTTTATCCATCCTTCGTACTCCGCTTTTTTCCCCCTTGCACCATTGCTGTATAGGAAATTCGAATTGGCCTTAAAAATCTGGTACACCCTGGTCGACGTGGTTCAGCGAGAACATTTTACATAAATTACGGAAAGAAACTTTTGTAACAAACAGCGAACAAATAATGATATTTCACATAATTTTCACATTCTGTCTTCAATAATATATTTGTTTCGTTTCAGAAAGTATCACCACTATTTTTATCATTATTTCTATTCGTATATGGTCAACGGTAACGCCCATTCAGATTATCCAAAACAATTAGAATTTCGATTCTTTAAGAAAAGCGATACCATCGAAGTTGAAACGAAATCGTACCGCTTTAAAATTAACCTCGTTGATATTAAATGATAAATACCAATTTAAAGCCACTCCCTTGCGATTTCGTCACGATTCATGAGTCGAGGCGCAGTCATTTTCCTCAGGAATCCGTCGGCTCGATATCGGCTCTTGCTATCGGCCACGCTCCACACAATACCATCCGTGCTCCGTTTTTTCCACGGTTTTCATTCCTTTCCCTTTTCAATTCCACGGGCTTTCCCCGTTTCTCCGGGCTGGAAACGGGGCTCGTGTGTCTCGCCGCTCCGGGCGAAGCATCGTGAGTTACCGCGTTTCGAAGATTTATCGTCGCCGCTACCTCAGCGAGTACGTGCTACCATGCGCGGGATTATGTAACTTATGGCGGTGCCGGGCTCGCAACGGGCCGCATAAATTTCTTCGGGAATATTAACAGAGCCTTTAAAGATCGCTCGCTTCTGTCCAACTTGCGCCGAGTCAAAGGGATATCGTGTAGAATAATTAGCCGAATCGTTTCGAGCCCCGCATTCTTACTCACCGATTGTTTCACCCTTTGCTCGGCCCGATTTATGGCCGGCCGGAACTTCTCTCGAGACGCGTGCGTCTCGTTTCGACTGGTCCGTCGATTTTTGAGATAATTTTCTGGTCCCGTTCGCGATTTCCCCTCATATCCGCGGGCTGTGAATGGTTAACGGGTAATCGGTTTCGTTCGCCCGGTGTTCGTATCCTTTTTCATTTTTGTGTTCCACGTGGATTGAAGAAATCTGTGTTAGAACGAGTGCGGTTCGTAGTTTCAATGTCTTGGTTTTTCAACGAGTAAAAAAAGAAGGCCACGAATGACGGTCTGGCGTTGTTCCGAGAATTATTTCCCCGGCTTCCCGTCGTTGTTGCACGGATTTATAATATTAATAAGGGAGTAATTGTGCGGTCGCGTTGCGCAATTCGTTATAAAATTGCAGTGAATTTGAAACGCACGAACTTCCCGAGGAGCGTTAGCAGTTTAGATACGTGCGTAATCGCCGATTATGCCGGCCTCCGCTAGCAATCCCATTTCCTACCGCTGTTACGTCACGTTCTGTTGTCGCTATTATTTTTGTGCCTTCCTGTTTAATTGTTCGAAGTGCGCCTGTACGTTGCGCGACCGCGCAACACCTGAGACCGTCGCGTCGCGCAGAGTCGGCCACGTTTCTTCGCAGTTGTTTGCCATTAATTATTTCAAAATTGGCCGCGCCTCGGGGCGTAAGCCGAGCGTGTTTAAAAAAAGGGAAGAAGCGAGAGGAGAAAAATGGTTTCGGACTGTTACAAGTTGGATATTATTAGTTGCCGATTCGTTACCTCGTCGAGAATTGCAATAATTCTTTATCGATGGGTTCCTTCACCTCGCGAAATTATCATTCGCGTAGCTCTCAGATTAACGTCGACCAATGAGAAATATTACTCCGTGGAGCGTCGATTATATTGTACGTTCGCGGTTACGTTCGTCTCCACTTCGTAGCCACCGGCCGGGCAACAAAATTCCACGCAATTTGCTTCCTTTGTCTTCAACTATTCTAACAAATACCGTCCGCTCGTTATTCCGCGACAAACAATACCGCAGGTCGCCTCGAACTTTAATTGAGGAATTACGTGGAAAAAGTTTCGATTTTCAAGTATTCGCTTCAAGCGTCACATTTCACGAAATTATCGCCCTCGCATTTATTAATATTTTATTAACGGTGCTTGGTCGTCTCGGAATTAGGTACCAGACGAGCTCAGTTCGTCGAATGTTAGATCGGATTATATCTGATTATATCTTGCGCGTTCCATATTTCCAAACTGCACCCTCTTCGTAGTTCAATGAATAGTTGCAAAAGTTCCCAACGATGAAACAGCGATGCCTATTGCGAATCGAGCAAAGATCCAGTCGATCCCCCGAGAGGATCAAGATCTTAAGGACGCCCTGAGGTTGCCTCGAGGTCGAGGAAACAACGTGCAGGACAGACAGCAGCAACAGCAGCGCACAGCAGGCTGCAGGAGCAATCTCCCGGACAATTAGCCCGGAGTTCGTGACGGGTACCTCCTCCTTGGTCCTCTCTCGACACAGCTTTCTCCCTTCTTCCTCTTCTTCTTCTTCCTTCTGTTCTCTCCTCTAGCCAACCATAATTCTCTTCCCTCTGTATTATTTCTCTACCGCTGGATCTACCACCGCGTATCCTGGTCCCGTTTTCATCTCGTTCCACTCGTTCCTCTTCTTATTATTCTTTCAATTTCCGATGCTTTTCTCCCGTCGATTAACTGGACAACTGTTTTTGAAATGTACCGCGGCACGCCAAATTTCCGTGGGATGTTTAAGGTGATACGTTCTCGAGATTTAACAATTATTTCGGATATTTTATTTCTCCAGCTTGCCCACCGTTTATTATTTTAATTGTTTCGCAAAATTTTGGTTACATCAGTTTATCGTGCCCCTTATATCCCTCTTAATCGGCGAAACAGTCAAATTGAATTATGTTCCCTCGTTACGGAAGAGGAATAATTTATTCTGGAAATACTTCAATGTCTGCCATTCCGTTAATCTATCGAAATTACGATGGAATCGTTTCTGTTGCAGCATCAAACATCTTTCTGCCCAAGTTTATCCTGAATAATTCGCCCTTGCGTCACCGTTCAAAGAAACAAACATTCCATCTATCGTTCCCCTGTTAATTGAAAATTCGCCACGGCGACCTGCAATTAGAGCATCTTTGTGCTCCCCGATCACTGACCCCTGGCGCAAACGATTTTTTCCCCCCAACACGAATCGTTTTTGTCCCGATCTCTTCCAATTCCCTTCCGAGACGAAAGGTCGGCGTGTCTCTTCATCTTCTTCCAGGCGCGTCCACGTCGATCTCTACCTGGCGTTCGTACCCTAATGACCTGGCAGGTGCAACGGCGGCGTGGCCTCTTGGCGCAAGGGCCACCCAGCTACGTGACGCCTCCGAAAACGTTCGTGGGACGATCGTGTTCGCGTTGAATCGTGTCTCGGTTATCGATCTCGTCGAGAGCGCAATACCTTAAAATAAACCGACCAAAAACAGATCGCACGGTAACTTTCGACAGGTGACTGGTTGAGTAAGCGGGACGCGAGCAGCGAGAGCGCGATAGAAAAAGAGAGAGAGAGAGAGAAGGATAGAGAGGGCGAGGTTTCGTTAATGACTAGAAATCTTGAGAAACTGTTGCGAGTTAAGTGGAAGCTCGTTTCTTAGAATAAGAGATAAAGAGGAACGATGAGAGTGTTAAGCATTGCACTGCTTGCAATGGCTGCCCGTCGAGAACATTCGACCGTCGGAGAATCATTATTCGGGAAAAGGGCCAATCGACGAGTTTAATCGACGATAAAATGGCAGGAATTTTAACGGAGGAACTGTGCGCGCTCGTCTAGTCGATAACGTTCTGGCGAAGGTCCCCCGCAAAAATGTCCACGCGGACATGTTCGTGGCACCACCCGCAGAGCTGCTAATCGATTCTCGTAAGAAGCAGCCACGACCATTTAGAGCCCGGTCGTCTCGAGTTCCGTTCCGGCGAGTTTATTCGTTCGCGATTTATCCGCGTCGATTTTTTTTTCCTCCCTCCTCCCTTGAACTTTGAATTTCTTTCGCGTTTCACGGGGCACGACCGCCGCGCAAGAAAACGAACCGAATCGAGGGTATCGATCATGCATGCGCACGCGGCCGATGCCGATGCCGTCGCAACGATTAATATTGCGAAAATCGTGGCGTGCGCTCGCCGCAGAAGCGACAACGTGACTCTGTGTAGAAACTGAATCCACGACGGGACAACGTCTGGCCTTTTGTTGCCCCGTCAATACCATGGTAACGACGTGAACGATTGCCCCGGCAAATTTGTCCCCCGGATTCCAGCGTCCAGGGGACCAAGTTATTGATTTATTTGATTCTTAGTTGACGATCCGTACCCTCGCTCACAATTGTTGGCGATGTCGACGAATCTTGGAATTTCATTACTCTGGAAGCAATGAATTTGCGGCGTTTAAAGTGTACATTTGAACGAAATGTTATTATACTTTAGATATTTGTTGTTTTATACATTGAGTAATTTGACAAATTGTCATACTCAAAGGAATATGTTTCACTAAATGATGTCCACGTAACGATTAAAATACTTGGTCAAATTCAGAAATATCCTTGTAGCGAAATAATGGCTGGAATAGAGATAATTAATATCTCAATCTATTAAAGACACGATAGAAATTCGGTAATAGTCGTATTCGTAACAGTGTCTTTCGCGAAGATGCAAATACGCATTAGTATTCCTGGATATTATCGCACAGGAATAATAAATATTACGGATATATAAATGGTTACGAATTACTTGCAACATGGATATATCGCAGCTCGCGAACACCTGTGCACACGTGAATTCAAAGCTGTCAGTGAAGTTAGTTATCAACGTCACGCGGGCGAAAACTGAGCATTAAATGTCGACGCGAACGCTAACACGAAACATTAAGATTCAAGGATGAAATATCAATTTTGCGCACCGTTTACCGTTGGTTTCATTCGATCCACGCGAAGTGGGCAAAGCGCTCCCCGCAAATCTTCCGTCAAACTGCAAAATTACGTGGCAGCTTTATCGCGGCTTGCGATATTATTCGATTCCACTTTCCTCGTGGAAATCGTCTTAATTCAGGCCACGGTAGTTCAAACTTCTCGATCGCTGCCGCGTTGGGGAAACGAAATATTTCTTCTTCCTCCAAACAACCGAACCAATACTCGATCCTCCAACGTGCGCCAACCCTTTCGATTTCGAACGACCGAAACGTTCCCCCCAACCTTCGCGCAGCGTTGCTCGATCAATTATTTAATACGCCGCGGCGACAGGAGGCTACGTTGGACGGACGAAAACGGACGAAAGAAAAAATAACATAGAGAGGAAAGGAAAAAGAAATATCGAGAGGAGGCGGGAGGCCGTGGCCGCTCGCGATTCGATTCGAGTCGCGTTTGCGCTCGTCCGCGGAATAGTAATCAGCCACGACAACCCTTTTACTCATTGTCAGCGGTGGCTTCGTAGAAAAGCGCGTGACTGCCCTGACAAATTGGCCTACTACTCCCAATGGAGAGTCTGCTCCGCGGGATCTACGGCCCTCGATCGCTCAAAGTAATTAATTATCGAGCTCTTGGCCTCTCTACCTCCTAGGAGATCGTGCCGATCGCGCGCTGTTCGCGAGCTACGAAAGAGGAGGAGGAACAGAGGAAGAGAGAGAGAGAGAGAGAGAGAGAGAGAGAGAGAGAGAGAGAGAGAGAGAGAGAGAGGGAGAGAAGGAGAGAAGGAGAGAAGGATCGAGTGGTTGGCGTGGGCGAGGTGCGAACGATCCATTCATTATACAACATCGGCGGGGTCTTGTCTTTCAGCGACTCGTCGATGATGCTCTTTCGTTATTGTCACGCTGACGACGTCGCCTGTCGTCCCTTGGACAGCGATTAACGGGCGCAGGATAAATCGTTCTCCTGAATGGATAGAGAGACGTGGGCAGCTTGGTTGAGGGTGTTTTCGAAGTGGGAAGTTATTTGTTAAGTGCGAACACCTTGGAGGCTCGCAGGGGAAACGGGAAATGCGAATTTCTTCCGTCGATGGATCATTTTTGTGGCAGCTCTGCGAAGGGTCGCCAGTTCCGTTGGAATTATGCGTAAAACTTGAATTGATCGCTCTGTCCGGTTTATCGTTGAGGGGTGGTTGCAACTTTCGTCGATGCATCGTTTTGGATTTGATCGTCGGCTGATGAATCGTAGATTTCTTCATCGATCTGTCTAATTTTTCCGCTCCGACCGATCGACGATTCCGTACGCGCGACCAGTTCGCGTTAATTCGACGACGTTTCGAGGCCTCGTCGCGTGTCGATCCTCGTCCACGGGAACGAACGATTCGTCCGCGGGTCGAAGGTCTTTCCGCGTCGGTTCACGTAGTCGGAAGCGCAGCAAGGCTTCTCGCGTATAAAAGAAAACGGGGGACGATCGGTTCGTTAATGAACCCCGGCAGCCGGTGATCGCCACCGGGTGATTAATTATCGAATACCCTTTCGCGAACTGCGCCAGGCCGGAGTGTGCTTGAGAAAAAGAACGGAGACAAATAGCGTGGGCGAGGTGTGAACGGTTCATTAATTACTGGCCCCCACGGTTCGCCACTGTGCGCGGGGAATCAATCAATTTCGTTGCGGCTTTTTCCCCGTTGCAAAATGGCCGTTTTAAGGGTGGCCGCTTTGACGACCGGCGACAGGTGGATTGATGGTGGCGAGGTGCGAGGTTGTTGGCGGGGCCCGTGCCACGGATTACGGGGGTCGGTTCGACGGACTTGTGGGTTTTCGTTGATTCGAGTGAAGGATGGTGTGTGCGTTGTCGCGGTAACGAAATCGACGTTGAGTTAATTGAATGGAAATTATTCCAGTCGATTCGCTGAACACTCGCAATCTTTATTTTTCGAAGTGGAGCAAACGGGTGACAGAATTTATTCGCTGCTGTCGCTACTCGAGAAACGGCGAGTTATTATTGAAATCGGTCCAAACGTCGCGTCGAGGAGAAAGGTTATCGTTATTGGAGAGATTCCCGTGATCGAGGCGAATTTTAATACGGAACACATTGAAATCATGATGTCGTGACGGACGGTGCGATCGGGATAAAATACTGTCTCCGTGCGATCATTATGATAATTATGCCTGCAGGCAGCTCAAGGTCTGGGTTGGCATTACGAATTATTGAATATTGATGACAGTCCAATCAAATGCCGATGCTTTTATAACTAAACCGACCAGATCTAAAATTTACATCGATCAGGCATTCCGGGAACACTTGCTACCAGTGTCTACGGAACTCGTTGCACAATATCTCATTGTGTCATATATTTTTCAAGCATTCCTTCGAACTCACGTACCTCTGTTTTCAAGAGGCGGCCGTCAAAGATGCGTTCCTTCGCGCAGCAATTAAATAGGCGAGTCTTAATTGCCTTTGCAATAAATTAGCCTTACTGTCGATGAAAGCCCAAGGCCGGTCATATTTTTAATTGGATGACATTAATTACTGGATTCTTCGTTACATTGTATCATAGCGTGGAACCGACGGACAGGTGTAGAATTATTTCACGATTATTCGCCAATAAAAAAGAAGAATATTCTGAGGAAATATTTTATTATCGAATAATACGTTGTATTATCGGAAATTCAACTTTATTTCAACCCCAAGGCAAGAAAAGGAACGCGAACGTTGACTCGATTGTTAATTCGGAACAAGTTCAATAGGTATGCGTGCATGGAAACAGATTTCACAAATTTTTTATTTCCAAAATCGCCAAAGCGTCCACGACGAATAACTAACTATCGGACTTTCGAACACTAAATCGTGGTCGATGGTTTCCCTAAAAGCCGCCGTATATCGCAATAAATCGCGTACGATTCCAAGAAAGCATGTGCTATCGTGTCGTGTAACGCTGAGTGGCGCGATGGAAAACGCGTGTCCACCATGGTTTTCATTCCAAGAAACGTGGATGCCTCAACTTCGTTCCAGCAGCAGCGAAGGTTCCCTCAGCGGCGCTCGTCGATCAGGGACGATCGCTTGGTTTCATTGAAATTCTATGTGCTCCCCTGTTGCATATTCATGTCAGCGTATTTTGTCGTCGACTTTCTAACAGGCCATCAGAGACGAAACGATTGACCCCGTGGGTTAATGAGTTCCATGCGTTGCGTGAACGACTCGACGGGATTTAAGGCATTTCGGCCGTAAGATTATTCAAGCGGGCTAAGCCGTTGAATATTCATCCGCGGCGGAATCGGTGATAAACGTTTATTCGGATAGAGTCATTACGAGCGGATAACATTCGTTCTGTTTAATTGGCGGAACCTGATGGTTTTCGTTTCTTCATTACTTAACGGCGTCGGTTCGAGCGTTTCTCAGATTACGGAGACGTCGGATCGACGCGGCGAAACGTTTCGCTGCGATCGTGAAAGCGCTTTTGTTTCGTCTACATTTCACGATTCTGCGGGGACGAACTACATATTATCTCTTCGACGTTCGCCATTGTTTTAGAACACTGTGGACGCGATTTTCGCGGTGGTTCTAATTTCGTTTAGTGAACATGGCGTACGAATCGAGGCGATATAAAAATCGTTCGATACCTGCGATACGAACGGGGAGTTTTGTTCAGGGGCTCCAATTAAAGCAACTCAAATCGATCCAAGTAGCAGGCCATAGATTGGTAACGCGAGTCCAATCGATCACGGGTTGCATCGCGATCCCCGCGGATCGCTCAGGTCTAGACTGGAATTCGATTACAGTAGATTGGGGCAGCTGGGGCAGCCTTGCTCCCCGGTCGACGAGCGTCCTGGCGCGACGTACGCGTTCGCGGACGAGTGGCTTTCAGGGCGAAACGTCAGATCACGAAGACAGAGCCATCCATTCGAGAAGAACGGGGGACCGGCGCATTCCATCGCCCCGCGAGGCGTTCACACGCGTGTTTCCAACGCGTACACGTATACACGCGTGGCCGTGGTGTTGGTGCGGCGCTGGCACCGTTTGAACCTGGAAGCCTGCGGTCGCGTCTACGCTTCGGGGTCAACCGACCCCGCTCGAAAAGAAAGAGAAACCGACCGCCAGGATGGTCGACGGTTCTTCTATGTGAACCGAACCTGACCACCGGCCAACGATCTCCACGACTCGCCGAGAGGTCGACTCAACCGTAAGCTCTGGGCACACCCGCGGAGATGGGTGATTTTTCCGTCCGCCATGAATTTCCACGAATTTCCACGAATTTCCACGACCCTTCGTCGTCGTACTGGAATCGCTGGACAGCGTCAATATTTTCCATTTTATTTTTCCGTAAATATATACCACTTACATGGGGAATCCCTGACAACGAACGAAATACGTTTCAACCCACTTCGCCCCCACCCAAACCAGAGTCACCCTCGCATCTCGAACGCTCGTCGATCTTTCCCACAATACATCCGCCAGTATCGCGACCGACCGTTCCTCGGAACCGGTCGAAAAGCCCTTCAAGGCCTGCGACTCGTCGCGCCAAAGGAGACACTAATCCTTTAATATCGTTTTACAAGGCGTCCTCTCGCGATCCGGCCCGCGTGTCAGGTTATGGGAGGCTGGACACGAGCCCAGACGCCGCTATCGCCCCGCTGGAATCTCCGTTCGACTTGACATCCAGGAGGACATCGATCGACGATATCGTTGTATCGTGCCCTCGTCTCTACCCCCCCCCCCTCCCCGCTCCAATCCGTTCCACCGCCACCATGGGAGGCTCTCCTCTTTTTCCATCGACCACCGTTCGCGTCGTTTTTCAATCTTCCACGAAGATGCTGAGGAAGGCGCACGCACGGGACGCGCGTGTCACGCGAAGGGGAGGAAGAAGAGGGAGGGTCGCGTTCGTTCCTTAATAGTTGCTCCGGGGGAATACGAAGAGGGATTGAAACCTTCTCCGTGACCCGAACCGGTCCGCCTAGTATGTACTTGTTCTATGCAGGTCAGAGGCTCTCAACCTAGAAAAATACCGAGGCGACGTTTGATCGCATTAATCCTTCTTTAGTTTCCATGTGAAAATCTGCGCACCGAATCTGGTGGCGCAAGGGTTGAATGGTGTCGTTTTTTTTATTGTTCGGAGTTCCTTGATCATTGCCTCAGTAATGCTTTGTTCGGAGTACGTTTCAAGGGATAGAATTGGAGTAGAATTGCTCTGTTCCTTTTGTCCGGAACGATTTCAAGTAATTGCAATTGCTACTTCATTGTCATTCGACTCGTCATTGTGGAAGAACGTTATTTCAGGGCAGATAATTTTATTTAATATAATATATTGGAATATGGGTATAGAAATGATTCAATATATTGCTTTATACTAAAATTATTTATTTCTGTATATTTTCTGAGGCACGTAGACAGGCACGTCTTAACGCTTTCGAAGAAATGTCTCGAGTGAGTGTTGCACACATCAAGAAACAAAAGCGCGACGCATTTACGCCGCGGACATTGTACATACAATGTATAGACCAGGGCAGGCTAAAATAAACCAATTAATCCATATACGAAAAATAGATTAGTTTTGTCCTTTATTCAGAACAATAAATTCCAACATAATATTAATAATATTAATATTTTAATTAATTGTCAGCATGAAATTCAACAAAATAACGGGCCTCTTCTAACGCGCTGTTTCAATATTGTTTCTAGTCAGCCGCCGATGAAAACTCCGTTGAACGCAAGTTAACGTATCAACAACCGCGAGAATCGATATTAATTTCTCAGTTGCTCGACGATAAATTGTCACCCGCGTCGAATCCAGGTTACACGTTTCCGTATATCGCGGCGAGTAATACGCTCGAACGAAATTGGCCGTTCTCGTCGCTAATGATATTACGCGTCGCTTTATCGTCGCGTCGCCCGCGGAGCCGCGCTCGACATGGCAAGAGCTGCTCGTGTTAATCAAGCCCGCTACTCGCGATCGTAAAATTAGCCCGCGACACGGTGAACGATTAAAGCGAAGCGTGTCACAATACGCGCTAATGTCGCGAATAGCGGAGCGAGCTCGCGCGCCGCGGGGAATTCAGCGAGGCAGGGCAGAAACAGTGGACGAGACGGGATCGTTTGGCCGTTGGCTCGCGTGCAACGGCGGCGGTTATTTTGCTGTTGTTGCACAACACCGTCGTGGAATCGTCGTCACCTACGGTGACATGTCACCTCTGACTTTTGCGACGTGCCGCGCCGCGCGAGCACGTACCGCGAAACGGCCTAATCTGCACCGTTGCATATCCACGTAGCGTCGCCGTCCCTCGATCCGCCAGGAAACTCTGCGGCTCGCACGGTCGAGAAACGGAGAGGAGAGATTCTGTCGCCTTTGGCCTTTCGAATCCTCCGGTCGTCCCCTCCTACGGGATTTTTTCACGGATCGAGCCGATAACGTTATTAAAATCGCCGGCGACGGCGTTGCTGGTAGGCGCGGTTCAACGAAATTCTCTGAGAAAATCGCGACGAAGGCTCCCGTTTGTCAGAAGTATCCCCTTTCGAGAAAAATATCATTTCATCAGAAACGTTCGGAATCGCTGTGTACGTAGAACGGAATTATAGTGAGGAATACCTCGTCGTTTCCAACCACGCAAGCTTCCCATGCGGCCTCTCGAATTTTTCAAATAATGACGCGATCCTCTGGAAACATAGTCGTCACTGAAGGAAAAAACAGGAGGAGAAAAGAACGATCAGCATCCGGTTTAATTCGTTCGAGATGAAATGGCGAGTCGAAACGCCGACGTGTCGCGCGGCGATATATTTTCTTCCGACTTGTCAACCAAAACGGTCTGCCCACCTGACCCCTAGACGTAATTACACAAAGGTCGAAGATTTAATGGCCTGGCCCACGCGATTGTTCCTTGCAATGTACCCCGCGTAAATAAAATAACGGCTCGACCGTGGACGGGACGCACACAAGCTTCGCGCTAGGACCGATACACACCGGGGACCAACCTACGGTTTCATAGAGCACAGGCCTGGTGTATTTCACCCAGGGCGGACCGATAGCGTGCCCGGTCGGCGGTTTTTTCGTAAAATGCAAATCCTTCCGCGAGCAGCAAGTTTCGCGCCGTGCGAACGAGATCTCGAAGTGCTTCGAGGTCGAGACATACATTCTGGCGACATTGTTCCGGCCGGAGTGCTCTTACAGCCTCTCTTGGGGCTTGCCTCTCTTGTTTCGATCGGCATGGAATTTCGCGGCTACAGATTGCCGGCTCGTCGATGGGATTATGCTTGGAAATTATTCGCGGAACTTCCCGGAGCGTGGCAAATTTTTCTCGTTCGCGATAGGATGCATATTTGTGGCGAGGAATGATCTATCGATTCGTGGCGCGACTGGAAGTTATTGTAATTTCTGTATCGTTCGAGGAATCGTGAAGGGAATTGTTGTTAGGATGTAATCGGTTACACGGACAGACTTTGTTACCTTTATTTTTATTGCTGTGTTAAATTTAAGGGGATATGAGAAATGTGTATGGGCGATATCGCAATTGTCAGTTGCAATCAGACATTAAGTGCAACAGTTTAACGCAACTGTAATTCAATTTCATCCGCGATAAAAATACTTATGAACGACGATCGCCTGCATCGATCGATCTGCAGGATTCCATCGCCCGTTAAAAAATGCTGCATCCTTCACGCAGAGTTATCTCGACTTTCCGACGACGTATTCTGCAACGTCGTATCAGCGGTTAAATCGGAACTGCGGATTCGCGAAAAAGATCGCGACGATAGGGGTACACATGCGGTTACTGCGTCGCTCGTAAAATCGTGCCCTTTAATTCGACGGGAGGCGAAGTCTTCATTATTCAATCGTGAAATGCCTAATACCAGCGTCGTGACGCTTGCATCGTTATTAACATATTAGAAAGCGCGGCGAGGGGATATCATATTTTTACGGCCGCCGAAAGAGGCGTGTTACGTCAGAATCGTTGATCAACGTTTGATACATTATCCGTTTCATTATGTGCATGGCATTTATTACTTATTGTGCTGCATGCGCCCAGTGAAAGTCGCGTCCGTGAATCACGTTCGTTTCGCAAATTTCAGCGTTGCTTTCTTTTATATCGGCCGGGTGTGCGAAGATAATTGCGAACGCGATATTAAAAACGCGAGGGGAACACGAGTATCCTATTACTCTTATCTTAATTCATCCTTTCATTCTATTTGTCTCGCGAAGTGGCGAATAATCGCGACTTTAGAATCGTACTTATTCCGCAGCAAATCAACCTCAGCTTCGCGAAAACTGGGCAAATTCGTATAATAAAAATGATCGTAGCACATCGACGTCAAAACAAATAACTCAAAATAAAGCCAAACCGATCCTCGAACGGCGAACCTATCGAATTGATCCGTTAAAGCTAAGAAAAATGTTCACAAAAGGCAGCTGATAATTCTGCGAAATTAAAACATTGAAACATTGAAGCATCGAACCGCCCCGACTTATAATTTCCCCGAGAAGAAATAAACGCCGCGCGGACGAAAGGGGGGAAAAACTGGAAAGGCTTGAAAAGAGCTTAACAAGTAGGAAGGAGGCACAGAAAGGCGGAGGAAGAGTGACATCAGAGAGGGCTTTGTGCACGGCACAGAAGGCTGGTGGGTGGGGTGGCCCGTGCGAGGATTGTCGTAAATGTCTTCATCCGTAAGATATGAGATGCTGTGGGCGTCCACGAGCACGCGGGGGCTCGCGTGGACTACGCTTTCGGTCGCATTAACCTCCGCGAAAAGACGAAGCGGAGGTGAAGGTGAAGAAGAGGAAGAAGAGGAGGAAGAAGCGGAGAAGAGAGATGTCAGGCCGGTCCCCCCGGTCCCAAAGTGTATCCGTGGAGATAATCGAGCCGCAAACGATCGTTTTCCTCCGGGAATCCTCGCGATATCCTGGTAATACGTTTCATAATAATCCGTTAGAATGTCCAGGTGGACATGCCCGAGATGCTAATCAGAGAGATTTTCGTGCCGGTCGGCGATACGCGTCGAAATAAATTCGATTCTTCTCGGGCTGACACTGCCGGTTTGGTCGAGGCAAAAGGTTAAAGGTAGAACCGAGCAGTTTCCTTTGCTTTGATGTATTAGTCGGTGATGACTAATACTCTGATGTACCTCCACGGTTGAAAGGTAGGCTAGTTGTAATTAGTGGTTGCGCTAGATTTATTTTGTTTGAATGTTCGGGGTTGCATTGGTGTCGACGACACTATGTTTTAATTCTTTGAGAATTGAAATTACTGCTCGATCGTCTCGTGAAACTTCTAATCTGGTCGAAGCACGTCGACACTAGAGCACGATGCAATCTGAAAATAAATATTGCTGAAATATTAAAGTAGGAAATGTTGTTGAAGCAGTGAAAATATTTATACGCGGGGGCGGATAGTTGGATCCAAGACATTCGATACAATTTTTGGGCAGTTCGGAATATTAGATTCTGCCGTTTCATTTGGTATGTTTAATGACGATGATGGTGCGTTGTGGGTGGATCCAGGTGTCTCATGCAGGGGAGCGTTAGAACGCTCGAAGAAGGAGGTTTAATTTACGATACCTGATGCAGATAAATATACAAGTTTGCGATTGTATACAAGCTTGACGCGCAGGAATCTCAATAGGGTTTTAGGGAAGCACGTACGGCGAATGGCACTGTGTAACGCAAGGATGACAATCGTTTCTCCAAAAATTACTTATACAACTCATAAATCGTGCTGCTTATGATTATCCTCTCCCATGAATAAGTCATACAATAATACATTAGCAGAAATACATAATGCAGTATTTCTCTTATAAATTAGTGATACCCTCTCGCAAATATCGCACTCGGATCTCCGCAAAAATTTACCCAGAACTCCACCGAAAGGTCGCGATGTACAAATTAACACGAGTGACCCGCTGATCGTACTTCCCGTTTCATCCCCTCGCAGAGCACACAAAACTCCGTTTCCACGGGTAGAAAGTCGACCGTTCCCCACAGAAAACTCCCCCCCGTTTCTTCCATTCCGTCGATTCCAGTTACACGTGCATGTATACAAACGGTCCTATATAACCGTGCCACGGTACGAGAGGTTTTACCTGGTCGGTCGTCGTCGTATTCCCGGAGCGGTGAAATTCCAAAGAGGTTCAGCTTAGAGCTTCGTCGCGTGTTGGCGTTGCACGTGGGCTGGGCACCACGTTGATCCCCCTCCTCCCCCTCTTTCTCTCTCTCACCACACAATACTACACCTTGGCCTGTGCACACAGTACACGGGAAGAGGTCAGGACCTCGACGTGTCAGAGGTGAGGCCGCACCCTGCATTGTGTCCTGCCCACGAGACCGTCGTACGAGTCGTCATTCGTGTCAACGTTTGCCCCATGAATCCTTCTGCCACACCGTGGAAACGCGGATGTGTGTTGGTAACGAGTTGTGATAAAACGTTCGTGGAAGGTGGTTACCTTTCCTCGATTCTAGATTCCTTCTAGATGGAAGTGTCGGCCGGTGATGGCGAAGTTAGCGTCTGACGGGAATTGGTCATTTGGATGTGGGTGTCCGGGGTGCCTTTGAGAATCTTTGGGAAACTTGATATGTTAAGTTGGAGACTTATCGAAGTATTGGTAGAATGGTTTACCTTGCTTACTAATTTCTTTTCGTATTGAAAAGAGTAATATTTTTATGCGCGCTCCAGTTTGCATTGGTTCTATCGAAAGATGATCAGGTCTGAACACGTAAAGCGTATTCTACTTAATTTAATTCTCCGGTCACATTTTGAAGCAAAGTTCGATAGTGTGTCGATTAATTCATTTTTGCTTGGAACGAGCGTCGACACAAGTGAACGGAAGCCTTCTCGATTCTCTGCCACGATAGTTTCCGGATCAATTACCACGAGCAACAGCATAACTCTATCTCGACACCTCGAATCGCACCGAAACGGACACATTGCGATGCATGATAGAGCATCGTAAAGCAACGCCCGATTCAATTTATCGCCGCGTAATTTATGCGAACGATCACGCACTCGTCAATTACTGGTCTCATGAATAATATGGCGCACGTTTGACCCAGCAAATCGATACGAAGGTTGTGACCTTTGAATCGACGACTTTCTATCGGCTTAGAGACGCACGGAATATTCTAAGTTCAATAGCGAAACGCCCCGTTACTCCATAAATCTTAACTGACCATCGAAATACTCGTCGCGTGTAAACCGTTCGGAGTCAAATTGCAATGGGTGGTTCACGTTATTCCATTTCGCAGACAGTTTGTTAATTTCAAGTGAAAAATAAATTGTTAAGTTATACGCGGAGGTTATCGACCCGGAGAATCTAATTAACATTCAGTAGCGTAAAATCTTGAGGTGTTTCAATAATTAGTATGCAAAAAGCGTAAATATTAAACTTAATTGTATTCCCAGTTTACAGTTACGGAGTAATGAAATTCGCTTTGAAGAAGGCACACGATTCTAGTTTGATATTTCATTCTTGCATACGCCAACGTTTCGTCGTTACGATTAATTATTTACACCTCTCGTGACTCACAAAATTTCAGGCGGATATTTCCAAGAGGAACGTGCGCGAAGTCAGTGTTATCGGGAGATCGCAAATACTTGAACAAATTAAAATTTCTTCTCGCTAAATTAAATTTGTTTTTAATTATTCCCAATGCGTGCTGCCCCATATATTGCTGCGCTTCAATGAATTGTAACCTAGTATTCTAATTCCCACTGTTACAATGAGAACACGTTTCGTGTTGCCCAATGATCTCATGGATTTACCAATGGGTTGTTCGTGAATGAATCTATGGAGGCATTAGTGCAATAGCGAGGTCAAATCGTAGGCAGTTACGCCCAAGTAATCTACTCTCCCTGTGTCTCTCTTCTATCCTCTCGTTCTATTAGCGGAGAATCGACAGGCTGATCGTGAGTCGATATTTACGAGGCTTCGTGCCTTAAATCGACGATCATCGCTAGATAATTCATTGTTATTATCTAACACTGGCTGTTGCTTGTAAACAATTTCAGATTGACTGGTAAAACTTGTTAGTTTCCTCAGTTTCGTGGAATAATTGTTTCCTGAAATGGCTTTATTAAAACTTGGTACTTCCTCTTGTTTATTGAACGAAGAAGTTCTGAACAAAACTACAGCTGAGTGTTCGTAATTAATTTGACACAATATCGTTGCTATCTGCAATATCGAACCGTTAATTATATTACATGCTCCTGTCTAATAATATAAAACGTTGAAATAAATCAAATATTACATTTGTCTAACCTGTATCATTTTTTTTTTCCTCTGTTACAGGTAAGCAGAATCTCTCTTTCTTCGTACTGCATACATCGTTTCACTAAGGTACGATTCTTGTAAAACTATCGTAACTATCGACCATGTCGTGGGATTTATATTCACGTCGAATGTGTTTGAACATTTTTTGATCAATCTTTAAGTCGCACTTCAGCAGGGTTGTTTCTCACGTAGCGTTTTAAATAGTAATATTTATTGGACCCCGAGGAATTCTCACACTTTGGCACTGTAGATCGCGCAGAAATGGCCGAAGAATCGATATTCTCGCCATAGTGAATCGCCTAAAGAAACGTTGCTCGATGGATTTATGAAAGCTTTAACCTTTTCTATCGAAACAACCTCTCAGATATTTAACGAAAACATCATTCGAATTTCAGTTATCTCAATTACTATTATATACGTTCCTCGAGTATTTATTGCACGCGTGCTAAAGTTTAGATGTTCGGCTGACTACGAGCTAAGTAGGTAAGCAGGTGGAAACGGTATTACCATTCGAAATGAAATGAAAATTTATACAATTGCCGCACTTCCTTTGGTAAAAAAACATTCCAATCATATTTCTCACTTTTACACTAATTCATTCCAATGTTAATTCAGAAATAGTTGTCTGGCCAAATCGTTGTCTCACCGAGCTCGCAAATTCACCCTTTCCACGTGCCCCCATTATTCATAGACAAACTGAGGAACCGCGAGGAAAAATAATTAGCAGGAAAAGTCACGGGTCGGAATAATAATAGGCTATCGAGTGCAACGAGCCATCGAATCATCGTACCAATTGAAACAATTGAAAGATAGTAACACGGGAGTAAGAAATTCAGCACGTGCGCACATTCAAAGAAAACGTAATCGACGTTCGAACCGCCGGTGTTATAATTAAACAGCGACGAGCAATCGAGCATCGTGCAATCGATACATGTATGTATCACGGCGAATGTCTTGTTCAAAATTCCACCCGGCCGGCTGCTGTTTCGAGGTTTATACAGCTGTTCTATAAAATCTGACGCGATCGATGCGCCTCTAATTGCCGTGCCTATGATACAGGCCAATTACTGTGGCTAATTTGTACCATACGAACGTATCATTAATATCGCATTACTCCGACGTTACTACGAGATCTCCTTAGAAACAGACTGCTGTTGGGAATCGTAACGAGATCGGTTGAACATTTCTGTGGTGTATTTATTGAACGTCTAACCTTTCGCGTTTCCTACCTCAAGGTTTCTTTTTATTTTTCACGCGGAGTGCAACGGTATGGTGGTCGGTGGAAAATTGCTACGGCAGATTAAAATACAGAAATACGGTAATGATACAGGGAGGGATTGAACTTTTCTTCTGGATTAATTTAGGAAAGGAATGCGCCCCGGTAATTTTGCAAGAAACGACGAAACTCATCCGATAGCGATGGCAAATTAATGAACGACGGAAGAAACGAAATGAGAATACATATGTTTTATTGTCGAATTGATACGATTTTGTTCGATACGTTTTAGTTGAACAAAATATTAGAGAACAGAAGTTTCACGACAAGCCTCTGACCGCAATTCACATTTCTTAGTAATACCACCCTTATTACTACGTTTCGTTGTCCTTCTTACCGACATTTTTCTCCGCGTTTCTGTTTCCTTTCTTCTGTTCCGCGTGGAAGCATTCCCGAGATTGCAATTATGTCTAATAACTCGCGGAACAGCATTTTAGTCTAGGAAGATTCATAGTTCAGCTGAACGGTTCTAAGAAAGCCGTACTATCCTACAGGTCACTTGCTGTGTTATAAATTTCAAACGTAAGAAAAAACGCTTACGAAGGAACGCGTTTCACATCGAGGCAATGATAAAATAAATTTATTCCCGTCCAACTATATCGCGTTATTTGCTGAATTTAACCGGATGATTTTCAATTACCTGTTTCAACTTGATACGGATCGCTGAATAGAATCTGTTACGTCTGGAAGAAGAAGAAATCGTTACACTGTTCGACTAATAAAGATGTTCTTTAAAACGAAAAAAAAAAAAAAAAAAAAATGAAGACTATATAAGCGAGTAATAAATAGGAATGAACAATCGTAATTGTACGATTATGCTAAAGATTGATCCGTTACACTGCTCCTCGATCAATGGTATTCAATGCATTAATTGCGTCCGTGCATATATTTCCTTATCGTTTCATCGATTGTGATATCCGCACCGACAATGCGCCGTCTAATGGATCTTGACGAGTGTCGATAAACACGGTTGCACGGTGCTGTTTAATTAATTGCCGATTCAATTAATTGTGCGAATTACTAATTTAAATGATCGCGAAGGTCAAAGTTCTTCATAGACACGAATGAGGAACGGGCACAGTGCGGTAGAGAGAGGGAGGCCATTATCTGATTGCACGTGAGATCGAGATTAGCAGAAACCTTCGACTCGTGTATCGTCCGGCGAGCCTTGATTCGCATTGCAACAGAAACTGGACGTACATTTCAAGAAAATCAGTACTATCCTGCAAACGGATCTAGCTGCGTCGAGCTCGCGAGAAACCGAGGTGTTTACGCGAATCAAAATTAATTGACTGCCCGCGGTATCGATTAGTTGAAACTGAACTGAAAATAAGTATAGCGATTCGATGCGTTGAAAAAAAAGGAACAGACTTCCAGAAAAATTATTACACACGAATTGTGCACGGTGGCAAGCACGCTTAACGACGTGCAAAATAATTATCCCCACGCTGAACGAAGTAGCCACGATTTAAATAAATCAATTACCCTTGCGGGAAAAAGTAAACCGAAGACACTTCGAAATATCCCGCATAACAATAATCAATCGTTCGACAACCGAATACCGTCCAACGTCACGCGAAACCACCGCGCGAAACGGAGAATTTAAATTCCCTCTAACCCACCGTCACCAGTTCCCAGAGTTCAGCCTCGGGCAATAAATTCCCGCGAGATACAAGTGGCGCATGAAAAACCGCGTTCACGCTGCAATGCAGAAGAGAAATAAAAAAAAAATACCGCACACACGTGCACACGCAGGCGTGCACACACATATCCCGAGGGAAGAAAAAAAGAGCAAGCGACATCGAAGGAGGTGGAGAAACGTGCGGGTTCGACTTGAGGACTCGAACGACACCTCCCAGGCCGTGATAAAGATGTAAATCTGGCTGTAAGCGCGGAGAAGTACGAGCACGGCAGCGGTCGCTATTAATTCATGCATGCATTGTTACGTGTCAAGGCGCACGGTGTATCTGTCGGCAGATCGCCGTGACGAGATAAGCGTGGCGAAAACCTTCCTCCTCTCGATCGACAGCCTCCTCCCGCGCCGGCGAGCGTGGAAGTAGGCTTTACACGACGAAAAGGCCCGGCCTCGCGCCGCCGGCGAAGATTAATCGTCCACGTCGGCAGGACGTCGTGATAATTCCTTTAAACGACACGCGAGCCGGTCGTGATACGCGAAACGCGGCCCCGTCGATCCCCGCGACGCTGGTAATTATTTCGTTTAGCGTCACCACGATGGACGGCTGCCGTTAAGAAACGACGCGACGCGACGTGGCACGCGGAGATGCCGGTGCGGAGCGGTAGAGCGAGCCGTTACTGGGAGAAAGGGTTGGTTTCACCGGGGCGAGTTCTCATTGAGTCGCAGCTTCGCGTGGAATTTGGGAGGAGTTGCGGGATTAATTTGGACGGGTGCGTCGATTTCGTTCGTGGCAAGAAGCATCGTTTAATATTTGGCTAGCTTCGAAGGGGAACGTTTCTGTAGGAGAGATTGATATTTCCAAGCCGGGGGGAGGTGAAATTATTTTGGAAGAAAATGCGAGAGTAAAAAGTTAAGCGCGTTCGCGTTAATCGTTTCGCCTTCGGAACCCAACAACGTTGCGGTCAGGCAAAGTTCGAAGAGGGTCGCGAAGGAAAATGATTAACTCGATTGAGATGCGTTAATCCGGTCGGCGTTCGATTAACTCGGCCGTTTCCTCGATATGAATCCAAGTCGTATAGAGTTATCGGCGGCGAAACGGACGGCACAATGGGTCAACCGATGAATCTCTCGTTACTGTGACAGGACGCAGGACCGACAATTTGTCGCGTAATTCGCGATATCGAGGATCTCGAGGTCGGGCTCGCCATGACCACCGAGTCGGACACGCGGTAACACGTGTCCCGCTTCCAATGAGAATTTAATTGCTCGAGCTTTCGTTCGCCTACCTACCCGGCTCTCTCATTTGCATCGAGTAAGCATGGCCATATCAGGCTCGTTTCTCTATTATACTCTTCGTCCCTTTTCTCCTTTCCACCCCGCTTCTCTTGCTAACGTTGTTCATAATCGATGCACTTCGGTACACGAAAAAAAAAAAAGGAGATATAAATATAAATCTTTGTTATGGAAACTTTCACGACGAATCGTTTAACTTTAGCGTAATTGCCAAATAGAGAAATACAAATGTATCCGCGTGTGCGCGAAGGCGTACGCGCATCGCACCGCTGTTATTAGAAGTTGAATGCTGCGCGATAAAAGTATTTCGTGGTCATGGCGGTTTATGGTGGTGTTAAAGGTGAGCAATAAGCAGCACTTTGCGCTGGCTGGAATTGATTGCGATATAAAGGGGGGGGGGGGATCCAATAAAGATAGCCCCGAGTGTCAGAAATTCATCACCGTGTGTATCTTGGGAGAGGCGAGTGCTGTCTCGTTCCTCTTTGCGGATTCATTTAGATAGGGGCCGGGGTTGATTTAGCGTTGTGTTCGAGAGGATGACGGTAGTGATAAAAATTGGGCAAACGATTAGAACGAAATGGCTCGGTGTCGCGGGGCTTCGGTAACGTGACTGGCGCCGTGTAATGGTTCAAGTTTGTAATGAGGCGCTTGTGCATGAAATAGTAAACGGTTTATAGTTCCTTTAAGCGTGATAAGGGACCTGTCTTTTAGCACCGTAGGTGCGCGCTTTCCTATATCGGTATTTCTTCATTCGACGTACGATAAATATATTGAAAGCGGCATTTGTAATGTGCAACGTTAAGCATTATCGCAATGAAAATTATTGGTGAGTTTGTTGGACAGCGATAGTTTCGTGGAGAAACGATTAAATATAAACTCCGCGAATATTTCGTACCGTACAGATTTTTAATAAATACTTCCAAATCGTGTCGAAACGTAATAATAAATTGTTTGCGCGGAACATCGAACATTGTTAAAACAGAAATAAAGATTCGCATATCATTAGCGTATTAAGTACACGCAAGAATGTCAACCACCGGGACGAAAATCAAAAACGACGATAAAATAATTTAACGCCGACCGCGGGACAGGAATAAAATATTCCACAATGTATCGCTGCCGCAATTAATCAGGGACCAGCAATTATGCGGCGATTACTGTATCGTGCACCACACGTAATGCAACAGAGTCCCCATAATTAACAGCAATACGGCTCGGCTGCGGCGTAGATTACGCGAACGCGCTCGATTGCATTCTTTCGCGATATCAAGCCACACTAATCCCCTGCAATACTCGCGTTCCCTAAGCGGCAACAGCAATCGGCATAAGCATTATCGTAAAGGCAACATTCTCGTGCGTTTTACGGGATTCCATTGATGGCTAAAACCATCCGGCGGGTCAGCGCGGAGGGGTTAAAGTTTACTTCGCCGAACAACCCATTAACGGCCGTGAGAGCTTTTATTGACTCGTCCACGGTAATTGCTAAAAGTTTGCACAGGACAGTCTAATCTATTCGTTTTGTACGCGCTGAAACAGCTGGAAGGAAGGATCTACGTTCCCTCGAGATATCGACGAGGGGAAAAACAGGCATCGTTTGAACGTTCGTAGTCGTTGGCTGGCCGTTGGCTGGCCGTTGGCCACACCGTCGCCTTTTAAGACGTTCCGTTGGTCGAAAACGAGAGAGACATTAGCCTGAAAGAGAGAGAGAGAGAGAGAGAGAGAGAGAGAGAGAGAGAGAGAGAGAGAGAGAGAGAGAGAGAGAGAGAGAGAGAGAGAGAGAGAGAGAGAGAGAGAGAGAGAGACGTGGAGGGAAAGATTACGAACGGTGTTTCCCTGTCCATCGGTAAATAGACTGAATGGACGGGAATGGAAGGTTCATTAGCGAGGTGTATCTGGGCCCAGCATTCCTCGTCTGTCGACCTTCGGACCCCTGTTCGGGTCAGCCGTGGCAGCGAAAGGATTCGAGCAATTTTTCTACCAGGTTGAATCGAGAAATGGCCCCCCCCTTCAGCGGCACGTTCAGGTTCAGGTGTTTGTGGATGACGGCGGAAATTAATTCGAATACCAAGCATCATTGCATTCAACGGCTGATTATTAAGTTCGCTTCGTAAATTGGAGAATTCTAGATGCTGGGCATAATAAGATATTTCGTTTTCTTCTGTTCCCTCCGACTTCGTTAATTTTAATTGAAAATTACTCGTGGCATCTTTGTATCCAACAAACCCTCTTCTGTCTATCAAATTAATTTCAAAATAGACATTCATTTAACTAGAATTTGTCAATCTATTTCGATATCCTCGAGTGTCAAGAACGATACAATTCACGAGTGTATTCGATCAATCTTCTTTCCCACAATTTCGGAAATCTGAAAGGAAATCGCTGGACAATTTAATTCACCGTCAAACCTCGTTCCTATACGACGGTCTATAATTGTACGCGATTACGCTATTTGCAATCTAGCGGTCAGTGTGCACTATCGTTCGGTGCCTCTCGTGTATCACCAAGTCACGAAAACGTCCTCGAATTTCGCACCGATCGAACCGCCTAACGACCAGGCCTATACGATAACTTGCTAATTTACGTTTGTCGTCGATATGGTGAGGTGCTGTCGTGGGTGGCCTGTCGCACGACGTCGTTCTATACCACTGTACGATATGCGCTCCGTCTCTTTCAGAGCACTCCTTCTCTCTCGGTTAAACACCGCGACATGCCCGCGATTAATTAGCAAACCAACGATATCGCCGAACGAAACTGTAATCGGTGGGATCGGTCACGCTTTTCGGGGTGGCCATGACTTGGTAATCCTCTGCCTCGCCGATCCATGGTGATTGCACTGTATAGTCTGCGATTCGGACGGGGGGTCGTTATGGTAAAATAAGTACGGTCGACAGGTATGATGGGAAGAATAAAATAGATATTGTCCTGTAACGAATAGTTCTTTCGAGCGATCGATTGAATTAAACGTAGGTAAATAATTGGAGACGAGATAAATTTTCCAAAACTGATTCTGCAAAAAATTCTTGACGAATATCACGCGCATTCTAGTCTCCTGTACACCGTTCGCATTAATTAATCGCAGCTCCAATTTAATAAATAAAATTAATTTACTTCACCCAAGTGTATGGCAATGGCCACCGTCTCTGCCATTGGATAAAAGGGAAATATTCCCCCTCGATTAAATTCCACTCTCGACACAGTATAACACCGCGATTGCGATACCAGTACATCGAATTCCCAAACAGTCTTTCGGTTGCTTTTCCCTCGATGTACCAGTCATTCTGAGTGGCAGAATCGTGAACCAAAGGCCCGTTTCAATGGTCGATTCGAATCGACTGTTCGGATCCGATGCAACGCGCCGCCAAGAAAGACACCCATTAGTCAAGCACCGTGGAACTGACCGTGGTGCGTTTCATTCGCAAGAAGCGGAATGCCTGCTCTTAGAACGGCAATATATTACCCTGGTAATTACTGTTAAACCGGCATCAATTACTATCAAACGTCGGATGCGAGCGGGACGTATTACCGATAGGCCGGTGAAATACAGGTGTAGAAAAGTTGACCAAGTTCGTGACCATCGGGATCCATCGCGGGTCACGCGAACCTTTTTCCGATTCTGACACTCTGACGAGTATACTCGATCTGTAATGACAGCACCTGGGATGTGCACGCGTTGCGGTTCGAATTGCAAATTTTCACGGTCGATTTACACGCGAAGGAAGATAAAGGTATTTTTAAGAATATTGTAATAGAACGATAGAGGTTGAACGTTTGTTTCATTCTTAATCCTATTGTCGTTTGCGTGTAGCAATTATTACTACTGATTCACACGGTGAGAATCAAATGTACCCCTTCCTTAAGCAGAAGCTATTTTATTTACAGAAGAACGGAAATATTTTTCCATTGTCCCTATCGTGTATGAACAATATCGTACAATAATACGAACAAAATCAGACCTATCATAAACAGCATGGAGCGAGAGAAATTTACGTGGCACTTGAGTGATTGCAGCGCCTTTGAAAACAACGGTGTTCAATGAATCGATTAATGGCATTCGCACACCGGTTGCGTTCGTTAGGCTCTTGTCATTGGATTAAGTATTGACGAACTTCTTGACACACGATACGTGGCGTAATCGGGATCGTTGATCGTTGATGAACGTTCAACAATGTGGTTCGATTCGTGGCACGACTAATTGTGGGAACTATTGATCCCGACATACCAGAAGAGCGTACGTGTCTGCGTTCGTGTAACATTCGTGTACAAGTTCAGTGGAAGGGGTAAATGGCATTGGTAATTAATGGTGCCGGAATTATTTTCTAATTTAATTATTGGGTAATAGGTATGATTGAAGGGTCATTAATGGGATACAAGGTAATCAATGGCTGGTGCGAATAACGTTGCGCAGGCATCTGAAGACATGGTGATACTATTATTTCCGTGATTATTATGAACTGATACGGTTGATAGGGATTTTGATTGACCTATAAGTCCGGGAAGCCTGAGGATATCTTTTCATTGTAATTGTAGCTTTGGAGCATGCGCAAGAATGTACGTGTTACGCGTACAACGATACGAAAAAAAACGTATACGCATGTATATACATAATACCTTGCTTCCTTTCGAAAAGTTCTTTTCAGTGTAAATGGCTGATAATGATAAATGTAAGGTGTCCATTAAATTGAATCGCATATATTGTAAGTGCTAATAAGTTGTATTTAACCGTGGAATGTCGTTTCTTCGCAGCCGAAAAATTCCACGGCCCATCAATTACACCGCGAGTCACCCGTGTAAAATAGACGTGATTCATAAATGAACAAATACGAACGCGTGTATCGAGCATTCGAAGATTAGTCTTCCTCGAAATAAATTTCTTAGTAATAAATTCGCCTACGCTGCACAACGCATTGGACGAAGAATATATATATTGAATTTTCATCCAAACGTGCGAAACCAAGCGTGCCGAAACTTTCAACCACCCAGACCCGACGAGCAAATTAACAATACGAAAATAATAAACCTGGAACCTCTGTACAAATGTTCTACACGCCACTCCTACCCAAAATCGATCGCTACCTTAAACTCACATACTTTCAAACACAAAAATTAAATCGAGATCGCGATAATTCTCGTTCAATTGATCCCGACACGTCGTTCCGCATTATTCAATTTCCCATCATTTCTCTCACGAAAAATCGTAGACCCTGCTGTCGGTTGCATCGTGCGCAACGTTGGAAACCGGAGAAATTTTATCGCGGACTGTACGCACGCCAGCAGGCGAGCAGTTAGCATTAGCCACGATGACGAAGAAGGCCGGGGACTCGGTGAGATGATAGCGAGCGCGTTCTCCGGCTGCTCGCATCGGTCACACCGCAGGTGACTCGTCGTGGTCCGACTGTGACCCGTGTTCGACCCCTGTACCTGACTTCCACTCCCCCTCTGACCGTCCGCCGACTTCTCTTGTTCCGTCGACCAGCAGTACGAGGAAGGATTGCCGGTGCTAATCGTTTCTCGCGCACGAAGCCACCTTGCTCTTCGACGACCGTCTCTGCTGGCACGGATAGCGCTTTAATCGTTGTCGAAACACGGGAAGAGACTTTGCTAATGATCGGGGTCGGTACTTGGAATTATTTCGATTTCTTTTATTTCATCGCCTGGAGATAGAATTATACGTTCAGCGTGTTTCGACGCGGATCAACGACGCTGCGCACGCGGGTACATATTTCTGTGTATCCCTAGGTGATTCCAGATGGCAACCGGCTTGCTCAATCTTTTCCCAAATTTCGTTCTCATTGATTGCGCAATGGTTGCCACTTATGTAACTGGATTTCGTAATGGCAATTAATGTTGAGCTTAGGTCAGCTGTTATCTTGTTTACTTTTGCAACGAAGCCATGCGTTATATTATTTTCAAGCAATCTTCCGAATACGTGCTGGAAATATTTGGAATATTTCGAAGAGATCGCTCGCGAAATTCGGCTGGCGAATCGCCACCGTAACGCGCCGCGCCTGTGCGTCGACTACGCGACAGAATTTTGTCGCGTCCCACCGTGCAGCTCTCTCGTAAAAACTCGCCGCCGCTATTCAACGCGACAGGTGAGAGAATCGTCGGCGTTAATCGGTGTTCGTGCACGAACCACCGCGAGGCCACGTCGTTCTTTGTTTGTCATCCGTTCGTAACTCGCCACCTCCTCGAGTTGTACAGGCGTCGTCAAAAAAAGGGGGTAACACAGAGAGAGAGGGACGGACAGGGAAGAGCAAGATGAAGTAGGAACGTGGACGGAGGAGACGAAGATAATAAAGATGGAAAACTGTATAGAAACGGTGCCAGGACGTGCAAAGACTCCGCTTGCAGCTGCCCATGGAAACGTTCCGCTCGCGAGCGAATGTGTGGGTGGTTTATTAACCTGTTCAGATGCATATCTAATCAGCTTTATCTTGGCCGCGGCGTTAAATGCTTCTGCGCTCGTCGCTCGTTGCAATTTTCCCTGGCGTCACGCTCGTTTTCATTCGCGCGACGGAGCGAGAACGCGATCGCCGCGGACGCAGGCTATTTCTTTCTGCCCTTTACGGTCCCGTTTCCTTCGGCCGTGATAATGCGATTACGTAACGCGCTTTGCTCTGGAATAATGCACAAGCAAACAGGAGGAACGGGGGGCAGAGCGAGTCGTGGGAGTCGTTAGTTGTGCTAACTGGTCGCGCGGTTCTCTTCGTTCGAGGCTCGAGGCGAACGCTGGTCAGGGATAGATTTTTAAACAGGCGGCAATTATAATTTTCCTCGCATTAATTCCCGCGTTCGGAGTTTTTGTTGTTGTTGTTGCGCGGTCAGGCTGTAGACAGAGAAACGTAGTAATTATCCGTGGCTCGATTAATGCTTGTTCGTCGGAAAATTTTCATCTTATCCGCGATACGCGTTTGCTCTGTTCCGGTGTCGTATTTCGTTCGAAATAATTCAAAACCGCGCAGACTAGGCCGTCGCGACGCGATTTATTCGCCGTAACGCGAACGTCGAAACGCCTGCTCGATAATCGTAACGACATCAAAGGGCACCGTTTCTGCGTCGATCAATTACACCGCGCGACAGCAGAGCCAAGCAAGTCTGTGCCAAGCGAGTTGAATAAAACCGAGCGACCGCGGATAAAAATGTTGTTCGAACAACAACAACGACGCGGCGTCGTTCCACTCGAAGTGAAAACGGCAAATGGCTAGAAAAAGGGAAACCTCTTAACCCTACGCTACCTCCTCCATTCAATATCTCGCCTCGTATCGTCGATCGTCGTCCGGTGACACGCGAGTCACGCCCAGCGTTCACGACACCTACGTTCCTCCGTCGCATGACCGCTCGTACACGGCCCCGAAGGGAGGATTAGGTGAGGCAAGCGTAAAGAGGGACACCTACATGTCAGCCAGGGGAACAAAGTTCACGAGCGTCCACGGAAGAGGACGCCGACGAATACGAAGAAGCTGAGGAGGTGGAATGACCCTGCGGATCGCATTGTGAGCGTACACGCGGGGTAACATATGCGTGATGGCCTACGAAAGCTACGTCACGCAGGCACGCACCTCTCCTTCTCCTTTTGTCGCGCGCGGCTCCTCTTCGTCTTCTTCAGCTGCTGTTGCTCTTTTCGTTTCCCGGTTGCCTTTTCGCGTAGCCTGCCCGTACGACGACCACGGGGCTACGAAGGGGTCACCGCACGCTGGTGTCTGCCACCGCGCTGGCGGAACAAACGGTGAACAGACTGTGTTTCTTCTTCCTCCTGGTGCCTTTTGTGCTGGCGTCTACCTGCGACGAACCGGGGGCAGGTGGATGAACGCATTCGAATTAGACGGAGGATAGACCGCTACGAGAATCGCGGGCAGCCTCGCCGACTTGAAACGATCTCTCTTCGTGCAACGTGAAACCTGTGTCTACGTTTGCGCGAATGTGTTGGATTCGTTTGTTTGGTTTTTTTTTTTTGTTGGATTTGCACCCGTCTGAAATAATATGGAAATGTCGCGATTGTGATCTCTGTGCTTTAAGGTTCTAAGTCGTTGTTTATTGCGATTACAATTGTAAAATCCTGCAATTGTTAACGCCCCGATTAAACTATAACCGTGACAGTATTGCGTGCAATCGATTCGCCGGTAGCTGTGCGAAATGTAGCTCCGGAAATGTATAATTACGTCGAACTGACGTCGATAGAGGCGGGGGAAAAAAATTGCTTTTGCAAGGAACACTCAGTGCGCGTTACGTTGTCCGCGGTAAGACGTTGCTTCCTTTTTAACGATATTGAAAAGTACGAGAGGAAGAAATAAACGTACGTTGGGCAGATGTAAGGAGTGGGCAAAAAATTGACGCCAATTGGATAAACATCTTTTTGTTCGAATTTATTTTATCGAAGAAAGATTGTTTTGTCGGCATTCCTCGTGGACAATTTGCGGATATTTGTAGATAATTATTTATTTGCCTCGTGTAAACAGCACCGTTGGGGAAACATGTAGCACGAGGAAACCGTTAATAAAAAATGCTAGCAACAGTCGATGTAAAAACAAATAGGAGATTGCATAGGAATTGAGTTCCAGGAAATAAATGACTGAATAATTCAGCGTACACCTACAACAGGAACTGTCGATGCAAGTTTTTTTTTTTCTCTTCTTGCATGATATCAATTTGCATACACCGAGGTTAATTACTGAAAATAAATCATCTTCTCCAGAGATACTAAGGGATCACCGAGTCAGTGTTATTCGCTATCTACGATGATTAGTTTCTTTTTATACGTTTATAGACAAGCAAATTGGCCGTCATTAATGCATTCCCGTCTATCTGCATTATGTAACGTTATCGCAACCCAACGAGTTCGTTGAAACAACATTTTTGTTACGTTCTCGTGCACGGTTAGAACCAAGCTTCCTTCGACGATGCTAATCTCTGTAACGCGTATTGTTTAACTATCTACGTGTAACTCAAATCAGAAACGATCGAAGCAGAAATGAATTTTCTCTCGCCTTCGTTTCTTCTTCTCAAGCATTCTTCCGAATAATTTATATCAGTCTGCGTGCCAATTCGTCGATAATTCATCCCGTCACTCTGCATCGACGTAATTTAAAAAAGCCCCCCAAACAGGACAATCGAACTAAAGTTATATCGAGATTAACTCTAAATTAACGTTGCGCCAAAAATTAGTATCACAAGTGTCGCACACTCTCTTTACCATACTACTTTCAATCACCAGCACGTGTTTCGAGTCCCACATTTGAGGCACACCTCGCGGTATCGCGGTCGCGTGTTCCCAGGGGATGCTAATTAACCGGAACCGTAATAAATTCCATCGTGTTCCCCTTCTTTCGCCAAGAATTTTCTCTCCTTACCTCGGCTAATAAACGCTCGCCAGTCACGTGACAGTCTATTGTATGCCACGGGAGGCCTTCCCCAGGTTGAAACAGCTGATTCGGCCATTCTCTGCACGACCAAGGTTACGCTTCGACGTTGAAGAACACGCGTTCTTATTATAATACTGGCCGGCCAGCGTCAGCGTTACGAACCGATCGTGCATTTACGAATGCTCGAGCGAAGAACGCTGAGCTAAGCTCTAGTACGATTTCGCAAATCCCTTCGATTTCGATTTTCGTCGCGTGATGGAGAATTTGCCGAAAACGGTGTCATTTACTTTACGCGGAAGGACGAGGAAACGGAAATGATGGAAACGGTGATGGGCAGGGAAGTATAACATGACATAAGGAATCGAACGTTATGTAATATTGATTTATCGATTGCTCGATGATTATTGGTTGAGGGGGCAAATCTGCCAGTACTTTAAAATATTCGAAATATAACAAACATACATTTGGAATATTTATATTTTGTAAGTAAAAATTGTCCTGCATGAAAAGTACAGTTACAAGCATGATGCGAATGAAATTTCATCGATGTTACCATATTAAGGGTAATGAGAGTGAAAAAATAAAGTAAGTAGGAAAACGGGAAATTGTTATTCCGGTTAAGTAGGCGGTGGTATCTGGAACACGCCAGCATCCCTAGGGAGATTACCGCGACATTACCATTGCAGAAACTAGATGTGGCGGTGTGAAATATGGCCGCGATGAGGTCGGCGTTATTCGACGACTAAAAAGGTGAAATTACAGACGTTCTAGTATGCTTGAATATCGTCTCGTGTCCGAAGCTTTCAGTGAGATCCGCTAGCCGCAGATGACGCCTATAAATTTCTATCATAGGCCGTCTGAAAATTGTCTAAAATCGGTGACAGAACTGTTTATGCGTTCAACTCAAAACTCCCGTTCGCCGAAGAAAAATGAAAAAGTGTCCTTCCTCGAAAAAACAATTCGTTTAAGTTCCAATGCAACGGACACCCCGAATCACGGTTCAAACGCCAGCTTTGATCTTCAACGTTATTTCTACGCCCACTAGCTCGCGCCGACTATTCATCTATCTGGCGTAGATGCGTTTCGTGCATCGCTCGCCTGGTCATCCACTGTGACTATGTGCATCGTCGTTCCACGCACCCACATGCACCTGGGCGAATGCAACGAGGGAATGACACACGCACGGAGCGCGAACGGCGCACCGGCTACTGCATTATGCATTAGTCATGATTACAAAGTAAGTGGCGTGCTCGTGGCGCGTCTATAGTAATAACGGCGTATTTGCGGTGCTTATGATTTTCCACTTGAAACGGGCATAACCCGCTTTAATGGTGTGGCCGGCCCCCCTGGTCGCGCATAACTTACGGCAGATTTACAACGAAAACGAGCACAACACGCGTTCCGCTCCTCTCGCCGACGAAACGCTGATCGAGTTAACGCAGTGACACTAATCCATCTGTCCCTCCTACGTGCACGTCGCTCTTGCTCGCGCACGAGAAACCGGCCTTTAAAGGTCGTTACGCCCCGGTAATTATTGTCGTACGCGACACTCCACTTGCCGCTCGACAATTAACGAGAAGCTACGCTGGTCTCGCGGGATGGCACTTTTCGTGGTATTTATATGGGAGTGCTTGCGAATTATGCGCAGGAAGGATTCCAAGTCGAGGAGAAGTTCGACGCTTGGTTAATTCGAAATCATTTTTACGTTACGTTACTTATGGGATGTTCTCGTGAAACGCTCGGGGATATTTTAAGGGGTGTTTCTTAAAGGGACGTAACGAGGTTCTGTAATGGAGTGTTGAGATAAAAATTCCGAATTATAGTGAGACGCTGGACATCAAGTGTAATGAATAATCGAACGATCAAATAAATGGGAACTCGTTGTGAAAAAGACGCGATCTCCCTCGGCGAACGGTTAATTACTGAGGCCACACCTGCTTAAACATACATCCGTCGAATAAAATGAATCGCTGGAAGAAAATAAACAAAAAAAAGAACGAAAACTCTCGCCATTTAATATACACCGCCCTTTCGGTACCTGCCAATCGCATCGAGACGAAAGATAAACGAAAACGAAGATGACGGAGTACCATCAAGATGTACAGAGTCGAACCGTCACGTTGCAATTGATATTGCGTTCGGTACGTTTTACGGTTGATTTGTTGGAACGTTTAACTGAACCGAAGGAAGAAAGTCATGCGTTCAGAAAATAATGGCTCCTCATGTCGAGGATTTATAATGACCGGCTGCATGCGGCCAGGCCGCCTTTATCGTTCATTAAACACCACGCTAACCCCGGATGCGGATATGCGAGAGAGTGGTGCGTGCACGCGTGCTGCACGCGTGCAAACTCCGGAGGCGAGCCAGCCGTTCGGTTCGTTTCTCTTTTTTTTTTTTTTTTGTTCTTTTTCTTTCCAACGAGGCCAACCTTGCGGAGGCCGCGAACAGAGGAAACGCTAGCTTCCGCTCTTCCACGTTTTAACCTCTAACCATGATGACTGGTTCGATTAAGCCTCCGTTAGTGGCACGCGAAAAACAGTGGCCGGTGTTTCGTGTAAACGCTGCCCTCGCTGTAATTGCTCTCGAAGGATGAATACCGGCGAGGATCATTTCGGTTAACGAAGAAAATGATATTTATTTGCGGAGTGAGAGGGCTTTTGTTTCGGCGTTTTACTTGTGGCAGGATAATTATTTAAGGGGGAGCCAAAGGACTTTTTGTTTTATCAACTGGTATACGAAGAGTATGTTTTGTTCTGATTGACGACACGGGAAGAATTGTTTGTTGAAATTTTTGGCCGAAGGAAGAATAGGATATTGTGGACAGTTTTGTAATATTCGAGTGGAGTGTTCAATTTAATTTCTGAGAAAGTGGAATATTCGTGGCGAACGTTGTTCGGCATAAATTACCTGTGTACACGTTTGCGTCCGGAGGTGTCATGAAATATGTACCCCTTTCGCAACGTTCGTCTCGTCATCTCGATTAATAAAACATGAATCACGTTGTCCCAAACTTTGGACCATTTGAACTTTGGATCCCGAATGAAATTCTTGAACTCTGTAAGAACGCTTTAAATGCTCTTCGAGGAGCAATATTTCGAGTATTATAAATCTGTGGTTGGCGATCGTTAAAAAAAAAGTTTCATTCACAGTAATAGGAATAGCCGCGGCGTAAATGACTGCATCATTACATTACTGAATCCGATGTTTCTCTAATTGACACGAATGCCAATTTCGATTTCGCTTAATCTTCGATTGCACATCAGAGAGATCTCTTGTATCGACGCGAGAAAAAGTCGATTCGTTGCGTAAGCAAGATGCAAGAGCGAAGATCGCGAATGCAAATGCGAATTGGGTGCGGTTCATACGTGTAATGTATGCGCGAGAATCGTGTCGAATAATTTGTTTTCGTACCACTTCGGCTACGCTCGACATATATTTTGCACAATTCAATTATTTTCAATATAGAAAAATTATAGCAGCCCGGCGAATCTGTTCGCGTTTGCTTAATTCGAGCATGCAGTTATCGAACAACCTGTGCGTGTAACGCAGCGCTAAGAAATCTTTGCCTACTATAATCTCTAGAAATTTAATGTTAGGACAAGTCCCCCGTTTTTGTATTTTATGGAAAATTAAATATGCGAACAGCTGTACCGAAGAGAGATTAAAGCGATACGTTAAGCACTTGTGCTTCATTTAAATTATTTTGTATATTCAACTTTAGTATCTGTCACTTCATTGTAAATTGCAAGCCGACCTCTGAGATTAACTCGAATTAGGCAGGATTGAGGAAAATATTGAATTTAGATTTCATTCTCCCGAATTTATGTTAAGTCGATTCTCGAGAACGACACGCGAATGATGAAACCAGCGCTAGACGTCTTTTCTGGTGAAAGTGTTATACGTTCATAAATTCATAATTTTATTAATTCAGATGTTGACCTAAAATTCGAAGCGGTTCTGTGACATTTGGGTGACCACCTACATTTTCGTTTCTCCGACATTTGTATTTCTGTCATACAAAGCACGTAATTCCGCCGGCAGAATCGTTTTGCGTATGCATGCATACAGTTTTTATATAAGTGAAGGACAATCAAAGAAACGGTATCGCACAGATTTCCATAAGCTGCATTATTTCCTATCGCTAATTATGCTCCGGAAAGAATAACTCGCGTCGCTGTTTCTTTTTACACAGGCGAAAGATCAGTGAACTTAACTCGGAACATAACGGAATCCAATTCATCTGCCATTTCTTCCACGACGAAATAAAAACATCGAATCGATGTACAAATTGCTTTACTGTACCCGTACAATCTCGCAACAGATGTTTAAAGATCGTCTACCGTTCCGCTTGACAACCTCTTTTTTTTTTCTTTTCTTTCGACGATTCCATTATATTATTTCTATCAAGCACGTTCAAGTTCATTTCTTCTTTTCGTCAATTAAAAATACGAATTAGCGGTTCCCCCATTTTATTGCAAACAACTTTCAACTCTGTCTCGACTTGGCGAAAGACTCTAAACAGGCAGGACCACGATTAGTCATCCGAAGTGACAGCCTCTCGGTTATCATTTCTTTCTTTCTTTCTTTCAACTGGCTGGCGTGTCCTCGGCAGACGCGAACGAAGCGAGTTCGCGTAGAATTCGAGGAAAAAGAATACCCAAGGGGGGGAATAATTAGCGTGGGCTAAAAGCCATCGGTGCCATCTTTATTCCTGTCGCGCGACGCTCTATTCTCGACCTCGAGGGTCAACTCGTTTTAGCAGCAATCTCGCGGAAATAATTTATGCCCAGCAGCTATCGCCCACGAGTGTCCCTTGCTTCGCACCCTTCGACGTTCGAGCAACGGTGCGACAATGAAACGCCACGGCCGATAATTCGTGGATGGATAGGGTGATTTAAAAAGAGCAAGACGAAAGCTCCACGAGGTTCACGAATTTGATGTTAAAAGCGTGAAGTTTGATTTGTGAAATATTTCTTTTTTGCTGTGGCTTTCTCTTCGTTTTTTTTTTTGGTTTTCTTCGTAGCGGTATTTCATTCGCGAAAATATTTTCCAACTTTTTCCCAACTTTTACGTTTGACTTGCAACTTTTGCCACCTGAATGAATAATTTGTTTGACGATGGTTTGCGATCCTGTGGAAGCTCCCAGACATTGTAACAATGTTTGGCGTTTCGTTTGCAGTAATTTAACAAAGGTGTATGTATAGCAGAAAGCTCTTTCGTTAGAAGTCGGAAACAATGTGAGGACTAACCGCGAAATATCGTAACGACGTGTTAATACGAGCTAACAATAGCTTGTCGTCGCACCTCGCACCTCTACTCGCCTACTATGAAAACTTGCTTCTTTGAACTCGAAGTGGTCAGTTTTGCTACATGTTCTACGCGCACAACAAGTAGAACTGTCAGTACAAAAGACTGTACAATTTTAATCTATAAGTAGATCAAGGTTAGAAAATCATTGATCCCAAGAAGAGGAGTTCTCAAAGAAATCAGTAAGTGAAAATTTTCATTTTACATACTTTACAATTCTAACACCCTAGTATCTCGAATAAAATTACTCAATCGCAAAATATACACTTACGGTTCCGACCAAAATTATTCAAATCCGAATTATTCACACGATAATTGAACCCTGAATTATCCCCCTCGAATTTTCGAATCAAATTCTTTGATACCTCAATACGCAATATGCGAAAAATTACGTATCGCAATTCTTAACGTTCGAACGTTCTGCGATAAGCGAAACATTGAGGAAAACATTTTTACGTCGACGCGTCTCGATACGATTTTCGTTGCCGATCACCCACCCTCGTGTACTATCATCCGAGCTGTCTGCTACGTTGAACACCAAAGGGCTGGGTAATTCTCAAGTTATTTATAGCGCTGCATTATTTTCTCTAAAATTACTCGTGCTACGTGGAACCGACGAATGTTTGAAGACAGCACACTGGCGATTTAGAAACGATTCACGTGCCGGCTTGTATCCTTACCATCGCTGACGGGCATAACTACAAACAATTTCTCATTCATCCGCAAACAACTGTGCCGAATGAAAGGAACGATCGGCAAACAATAGTTCGGTGCTTCGACAGTTCCGGAATACGAGTTATGATATTTGTCGTACGTGACTTGGCCGTGCTACCGCGTTCATAAAAGATACGGCTTCGGCGTATCTTTCGGCGAAGAACGTGAGGGAATGCGACGAGAGTACAGGGAATTTTACGAGCTTTCCTCAAGACAACTCCAAATCAATTCCAATTAAGGTGCACGCTAGAAAGTTTTAATTAAGAAAACTCGAGTTTGTCCATTTTCTTCCCCGTTCCGTTTCACGCCACTTGTATGTCCTTCGGACCGTAACACGGTGCTCCTGAATCTTGATAATATTGATAGCCTATAAAAATTAATTGGAAGCTGGATATGCTGAAACGTCACGAATTAACATCGGTGAAACTTTAATTACTTTGACCACAGCCATAGATATCATCGGGGAATATCGGAGGGTTTAATATTCATAAATTGTTTTTTTATTATATAGTTCTTCATTGGCGAGGCGCAGGTTTCGCAATATTTTTCACGGAAACGATAGAGCGTAACTTTAATCACGTCCACCTTGAGCGACTAATAGCTTATTGCCAATTCTGATTTATTGTTTCAATTAATTGGAATGATATCGCGAATTATTCATTCAAGTCTGTCACCAAAATTTATATTAATAACGCTATATTTTAACTCGTTTGTACGTGCACAAATTTTAACCAGCGGTTCTTTTCGCGGAGCTGCGAAGCGAAATATAATTTCGTGGCTAACCTGTTTCTAGAGAAATTTCTTTCGCCCGGCACGGTGCAATTTCTTCTCGCCCTCGAAGGCTGGATATTCCCATAGGACGCACGTAGATGTACGGAAGAATGCGAGCCCATTTTCCCATTAGAAGCCACTGGTCTAATAGAATTTTGATGGGCAGCTGTAAATACACCACTTGGAAAGAATGAAGTCATTGGATAATCACTGTCATAGAAATGACTTTTACGATCGATGTTCTCTCATCCAGATTCCTCTTTTCCTCCCTTTCATCCTACATTTTCCCCCCCTCTTTCTCTCGTTAACCGCGGTGGAACTCCACCAATTTCAGAATACCATTCTCTGGAAGCTGTAAAAGCGGTTTAATGTGTATCTTCACGCTTACCATCGCGGCGCATCGTAAACGACGCTCTGCCGTAATTTAATGCTCTCCGATCTTGTTTTACAACGTGAAACGTTGGGCAGATTGAAATTGGAAAGTTATATAATCGAGTGATACAGACTGAAACACAGTACTCCTCGCTGCTACGAAGAGTTCTGAACCTGTAATGGCATTTACGCTTAATGCTTCTTGGTTGATAGTTAATATTTCAATTAAAAAGGTTATCCGGTGTTTAGCTGCCGCTTTCCTTATGCTATTTAGCTTCCGCATTTTTGTTCGCTGCACCGTTGAGATTCTATTCCGTGTTTGATAAAGCGGAATTAGGTTTAAGCCTATTTCTTTCTACTCTGCATTTAATAAATTTAATAAATTTAATAAATTTAATAAATTTAATAAACTTAATGAACTTGATGAACTTGATTAATTTAATAATTAATTGTCTCCCGCAAGAAATCTCCGTTAATTAACCTTAAAGTATATCTCTCAGAAACTCGCACCCCTGACAGCACTCGAGCTTCCACTCCCCCCCCCCTGAACCCAGCGGTTCATCCCTGCCCAGCAGTAAATTAAACGCGAGCAACAGATTATTCTCCACGGGCAGTATCCGACGTTCGCGAGGAAACGCGCAGTACACGCAGGCCGATGTCGGGATCATCGCGATCTCGGATCGCGCGAAACGATCGCGATCCTATCGTCCAACAAATTCGGCCGCGCGGACGAGTTACGGCCGCCATAAAATTCCGGCCCGTTTAACGACGGCAAGAGTTTATTGGATATTTTTGGTAGCTAACGCGGCCAGTGACCCCCCACCCGTTGCCTGCCCTCTTCCAGTCCCGGCTCTCTTATTCTTATTACCTTTTCCTTCCCTTAAATTCCGCCCGTCGTTCGCTCCCCTGCCCCAGGGCGGCTGTCCTAAAACTCGCGTACTTCTCACACGCGCGTCTCCTCCGATCGAGCATGAAGATAATGGCGCCGGGACGGGTTCATTTATTGGGCGTAAATCTCGTCTCACCGCCTAGCGGCGTTCAGGCCAGTTGCCGGCGTGTAATCGCGTCCTATACGGTTATCCCTCTTAACGTATTTCATCGAAATTCCTGGTGTCGAAAGACACCGTTTACACGCCGCGACGTTAAGGAAGCTTTACGACGCGGCCGCGGCTACCGCCTCGTTACGAAACCGGTGTTAGGAAGCGGCGAATAGAGAGAGCGAGAGAGAGAGAAAGGGGGAGAGAGGGAAACGTACAGCACGACGGGATTTATTGGGACGACGTATGTGCCGAAATACGAGCCACGTGAAAAGGCACCTTTTAAACCCACGTAGCTTCGTTACATATGTATGTACAGCGTGTATGTATCGCATGTACTGGCACGGTGAACTGTTCGTCACACGGGGAGCCGATATTTTATGGATTTATCTGATCAGAGGGGAAACGGCTTAAGGTGGTACTGGATACCGGATTGACGTTGCTGAATGGCTGACAGGTTCCTTCGGTTCCTTTGGACGCTGTATCTGTCGAATTAATTGGTTTGCGAGAATCATCGCGCGGATGCCGAGGTGTTTTTTACGTGGTTATTTATTAATTCGCGAGGCTGGTCGGGTGAAAAATTGCGACGTCAATTAGGGGAATGCAGGGTGGGTTTCAGGGAGCGAGGTCGACTGGACGGTTGGATATATTTTTAAGCGGCGACGGCCTACGGTATGGTCAGCCGTGCGTTTCAAGTAGTATAGGTCAACGGTACAGCCGGGCATAGAATTTTCAGTAGCCTCCACGCGGCAGTTTCGTCTCGCGTGGCGACAACGCGTTCGATGTTAGACGAATACTCCAGAAGGAATAATTAAATACCAATGAACATTGACAACGCCACGTAAAAGATGTATCATCTTCGTAGAAGATGCGCAAACGGTTTTCCATTAATCATTCCAGTAAAATTAACTTGCTGTATCGTATGGATCGCGAGAAAGTTGTGATTCATTTTGGACAGATTATTCTCAGTTCGTTTCATGCATATTTGTCGCGCGCCCTTTCCTCTTCTAACGTACGATATTGTGTTTTGTGTCGCAGGTGAGGTGTCAGGTGAAAACGTGTCCGCAAGCTCTGGGCCACGTGCCGGCGATCGCGGCGAGGCGACTGATTTAGGCGCGCACACGGAAAATAACGACGGGGCCACCCTGGCCGCGAATACAGCGGTCGACGCGAGGGGCGGAAGCCCCCAGGGTGCCCACCTCTCAGGTGCGGCTACCCCTAGGCCGCCGAGGGGAAGAAGGCGGCAGAACCAGAATGGTCTCGACACTGCTCAAGTAAGTTGACAGCATTAGCCACTTGGTGAATAGCTCGAATCATTTCGAATTATTTAGCTGAGAAGTAAAATTTTATTATATTTATTGGTGAACTGTGCGATCGTGCATCGTTCATATGTTACTCGACGTCCGATGAAGCGACGCGAATTGCATTTGACTAGATGATTGGTGGCAATGATTGTTGTTCGAACAGGCCACTTTGAAAGCGACACTGTGCACCGAATTGTAGCAGGTGACGTATCGTTTAACGTATACCTCGACGAAATATGTAACACGCAGCTGGAAATCTTTTTACGTTCACCCTTGCTTTTCGTGCGAATGTATTTAATGGATAGTTGACGTTCCCACTGAGGAGTGAGGGAATAGATAGTTGCCCGATGTAACGATGCTACTTGAAAGATATTACATACCTGTACTGATCATTTCCAACCCCTGAATTAATTAATCCGTTCCGACATTCCGATTACAATAATTGTTCCTTCACGTTTCTAATTTCCCTTTCTCCCCGCGACAAGCGTCGTCGAAACGAGATAAGATTAAATAAAATATAGTAGAATATAAACGTCGCGTGGAACCACGTGGCCTTGCCATTCACCTTTCAACAAATTTTCGAAAGACACGTGTCGCCCACCGTCACGAATATTCGATCGTCATCGGGGACAGGTTGAAAGGGGCTTCTTGTGAAAGAGTTCACCGGCAGAAGCGGTAGCGGGTACGCGTCTGCGCGTGTGGCCCCGTTCGAAGTTGTTCTAGTCGGTTCTGTGTGATAGCGATGTCAGGCGAAGACGCAGTGTCATCCCGTCGCTGACATCGTCGTGACCGATCGACGCTTCTGTAAACTCGGCGCAGAGGCCACGGAAAGAAGAAGCGAAACGAACAAAAAAATGAGAGAAGAGAATCGTCGAACGGTTCGGCGGCCGGGAAATATCGATGGTCATCGTTCCCGTAGAATGACCGTTCAATGACACGTGAAAATCCTTGTCAGCCACTATCGTCCGCTGTCGATCCAATGGAGATCTCCGTTGGCGGACAACGGTCAGCGGTAGGGCTGACAGGGGATCTTGATAGACCAGGGAGTTTTACGAGGAGGTGTGCGTTGATTTGTTTCAATTTTCATATGACAGTCGTTAGTGTGGCATGGATATGTTTCCTCTAATTTTGATTATACCTCGACACGAACGGAGGAATATAGTTCGAGGTCTCCTTTAATTCCATCAGGTGTAATGTACGTGGACGAATTCATTTTCCGACAAAGAGCTGATCCTGTTGATTTCGATTATCGTACCGACTGACCCACGAAAGTTAATTCCAGCAACGTTTCTTCAACGAAAATGGCAAATGATAGTTACTCCAAAATGCTGCATAAAACACCAATGATATTAAAAATATAGATAACAGGAACCTATTAAACGTCACTGTTGTTCGAGTCCCCGAGCCAAGCATCTCGAACGGTAATAAATACAAAAATAAAACAGAAAGACACCTTGAACCCATCGCACCAAGAACTAACTCCGAACGGTCGCTGTGACTCGGCGATTCAACGAAACTCGGCAAATCGCCACCGGTGGCAAATATTTCTCGATTTATCGGGGGGAACGGCTGGCGCACGTTCGACCACGACAGTCCACCTGGTCGTTTTCCTTTCGCAAGAAACTGACAGAAACGGGTGGACGATCCGCGGGGCCATTCGACGCTTGTAAACGTTGCGATCGTGCCCACGTTGCGAGAGCCTCGGCCCCTTGTCAGGAAGAGGTCTCGAGGCGAGAAAGAGATTTACCGTGGCCTGTTGGAGCGGCTCCTCGGACTCCTCGGGGACCCTATTCTACGCCAATCGAGTCTCGTTCTTCTTGGTGTCACGTCGCGTTCTCGCCGCCGAAGAGGAGTCAACTGTTACGCCACGCGTTGCCTTCATTACCATATCTCAGATGCAATCTGTTCCCGGGAATTAATGCGCACTGATATTTCCTGCTAGCACGGATCCTCCCTGGGTCGAGAGCGGCCAGGCAATGACGTTCACGACGACCAAGGACGAGAATGTCCCTCGGTATGCGTTGGCATTCGTGCGACCTGGATGCTTTATTAGTCGTCGCCGCTGGCGTTTGACGATTTTTCCGTACTTTGCGTTAAATTTCTCGCCGGCCTTCGTGATTTATTTGTTCCCCTGCGTTTCGCGGATGAATGATATGTTTTGTACGTTGCTGGTTCGTTCAGTTTACCCTGGGATATATTTAAAGGCGGCGTTCCGTTTCTTTTCTGTTACAGGTTAAAACGGAGCGTCTCACACCGGACAATAATTCCACGTCGTCGAGGAGCGTGACACCCTCGTCCTCCAGCCATCCGGGAACGCCGCCAAATGCTACCCCCTTGGGTGGACCCGAGGGCCCACCACCACCCCATCACCTTAAACACATGGAACAGATGATGGGACGGAATTATAGCGATTTCATGAGAAGCCTCGCTGCCAAGTATAATAACGCCAATCCTAATGAGTGAGTAGTCCCCGGCTGTCGTCACTAAAATTAATCTACATATTTAAACGATGCTCAATAATCCATAGAACAGCGCAACAAAAATTTCGCTCATCTCGTAAAACCTATCCTTTTCAATTAAATTAAATATCTTGAAAGTTAAATTCGAATTTCGCATTTACATAAAGATTCGTTCTCCCAGTGCAATACGGTTACACCATACCTCCGGCACCCAGCCCCTCTTCCAACTCTCTTTCATCTACGACGAACGAAACGTTCGCAAGTCCTCCGGCCACCAAGCGTCCCCGTGATCGTCGGAAAGCTCGAAGAATTTCGTTCCACGCGACTCGCCGGTTACTCGCTTGAACGCAATCGGCCGTCGCGAACGCGGCAGCCTCAGCTAACGCCATCCGGTATTATTTAAAAGAGCGCAGGACCTTGGTAGTCGCGAGGCTCGCCTTGACATTCTTCACGCGATCCCCCGTGTCCCGTGCGCGTACGTGGGAACGATTGGTAACGCGCTCGAACCGATCCTCGACGGGGACGTCGCGCGGAGCCACGGCGCGACCGGGAAGGGAAAATATTGATCGTCCTGTTACACGCCTCGGCATATTGATGCTCGAACGACGGTCGGGAGCGTCCGTTGGCGGTGTGCAATATTGTCGCTGGAACCGGTTGCAACTTCGCGGACGTGCAACGTCGAGGTTCAACCGGTACGGCTTCCGGCACGCAGCACGAACAGAAGGCGCTGTTGACGGTTCGAGGATAGATCCGCGCGACGAGGACGACGCGGTCCCTCGCGAGTCTCGCGATCTGTGGCATTTCGAGGAGAAAGTGCCTCCTCGTTCGTCGTTCCGTTTCGCTGAATAAATATATGATCCCACGTCGTAGGAAGTGTGACGGGGATTCGTCGGGGGTCTGGTCGGGGTCGTGTAGATGGGGAGAAAAGGGGGTGAAATTTGTGGGACAGTTGGTTGATCTTGAAGGGTTTGAGTGGATAGATCGAGGATGGATCGCGAAATTGATTTAGAGTTATTTTGTTGGTTTCTGGGGAATGGAAATTACGAGAGTCGATGAGGGATGGGGGTGGGTTCGAATCGCCAGTTTGTGAATAAAATGATACCACCGTTTTTTTATTTTATTGGAAATAACGGATTAAGTAAAGGAGTAATGTTTCGTGTTTTTATTTCGTGCGGTTGTTTGGGGAACTGTTTGGTAATTAATGATTGACTGGGTATTCGCTGGTGGCGATAGTTAAAACGATTGTGCGTAATGGATCGTTAAGAAACTGTTTTTTTTTTGGCCGAGGTATTTCAGCAAATTAAAAAGGGATTGAGTGGGAACGGAATTATCACGTGGAATATTTAGCTGTCCGTTTCGTGGCGATATAGTTGTTTGCAGTTAAGCGTGCCCTCGTGCTGACTTTTATTGTGCGGTGAAATAATTTGTTACTGTTGAATCGCCATGCTGTAAATTATGTCTCATTGAGCAACGATTCTATTCGCCGATTAACATTGCAGAGACGCGTAATAATACAATCCTATAGGTATTTTATCGATACGAGTTATATCCAAGAGCGCTTAACAGCTTCAGTAACCATGCAAACGCTACGTAATTAAAATTTGAATCGCGTTCATGAATTAATTAAGCATCTGGCACCGGATTTTCTTTATACAAGACTCTTATATTGAATCGTAGGGAACAGAGTTTCCTTCGTTCGTTTAAAATATAAAGGATCGTCGTCTTTATCTAGACTTTGTATCCCGTTAATTTCATCAAAATCGATTTAATAATTTCTTTAAAAAAAAAATTACACGCATCTGATAAACGTTTAAATGTCAATGGAAAATGTCATTTCAATTTCCAGTTACTTCAGTTCGCCTAGGAACGGTTACCCTCCGGGATTAGATCCGAGGTTTCCAGCGTTCAAAACTGCCGCGACACCTTTCGTTGGGTTGATGGCACCTTTGGGTGCGCCGCAACCATCGACCGTGCCAACCACCTCGCCTCTTTCCAATAAGGATCCGAAGGAGCAAAAGCAGGACAGCCTTTTCGGTAATCCCGTCTTCCCGCCGATGCTGGACATGTCGTCGACGCAGGCCCTTTTGCACATGGTGAGGACTGCGAATGCAGCCCAGAACGCGGCAGAATTGGAGACGTACCTGAAAGGTAATTTTTTTCACGATTTCGTTCCCGTAGAATGTTGGTATATCTATTGCTTCAAATGATACATACACGAGCCTCGTCGCGACGCGAATATCACGATATTTCTCGTGGAATGGTTTGTCATTAAACTGGGCATACAATTACCGGAACTTTATTAAAATAGAAAGAACTAATACATTTCGATTGAAGTTCGCAAATGATGTCAGCAAAATTAGCTGTATAAATTTATTTAGTACGGAATTATATATTAATTAGAAATTTGCATTACGTTAACAATTGTTTGGCAAAAAATAAGTTCAGAAATGTCAACGAAATAAAAATGCAAAGGGGAAACGGCAAAGCTGTAATAAGAAGTATAAGATTACTATTTATAACGGGTGGCGTGCACTGAAAAGTGTATTTTCCCTGATAATCAGGTGCGAATAAAAGAGACGCAGGTGTGACAAGTCCCCTTGACCTCTCGAGTCCAGGAGGATTTGCACCGCGCAAGAGGCAGAGGACGGAAACCAGGAGATCTGGTAGCGTTTCTCCAAAGCCAAAGCCAACCCCTCGACCAACCACACCGCCACCTGTCAGGTGTCCATCCCTGTGCGGTCACATGCCCTGCGGCGACGGACAGGCCGTGAATCGATGGACCATCGAGGACGTCGTCAATTACGTGTCGTCAATCGACATTTGCGCAGAATACGCACAGGTAAGTGATACACAAATATCTATCCTCTTCCAAAATTTTCATACTTTCAGGCAGCCTATTACGAATTGCGATTGCGACACTTTGTAAGGTGGGAAAACGTTGCTCCGCGATGATTCGAATTTAATAGAAACTATCACAAGAAGGAGTTATAATTTTTTACCAAAAGCCATTCTTTTCAATTATATCAAAAATGGATATCATAAATTGTGGGATCCTTTCAAGGATATGCTATATCTTTACAGTGGGCCGTTCAGTTTCCTCGAACCCGTGGATTTCTTAATATCTACGATAATTAAGATTATTCTCGCGGCCCAATTAATGCAAATCAAACCGCCATTGAGATCCCCGTCACATTTGCCACCAATCTGCGCCCGTTACAGCGTCCTCCGCGATCCCGGCAGTGCGCCGCAATAATTAAAATCCCGGACCGGCAAAGGTTACGTTTTAATTGCTTCTCCGTCGCACCGATTTCACCGCGAGATTTCACTCCGCGCTCACTCTGCCCCGGGGTGACGTGTCCGCGCAGGCGAACGCGAACAATACAAACGCGTGAAACCCTCGACCAAAACAAACCGAAGGAAAAACAAAGAAAGAAAAAAGGAAAATATCAAAAAACTCGAGCAAACGACCACGGGCGAGAATACTTCGGCAGCGTTCGTCTGGGTATAAGTTTCAACGTGGCGGTTTTAATTGCTTCTGAAAGTAGTTGGCGTAATGAGGCGTATCGGGACCCGTCGTGCAATATCTTTAGAAACAGTCGGGCCTCCTCTCTCTGCTTCCACGTCTCCTTGTCGATGTGGTAACCGGAGGAGGTCTAGGAAGCTCCGAATGACCTGACATCAGTCAATCCGGACAGTCCCGGCATAGGAGAGACCGTGTTCCCCGGTTAAGAGAGCTCTATAATGACCCCTCGAAGCTAGAAACGACCCTGCACCCCTCTCTGATCCGCGTGTCCGCACTTTCTCCCCCTTTTTCTTCCAGCGAACTCTCTCTCGCTTCTATCCCCGGGCGGGCATTCCGCTGTGAACGTGATGTTATTCGTAATCGCCTCGCCGACCCGTGACTTTTTATTGTATTTTCATGCGGTGGTTTCAATGGAACGGGGAAAAGTTACCTGTCCTGGAAAGGCACCTCGACACCCCTTGCTGGTGTTCGTGCGTTCGCGTGACTTTGAATTGTTGCGTTGTCGCGCTGAGAGGATCGGTGGAAATTAAGTGAAAGGGCGATCGGTTTTGGACGTGCAGGTTTGGACAAGAGGGAGGAAGTACGTATGTTTGCGTGGCGCATCCGACAGTTCGGGCTTTTAATTGAATAGTTTAGTTAACACGGAATAAATTGTCGACGACGATTGTTATAAATTTCTTAACGGACCTCCGTCTTTTTTTTGTCTATTACTTTACGTTATACATTCATCTTCTTATTTGGATCGATCAGTTTCTTGTAAGCTCAAGCGACAGAATTAAACGATTATAAGCGACAGTTTTGCGAGCACCGTCCGATTGTAATTGTATAAGTGCGATATCCATTCACCTGGGTATCTTGCTCGATCATCGTTAAAGACAGGATGGATTGTTTTATAATTAGAGTTTAAAGCCGGAGCTATAATTACGGATCTGATAGCGGTGCCAGGCAAATTAATTAATCCCGGACAATTAAATGTTACCGACTCGTTACCATGAATTACTATCCATTCTTTGCAAGCTTCACCGCGTCACGAATTTGTTTCTTCAACTTCCTCGGGCCCCTCGCTTTCTCTAAACGAAATGATTAACCTGGCGCGATGGCCACTCGAAACTGTCAGCCTTCTTCACCTGCAATTAGTAAAAAAAACAATTGGTTTGCCACGTCTTTATACATTGTCGTTTTTATCTAAATATCTATTTGCATTAATTCCTGTGCAATTTTTTCACATTTTACACTCGCCAACAGTTCGTTCGATTGCTGGAATTAAGTATCAAAACGTGAGCTCCTTAAAAACGGACTTCCATATTAATCCAACCGACGCAACGACTCCTTCCACCCTTCGCCAGGATGTAAACTCTATCCTGTTCGAAAGCACTCATTCGTCCCCGTTCAACAACGAAATCACAGAACATCGTACAGAAAAGTGTTCTCGGGATAAAAGTCGTCGTTCACCAATTACTATCTCGATCGACCCCTCTCCTATTTTCAATGAAAACACCCGTATATACTCCATCATTCATTACAATCACGAAAACCCAGAGAATCGATTCGAAGGATCCTCGGCATTTGTTTATCCAATGCCGTGCGGCGTCCCTTTCGATAACACGCTCGGTTCCACCGAGAACAAGTAACCTCTCACAGAGTCTTCGTGACGTTCCGAAAACACGGTCGAACGATTCGAACCGTTCCGAGGAGCGTAACATGGTTCCACGGGGACTGTCAGGTCCGATTATATCCGTGGCTATCGTTGGTCCTCGTTTGCGGCCGTGGTCCTCGAAACGTCGGCCTGTCAGGACCGTAAATTTTTGCGGGGGCACCCACCTAGCCGTGCATATTCATGAACGGTCGAATGGAAGGTGGAGTGCCTCGAGTATTTCGATCAGCCGTCGAAACGGTTCGAGGATGACGGGGGCCAAATACGAATGCAGGCCCGCCGTTGAATCGGGGGTTGTATTTCTCGTGATTGCTCCGCGAATGTTTCTTCCTTCGACCGAACGATGAACTCGTGAGTGACTTTTATCCGCGTGAACGTTGAAGAGCGTCGCCACGTTGTGATTCGTTCGCGGGTTCTTTTAAAATATAATAATTTGAAGTTCGACGACAGTTAACTAACGTTTTATTTCGATATCGTATCGGTATTACGATTCAGCGTAGAATATACTTTGGACTACAATTTATCCTCGCCATTGCACAATTTATAATTCCAATCCACCCCCCCGATACATTTTTCTTCCCTCGTCCGCGAATTTATAATTACCGTCCTCCTGACCAGCACAAATTTCCCGCATTAGGAGCAGCAATTATTTACGTATTCCCAAGTCGTCAGCGATCGAGCCAACCCGCTATTAATCACCCAGTAGCGCCGATATTTGCGTATCACTTTCCCCGCGAACTTCCTTAGCCGATTTTCACGCATTCCATAAATCATAACGCGCGTCGCAAGCAAGTCCAAATGCAGAATTTCATTGAAGCCGCCGATACGCGACTGCTAAGTATCGCGAGACCCTCGCAATAATCACCTGCGGATATCGACCCGGGCAATTTATCACATCGCGAGTTCCTTGGCGAAAAAGGAGAGCAAAAAAAAAAAATAGAAAAAGAACAAAAAAATATGATAGATCGCGCGGCACGTATTCGTACGGTTTCGTTAAGTGGTTCGAAAACGTTGGCAAAGTTCACTGGTGATCGACGACGGAGGCGGGCCCAGTTCTCGTGACGAATAGCAGATAGTGGAAGCACGAACGTACGATTTACAAGATTCTCCAGTTCGTAAATAGCGCGCCGCGTCGCGGCATCCCGAGATTATCTTATAAAGGATACCGCGGCTTGATCAACGGTGAGAGCAGATCGTTCGGTAGATCCGCCGTGGAATTATAGCGTCGATCCTTATCTAGATCGGGGATTGTGCCGCGACCGCGTAAGAATATATATATATATACGCTCACTTTCATTCGGAGGGAAACGTAACGAGACGAACGGCGAGAAACTGAATCGCCGGGAAACGTATGTAAATAATTGCCGCGAGGACCGCGTACCTAATTATCGCGGCGCGTTTGGCAGACGCGATTTACGAGCTTCGCGGGTAGGCGTACTGTCGGCGAGGGATGCTTTAATTGCTCGTTAATGATACCTGCTTCGTGACCCGCCCGTGTTCACCGGCGGACGTTGGTCGCGCTTTCGAGAATCATTTGTATATTTTCATCGGGAGGGGGATAAGGTTTTGGGGATGTTACTATTCTCGGGCGGTGCGTCGAGATTTTATTCCGCGGGGTGAACGGTAGGTTTAGGTGCAATGTTTTCCTACAGAACGACATTTGTCGTTCTTTCGGTATTGTTTACTAATTTTCCGCGACACTTGGCGACGTAATAATTATTGATGCTCGATCTTGAAAATAAAAAGGATATTCGTACGGAATATCTCCAATGCAAAGTAATCCAGCTTCCAATCATCCCCGTCGCCGAACCGTAATAATTCCATCGCCTCCGTCATCGCGCGATAAATAATTCCGCCGAGCGTTAAACCAAATTAGCTACCAAATTTGAAACATCGCAACGAAACCGCCGCGAGCTAAATGCATTAACCGCGAGGATAACTTCTTCCCCGTGGCATTCTGAAATCTCTCCGTAATTCCTGGGCCCACAGAATAAGGCATCCTGTGTGTTTGACTCGTTTTTAATACACCCATTTAACCTCCGAATCACGGGCCGAAAGGGAGGGTTACTCGATAAGGGCCACGGCCGGGGCGTAATTTACGCTAACAAGAGGCCATCTGCGGTTTTCGTATAAGAAACTCATAAGGAACTCGAACGTGTTTCGGTGCCCGAAAAGAGAGGGGCATTAAAGTGTCTACATTGAAGCATCCTCGCGAACCGATGTCCCGTGTGCGCCTGCCGATGCGCAAGTGTTCGAGGGACCATCGGTCCCAGGTCGTTAGAAAGTCATGAATGCGAATCGAATCGGTTCGTACGTCTTTCGTGATGTGGCACACGAGAAGATACCGTGTCTTCACGTCCCACGCATACCCCTCGTGCAAACTCCTTCGTCGTTTTCGCTCGCGTTTTATCGGGCCTCGTGCTCGCTTGTCGGCCATTCCACACCTTTGTTCTGATCGAATGGGCAGGCTGCCAGGATTCTTTCCCCACGGGGATGTACGAGCGTTGCTCTTATTGTTCGCTTCTGAATGCATCGATCGTAACGAACATATACGTGACTTCCTGCAGAATGTTTTATCCGCTCTGATTTTATATCGAGCGATGGTCTTGGCATTTTTCTTCGCCCTTTTCGATAACGCCGAGCGCGACGCGGAACTCTGTCCGAGTTCCGTCGCGAAGTCGATATCGAAAAAGAAATTCCTCCCCATTTTAGAAACAATTCTCGCGACGTTTCTCCGGCTTTCCCTCGAACGTGCGCGTGAAAAATCATCGCCTCAAACGCTCTTACGCGGATCTACTTAAAGCGCGAGCGAAACGATGATAGAAAGCAGCCTCGTCCACCGTTGGAATCGCCCAACATGCAAATCGTTCATCACCGATTCCGTATCGCCGCTCCAAAAATGTCGAACCGTCAGACACATCTGCGTGCCTTGCAATTACCGACGAGTCGTGTTACGTCCGCCGCCTTATCCCCGTCGTAAATCGTCCCGCTGTATGTAACGGGGAGGCCGTTTCGACGATCGAAGAATCCTGGCCGCCTCGATCTGGAACGATTTTGACGCGTCTCTCGCGCGGATCATTCGACACGCTCGTCCGTGATCGACGTCGGATCCCGGGGCTGAATATTATCGCCTATTAATGATTAATTGTCCAACGCCGGTACTGGCGAACGCTTACGCGTTGCCTCCGCTTCGCGAGCGTAGGGGTCGACCCGGGTCACATCACGCTCCAGCACCGAATCGTTAGAAAGTCCGCTCTCGATCCGCGTATTAACGTCTCCTTTCCTTTTTCTTTTGTGCCCGCGCGGATCTCTTTCGTTCCCGGATTGGTCCTTTTACCGGCCGGTTCTGTATGTTTTATTGCGAACGGTTTCGCTCCAGGTGTTTTGTTTGGGTGAAATGCTGATCGCGCGGAGTCTGTTCCGTGCGATACTGAAAGCTAGGTGCGGTTCGAGCGAGCGAGGAATCAATTAAGTAATGAATCGCAGTTGCAAACGTTTCTGATCGTTGGCCTGCGCTGTGGTTAGCTTTGGGCCGCGACTTAGAGAAGCCAATTTCCTCGGGAGAAATAATAACGCGAGCAGGAAATTTTTACTGGGAATGGATCCATTGAAATCTGCGCTGATTATTGAGTATACTTGTCGCATTATCTAGATATCAAATACTCGCGACGATTAATAATGATAATTATCATTCTGATATTATCATTATTATATTTCCTTCTAACTAGCACGTTGTCAAGCAAAATCGACAGCCTGTCGAATATCTCGCACGACGTTCTACATCTGCACGAGCATTCTCGAAACTGTCCATTGCTGTTCCGACAACAAGTGAATCGAACAATTAACACCATTCGACTGTTACGAATGCTTTCGCCCAAACAAAATTATTCGCCATTCAATCTGCCGCCATCCGCAATGTCGCTATTCTTCCCCATATTTATCCAACGTATCCCACCGGCGAGCTCCCTTCTATCCATCCTCCCTTCAGCCGGTATCGATAGCGACCGAGTGAGCAGCGTCCTCGCTTAGGAAGAGAGCCATCCATCGAGAGAGGATGGCTCGAACGGGGAATCTCAACCGTTGTTAGCGCTTCCCTGCGAGATGAAAAGGGTTCGCGTACGCGGTCGTTACGTTGGAAAAGTCTTGTGTAATTGAAGATCTTGTAGTACGTTACCTTTATACGTGTACACGGACACGCGTCGGCTAACGTATAAATCACCGGCCTTTAGGTATCGCGTCGACCGACGAGGAGAGCCTCTTTGTTTGACTTGTCGCGAACCCACCGAGCCGATCTTCCTCTCCGTTCCGTTTCAGACGATTTATCGGCGCGATTCCGCCTGCCATCTAGGCAACAGAGGATTCGCATGATTGATGGTGTAACGACGCTCGTTACTTTGACGCGTACCGGTATTTAGCGATAGTTATAGAGGCGTCAGGTGTCACTTAATCGCCGTGGCGGTGCGATGCTGCGTTTTGTGCGCGGATTCTTTTTTCCTTTTTTTTGTTTTGTTTTGATCTTCGCGGATTCCTGGCACTCGGTGCACGATATGTTTGGAACATCTTGAGTACTGTTCGGTAAGCGAGGTAGATGTTAAAGGTGTGCACCTACAGTTTCCATTGGATAATCGTCAGGTTTCGTCGGCGTCGAGCAATTATTATTATCATCATGATTTTCTTAACGCCTAACTCCAACATCCAAGCGCCTCCGAAATTCCTTATAGGGTCCCACAAGAATGAAACGAACCGATAGAAAACAGTCGCTCCCACTCGATGATAAACCCTTAGGCATACGATTCTATCTTTGGAGTCAATAAGCGCGACAGGCATGGCCATGGATTCTCCGCGTCTGACGCAAATTGCGTTCTAGAAAGTAACGTTTATCCCATAGCCGAGAGATTTCCATGGAATCCCCGCGATTCGAGGATCGATTTAATGACTGGCCACGTGGTTGGTGTCTAGCTAATCGTCGGAAAGCTAATTAACTGAGGGGCCACGTGCGCGCTTTCTCCTTAACGCTGCGTGCGTGTAATTACTCGGGCACGTACTCCGCTTCGAAACACGAACGGCGAAACGACGGTACAGTTGAACGTGTGAGTTTATATGGTAATGGAGCAGCTAATACGTCAATGGTAGAACGAGGAATTTTTTACGAATTATCCCGCGAGGGAGAGAACGTTCGCGCGTGTACGAAGGCATTTATTCAGAGTGAGTCATAATCGTGCTTTTGTTGGCCCGTTTGTCGCGGAAACTGGTATTTGCGCGATTGAATTCTCTGTGGAATTGTCGCGGTTGAGGGCAAACTTTTCGGGAGAAGCTTCGAAGCTGGTGTATTTGCTATAGAAAGATATTTGTAATTTGCGTTGTAGCGAAAGTACTTTTATTTTCCTATATTTCGATTCAAATAATTCGTTCGCCGAAAATGTCTATTACTTAATAATAGATTCGTGATAGATTTGATATAAAGCCTGATGATATGCACGCGTGAAAGTTACGCAAGCGGCGAGACAATGATTTTATTACAGTAGAGCTGATATTTAGAAAATCATTTCGTAGAAACAACGTTGCCATAATTCCTTCGACAGATAGCTATGTGTCCGACAAAAATCATAATTGCGCGATTGCTTCGATCACTTGCGTTCCGCAAATTATTTCCAATATTACGTACCGAGAGATACTACTCCAGATCTTTTATCTCAAATATCCTTCATCGGATATTTTTGTTACTCGAGGCTCGCCACTCCAGAACAATCGATACGTCCAATTTTCACGTGGCCGACAAACCAGTTCCACTATTATTGCCCGGCCTTAAATTAAAAGGCGTTTTCTATCCGTTAGTACCGTACGGGCCGAACAACATCGTGTACATTCTGATTTACACCGGAATATATACATAAACAGGTAGCGTACTCTCTCTCTGTTCCGCGAACAGTGGTAAAGAGAAATTCATACAGAGGCACGTAGGTAGATGTATGTAAGGCGATATGTACGCTGGCTACGGCCGAGACCGTTTTTCTTCGACTGACAGATCGCTACCGTACGTTTAGAAACGTGTACCGCGATAAAACGGTGGATACAGCTTTCAGTAGCGTTCGTGTTCTGTCATTTTCAGATCAAAATGTCCCTTGATATGTTAATTGAACGTAGGTGTAATTAGAGGGACGTTGACCGGCTGCGATTTACACGGATTCATTACGATAATGAAGGACAGCCTGTGAACTTAGGTTCGCGTTTTTTTTCTTTCTTCCCTCCTCTTTCGGTTTCTTTTTCTTTCGTTTCTTCTTCTTCCTGCCTTCCCCTCGTCGAACGTCGCGTGTCGAATAGAACAGCGGCGATAAAACGCGTTCGGAGCGGCGAGTTTTTCGCCGGCAACGGTTGCCTACCTGTCCCCGTCGGTAGATTAATGGCGTTTGCTAGAAAGCCAACGCGTTCAATGTTACCTAGCTTTTATCGGGATTACTTTTTCGTCGGCTGTGGGAATTCGATGATAAAACGCTCGGCGTCGCGGTGCACCGTGACGCAAGAAATTCGCGAAATCGAGAGTGACGTTCGCGTTTAATTGGACTCGGCTTCATTGTCCCGTCCCCTCTCGTCGCGTTCCACGGATATCTTTCAAACGGTAACCTTTAACTTTTACGAAGCTTCTCAAATCCCCAAAGATAATGCGTGGAGCAGGTAGATTTTTCCTCGGGTGTCCTCCAGTTCAAAGGAGGGGGTGGGGGTCGATATGATCCAGCCTGGAGCCATCACTCACGTTTTCTACGTGGCGGTTCAATAAGCCCCCGGCTTAAACGTCGAGTTACCACATATTCTCGGCTAGTTAAGGTCTAAACCCGTATCTCGCAGCCGGGCCTGTGCATGTAACGCAACGAGACGAAAAAGAAAGAGGTGGATACATAGAACGTTGGATGAGTGAAAAGGGGAACAGGAGAAGAGAGAGAGAGAGAGAGAGAGAGAGAGAGAGAGAGAGAGAGAGAGAGAGAGAGAGAACAGGGTCGTGACACACGTACGTGCATACGAGGCACACGCGCGCATTTACTATATCGACAGCCGGTTGCCGTTGCTTGGGCCGCAATCAACGTCTTATTGGTTCCACTGGCTGTCTTTCGCTATAATTCTCGTTGCCCTTCTTCGACCGACACCGGTGAGCACTTCTTCCGGCTACTGTCGTTCCACCGGTTCCTCGTTAGCGTTTGACCGTTGACAAAGTTGAAAAAGGCTCGACGACAACGATTTTCGATTAGCCAGATGCTCGATCGGAATGATGGATGCTTAAGGTAGAATTCATGGGGCTTGCGTGGCAGTAAGAGTGCATTATTTCGCGGCGTACGCGATGGGGTGGAGATTTATGTCGACGGTGTGAATCTGGGATACTTTTGTTGAGTAAGCGTGGAGAGTGATTGGCGTGAGTGGATAGGGATTTTCAGATTCAGATTTACGGTAATTCAATTAGGGGGAGAGAAATCTAGGGTAGCAATTTTTGGAATGATAATGTTGGTGAGTCTAGCGAAGCTTGGGGGTGAATGATATATAATGATAAGGAATGGAAATAAGCATGCTGGCAGTAAAAATTATACTTGACTCCTAATTGCTTATTGAAATAATTTATTGATATTTTTCTTATATATCGGCCCGCATTTGTTAACGTGCCAAGTTCAACTTTAAATTGAGTCAGCCTCGGTTTCGTTAAGCAAATGATCGAGGACCGCTCCGGAACGTCAATAAAGTTGATAGAAACGATACATCACTCGGTATCGGATTCATCGTGATAATACATCATTAAGATCCGACAAAATAAATTACACGGTGTCCTGTCTTTCATCTGGAATTTTTATCCTTCTACCAAGACGTACCAAAAACCGTGCTCCATCTTATCAGATTTATTTTACATTTCGAAAAGTGATCGATCAGCCCGCTCGGCTACCCAAATTGCTCTCTGAATAATCGGGGCCGATCCTTGCTGCAATTGTAGATCGGCTTAAGATATTTGGACTATCCTAATTGCGTGTCCCAGAATGCAAAGTTTCCGTCACGGTTCGGACACGTTCTGCCGATGATGAAATAGAAACGTGACGCGGCGATTGTGCAGAAATTTATTTTATATTTATATGTAAGTGCACCGAGGCATACAGGAGTACATATCGCGGCGCAATTGACATTTGTAGTCATTGATTTTTTTCTCCTCATTATTAACATTCTAAGCATCGTTGCGAGTTTCACCGCGACTACGGATTCTACAGAAATATTAACGCACCCAGCGTACTGGCAGTCGCATTGTTCTGGAAATCATTTGGAATTAATTAATAAAAAGGTTCTCGTCGAACGAGTGAGACTTTTATTTCCGAACGGAAATAGATAGGCGACAAAAATTGGGAATTAATGAAGCACCCTTATCCCTTTCAATTCCGAACTGCCTCGCTAAATTAATAGAAAGCATAAATAAATTAGGTACAAATTAATACCGAACGCCTCTGTCACAGATTTTCTGTAACGGGAGCGTGGGCGTATTGACGATATCCGCCAGCCCATCGACCGATTCCTATCCACCTCGTTGGAACATAACTAATTATGGCTCGTTATAGGTCAATGCTTAATTACACCGCGGGCGAGATTCCACCTCAGCTTTCGATCTTATCGACCTCCCGATCTTAGACACGGCAACAGGTTCTCCTCTGGACTGGTTCGATTTTACCATAACTTTTGGCACGAATATCCGTAGAGCCTGTTAACCTTTTCCATGGTAGTGTCGCAGATCGTGTCGTGGTATTCGTCGCCTCTCCTATTTAGGCATCGTAAGATCTGTCGTTTCGCGAACTCGACCAATGTATTATAATTTCTTTGTACAATCGGTGTGTCGAACAGTAGGCAAACGATGGAATAGAAAGTCGCTTCCGTTTGGCTGAACGAAAGTAAAAGGATGATTAATCGGTCGAACGTTTTACGGCCGCTATAGATTCGACGCGTTACTCGATTTTATTTTACAGAGAGAACGTGTTATAAGATTGCAGCGGCTAAAAATTCGTGGAGATAGTTCGATCAAATTGTTGCAGTAGTGTAATGAAGATTTAATCGTTCTTGAGTCGTTCAGATTAACTGATTAAATACTGTATTTTAATATTTATTTATCATTGCTTGTCAATTTCTGATTTGCGTGCAATATGAAAACGAATGGTCGAACTTCCAGAAATTTTCTCCGCACCCAAAAAGTGTTCTCGATAAATTAAAAATTGGCTAACCGTTTGTTAAAAACAACTACACACGGTGCCATAGAATTACCTGGTTCTTACCATTTGGCAACAAGAACTTTAGAAACTGTTATCCCATTCCGATTTATATATTCACCGTAACCCGAGCGAAACTTGAATATCTCCATCGTGGCGTGTACATCATGGTATCATACGTTTTCTCATTTTCGCGCATGCGATATAATAGAAAAGAACGCGGGCCCCACTCGCTGCAAATAAACATGTGCAGACCCACGACTCGATAATATTGCACGACACGTGTTTAGAGAACAATCCAGCGTGCAGTTTGCAGTAGGAAGTGGAGTGCATCGCGGTATCAGCATTAAACTGGTGCACCATTGTAGAAACATGTGCATAAAACAGTGGCTCCATCCTTAAAAGGAACGTCCTTGCATTGCACAGTAGCGCACAGATGCACGCTCTTGCTTTCATGAAATTCTTCGTTGCGGTTCTCTTACCCTAAACATCTACCAGTCCCATCTTTCCCCCGGCGGAGCATAGGTAACCGCCGTTGTTCTTCGTTGGCATGCTTTCAGATTAAGTTACTGCGGATGCTTGCTTGAAATAGTAGCACAGATATCTGTATCCTTTTAGATGCAGAACCCGTGCTGCTTAGATCTTGACCTTTTCCCAACTGGCGAGCGTTCGAGATCAAAGTTTGCCTCGAACGGTCGCGTTCCCTTGATCTTTGAGGGAAACGATGCCCCTTTAAATCTTTAAACCACTCGCTGGGATAGGGGTGGGTGGGGTGGTTGGGTTTCCGTTTCGTTTCAATGTACAATTCGATGGAGATATTCGTTCCGAAATTAATCGTATATAGCGCGAATGAAAAATAATCGAAGGATTGTAGAATTAGTACAGGGCACTAAAGTGAATTTTTAAAAAATATTTTCTTCAGTTTCTTAATATGTTCTTGCCTGGAAATTCTATAGTAGTTCAGAGGCGGCTCTCCATCGACAAGTCGGATCGATTAATTGAAACGCCTGTCGTTTCCACGCTTTCCTCTCGAGAGCTTCGTCATTAATTTCCTCTTCGTCCCTTTAGAACGAATTAAGAGCGAGACGAAACCACGGCGCGGAGTGTCTCTCTATCACTATAATCCGCAAGGCTCAATTTCGTATGATTGGACTGCGCGATATGCGCCACGGAGACGGTGCCTTCGGTTTTCACGCGTGGCACGCGGCCGTAACAGGCACACCTATGCCTATTCTCCTCAAATAGTTTCCTCGCCCCGTTCTGCACGTACCTCGTTATCATTTAAGGATGATTACAAAACGCGGATAGGCTACGTCGACCTTCTTCAGTGGATGATTGCGCGATGATGGGGCCTGAAATCACGAAACGACGCGACGCGGTTGTTTTAGACTCCTTGTTCCACCGTGGCCTCTCCTTCTCTCTCGATCCCTTCGACGGTGTCTTCTTCGGTGACCTGTTCTACTCTCCCTCGATATACACTCTCATCCAGTTGCAGGCCTGATGAATGGCCGGCACTCGTGTTCTCCCGTCTTCTCCCTTCGTCCTCCTACGAGAAGTTGATCCTCCCTCGTTGCTTTCCTGGGTGACAGATCTGGGTTGCCGACGGTTACGTCACACTCGTTTTTCTTCTCAGCCTCTTCCTCCCGTTCGTCTTTCAGTCGTTTTTTTTTCTTTCGTCGGTCTTCTTTCTTGAGAAACGATTGTACGACGGATACAGTTGAAGTGGATTTTGATTGACGGCCTCGATGCGCACGATTTTATGGAAAGTGTTTAATTGTAATCGACGAAGATCGAGATATATTTTTCTGTGGCTGTAATTCGTGTTTCTGCTAGCTGTAGTGCCTGTGCGAAAGTAAACCAGGGCGATACGTAAAATGTCTTAATTAATTAGGCGTCAGTTGTTATTTATTGATCCAGTTACGCGTAAAGAAAATGATCGCTGTCTACTTTTATTTCCTATGCATCTAATTATACCGTTTCTATTACAATCAATAACACTTGCCATAACAGCCACAGAACGTATCTGTTCGCGTGGGAGTTACTTTCGCGTGGCGTTTTCGTTTCACTGCCCCGGTCGACGACGATCTACGTCGATCATCGTCAAGGAAGCAGAATCGTACCTAGATCCCCCAGGTAAAACCGTCTTCGCCTTTCTCCGGTTTACACTCGCAACACGGTCATTAACCATCGCTCTTAAACGGCACGGGTTTGCCATCCGAATTCAATTAAACTTCGACCCAACGCTTCCTCGCCAGAAACGCGCGTACAAAGCTTCCCGAATCGTTTCCCAAATTTCTTTCCATCCACCTTGAAACGGTCTCGCTCTCGACAAAACAAAAATCCTCAGAATTAATTAAAAACGACCGATCGAGGTCGACGAGGAAACGAACGTCGCGTCCACCGGTCGTCCGCGAGCTCCGCGAGCTCCGCGACGAAGAGCCTCCTGTTCCCATATCCCCCGGTTACCAAGAATAGCAAAGAGCCGGCGGCCGAAGATGACGATCGTGGTCCGATTAGCGGGGACACCCCGAACACGTAGATCAGCGGTAACGTACACGCGTTGACGTCTCCTCTCGAGCCGTTCATCAGCGGTAACCCACCGGCCGTACGCGTCGTCCAGGTTAGGCCGGACGATCTGACCGCGTACCGACACGCTCCTCTTCTCTACGTGAACGGCTAACGATGCCCATTAGAGCACGGCCGGACTCGGGACTCCGGCTGACTAATCGCAATGCACACGACTCCATACCTCATGCAGATCGGCTATTCGTCTTGCGGTATCCTCCAGTTTGTCAGCCGAATCGATTCGATAAAGATACCAGCTGTCTATGACGTCGCGAACGGGGAGCCGTGCAGCAGCCGTGCCGTGGGGCTGGATGCTTTTCGCGATACAAACCCCGTGCCTGGCGATACGAAAGAGACGAGAGACGTGCAGTTACGTGTCCGCGAGGGGGAAAAGACGGCTCTCTGGAGGCCCTTTAAAGGCAGCGGCTGTTCGTTTACCGCATTTCCAGCACGTTCGGACGCTACCGCGTCGGATCGATGGCTTTTAACGAGACGATGATGGAAACGAGACGGTGCGCGGCGAAAGAGTGAGGGGGGAGGGGTAAAGAGGGCTCTTTCGTTTTGTGACATTCCCCTCTTAATGCCTCTGATTTTTGTTGCTTCTTTCATTATTTTGCTTTTTATTTGCGCGACCACGGGAACCGACGGGGGACTCGGACGTTCGGTTCCATTGCTTGGAGTATTATTGTGCCTGTACCCGGCTTTCGTATGGACGGCCGCGATGTGGATAAGCGGATTGGCTACCGGGACGTCACGAGCAGATCGGGATTTGGATTGAGTGCAACAGGGAGTTGGGAATCTCTATGCTGAATGTGTTTTGCGTTTCGCGAAGAGTTTCGAGGCGCTTAGCGAATAGAAGAACGATAAATGTTTGACTGAGTTTCGGGAGGCTGGTTTCGTTTGAAAGATCTGTTTACTGGGACACTGGAGCAGAGGATTTTATTCGAACTCCCTCGACTCTTGTCAGTTTGGGGCTGCGGCTTTGAATCATTTGAAGAAAATCGCCAGAACTCGAATTATCCCCTTCATCGTTTCACCCGGCTAAATTCGTCGTGGAAATTTTTCAATATTACTATTCTCCGTTCAATCGCGTCAACCTGCACGAGTCGACGGCAAAAAGAACGTCCCTGCTTTCGTCTTCATCAGACGCGTTTCCTGCTTCCATTCGAGCATCGGTCTCGTTTCCTTCCTTTGGCGAACGGTCCTCTCGATATACCTGGTGGGACAGAAGTGGGTCGCGGCACGGGCGCGGTAGCCAGTCACGGCTAAGGTGAACCTAGGTGGGGTACACACGATCCCATTCCTTCTATGAGGGTAATGATAATTAATCCGGCAGTGGCCGCTCCTTTCAGCCGGGCCTCGCTGGTCAACGTTGGGGGCGCCTTAGGTCAGCTTCGAGACCGGCGAGCCGCTTCCTCCTCTTCTTTCTCCTGTTCTTTCGTATTCCCCGGCTCTCCGTCTTCGGTTTCCTCTTTTTCTTCCCATTAACCAATTAATAACGTCACCTACTATGGCGTTACCGTTCCGGTTCTCCTCCCTGTGTTGACCCTGGCGAACGGTACCTGTGCTCGAAGAGGCTGCGGGTTCGAAGAACCCAGAACAGGGATCGTCGCTCGCTCGAGATAGACGATTATAACCTTTGGGGACAGAGTGATCTTGGAATGCAATTTTCAGATTGTCCGGGGCTATTCGAGGGTGGCGATTCGTGGATTTCGTAGGGAGGGATTTGATTGATTTGGCAGATTGCGTCGCGGGTGAATTTTTGGGCGATTCGTTTTCTTTGGGCAATTGTTTAATTCTGAATTACGTTTAATTACATCGTGTTTATTTCGAGTTCAATAGGGTTGATTTTTATTCGATGGCCCAGAAATTCCTGTCCTTTTATTCTTATTGCCTGTCGTTATTAAATTTTGCTTTGCAGAGTGTGCATTGGTTTGGGCAGTTTTTTTATTCGCCTCGTTCTCTTTGCTCCTGTTATTCCATTGTGTCTTTGATTCGTGCCCGATTTATTTCTGTTTGGTCATCTCTCGCTCGGGGGTTACCTTAGTCTTATTAGATTGAACGGTGCAAAGAGTAGCGAACACGAGTGTTTCGCAGTGAAGATCTCCCGATTAGTTGACTGCCTGAATGCAATCAAGATAGCCTTCTCTTGCTATTGTGGGGATATATTTCTTCTTGCTCTAACCAATTCGAGCTGGGTATCTCTTCATCGCAAAGACAAGCCTCGTTCTGTTTTCACCTACTGTATTTTACAATTACCACGTTCTTCGGTAAGGTCTTTCCAATTTGCAAAAGCGATACCGCCGAATTAACGCATCCGTCGGATGTTAAATAATAAATGACGCCGAAAGAATAATACCTCGCTGGTCAGCGTTGACAAAAATCTCGACAACGGCGAGCTTCCGATCTCCGCGATCGGATAGAACCGTTCCAAATTCTCGTCGTACCGTGACAAAATCGAATGTCACAATTTTTTTCACACTCTCTCCGTACCAATCGCGTTCCGCTCAGAACGCGGAAACTTCGATTCGTAACGCTTGCACAAGTCCGGCCGTACTATTTGAGCCATGAAGAAATAACCGCGGCCCGATAAACTTGGAACGATAAAACGTACACGGATAACGGGGCGCGGGCCGTCCAATTATAAAGCCGCGAGCGTACTTTTCTTTCTTTTTTTTCCTTCTGTTTTATCCTTTCGGGAACACAGAGCGGAAACAATGGATCTTTCCAACCGGCCGGCACTGACGCAACTACTTTTATTCGCTCGGCCTCACCTTTTGAACCTCTGGCGTCGTGAACGTTCGCGAGCCACGGTGTTGCAATTAACCGAAATTCCACGCGGGTACTGGATTCCGTTTTTATTCGTTCGTTCGATTCGTCGTTCTTCCATCGCCGAGTAATTTCCTCGTTGCGAATTTCACCGCGATAAAGTCACGGTCGTACGTTCGTCGGCCCGTCGGCGTCGCGACGGAGAATTTTAACTGGATTATTACGTTCGTTTCCTGCTCCCTTGGCCGTTTTATCTTTCGCCATCTAAATGCATCGGTTGCATAAATGCCTCGCTGCGGCGCGAGCGACAAACAACGCTCGCGCGATCAATTTAAAGGCTAATTCTGATGAACGTGGCGGATGAAGTCGTTGGACGGCGAGATCGAATCTAGTTTGGCGAATGGACGTTTGAATGAGACGGTTATTTTTCATTGGATATGTGTGTTAGTTTTTGCTTTACTTTTTTTGGGGGGGGGTAAAATAATTGATTTCGTTGCCTCAACGAAACTTCAAAATAATTCTTATGTCGGAGTTGCAAAATATATTCTACGAGCTATACAATTGTCGAGTAGCCAAAATAATTGTAAGAATAACTTTTTACATTTACAAATGCGTACAAGGGATGATATCCATGTTTCTCCATTAATTCGAAATAAAGAAGCAAATATCAATAAGCTCCAGTAGCAGGTGTAATTTCCGTAAATCACCTGGCGCGACAATTGAAACGGCGCGGCAGTTTTAAATACACGAAATAATGCCCCGATAACATCAACTCGAGCCAGATTGTGGAAGCAAATCCTAACTCCTCTCAGCCACCTCCGACTATAATATTAAAAAAAAAAACCTTACCTACTTGCCCAATCCGCATGGAACCCTCCAAACAGCGAACATCTCCATTAATTTCCAATTAACCTCGCGAAACGTATCCTCCTCGCCGCGAAAACGAGCGAATTATTACATTAACATCGTTCCCGGGTAAAAGAACGCAAACGTTGAACGTAAATCACAAAGCGTCTCGATTAAGAAACCATCATCCCGAGCTTTCCCAACCGCGCGAGTGAAACGTAAAACAAGAGGGGCGCAACTAATCGACGCCTACAATAAATCTCATTCATTACCTCCTCCGCTCTCGGGAGCGCACGCGATTTCAATGCATTTATTTATATACACGCGCACATGGAAACGAGCACATCTGTTTGTCCAACCGATCGTCGGCCGTTCGCGAAATCCCATCATCCCCCGTGTCCTGTTCGCGGTCGCGCGATCACGCTCCCGCGACGACCGAGCGACGCGATACAGGAACGCGGTTGTTCACCGCGTTTGTAATACAGAAGTGTCATAAGCGTGCAGGGGGAAGCGAATAGACGCGGGCACTTCTCCACCTCCGAGTGTGCCGAAGATTTATTGGCCACGAGTGTTGCACACTTTCCCCGGCAGTCGTAACCGGACCGACCGGCAGGAGATGCTCTCCGTTTCATCTTACCCGCTCCTCGCCATCTGTATCTCCTTTGTATCTCTCCGCTATTGTGCGCCTACCGCAAGAGAGAGGAAATAATGCGGGGACGCGGTCTTGAGTATGGTCAGCGTGCTAAATGTACGCGTGCACGCTTCAGCGGAGGGGTGATTATTTTTTAAACAATTCTCCCTTCTCGGCATCGTTCGAATACAGGGTTGAACTCTTGTTTCTATGTTTGGCGATAATTCCCTGCGGTATTATCCTTGTCTGTTCTTTTATTGAAATGTTGTAAAATTGCTGATTGAAATCAGCTGGCTAATTTTAGCGGAACTGTTCGCTCCGCGCTGAAAATTGTCCAGGCACGCGGCACCCGATGCTCCCCCTCATAAAATGTCCAAATTCGAACAGAAATATAGCCCTCTGGACGTGGAAGATAACACCCTTTCGGTTCCCATTAGCGCGAACACGAACAGGAGGCGATCGTGACGAGGAACAGGTTCGATCGTCCACAGGTTCCCCATATCTCGACAATAAGAACGGATACGTACCGCGAGACGAGCGTGATTTAGAAACGCGGCGTAAGCGCCGGGGCCCCGTAGCCATGTCGAAATCGTAACACATGTTGCACCGCGAACGAAAGGGCCCAACACGGAGCGGAGATGAAAAAGAAGGATGCTCGCGGCCGCCCAGAAACGTGTGCAGTTTGTCTCGTTGCATAGGCCAGGCTTGTATGCATGCAGGTATCTCTCTGTTGGTCCCGGGATCGTGAGCTCGTGATCACGCTGTCTTTACCGGCCTGTTAATGCGTCATTTCTCGTGCACACGCTCGCTGGCAGAGAGCGAGGGAGCGCGCGAGGATAATTTAGAAAGCTGGGATGATGCATCGCTATCGGGGATTTTTCAATTAGCCGCCGCGATTTTATGGGAAATTTATACCGTTCTGCTAGTCGTCGTTGTCGTCCCTCGAGGTCTGCATTATTGCACGACCGTGTCCCACTATGGGATTTCTGCCCGTTCTTTATAGGTCTGTTTGATTAACGGTATGGCAGGGAACGTTTGTCGTTCGAAATTGCACGGATTATGAACCGGGATGGGAAATTGCGTCGCGAGCGTGCACCGGCAGAAAATGGGGAAACTGTTTGCTTGAGTTGGCGTTTAGAAAATCGCTGGGTAAATTGGTTTTGGCTCGCCTGGCCGTTCCGAATTGTAATAAACAGCCGAATGGGGATCGATTTCGTTACGATTGAAAGGAGCATCTGGTTGTGCGATATTTCTTTCAGATATGGGTGGTGCTCGATGTTTAGAAAGTCTGCAACGAAATGAATACTTTTGAATGTTTATCATATTTCTGCAACGACGCGGTGCACCTGGAAGTATACAGAGCTGCACAGACGCTTGCGATTCACCGCCTTGCTCACTTTCGTCGGTAGTTAATTTTCCCTTGAAATGGAAATCTCGACGGTTTTCGTAGGTGCTTGCGATGGATGCTTGGGATTCTTCTTTTTATTAGTTAGTAAAATCATGCTGTGCTTTATTACGCCCCAGAGGTGCGAAGTGAGTAATGTCTGACGTTTCGAGGCTTGGTGTACCGACAATGTGATGCCACTGAGGCTTCTTAAATGTCGTGTCATGACTTTGCAACTCCCATGATGTGCGTCAGCATACTTTAACTTTGCTCAAATTTTCTAATAGCATGCAGGAATGTAAAATACGATTTTATTGAAAACAAAAATAATACGTTCTCCTAAAACAAAGTATACTGTACCCTACATATATTACATTTAACTATAGAAAATATACCACCATCGAATATTATCACAATTCAATTAACACAACAATCGACGCTCGTGAAATCCATCAAATATTTCTGCCCAACATTTTTCGTTCGCCGTTCTCTTTAAAATCACCTCGACGAGCATCTTTTAGCCACACTAATAATGCCACTCAGAACACGCCGCATTAACTTTCACCCATAATTCACCCTCGCCTGCCTCGTATCCCCAGCGCCATATACACAGTTCTATCACCCGAGGTCAGGCATAGATAGGAGATCCCTTCGAGAGCTCTCGCGGCCAACGATAATATCAGTTTTCTTCCTAGCGTAAGAGGCAGGACGGGCGAATTCGTCTGGTTCTCAGACGCGGTTAAAATGTGCAAAATGATCCTAGACGTTGCTTCCGGGCACGAAACTCGGTCAGCAATCGATCCACCGTCTCTCCCCCCCCCCCGCCCCCCTTTCTTGGATCATCATCTTGCGCTCTTATCTCCGTTCGTTCGACGCGGCCGTTTCCAAAAATAAATCACGCAACGTCGATCGTTAGGGCTCCTTTCTTTTTCTCGGTCGGGCGCCGGGGGCGGTCGACGAATGTTTTTGAGCCCACGAGATGGGGCCCGCGTGGCTCGAAGGGATTATGCGGGGAACGTGTGGTACGGTGGATGTCTGGTAGTTACCCAACCCACGCCGAATACTTTGGAATACTCGCGAGAATCCAAAACTCGTTTAGCGTACCCGCGGCTCGATAACGTGCTCCAGTGCCGCGGAAGCTTTTAAATCAGGCAGGGGCGGTTTCGACTGGGACCCAAAGGGGTTACCCCTCGATGGGAGTTACCGTTTGGGCTTCGAATCTGTTAGGTTGGAACGTTGCTCGGGTTGCATTGGACAGTTTTTATTAATTGTCGGAGAATTTGGATAATTTAAGTTCGCTTAAAGTGGAGTCGATGAAAGGAGACAGGTGCGCGAAGGGATAGTTTTAGTTTTAGTTCGAGAAGTGTGATGCTTGAATAATTTAAACTAAATTGTGGAAGCGTTTTTTCAATTTATTTGCGCGACGATATTGGAAGTTTTCCTGCAATTATTATATTCGATTTTGCCGATCTCGTTTAGCCCGAACGTAGCTTTCGTACCATTTCTATTTTCCGAGCAAAGTCGGTCCCCATTATTCGATGGTCTCACTTTCTCCATTCTAATCTGGCCGTAAGTAACCAAAGAGTTTCTACTCCGTTATCTGTCCGACGAACGAAAATTAACGTTACCACGGACGGATTTACGTGTTTCACTTTCTTGGATGGCGATGAACATTTTTAGTCATTCGGTGTCTCGCTTATCGCGTTCGCTCGCTCGCTACGATCTCGAATATATTCAGTAGCCTGTAAATTGGTTGGAAACTATCAATTAGATACATCCCACCCGTCTACCCACGCTCTGTATCATACAATATGTAATCAGGATATTATACCTCTCTACGTAGGACTAAATTATCCGCTATCTGGCTAGATAAATGCGGGCACAACAGCTTGATAAATCTTCCACAACAGATTCCGCTGCGCGTAGCGCACGATAGAACCACTCCTACGTGAGTTTCATTGAATTTATGAGAATGTTGCGTTTAATAGATCAAAGATTCTATCGCGTACTCGAGAAACCGAGAAGGGAGGCACTGCTTTTTCGCCAGTGTTCCTTCGAATACTCATACTGTCGATTGTTAAAGCAACGAGAAGAATCCTCGATGAATTGATCGTTAAGTGTCTCGAGAGCTCAACGTTTTTTGAAACCGTCTTCCAAATACTTTTCAACCTTCCAACGGTGCGGCGTAGAAATACAAGATACCGAAAGGGGATGATTGCCGATACATCGGAGAGGCATGAACAGTAATAAAGTAATGCAATGGAAATTCCAAACGTGCGCACGAGTGTCGCAGCATGAATAATTCGCGATTCGTAATCAAAAACACAGCAACGTTCCGATAATTAATAATTCCTCGAGGAGTTTCGCGTCCCGTTTCAAATGCCGCTATCCAGCGCACCCAAATCAAACTCGCCCAGGCTTCTCTACCGAAAACGCCCACCGAAAAAGCAAATCAGCTGAACGCTTTTGAACGAAGCTGTACGATAAGCTCATGTCTGACAGAATGTTCGGTCGGATGCTGCCGGCGGGGACAATTACGCAGATGTGTAGCTGGCAAAGCTGGACGCGTGAGCGTGTCGTGCAGCTTCGCCATCCCCTCTCGCCGTTCTTCGGCCGCAAACCTTTTCACGTACACGCGTGCACATGCCAGCGAGCGAAACCACGCGCAGAGGGTCCCTGTTCAGAATTAGCATGCTCTGTACACGTATTCGTGCACAGGTAAACGACACAGTGCTCCCCACTAAGTGTAAGCACACGTGTGCGTTTCAAAAGGAGTAGTGGAAGGGGTCGATGGGTAACGATGAAGAAGAAGAAGAAGAAGAAGAAGAAGAAGAAGTAGAAGAAGAAGAAGAAGAAGAGAAGAAAGAGGGAAAAGTGATTACAGAGCGCGAGCCTCTGGTTGCCCCCGGCGCGTGCGTCCACCTCTCAACCATCCTCCTGTAAAATCCTCCCAGTTTCACCTTTCCTGGAACATCGCCGCGGGCCGTTTGGAGAGATCTCGTCGAAGTCTCGAAGCGTTAGGGCAACGACGAGATCCCGATGGAATAGAAGGATGGTAAATCGGTGTACCAGGTGGCTTCAAGGATCGTGGATCCTTGAAAAAGGTGCTTATTACCGGGGAAAGGTGGATTTCAAGAAGCGATTTCACGGGCATGCACGTTCCACCGGCTCGATTGTGCCAGCGAATCGTCGATCAGATTCGGCGGATCGCGGATCGGCCTCGTTGGTGGCGATTCGTTTCCCGCAGATTTTTGCACGACGCGTGGCGACTTTTGCACAGGGACTTCAAGATTTGCCTGTCCAGTTCGCGATATTTCGGATCGCGGTTACTGGAAAACATTTTATTCGACGGTGTCTGTTGCACGTACAACGGATCTCGCGATTTGTTCCGCATTATATGTACATACTACGTATGATTAAGTTGAACGACTGGGTGAATTGAGTGGTTAGAATTGTACGATGCATACGAGGTATTGTTAGTCCCGGATCGATTAATCATTTCGAGATTGTCGGGGAATGAACTTTATTGCGTAATTTTGAGTTGTGCATCGAACCTGGTGCATACCCCCCGGACGTGTATCATTCTCCGCGAACGAAATAAATTGTCCTGCATCTAACGTTTTGAAATATCAAATAAAAATTCATGGCAAGCGAGAAATTACAAACAACGATCTTCCACGCGTACGCACCCCTTCGTAAACAGTATCGGAACGAAATTACCCAAGAAATAATAACGTTCTATTAACCGAACTTACGAAATTCCGCTATCGATAATTAAACCATTATCTTCGATCACTTTGCTAATACCAAAAGGAATGCCAATAAATTTGCACGATCTGCGAGGTGGATACCCCTTTACTTACTTAGCACGCAGCGCCAGAGGTTCATTTTAATTGATAAAAAAAAAGAAACCCCGGCAGGGATACAGAAACTAATTATATTACGCTTGCAAAATTCCATAGAGATTACTTGACCGTCGTCCGTTAAACCACGAGCGGCAATCTATACCGCAAATTCGAATCCGCAACGACGGACACTGGCCGTTTCTGCATTATTCTCCTCCCTCTTCTTCGGTGGCAAATGAAAGAAGAAAGAACAGAAAATTCCGTCCGGCTACCGTGCCGCGTATCCACCTTCGACTGTTTACATAACACGAAAAACTTAATCAAGCCAGATCGGTCGGGTAAAAAGCGTGTAGCTCGGCTGATTGCCGTGTAATCGACGATGCACGCGTGAAGCGTTCGCGGCGCTGATGGAATGCAGAAAGTGCAAGAAAGATATTGAACGGATCGCGGGATGGAAAGCCCATGGATCGACCACCCTTTTGTCGCTCGTTTCGAGACCACCTTCTATCCACGTCGTGCTAATAAAAACAATGATTGATCTTAATGGGTAATAAGGAACCCGTTGCTGCGCATCGGCTTAGAGAAAATGATCCTCGATTAACGTCACGATCTGTTACGCCTCACAATCATCGGACTCTTGTTCGTTCGTTCGTTCGGCGGTCTACGATTCATCGGCAGAATAACGAGTAGCGAGTGAAAATAAAAGAATTGCCCTCGTTAATTCCTCTTCCGGCGGTGTTCTTGACGTTTCGTCGAACGAGTCGGATCGAAGCAAACGTTATTTTACATCGTCTCGCGAACCCACCGCGTTTTTTTTTTTTAAACCAGACAAAGTAGAAGGAATTTTGCACACAAACTTCGCGTACGTAAGCATTCCGCAAACTCCTCGAACCGTCCCGAAAATTTCATTCTATCGAAACGCGCGAAATGTATTGCATTTTACGAGGAACAGGCTCTTTGGAAATCCGCGAAGACTGGATCGAGTTTCGTAGGCGAAAGATCGTTCATCAGAGGCGATCGCGTGTACGGTTGCGCAACCCGAGCCGTTTCGTTGCCAGCCGATCGAAATCAATCAATTCGAGCAACGCACACGATGCATCCATCGCGACGTCGGTCCAATTTTCATCTCGCGGCTCGCGGAATTCCGCGTTACGTCAATGTTTCGCGACCCCTCGCCATTAACCCCCGGCCGGAGCGAACGCGGACGCCGTTTGAAATTGCGCTTTTAGTTTAATTGCGGTGAAAGTTCAATGTGTAGACACGTTCCCCTGTCGTTGTGCGCGTACGCTCACGTAGAAACGCAGGATAACCGGGGCCACCAGCTCGGAGGAGAGTACGTGCCTCTGTTTCCGCGCGATTCCGCGTGTCTTTCCTTCTTTTAATTGCGATCGTTCCAATTCCAAGCGGTGTTTTCACCGTACATCTCGCGAATTCGCGGAATCCGCTGTTCTACTGAAAGCAATCTGAACATTCCACGGGCAACGGCGGTATTGGTAATTTCTAAAGACAGCGACGGCCCTTCCGAGAATCGTTTCGCGAACTCCGTGCCTCGTGATTTACGAATAATTACGCCGCGAACGGCAATCCTGTATTCAGCAGGCGTTTAATTATCATTCGGTTAATTCGAACGACACCGGGAACGGTTGCGCTGTACATTTTATTCAACGGCAGTAGCCCGTTGATGGACCGCCTGCCGTTGACGAATTAAATTCGATCGATTCCAGCAACGACGCGCCTGTTTCATCGCTGCCAAAGATATTATTATTACCGTCGTGCACGACGAACGAAACTTTCAACCGCCTCCATTAAAGCAAGAATAGCCGTGCAAAAAACGGATTACCGGATTCGCGTGGAAAATAGCGACGGGCGAGCGGATGATTGCAGGAAATTGAAACTCCGGGACGCATCTCGTGACACGTCAACGGGTTCCCCGTGCGCTCTACTCGCGATTTACGCACGGATGCGCTCGCATCCGTGAATCGTGTGCGGCTGGTCGGGCAGGCCACGCATTATCATTACCTTGATCCACATCTACATTGTCATTAGAGGTAGGCCGCGCGACGCCACTTTTCAAACTCGGTCTCGAAACACACGATCCTTCTTCGTTCGTCCACCTGCGCATAAACTCCACCGGTTGTCTCGGCGAGCAAGGCCATGAAAAGCTTCGATGGAACGGCGACGCGAGGGCACAGAGACGGAGCGAGAAAGGGGGATGAAGGTTGGAGGAGGATACGATCTGTCCTCGAGGAACACCGGAGTCTCTACTTTTGCCGACGTTGCATCGATCACAGTGATTATGTCGTCGATGCGGTGCAGAGCGTACGCAAATTTTTGCCCCCCCCCCCCTCTCCCCTCTGTTGCTCGCTTTGCACGCTACTCCATTTTTCCGTGGCGACGGGAAGCCTTTCATTAGGCGACGGTGGACGAGCCACGGATTTCCTCTGACCATACCGGCCCCTCGATAGATTTCGTTCTAGCACTTGTTAGCAGAGAAATCGTGGACAGACGGTATTTGTATGACTCGCGAAAAATTCCGCGCGAGAACTATCGAGGGTTTCGTGCGAACTTGAATTTTGTGAACTTTGTCGGATAGTGCAGGCTGTAATAATTTTTTATTAATACAAATGGGGGTGGATTTCAGCGAAATCGAACACTGCTCCAAGTCGAGTCGCGCTGCATTTTTACTCGTTGCCCGCGGAATTCCCGTCTAATACATTCCCGTGGAATATTATTATCTGGAAGTACTTCTGCGTCGAACGAGCATACCGACGGTCGTACACGGCTCAGAGAGATCTAGCATTTGCATTGAGAAGAAAGCTGTACACGAGAGCAGGGAGAAATAAGACATAAATGAGGGGCGAAAAGAGAGGGGCAAAGCAGGATGTGACTCTACCCCCGAGGAATACGAGCACGAGTCTTCGACCTCCAGCTCTTACTTCGATCACTGTGATTACGACTTCGATGACCGTTGCGCACAAGCACGCATGTCACGTTCCCGGCGTTCTTAATTTCACGCACTGTCGCACTTTGATAGTTGATCATCGGGAGAAACGTACGTACGTACGTACGTACGTACGGAAAAATCAGCCCAAGGCGACTCTTCTCTCCTAATAATTTTCGAGCCTGTTCCCTCTGCGATCGACTCGCCGCCGATATCGATGCAGATTTCACTTCGACGTAAAAGCTACGTCCAGAGAGGTGACTTAAACTGTTTACGGATAGAATTCACAATTCAAGGGTGAAATTTGTCAGACTCGTTTGAACTATCAAAAACATGCAACGCATACGCAACGAAGTTCACCGACAACAGGCAAACGAAAATTCTTAAACCAACCTATTCACCAGACACTCGTCCCGAACGAAAATTAATCTAACAATCTGAAATTCCATCGAACAATAAATTTCGTCGACAGATGCCCAGGTGTCGTTTCTCCGACGTCGTACTTCGCCCCGAATTGAGCAATTACCCGGTGATAATTAGGCACCGGTTTTGTATCTCTGTAAATTGCGCGACGGCGACGGCCGGCAAGGAACAAGGAGAGGGGGGGACCGGGCCCGGGGACAATGGGGACCCTCGAGAAACAATGGCTGTCTCGTAGCCGGTGCACGGTTCAGCGCTATAAACAATACCAGAGAGAGGCCTGGCTGATAGGGTCAGGGGGTCAGCCCCTGTGGGAGCTCATGACTCTCTTTACTCCTCTTCATCCACTATCCGGACCCACCTCCGCCTCCATCGTGGCAGGTTCTTCCTGAACGAGGTCACGAAATTAATTTTTCCATCGCGAGGCGAGGCGGCCACGTCCGCGATACCTCACTCCGCTCCGCTCGACGTTTGCTACTATGCACCCGATACGCCTGTAATTATGATACAGGTTGCGCTCGCAATTATTATCGTTACGGGTGTGCGCGACGCGCATACGCGCGTACGTGCGAGACGCGTTTAACAGTGGGAAGATATTCCTAGCCGACGGTGTTCCTTTTTCGGAGGGTGGGAAAGATTGCTGGTTCTTGCGGCGGACGTTTCCTTGACGCGACGGCGCAAAAAGGGCGGAACGAATCGCGGCAAGGATTTATAACTGAATCGCGTACGTACGTCTGTCGATAAATAATTTCGTTCTCTCGTTCGTCGTACGCTGTTAGGGAGCTCGCGTGTTTCCGATGGAACAAGATTCGTGTTACAGTCGAATTGGTAGTTTGCGATACTACGAAATTGTTCAGAGTTCAGAGCGATCAACGTATTACCTACAGTCGAGGCAATTTGCCACACTTCCCGGATTCTATAATCTCGATTATTAATATCCAATGTTTCTGCGATTCGATAATCACCGACGAAATATTAATACCCTTGCCGTAGAAATTATCAAGCAACAGGCGAGGCCACAGCGAAATCACCACCCGGTTTAAGACGAAAAGTTCCGTGAAAATTAATTCCCTCCTGGTTCACGGTGGCCGTCACGAGGCCAGTCGTTCGCGGAAACGTTTTCGCCCCCCGGTGCATCGGGAAATCATTAATCATCGGGCACACGTGTACCAGTTGTTCGCGGCTGGCGCATCGGTCGCGAGCGTACAGAACGTACCGAACGGTTGCACATTAAATTACGTCGTTGAGGAGCACGGCACGATAATCCGGTCTGTTCACAGCGTTCCACGATAACGCAACATCGGATTACCATCTCCCCGGGTTGCTTTTCTCTTTCACCTCGTGGCCCATGAAACCTCCTGCGAAATTGTTATGCATATAACGAACAACTGCCGGCGGCCGGCCTACGGCTTTTCGTTCGTGAATTTTCTTTTCTTGCTCGCGCGCCGTTCGCCCTCGCCGCCCGGCGATCCTCTCCGGGAAGCCTTTAACGAGATTTACTCGAAGGCAGGGGCGCGTAAACGCATTCCAGCCGGCGCAGGCGGCCGGTGCCGCAAAAATCTCGCCCGTGAGATCCATTCGCGAGATAGGATATCCGCGGTGTCGGTTCCGTCGGCACGCTTTTAAGGTCGAAACCGATGGAAACGGCGAACAAATGCACTCAGCCGCGGTAGTCCTGCACCCTCGACCTTTGATCTCGTTTTTTTTTCTTTCGGCTCTGACCTTTTTTTTCATTCTCTTTCACATTGCTTCTGGCGCGTTTCGCTCGGTCTTTCTTCGATTGAGCGAGGGTGCGCGTAGTACGTCGGATTATAGAAGGGGAGGCGACGAGGGTGGGACGAGGGCTGGTTGCGCAGATTTTCTTTAGATCGAAGGGTACGTTGCAGGGGAGGGTGCGAATATTTATATATTTAGTGCTTATTTATTGGCGTCGATTTAAAACCACAAGCAATAAGCGTTATATTTTTTAACCGAGGATTAACGAAGCACCTTCTGATAGCCAGACATCATTGGGTCACTTCGTTTAAGTCACTCGACGACCCGGCAGAGGTGTCTCAGGGAAATGAAACACCTACTTTTGCTTTCACTTTTACGCGACTATTCCATATTTTCGAACTGTTTTCTGTAGTCAACGCTTCGTCGTCCAGCATCAAATTAGGACTGTCCCCGTGACGTCCATTAAGTCGCGCGAGATAATTTCTGCATTACCGTCCAGACCAGTTCTGCGTGTTATTATCGTGTTTCAATGAACGAGCCGCGAGGAAGCGTCTGTTTGCCACGATTTGGAACACGCGTTCCTATACCTCCAGGATATTACGTGGGCCGGAGAGTAGTCTTGCGCGCACGTATACACCCGGCCTGGACCTCCAAGGCCTCTCGCGAAAAGGGCACGCTGGGTTCAGGTAATAACGGGGTGAACTCTGCAATCACAGAAGCGCGCAGGCCACGTGGCTTTGGAATACGTCTCGGCCGACCTCTCCCGTCGTTTATGCTCGACTGTCTCTTCTGGATCGATGGAAATGTAGACCTCGATGAGTGTGCAGCAACCCTCTTTGATTGAAATAACTGTTTCTTAATTACTTTATTAATGAGCGTGTTTGAGATCGTCTTGGAACGTCTCGAATGTCATGCCTGCTTTTATCTTTTAATAATGGAAGGTGCGGCAGCTTTCTGTTTGTGGATTCTATTTTATTTATAGTATGCCGGTCTGATCTAGGTTGAGATCTTTAATTTTTTGATTCGCTGTTTACATCGTTGAGATATTGTTCGTATCGAGATTCTCCTACCGTTTTTCTAACAGTTTTGTGCAACGGTTCTTAGTCATTCTATAAATGAAAGACGTTGAAAACTGACGTCAGCGTGTAGGCAGCATTTTATGTCTTTCGAAATAGCCGACTTTAATTACCTCGCCAATAAATGAACTGGAACGATAGATCTAATTAGGACTCAGCTGAAATCTTAATTAGTTCTATCGGTGCCTATCAGACGTTTCTATTGGGTCAATGAAACTGTATCCAACTGTGTTACCACGGAACGACTCGAAACAATGGTTCCCGACTGTTGCGTTCATATCATTTCTTGTCGATCGCGTCATCTAATAAATACATATATAAAATATCCACCGCGTTACATCATTTTGAAAAAGAAATATACCAACTTGTTAAACAGCAAGATTCAACAATCACCATAAAACGAGATTACTCGTTCTGCATATCTTACAATTTAACAAATAACGTGCAGTGTATTTTACACTTTCCTCACTTGCAATCTATAAAATACTCCTCCACTTAAATTACATTTTCCCTTCAACCGCAATCGTTCTAAGAATATAAAATTGAACCCTAAAATTCTTCAAACTTCCACCCTCCAAGAATCGCTCTCTTCCCTCATAGTTCCACTCAATCAACCCCTTAACCCCCACACCTATTCTCATCCTCCCTTCTCGCGTGCTTAGTCACAGGATGGACTTATTCGCGGCGGAAAATTAATAACCCGACGATATTGCGATAGGTATCGGCGCGATCGAATCGAAGTCAAGCGACGTGGCATCAAAGCCGGCCACGGGGGCCAGTATGATCCGCAAAATGGCTCGGGTGCACGTTAACAGAGGCGAAGGTCAGACCATCCACCGGTCGTCATGGGATTAAATGAATCTCCGGTTGGGCCGAGCTCTGCCAGCGTCGAGCCACGTCGATAAGATGCAAGGGCAACACTCGTTCGCGTAACGTCGAGTCACTCTCGTGTAATTATAAATACCGCGATGCCAATAGGGGGTCTCTGTATCGACAATTAGGGCATTTCGGTTTCCCATTTAACGGCCCCACGATTTATTCGGCCTACACCCGTGGCCTTTCTTCATTATCTTTTTTTATGAACGCCCGTGGATCGGCTCGGCTTCGATTTTTCTCCGTCGGCATAGACGACGATCAAAGGAGCCGTATTGTCGTTGGACTTTGTTCCGCGGCCGTTTTCCCGTAGACCTATTATGCGATAGGTCGAATTTCGAATACATAGGTCGAAAATTTAGTTCGTCGAGGGACGAACGCTTCCAAGTTGTTAGTAACCAAGAAATGTTAGTTTTCCATGAATGAGAGACAGAGGATCAGGCTCGCTCCCAAAACGCCCAGACAATTGTATAATTGATAATGACTGGCTGGCATCGCGGAATCAGATGAAACCATCACGAAAGCGAATTCCAGCGGCAATATATTCGCGGGACGCCAAGCTACACCTCGGCTAATTCGCTGAAACGAGAAACGTGTAATTTGTGGCAGTCCTAAACGACCGAATTAGTTCTGTTCTAACGACAGTAATTGCGTATGCGTGTTATGGATCGTTTCCCCTGGACCCAAATGTCTTCTGTTAATTTTCATGCGTCCGAGACGTGTAATTCAGATTATGGAAGCTGTTCAGAGATAACGGTGTTAGAAACGAACGAAGCTTTGCAAAATGCTACCGGAAACTACGCGGCGTTGGTCGCTGAAAAATTAGAGAATTTGTGTTGCAGAGGAGAAATGAAAAATATAAGGTCCAGATTGAGATATAAAGATGATACACCTTTATATTTTAATTTATTCGTGTTAATTCGTTGCAAAATATACTTTGATAATTCGTTAAAATATACTAACAGATTACTGAGCTTCGTAGGTGCGAAATTTGGTCGATTTATAAAATAATTATTCCTGTTCGACAAAGTGTAATCTGCGAGGGGCGAAGGCGGTGGATTAGCAGACGCCGGAATGCATTCAAACCCGAATCACAGAATCTTTCTTCGCGTTCCTAGCAATTATCACGATCGCATTGTAATTATATGTACTCGTTCCGATATCAGCGGGCACCAATCACGAAATACATTATTCATAGCACAGAAATAACAGAGTGAGTCGACTCATTTCCACTTGGGAAGCCTCATTCTAACAGGACTCGAATTTTTCACCTCGCCGCGATTAGTTGTGTCCGGCTTCACTTTTATTCGCGAACGTCAGCATCGTTTATAATACTCGTTCGGTTTCATTCATCATCCAGCCTGGAACTATAATTATATTTGTTGGTGACGGTCAATGACCATTGGTGTCGCAAGATTTGCATACCTTCCAGTTTGACGACCGCGTTGTATCGCGACAGCAAAATTATATAGTAAACCGTAGTAATGTTATGCGTGCGCGAGCGGAAGGAAAAAACAAAAATTACAATACTGGAATATGAATTTATGAATTTATGACTGACGTTTAATTTATTATTAAATATTAAATATTCATGAAATTGCGCTCAGGAAATTCAGATCTGCGAAGGGGACATAGATATCGTCGCGGGTTGACGAATGCTCGGCATGTTTACATCAAGCGAAGCGAATTTCTTTGGGAAGGATTCGTTCGCGACCGTGACCTACCCCGATACTATTATCGTTGTCCTCTAAACATTCGAGTCAGTTCGCTGTGGGACGGCAAGGTAGTCGCTTCTAAACGTCGTTCAAGATATTTATTCTTTTAATCGTTGTGCATTAGTGGCTTACGCAATCTGCCGAGCTGATCAGAGTGTAGACGTGAGCAGATATTTGTCACTTAAGCAGGATACAGCTATTCATCTTCGCCACTAGCGAATCGCAGGTATTTTACTCGTCGTCTGATACCTTCTTTACGATAATTACAAACGACTGTACGTAATCTGAATAACGATGGCGAGCATTAATATTGTACAAGGGGCAGACATTTACATTGGGACAAATTCTATTACTACATTCTCATTAATATACTCTGACAGATTCTATCGTAGCGATGTATTCGATATTAGGGTGACTGTTTAAGGAACGACGATGACTGTATGGTGATTAGACGTTCCCATGGTAGAACTAGCCTCGTACCATTCTGTTTCGATTTCACATGCGGCCTAAGTTACATGAAACGATGATATCGTCGCCGGATCGAGTGTTCCGAAAGTGGCTTCTGAAGTTCTCGATGAGAATGGAACCTGTTGTCGACGGGAACGACGATAGAATCGTAGGAGAATGTACGGTAGCTCTTGGTGAATCGACTCGCGAACGTTTTCATAGACATAAACTGTGTACGAGCCTGTCGCTGTTTCGTTTCTTAGCTTAAATTGAGCGTTGCCGATCGTGAAATATTTTCGACGCTTCCGCGAGGTCAATTTAAACGGGGAACAATATTTTCATTACGATCCCCAGTCGCCGCGCTGTAGAACGTAAACGAAACACCGGTAGAAAAACTTTTACAACGGCTTATGCAAACGTCGGAAACGGCCACCGTCTCGGGCGACATAAAATCGGGGACACGCAAATGGCCAGAACGTAGAAACGGTCGAGTTAAAGCGTGACCAGGAATCTGTCTAGCTGACACGCTTTGACGGACAGGTGAGATGGATAGAAAACGGGTAAGAAGCTTATTCGAAGATCGCCTACGGGCGTTCGTCGGTCCATGGAAGGGACACGCCTGGTGTGCGAGGACGTGGAACGACGTTACAGGTTCACCGTGGAATCTCTGAATTCTGTCACTGAACGATCTTTCGTTTCTTTCATGGATAAAATCACTTTGGTCCCTCCTTTGTCGAGCATACTTATTACGTTACCCGTGGTTAGATGTGTATCGGCCGGTCTTCGATCCCTCGTAATCGCTTTGCTCCACTTTGGGCCCTCGTTTCTTCATCGTCGATAATTATCATAGGTCCCTTCAGCTAGGCACTGTTGTCCGGTTACAGTTAACCGGCTCTTCCTTCTTTTCTTTGCCGGATAATATTTTCATGACTGTGGAACAGTTAGGGTAATGCTCGATTAATCATGCGGCCGTGTAATCGGAACGAGTTCAATGCGACGTAACGAGCGGGTTAATTACTGTGCCCCTTAATATTTAGAATATCATTGAACCTCCCAATAAAGGAAATTCCAAATAACATCGTGCCCCGAACAGTCGCTCCGCGTAACGGTCCGTCGATTATCCTCCACCGTTTTCGTTCCAGTTAGTCTAATCTTAGAATCAAACGGCTGCAAAAATTCCCCCGTACCGAGGACGCGAAGTCCACCTCATCCCGGTCGATTGTTTTATTTGCCGTGACGCGACGGAACAACTTTTTCCAGCGAATCTGCCCGTGGAATCGCAATCACCGTTTTCGTTTTCTTCGTGTCTCGATATCCGGGGAAGAATTTCTGGAGAAACGTCGACGCGCGCCGCGGCATCGCCGTTGCACCTGTACGCGGTACCGTGAGCATTCGCGGCGGCTTATCAATATTCATGACGCATGCCGCGCCCGCGTTATACATATCAATCAGCCGTAACTGATGACAAAATGAGGCTGGTTAGATTGCCGGCCATCCGGCCGTGCAGCGATACAACGTTGACCAAATTCCCTCCTGCAGATTGGCCGTCGACGATTTTAGATAATTCCAACGCGCGGCATTCTTTCGCGGGGAGAGAGATGACTCCATTACCTTGTAGCAATTTTTTAAACGACGAGCTCCCGTAATTCCCGAACGCCGTTCGACCGATCGTTTCGGGCGAAATTCCAGTCTGCTGATTTTTTATTCATGCAAATCGACAGCGGCTTCCGTGGTAGAAAGGATATTGAATGTTTCTCGGTAGAACGCTGAACGGTTTTGTACCCCCGTGCGTTTATCGGCTTTTCGTTTTGCAAGGAACAGTGCACCTCGGGGAAAATTGTGCAGATACGCTTCAGAATATCGCGCTGAATATATTTCTAATTGATTAATCGTGCATTCGAACGATTTATTTAGAAATTTATCCAGCAGGTTCGATATGATTTTTAATCGTCGATCGTGAATCTCGTTCAAACGGTTCTCGTTTCTTCTTTCAGCTCTGCGATTGTTATCAGAGGGGAATCACGGGAGAGGAAAAAGAAATCAATAAATCCGTCGTCACGATCGCGCGTCGAAGTAACAAAATAACTTCGAGCCAGTCACTCGAGCGAACTTCTTTACGCGTTTCATTCGCGATAAAAATGGCAGCAGTTCCGCCCTGATTAGTTGCGCGTAAATCCAACATCGGACATGGAATCAGTGAACCCGACCAATCTGATTTCTATCGACCAACTCGAACGTATTCCCATCACCTGCTGCTGATTACAAGAATCCTACCACCAGCCTATAAAGTACAAGTATATAGTACAGAGCTCGACGAACGAACCGATATTATCATAATTCGTCGAATTCAATTAATCGCGAAAGAAAAATCCTCTCAAAAACGCCCCGCCGAATGATTCCGCTCAACATTCTGCTCAACGCGCGAGGCTGTACCCAGTGGTACGATATATATAATTCGACGAGGAAGGTAAAATGAGTCCTCCTGTATAGTCTCGAGCGAAGGGGCATTCCTGCACGTCACCGTGTCCGCCCAGTGGCTCCGCCGAATCGCGGGGGACTCCTTATATAATTAACCATTAAATTATAAGTTTGGCTATCGAATCGACGGCGAAGCTCAGCGCCGGACTAGAAGTAATTACTCGGCCCTCGAGGAGGCCCGAACGCAGCAGCGACCTCAGCCGGGGCGATCATCACGAAAATCAATGAAAAAAAGAAGGGGAGAAATAAAAAAGGAGAGGGACGAGCTATAAGGAAGGAACTAAGAGGAGGCTACAAGACTGCGCTTATACGTCTACAGTGGCTGGCGAAGGCTTCCGTCCAAACGGTTTAATATTCATCTAAAATTAAAACGAACAATCTCGCGATACACTTAACAATTTATGCCATGCAATCTTGTTACAGCCAGCGAACCTTTATTATCCCGGCGACACAACGGGATTGCATTTCGACCTGGCAAATTTTCGCCAGCCGCCGCGTATGATATACGAAAGGGAATGAACGGAGTGACGCACGCGCAGAAAGACGGCGAAGTGGAAGAGGCGAAATACAGAGGGGCGAGGGGGACGCGAGGATGAAAAAGGGAATAAGAGGGTACTCGCGACGGCTACCTTACTTTCAGAACAGAATTGCCAGCGCCGCTTCCATCGGCGTAATGATCAGAGGCGGGACTTTCGCCTTTTTAATCGGCATTAATCGCGCCGGGGGCCCTATCGCTGGGGGCCCCACGGTTTGTATCGTCGTTATGTTCAGCGTCCCAACGACCCGACGAGAGCGATCTGCATTAATGCGGATGCCCACCTTTCCGTCCGTGTCCGCGGCTGGAATTCTTTCGCCGGGATGAAATATCGTTGCAACCCCGGCCTCTGTACGAAAGTTATGAGGATTGCTTATTGGAATGCGCGTGATGCCGTTTCGACCGGTAGCTACAGGTGCAGGAAGTGGTTGCAGGTGTGCCTCGCCGATGTGCACGGTGACTCGGTGTTTCGGCGGATAATTTCCCTGGCCGGTGGTAAAAATTTGCTTGGATTTTTGTGTAATTAAGGAATAATGGAGGGTTGGCATTTATATTAGTTACTTAAATTCGTTGATCCTGTTCTCGTTCCTCGCAGGGGATCCGTCGTAATTCGCCCGTGCGATCGTCGCAGAATTTTTGCCAACAGCCTGGGATCACTGTGTGCGCCCTCAGCGGGCTCGCGATCAGATTTCTCATACGGCGTCGGGACCTGACGATCAGGACGCGTTTCGAGGCGTCCTTAAAGGCGGCCACACACGTCGCGATCTCGATACTCGTTGTATTCTCTTTCACGTCCACGGTGCCGCAGTGGTCATCAGGGGTTAAGCAAAGGCTCAGCTTTGTCGCCGTTGTTGATCTTCAACGGTGTCTCCTGTACTTACAGCCATCTCGAGCAACGGCTAATCCCAATTTAATGTCGCGCTGTTCCCTCTCTCTCGTTCACCGTCACACCGTGTCGCTTGTTCTCTTTCTACCGAGAGATCGCTGCACCTCCGTGTACCTCGTTTATCTCTCGAGCCAGCTCGTGAAGAGAGCTCCTCTCCTAATGGTTCTCGAAATATCGTTACATCGGTTTAGAATGTTCCTCTGCATAGGGATGCTATTGCTGTCATGTCTGCGGTGAAATTAATTGGGAACTCTGCGGAGACGTTGAATTAAATTTTTGATTGAACGCGGCGTTCACGGCTGCCTGGTCGAGATTTTATTTTCGTAGAAGTTAACTGTGTCTGAAGCTGTGCTGAATAATATCTTTTTTACCGTGTTGCAAAGTTCTTACGACGTTTCGTGGTAGTTCTGTGGTAATTCTTTACGATAATTTTAATATTGTTTTATTGGTTCAGACGATTTGTATAGTTAGAAGGTGCGGATGAATTTTCTGCTGCGGAGAGCAAAACTTTTGTTATTATTTGTAGAAGCACTATCGAACGTGTAACAGGGAAAGGAATTTAAAAAATGTAATTCATGTTACGTCTTCTTAGTGCGATAGATTTGAGATCACAAAGGTGTGCGCGCATTGCTAGAATACCTTGAGAAAAATCGTTCTATAATCGGGTTAAGTATAGCTTCTATGCACGTAGAACCAGAACGAATAATCAGAAATTTCTCAGATTGGCAACAGGAGGATTCATTCTTCATACCTGGCAAAGAATTACGTTAACGTGGAATTTCCCAACGCAGCGAGCATTCTTTCAAAGGAATTCTTTATGCAACTTAAATTTGTATCGTAGAAATAGTGCTGGAAAATTCCCAAGTTTAGATTGCGACGATCGAAGAATCTGACCTTTTTGTTCTCTTGAATTACGAGGAAAGAATTCATCCTAGAATTTGCAATTTATTTCAGCTGAATAACCATTATCTGTAATCGGTTCTTTTGCGATTATTGCGAATTTCTAGCATTCACTCGGCCAACTGCTATTGAATACTATTTTACAACTGTTTATCGCTGTAAAACAGAATTACTTACATAAAACTCTCAATCGCAATCAAGCAGCACATACAATATTAATGATTCGTCATCTCAGACAAATACGTAAACTTTAAATAATATTTTACTTTCGACCCGAGCAAAGTTTCTCCTTTTCCTTCCGAGTATTATAAATTCACGCATCGTCCCAAGATTAAAATGTCTCTGTGCATACTTCGTCTAACCGAATATTTCTTTTTCTGTTTCAGGTAAGAAAATTGACCACGACCCTTCGTCATTCGATTACCGTAGAATAAGTTCCATCGAGTTTCCCATTTGACAGGTACGAATGGAAAATCATTTCCAGTCTATTCAGAGTTACTTATTGAATCAAAAATGAAATTGTCCGAATGAATTACAATTAGCACCGCATGCATAGTGTACAAAACATGGTTGAATAGCACTGGAGTGTTTGACAGTTATAAAGAATAAGTTTAGTGAAAGCCAGTACGAGCGTCACGATAATAGAGGAGGGTGTTAGCAAATCGTTGGATTCACTATCCTTGTAGTGTTAATGACGGCTGATGTTGGGTTGATGTTGAATAGCGATCTTATCAGGAATAATGTAATTATCACGTTGCTCGAAGGCATTGGTTTAATGACGATGCACCTTCGTTTTATTCATTCGTAACTCACTGACAATTTTCATTCATTGTTGCCTGGATTAGATTTTTAAGCGAAGTGTATCCTCGAGCTTTCGTAATTGACGTTACCGCTGCGTATCAGCCAATTTCGATTTTAGATTGCTCACTTACTGTTTGAAATTTTCTATTCTAGAGAGTAGAAGTCGAGGGATAGATCGACGCGATCGAGAGAAAGACATTCTTCGAAGGTTTAATCAGACGTCTGATTAAAAAAAGTTCAACCAAAAGTGTTAACGAAAAAATTGTGATTAACGAGCGAGCAGTAGAAATATTCTGCACAAGTTACACGGATAACGATAACTGTCTGCGGCCAGACGAAAAAGTGTCACGATGACTGATAAACGGCGCGTTGCACGTTTCCGTTATCGTACGATGTTCATCGACGTGCAGACCTAAAGGATGATCTCCCCGGATCGTTTATATCGATTCACTGTGCACAAGCAGATATCCTGCGCGCGGTGAATCTAATGCACGAACGACATGTTATCACTAACATGCACAGAATCGACGCGGGCCTTAATTATGTGCATTAGCGCGATCATCATTCTCGTTATTATGGTGTACAGAACGTTGCAGCATGTTCTAGCATGAGGCTTCGCGGAAGATCGTCATTAATATACCACTAACCAGACAGCCTTGTAAGACCGTGCATTTTCAACAATGACTGCGATAAATCAATCGACCGGGGACATTTTACTTTAATCGCGGAATTTATTTCATGTACAGCGAAAGGGAAATGGCAAAATTTCCTTTTAATTGCTCGCCAGTCGGGTCGATTTTACCGTAAATTCGTCGAAGCTCTTTAGTTATTCGAAAGATCTATGTTTAGTTAAGGTGATATTAATTATTTGACTGATAAGCTTAATAGTGAAATCTTTTTTTTTTTAATGTGATGTAATACTTCATCAACGGTTAGTTACGAGAGGTTCCATATATTTGTTTCTTTATTTATTCATTCCCAACAAAGGTATGAATCATATCTAGCAGGGAATCAGCGTTACATTCTTCGCAACAAATGAAATGGAAACGTATACAAGACATTTTCTCCCACATGTAATCGAGATAAATGTCACGTTCACGCTGACAACTCTTACTTTCGTTCATTCTCACGGGTCTGCACGCATCGTTTCAATTTTAATACCGAGCCCCGTGTCCAATAAAGGAGAAAGGGAGCCGCATAATTGACGAACAAAGCGTTTTTGCTCGATACACATCGGGATTCAAGAAAACGAGACACCACGGTTGTTGCGTCACCGAAAGCATTGGTCCCAATAAAATCTGTCCAATCGATAATTACCCATAAATCGTTTCGTCGATCGATACAATCGCGATACGTACCCGTACCGTATACCTTCTTCTCTCAATTCCGAGTTTCTCGCAACTCGGTACATTCCATTAATAAGATTCGTTGCGACGAAAGCAGCTTTGTAAACTATTATCTGTAAACCTCGGCGTACAAACCGTTCGCTAGATTCGTTACATCCTAAATAAAAATAACAAAAACAAAATTTTAATAAAGAACGAAAACTCTACTTGCCACTGCATTGATAAAATAAATCTCCGACATTTCAATTCGAAGCCGTAACAACGACAACAGCGGCCCGCAAAATTAACAACCCTTGACTCGATTATCGCCGATCGAGACGACCCTCGTGCGGAACACCCCGCAGCCACCTCTCTCGTCTTAATTACCATCGCGTAAAGCAACCCACTCATTTCGTTCCTCATTCAACCATCAACCCCCTTCGTCTTTCCCCCTCTTTGCCCCTTCAATTGCACGGGGTTACACCGTGTCGCTCACTGCCGAAGTTGTAAATTCGCCCCGCGGTTCGGTTGCGTGCCCTTTATAGGCAAGGGCTCTTAAGGGGCCACGTCCAAGTTTTAAGGTCCGTGGGACCGGTGGATCGCGGACATGATTGCATTTGCATTATACACGCCGCGGCGTGCACGCAGATTTATCTGCCCCTGGGGTTTATTTATCTGGAGTTATGGCAAACACTGACCGTCCCGAAGCCGGCCAATAACGTATGGTAATGGAGGGGTCCGATTGACTTTTTTACCCTCCCTGTCTCTCTCTCTCTCTCTCTCTCCCTGTCTCTCTCTCTCTCTCTCTCTCTCTCTCTCTCTCTCTCTCTCTCTCTCTCTCTCTCTCTCTCTCTCTCTCTCTCTTATTCCCTCCTCAGCCTATCTCTCGCTCTCTCTCTGTCTCACCTTCTTTCCTCCTTTCTTTCTCCGCATCTTCACCTAGTCATCTTTCTTCATCTTCCTGTATGTACATTTCGTTTGTCCTCCTCCATCTCACGCTTTACACTCTAACCCATTCCCCCTTTCGTACATATACTTCCTCCTTTTCGTCCTCTGTGTACACGTCTATCATTCATTTCTCGTCCCGTCTCCCTTCTTCTAATTCCGCTTGTAACTCTCCTTCCCCCCCCCCCGGTTCTTTCTCCGCTCCTTCGACTTCCTCGACGGTCTCCGGTCTCTCTGTTTTATACGATCCCTCTTCGTCCCCTCGTTATTTTCTCTTCTGCTTCGGCGTGTGCTTTTATTGGGCCCGCGGCCTATCATAACACGAACGATCAGCGAACCTTCGACCCCTGCTCGATCCTCCTACCTCGTTCGACGATTCCCTGTCCCGCTTCGTTTCGCGCCGCGTCTACTTAAGTTTGTCCCCCTTCCGCAGTTTCGCCTATTCCTTCCCTTGAACGTTCATCGACGCGAGGCTTTCTGCGAGCCTCGACGCCTCCCCGCCAACCCGGCCCCGTCTCGTTCGACGAACATTTGTACGATATTCTTCGGCGGTGGATCCATTTAATGGATGCGAGTCGCTCGTTCGCCGAGAATGCATGGACACTCCGGTCGATCGACGAAATTTGTCCGCGGAGTATATGGATCAGCCGCGTCGGGCCGCAAGTAGAATGCGTCGTCGCGTGTCAGACGGCCAGCTGTTGCGCCGGCGATTTTTGGACGGTTTCCTCTTCTGAGGTTGCTCGGTACTATGTTTCTGAATCGCTCGTTAGATTTTCTATGGTATTTTGAGGGTGGTTTTTTTTATTAATATTAAGGAATCGATAAATTAATTTGGAAACCGCGACGAGCACGGTAATGTACAGGAGATTAGCGACAAGGAAGAATCAGCAACCGATAAGAAATTTAGGGGACAAATATTCCGGGAAACAGGGGTGCTTTTCAACTCGTGGAAATGGAAAATGTAATTAAGCGATAACGGAACAACCTCTCCATCATTCCCTAACATTAACATGACGCTAACGTATCCAATACTAATAACACCTACTATTACTTTCACATTAGACTCTCATTACAAGCAGCGTGAACTCGATTTCCTCGACGTGGCATTCGTGACTCCGCCGTCGAGCTCGGTAACACGAGACATTTTCGATAACAATAAAACATACGGTTCCTTAATTACGATCGTACGAATCGACACCCAGCATCTCTATGCCTGATCTCTTGATACGTCCGCCGCGCGATCCGCGTTTAATTCATAGATAAATTGGCCAGATTGCCCGGTGGCAACTATAATTCGTTGAAATTGTACGCGCACGCAAAGTGCACGCACCTTGCACGGCAATAATAACACCGTTAAAACAGCCAATTACTCCGTGCAGAGTTTTCTTTTTAAGCGAGACTGCTGAATTACGCAGCCCCCCTCCTTGTCGGTTCGATGGAGGAAAGTTTTTCCTGTATGGTTTCGCGGGTAACATTCTCGTGGAGGCATCAAGTCTATGAGAAAGTCGGAGAATGGATAGTGAGGATTATAGACGGCACGAAAGAATAAGGAAAATTCATTTTCTTAATATATCTAATACCTATAAAATAACGTAATACAAAATTTAATATAACGTAGTATATAATATTAGCTAAAATATATTTTATTCCATTGTCATTTCTGGTATATCCCGTGGTGTTCAAAAATTTTTACGCTTCCGCAGACCGTTTCAAATAAGTTTCCCGGCAACCTTGACTCGTTTCGCGATATATCGGAAAAGCTCCGACGGAAATATCGAAGGTAATTATCGGATGCAAGATTGCCCTGCTCGTGGCGAATTCGCGCCAGCGTTTCTTTCGATTATCACGCGAACCCGATAATTGCAGTATTTGCGACAGCCTCGTCGCGAAGATAATTTACAATGTCGTTATCCGGCCGGTCCCTCGTCGGGTGTCATACGCGCATTATGATACGGCCACAGTTAACGCCGGTGCAAAGCGTAGGCTTTATTACTCGCGAAATGGGCGATTCGCTCGCGAAAAGGGCAGCTGTCTCATTAGCGGTGCTGTACGAGCCGGCTGATATTGCTTGTAGCTTCTCGGGTACGCTGACGCGTCGCTGTCACCTTGCTCCACAGACACCTTTTACCATATATTTCTCTCGCAAAACCGGCGACGTCGATCGCGAATGCGCGGCGAAGGAGAAATCGCCGCGATTTTCTTCGTTCCCCGCGAGGAATTTCTTGCCCGGGTTGGTTAAATATAAATTCGCTTGCGAAATTATTTTAGCCGCATGCCACTTTCGTTCCGATTTTAATTTTAATTGCGGGGAAGAGGGTTACGCTTTTGATATCTTCTCGCGTGGTTTCGATAGGTTTCTTGAAAGTTTCATTTTTTCGGTGGAAGTGAAGAGTAAAATTGTCAACTCACTTGAGATTAAAAACCATTACAACACGGATAAGAAAAATAACATTGACACATACAAAAACATTTATTTCACATCGCAGCATGAACATTAGGTGAACCAACATATAATTCAACATAATTCAGAACAGTTCTATTTATACAACAATACGAATCATTGCTGAAACATTAGTCCCCCGCGAAAGAGCACTTTTCTAGTCTCTATCTCAACGCTCGTCCAAGAATACCTTGCTCCAAATAATCAATGAACTCTGCATTCCCCTCATCTACCTGCCCTTCTTTGGCCGCGTGAAATTCCCAATTTCTAAGCAACCGCCTAACGCGGCCAATCGAACGGCATTCCGCCGGCGACGAAATCGAGTCCATTGAAACGCGGCGAGGCTCGATCCACCGTGAACCTATTGGACAGTTAATATCTCACTCAGGTAGCCTGGCGGTTTGCATGTCCCGTGCACGCGGCACATTGGAAAGGTGGCTTTATATATTCATTTCTCGCGGGACTCGCGTGATGTATGAACGTATGTGGGAGCGGGCCGTTACGTCACCTTCGAGCGCAACCGTGCAGCTGTGCCGTTTCCACAGCATCCTCTACACGTGGATTCGTGTAAAATCGATACGCTCGAGATTACAGGTACAAGCGACCTGAGACGGTCCCGAGCGTGGAAACACACCGACGCAATGCACAGACTGGGACCTCTTGGGGAGTTTGTCACTCATGATGTTAGGGGAACGCTGGATTTAGATCTGCTTCGTGGTGTGTAATGGGGAATCCGATAGTCGATTTCAGCCGTCGTTAGTCGAGGTAGACTTTGTGGATGTTTTTTGATATCTCGAGAAGGTGGGCAGAAATATTTGATAGAGTTTTGGGGTCGCTTTTTGGTTCCGGATGTTTTGGATGCTAGGAGATTTATTGTTTCGTATTTTCCTTATGTTTTATTTGGTTTGCATAGGTCGACTCCACGATTTGATCCATTTTCGTCAGGAAATTGATATTTTAGTTATCTTTTCGTTCAACGCGGTTGGACTGTCGATACGAAAGAAACGTTTGATCTTTCCCTTTTTCGCTCGGCAAATTAGTTCGTTCGTTTAGGGAAGACAGCGTAGTAGCTGTAGAAATTTTCAATTGTTGAGTAACAATGCGCGAGCGCAACATGGATATCAAAGCCACGACGAATGACCGACGTTATTAGCCAGAGGGGGAAGCAATTTGTAAGATACACACGACGAGGACTCGTAAAATTTCATTCCGACCGCAATATAAATTTCACGATCGTAAAAGTCGTTTATGCCATCGCGCGTACGCCAACACGCGTGTTCGTGACGAGTAACGAGATCGTTCGCAATTCCTCTGGAAGAGAGAAAAACAAAAAATCGTTAAACTAGAACACCGAAGGAACGCTGTTCCCCGTGCCATTAGATCTCGTTAAATAAACACCTTCCTATTCATCGTTCATCGTAATTAAATGTCCGTTCAGTCGTACGGCGAGACTTCGTGCGGGCATGGGTTTCATTCGAATGCGAGCCTGCGTGAATTACGACACTGTAAAAATGCTGATTTCAGCGTCGGAATCTGTTATTAAATTATTAATCCTGTTCGAAAGCTGACCGTGGCCGCTGTGATATAATGACGCGGCTGTAAATTTACTGATGCATCGGAACGATTTTATATTTCGTGCAACAGTTGCCGCGCGGACCGAAGAATATCAGCTTTCTTCCAATATTAATTACGAGAACGAAATGTATTTTGTCCAGTGATGCCGCGAATTTAATTATCATTGGGAAGGTAAAACTTGGAGGAGACGTATCTTTATTCTCGCATGATTTTTATTGATATAAAATATCTGAAATATTTAACACGAATTGTTATACATATTTCTTTTTAATAATTCAATCAGAATGATATATGAGTGGACAGTCTGTAGATTACTTTAAAATCCACCGAAACGACGGAGTGAATTAAAAGAATTTTTCTAATTTCAAGTGCCAATTGTTTTCCTTCAAAAGTGTTGAGAAAAATGGTAATTACTTGAACGGTAGAGCAGCAGTAATACGTAGCTCACAAATAGTTAATTATTAAGTCGGCAACAAATTGAAACCGAAACCGCGATAAATAAAACAGTCGTTGCTTTCAATGATTTACACAGTCGACGAGATTTAATCAAAGTAGCTATCACTTAATGAGCAAGTTACATGAAATTGGACGTAAAACGATGCTAAATGATAAATTAACGAAATGAATCACTCGGCTGGTTAGAATTGCTCGGGTGACAAATTTATGTCACTGTCGGGGGATTTTTCTTGGTGCACCGCTGCCGGCGTTTCGTATTTGCCCCATGACATTTCTCTTGGCGTGGCGCCCACCACCCACGGTATTAAATGTCATTCTCTGAAAAGGACGTGATCGATGTAACCCCACTTTCGTGTTTTGCTAGCGGGGCTTCTTGCGAGCTTCGTCCGGTTCTATGGGAAACGACGCGTGCATTTCGTATTAACTGTGCGATTCTCAATCGTTGGAAGGCGACAGTACAAGTCCCTTTAACAATTCGATGACAACTATTCTGCGCGGCGCGACGTAAAAAATTACAACGGACACTTACAATTATTAAAAGACAATTCGACTTTACTATTTAATTATATTTAATTTCACACTCGATTTAAATGTATTTTCAAAAAGATCCTAACGATTTTCAAAGTGAAGCGCGACAAAATTGTTTCTTCAAAATGTTTCGGAGCACTCGAAAAATCGAGAAGTAAAAATATACTGAATTGACCAACGGACAGTACCCAGCGATAAAAAGGAACGCACAAAAGTCGTATACAGCCAATATTAAAGAACCGCAATTTATTTCAACAGCCTATCCGCGATATTTCCATAAACGTAAACGTTCCGTTGCAAGGCGAGCATCAAGCGTGCTTCCCGAAGCAACAAAGTTAATAATCGTTGCCGGATGACAGCGGCGGCGCACTCAATTTGCGTGCAAGTCCCGCGAGCCTAATTGGCAGATCCAGATTACGTTGGAACCCCTCATTTATCGGTGAACTCGCGGCTGCGTCGATAAAGAGAAGACTGGCTGTCGCCGGGAGGTGTCTTCTTCTGCGAACATCTCAATTCCTTTGGCCTACGGTTTTGAACGCACGCAAAAAAAAAAAAAAGAACGAAAAGAAAAGAAAAGCATCCCGTCAGCCGCGTCGTCGTCGCCGTTCATTTGCATAATCTTAAATGGCATCTCCATGACCAGGCGTGTACGCCTGCGTTCAATGTACACCGATTTACCAGCGATAACGGCCGATGAATCGCGAGCAGAAGGGAAACGGGATTATTTCCCCGAAGTGTACACCCTGGGATAAAACGCGAGACAAACGACCAACGCGACGATCTAACGACGACTCCCCGGGTGAAAGCTGAACACCGGTTGCGAGTACACGGTAGCCTCTACCTCTGACACCCTCGCGTGTCGAAGGTCCACGAGCGTGGCCGTGCAATCGCTCGTTGCGCCGATATTAGCGCGCCCCTTCGATTTTTCTTTTCTGCGGGAGCAACGGCTCGCTCGCGGTTATTCCACGAAATTCCCCGTTGCGCGAACGTTTTCGTGGCTCCTGGAACGAGTGGACGATTCAGCAACGGGGACGGGGCGAACAGGTGGAGGGAGCAGTCCTTGGAGGAGATTGGAGCTGCGCCGAGAGTAACGGCGCGGTGGTTCAATTTGATTAAGAGGGTGGATGGAGGTAACGGGCAGGGATTCACCGGGGAATGGATTGAGCTTCGGTTGGATCGAAGAAGCTCGACTGTGCTGAAGGGGATAATTAAATGGAATTTGTGCTTCGATATTAATTGGCAGATTTATTGCCACCGCGGTATTGTTTTCTTTAGAGCAAGTAGTACAGGTCGGCGATTGGAGCAACACTTTTCGATACGACGAAACATTATCAGCAATACTGTTAGCTACTTCAATTAGATATCCCTGATTTAGTGTAATCTCAAGTAACGTCAGTTCTTCGCGTCAAGAAATGAATTGCGCGAAATACCGCATATAATTAATTGATTCGAACCGACGGTCTAGAACACCAACCCTTGACCCTTAAAACCAACTGCTCGCCTCGATCCCTCGATCCAATCCGGATCCCTTAAAACGAATCACCGCGTGCGCCCCTCAATTAAACGATCCCAACCGTCGTTCTTCCGAACCCGCGCATACAATCGCGAAACACACCGAAAGCAACGGTTGCACCGAATAAAAGGAACAATCTTTCGAACGCCTCTACAGCTTTCGCAGCGATCGGTGCCCAGCCCGGTCGCGGAATGCTCGCTCGTGCGAGCAGCGTGCCTCTTCGGCGCGACCGCCATTATTCAAACACCCGGAAGACGTTCCGGGCGCATTGTTCGAGGTGGCCGGCCGGCACCGGTGCCCGAACATCCGGGCTACCGCCGAAAGGGCGACCGCGAACGAACGGAACGGGCGGGGCGGAGCGGGGGACAGAATCGAGCGTTTCTTCTGGTGGCGAACAGCGTGTAACACGTGGCAGTATCTTGTATCGGGACCGCGATCACCCGCTGCGCTGGTAGCACGCTGTTCTACTCTATCCGCGGCGCTGCCATTCGCTTCTCCGCGCGGCGGATGCCAGTAGTGTGGCGGCGGTGCGGCGGCGGTGCGGCGGCGGTTCCACACGGGGGACACCATGACGTCGTGGAGCAGCCACTGTGCCCCTGCACCCCCACATGCCTCCGCCCAGATCCGCTGGCATGCCTACAAGAGTAGATTTCCTGCAGATAAAACCGACGACCGCACGGAGGTCCGCCGGTGGCCATAGGTGTAACCGCGTATGGATCGGTGGAAGTGTGACTGGTCGTGTGTGCGTGTGTATGCCGTGGTATAAGAGAGCCACGGTTATGGCTGTATAATATAGTCCCTCTGCTAGCCTCTGTCTCTCTTTCTCTCCCTTCTCTCTCTCTCTCTCTCTCTCTCTCTCTCTCTCTCTCGTTCTCTCGCTCTCTTACTCTATCGTTCTTGCTTTCTTTCTTTATTCATCGTTACACGTTGGACGCCGAGCGTAGCCTGGGTTCACCTCAGGTCATTGCAAGGTTGCCTTTTTAAGAGACCGCCACGAACAGGCCAGCCTCTCCTTCGGGCGACCACTTTCCCCGTTTGATCACCCTGCTATGCTCTTTCGAGTGTTGCCGCTTGCAACGAGCCAGCCACGAGGTTGAAGGTGAAGACCACGACGAGGTCGATGCGCCTTCTGCTCGGACTTTCTTTTTTCTTTTTTCTTTTTTTTTTCATCTACTGGACCCCGTGGCTGCACGCAGCGAACGGATGGTTCGGGGGTGTCGAGGGGGAGCGGTTGAATTTTTTGAGAGATTCGAGGATTCGAGGGGTGGTTCTCGGGGGAAGGACGATGGGCAACGCGTTTCTTTAGGGGATTATGGATATTTATTGGCGTGCAGTCGATGAGGTAGATAACGATTGAGCGATTTGTGTTGGTAATTGATGGAATATGTAGATTCTCGGTTTGGAAGTAAGAACACTCGGGGGGCCACTGATGTATTTTTGGAAACAGGTGGAGACAATCCATCAAGGTGCACAGAATTGTCTAATGGAGTTTCTGGTGTTTCGGTGCTGTATCGAATTACGTTTCACTGCTCGATACTTTTTCTAAATAAGAAAGCAATTTCCCCCCGCGACGGAAAACGGCTGAAATTTGAAACATTTCGCTCCTTCCCGAACGATTTCTGCGTATTCCTCGTACTATTTTCTGCGCGCCTCGCTTCACCACACAGTAGCGATTCAGTTCAGCGGCTTCATCTTTGAGATGTCAGCGATAAATTCAAACACGTGTTCGCAGGAACGCTAATCGTCGAGTCTCTTTGTGTTTCCGCTTTTATCGCCGACCCGCCACGAATTCCTCGCCAATAAATCACACGCGATAATTTGCATTTCATCCATTATACCGTTTTAACTGTACAGCGCGCCGATATCATCGTGCGGAGACGCACAGCGACGGCTTGAAAAAAGAAACGGCGAAGGGAAAACGGAACGAAGGAAAGAACCGAACGTCAATTCTACGTGAATTTCGCTAGTCGAGATAAAATATATCCGCGCAGAAACTACGGGACTCGTGGAATAAGACGTCAAACCGTTAATTTGTCTCCAAAGTGGGCATAAATCAGCCCGCTCGATCTTCCCCTGAGGAATGAAAAATGTGAACGCACGGAATTAAGCTTGCCTGTTATGGACGGTACGTTTGTAACGATCCCAGCTGTGTGTGTGTGTGTGTGTGTGTGTTTTTTTTTCTTTCTTCTACTCCTTCTAACAAATCTATTTTGGCTACCTCGCGTATATACATATCTCTTATCCTCGTTCCATGGCATACGAAACGTAGGACTCTCGAATTAATGACGCTGCGTGGAGTTTTTAAATTTATTTTGCATTTGGATACTGGTTCTCTTAAAACGCTACATAACTCGGCGTTCGACTTCAAACCGAATTAATCTAACAATATTTCTCTCGCCCCGAATGGTACTTCTATCCTTCACATTTCTATTTAAATATTCCCTGGCAGTGTTAAAATTCTTCCAAAAATATAACCGCTTATCTAAACAAGGAGGAACTCCAAACGGTAAGAGAAGTTTCAATTGTTCCTTTATTTATCCCACAGCGTTCATGAAAATGATTCATCTGAAATTCGAGAGAGACCATCGTTCTCGATGTTCATTAAATTCAGATGCTGTCATACGCGTGACTGACAATTGACAATCCCTGTCGGTGTGTCAGTGCACAAGTGGTGAACACTCGTGGCGAGAGTTTTCACCGGAAGTTAGGCGGTCGAGGTCGGGACCAAAGGTCTGAACGCACCTACGAGCACTGTACGAGAATTTAAATTAGCTTAGAAAGTTCAGGGTCGGCTGGCTGAGTGCGTCCACGCGGCGACGAAAAGCTGCGCGGAAAGCAGCTGCTCGTAGATCGATGGAAACGATAGCCCTAGGCTAAAGTGGGGAAATCGGTTCGATCGGAATTTTCGCCAACGGGTCAGACTGTTGCCGTGAAAGGAAAAACGACCGCGCTGTTCGTCCTCTGGGTGTTCCTTTTGGAAAAAGGTGTCTCGAGTTCGTCGAATAAATTAGGGTTCACTGAATGAGCGATTTAGTATTTTAAGGAGTTGTTGAGGGTAGAACGTTTTCCCACGACCGATTGATTATTCTGTATTATTCTTCGATGGATATAATTGACTAAAATGTTTGTTCAAATTCTGTGTTATTCGACAGAATTTCGTAGGCGCTTGGTTAATATTCTAGACGAAATGAAAATTATTATTCGATTGTCGCACAGAAATCGTGAAGGTAACTGAACCGGACCGCACAGCTTTCTAACTTCATTGAATTCTAATGATATATCAACATTGATGAATCTGGTATTCTATCAGTATTGTCGAACTTATCCATTTATTTCCAAGAAGATATATGCACTTTTACCACGGGCCCATTGGTTAGTAGAAAGAATCGTTGGAGTTACAAGTATTAAGGGTTTCGTTGCATCAGTCTACAGAAAGAATTCATTAATCTTGATCAAGGAATAAATAAATAGATATTGAAGAAGAAACGTTTCGGTTCGGGCAGCGATCCGTGGCGTTTATCAAATGTCTCCAGAACGTTGTACATATTAGTGCTTGTCAAATCAGTGAATCATTAATTCGTGATTAATGAGGCAACCCCGATTCGACGTGTATTCATGTGCGTCAGAAATGGAATCCAAATTGATCTAAGTTCGACACATCGTAGATAATATTATCTTATGGTGAAAATCGGCTGTTCGACGATTTATCGTTAGAATGTTCCACGAGTAAGTAGTAGTTGGATACTTTTGCCAATCGTAATAACATCTGTTTAGCGAGATTTTTTAGTTATTTTTCGTTGTAGGGACTTGTCAGACATTCTGTGTCTGTATTCAAACGAGCAACAGTTTTTCATTGAAAATCGTATCCCTGTAGATCGCGCGATAAATATTCTCGTATGCTTGACACTGTGCGGGATACAAGTGGCCCAATATTTCAGGTTGTGAAACGGTGAGTCGGTCCCGGCTGGTGTTAGACAAATCGGTCATTTGCAACTTACACCGCTGTCAAGAAAATATTTAGGCATTCGCCGCTGTCGAGTACGCGTGGCGAAATCAATAGAGCCCCGTGAAATTATAGAAATAATATAACTATTAGTTCTAATTCAGTTTTATACGAATAACGGGGCTTTTAATCGTACTTAGAAAATTCACATTCAATTCGATTCAAGGACTTTCTACTTTTCACAGAACAGAAACAAAATGGCGTAATGAAATTCTTACTCACCTGTTTCCTTATATCCTTCGTTTATTTCGATATTCTTATTTAAAAATATCTCGAACTAAAGTGTACCTACGTATCCCCTGTCCGTATGATTTTTTTATCACGAAAAAATTCGTGATTATTGAAGTGACAGAAACGAAACTGGAATATTTTCCTCGGGTAATCGATTTCATCGATCGACGAAATCCGCGAGTGAGGTAGGAAACTGCTATTTGCGAGTGGCACGAATCGGGTCGATTTATCGGCACCAGTTTATCGCGGGCCACACTTTAATAACAAGTTATCGCTGAGGACCACGCCGCGAATAAGACGGGCATTTATCAGGGGTTTAGCCGATAATAGAATGCGCCGGTTCGTGAGCAATACGCGGGGGCGGCAATTTGTAACAATGCCAGATAATAAAGAGCAACCACCCACGCACTTGGTCCCTCGGCTCTCCCTCCTGTTGCATGCTATGGGGTGGATTCAGAACTTTGGAATCTAACACCGGATAATTTGGTTTCGAATATTTGTTTAGTACATTGCAGGATTTGGTGGACATTCCTTTGCTGATAATTCAAACCTTATTTCTACTTCGATCACAAGAGCATTGACGTGTGATTAATATTTTTAGTTTTGAGGAAATGCATACTTATTGTTTAATAAATTCTAAAATTAATTTCCGTCGTTCACGTCAATGAAATTTTCAATTAAGGATTGTCTTTGAAACATAAATGTTCTTATTAATCGAATTCACCAAAGTATATTCCTGCCTCGTCTAATGGAAATTATTAAGTACTATACGCATGTCTTCCACCGTGTACAACATTTCAATGGAAAAGTATCGAGAGCCATCGTAGATACATCCAGTTCGAGCAAAGTGCAGTACAATTTGCATACAGATCACCCTAATCTAGATCTTCCTGCTGGAACTCTTATCTCGGTAATAGCCAATGGACGTGAAATAACATATATACCGTTATGCACGAAGTAAAAGGAAGTCTCTCTTCTCGAAATCGTCTTCCTTTAAGAATACTCCATCCCCCATGAATTATTAATCCATCCGCTTCGGTCAAGAAAGCGTGCCAATTGCTTGCAGTCACCTAAATATATAGTATCACTGTTCGATGCAAGTTTTTGTTGCAGCGATCGCGATTTCGTTATCGCCACGACCTTTCGTGCATTTTTCCCTTGGCCTCTCGTTCGATACTTTCTCCGATTGTTCCTTTAACAGTAGGGGGGGATCGAGGTGGAGGCTACTGACAATTTATTCCGCTCAGGTGGCCCTGCCTTATCGAGTTCTCGAAAGGAACAGTATGGATAAATGGCGAATTTTAGGATCCATTTTATGACACGTTGAAATACAATTGGATACATAGTAAATGTTTTATTATTTTACTTTGTTACATTGTTTTAATTACGTGGACAAATTTTTCTGTCCATTTAGAACATAAAGAATAATTAAACTACTATCAAAAAAATAAACGACGCGAAACGAATAATTTTCTTTGGAACGTTCTTATTAAATATACTTATTTAGATTCCATTTACTATTATTATCATTATTAATATCATAGCATCCCAATTACATAGGATTCGTAACAGGAACCAAGCTACCCACCCCCAATAAAACATCCCTCCGCCTCGAATAAGCCATTCGTCGACTCGTAGGAACTCGTGACAGGTAGTCGCTTATCCACCAATCATATTGTTCTCACGCTAACAAAAGATTCGTCCGGCTTATGTTCACCAAGTCGACAACAGGGCTCGCAGAGACATAAAGAGACCGGTGGCATCGTGACCGTGAACGTGGCTTCATTACCGAGAAACCTGTTAGTTATGCTAATATCGGCTTACAAACCCTTCATTACTGTTGATGAGCAATTAATACGCCTGCCTGTCCCCCAGCCAGCAGCGCTAATGCACTCTGAATGTCGCTCAATTACACAGCGACACGAGCGTTGTCCGCAAGGACGCTCGTACTCCTCAGCTTTTTCGTCGCCGTGGCTTTTTTCAATCCGGCCGTGGTTTAATGGGAGTTTAGAGGCTCGTTACGGGACAATTTCCTTGCTGCACTCTGCGACAGCGAATGGAAATGAAACGACGAACGGTGTTCGTGTACCGACGAGGACGAACGGAGTACGAAACGAACGGGAGGCTGGATTTTTCTAAAATATCCTTTAATTTAGTAGACCCGATTTCTCGATCGCGTGGCAGTAGGGTAAATCATGGATTTTCTATGGTCGAGAAACGATAGGCGGAAGAGTTTGAATTTTGCAGCATCCAGATTTGTATATCTTGAAAAATGCATTAAACTTTGCAATTCTTCAATCCTCAGGAAGAGTTATTTCATTTATTTATTCGATTTATAGCAGCACATATCTCGACCGCAATTTTCCACCCTCTCATTCACAGAATTGTCAGCCCTTGCTATAATTTTACTGTACGCGAGTGTCTGCGGTATTAAATCCCCGGGTATTCTACTCGCGGCGAACTATTATGGTCCATAAAATTAACGTCCGTAATATTTCTCGCGGACGGTCCCACGCTAATTTATCAGTTAGCGGGTTTAATTTTCTCTTTGTCACCGTACACGACTTCCTTCGCCGCGGCACGATAACTCGCCGTCGCCTATCTAAATGACTTCATATCGCCAGCGAGTTTAATTCACGGTTTCGCCCGAGTTGTCCACCATTAATTGCCCCGGACCCGATACGGTTTCGTTGCGTCGGGCGAACTAATAATTGAAGCGCCGCTAAGTGTGGCTCGGTTCGAAAGAATAACGCGAAACGACGGCTCGCGAGCACGGAAATCGGAGATAGCAACGTTTTAATGAACCCTGACACGAAGGGGGGTGAAACGCGAGCGCGGAAAATAGAAGCTCATGGTCGCGCGATGGTCTGGGCGTGGTTGTAGTGGCTGATTGCGTATCGTGGCCGAAGAGAGGAAACGCGGACCGCTTAATTAGACACGCGAATGATGTTTGATCGTCGTCTGTTTGAGGATTTGAGACGGAGAAGCCTGCTGGCAGATGATATTAATTTTATGGGCGCAACGAACGATGCGATGGTAATTTTGGTTCAGAGAGTTGAGGAGATATATTTTTGGGAAACGTGAATGCAACAACTTTGTTCCACGAAACAACTATCTTCGCATTAAGAATTTATGTGTACAGCTACGCGGTACGAGTGAACGGCGTTTAATTAATTTTCGAAGGAAATTAGGTACCGATTATCGTCGATCAGCGATATCGAAATTTATTCGCCAATGCAAGAAAGAGTCTCGTTTCCTTCGAGAGGAGAGAAGATACAATCAGGCGGTGTCGCGAATCAGCCGATTGACCCCTTGATCTTTGTATCTTTCCTCGGTGACCGCGATACCACGAGGAACAGAAACACTCGAGGAACTCGGAGTACCATTCCCACTGGACTTCCTGCAGGAAAGAAGAAACGAAATGAAAAATAAGACCGAGAATCTCTCCGTGAACGTTGCCTGTATTTGGGCGCGGCCAGATCAAGCATTCTTTAAATCGAAATTGCAACGCACAGCAATGAGAGAGGCCAAGAAACGAAGAAACTAAACTTCGAAAAAGGAGAAACAGGACCGGTGAGACTGACTCAACGCTGCGAGGAGAAAGTAGAAAAAGAACAAATCGTTCAAACGAAAATAAGACAATAACACCTAACAACTCATGGGCGAGCAAATAAACTGAACCGTTAGAAGACGAAAATTAAACGACCGAAACGAAAGAATGTAAAACGCCATTCAAAGAGGTAACGTCTCCCACAAGATAAAAATAACATCCCCCTGCAAATATATCCATCGAAAAAGAAAATCGAGCGGAGAGTCAATCAAATCCACAGTATAATAATAATAATAATAACAATAATAATAATAATAATAATAACAATAATAATAATAATACACAGTAATACATACAAAAACGATACTGAACGCGTGCAGAAACGAGATGATAGCGTATCTAGAGGAGGGGGAAGCGGCTGAAGCAAAAGCAAAAGGTAACGAGAGGCGAAAGAGTGGTAAAGAATGAGAGGAGAAAGGAGGAGACGGAAGCACAGCGGGAGATAGAGCGTAGCGGGAAGCAGTGGGGCGACGTCGATCTGGTTAGGCTGGTGGGCACCGGTCGTCGGTACGCCGCGGTCGACGTCGGTACGCCGGTCGTCGGCGGGAGAGGCGCGCGACGACCTCGACAGGGCGTGGCAGGTCACCGGTTCTTGTTCGCCGGTGAACAGTGGCGTAGCCACCGATCGGGTTTACCGTAGGCTGGCTCCAGGAATTTCTTACCTGACGCGATCTGGAGAATCTGCAATCGACGTCCGTCGACCGAGGGACACGTCGAGGTTGCAACGAGCCTCCCCTGTCGCGTCCATTGGTCATGGTACGGCTTTTCAATAAATTCGGCCCGGCTTCTTAAATGCAAGAGGGCGGTTGAGCGTTGACGGTGTTCGTTTTCATTTTTCATTAGCTTAGATGGGTTTCATTCGAATTTGAGTAAGTAATAATTGACTCGAATGTATATATTGGTACATTTCACTGATACTATGGGAGTTTTCTTCTTTGAATATTTTGTACCCCCCTTCGAGGGATCGTACAATTATTTTTTCGTGACGGGAATTTGTAGGCAAGTTCGTCTTTTGATGAATGAAATTATAAATTCAATTGAATAATATACTTGCGCTTTTATTTATTCTTTTAGTCGAATCATATTACTCCAGTATATAAAAATTGTATTCTATTGAATTTCAATCGTATCTGCAACTTTTAAATTTGTGATAAAGATCGATGGAAAAAAAAATAACGTCGACGAATTCGCCATGGAAACCGTTGAATATTAACAAAGGTGAAGCGAGTGCAAAGCTCCATCCGCCTTGAGCTGGAAGCGAGATAAAGGTCGCGATTAACGAAAGGTGGAAGGTGACCGGAATTTCAGATACCTGTTCGACACAAATTCCGGGCGTAGGTCGAACCTAGCACGGAGCATCGTTACATAAAGGAATTCCGCGCGAATTTACGGTTTCATTGCACGCAAGGAATCTTCGACACAAGACCAAAACGTACGACGAACTATGCGCCAAAGATAACGCTGACAAATTGTCGGCAAAGTGTTCCACCTGAAACGATTTTATCTCGGCGCTGGGATCAGCTTGGTAGCGTGAAATATCTGTTCTTGACACCTTTTTAAAGAAACGGTCGACGGACCATAATTTTTTAATTACCCCGATATTGTTGTCCCTCGTCGTCATTAAACAAAATTACAAACTCCGTACGAAATTAAATCGGACAACAATGTACTCAGCGTTCCCGAACGCTCTCCGCGATTAATAAAATTCAAACGGCCGGACCGCGGAAGTCGCGACTAGATACGCAGAAGCGAAACTCGTGAAAGAATTGAGCTACGAACAGTATTTGTCCGTTTTTACAAAGTGAATCCGCTGTATGCACAGTAGTGTACAACTTGACAGGGAGTCATAAACGTAAATTCCGAGCATCGGTTCATCCTAGTTCATTCCGCGTCGTGTTTTGCATACTGCAACACCGTATAAGGCGGTATGTACCGTGGACGCGTAACAGCCCGGGGCAAATGCAGCTGCTGGATGAAATAGCGTTAACAAATGTTATAACAGCAGTTGCATGGTTTTTCGTCTTGCCTGTCCCAGTTTCGTGTCGTTTTATACGTACTTTGTTCTTTGTTGTCGAACAGCCGTTCCATGCCCGGCTACAAATGTCAAAATAATTTCCCTCGGTGCGCGCGCATTATTACTCCGTGAATTTGTCAGGCGGCGGAAAAATTGCTAACTATATTGCACTATACGACTGCCGTAATTATCGTGGAAGTGGGTATACGTTATTCACAGTTCTTTGTAGTAGCTACACGTGTCCGCGCGAAGAAAGCGATAATTTTTCTTGAAACAGTATTGAGGAGTATCAGTAATGCGCGATAGGAAATTGTTATTGTACGCTTAACATTTGCTATGCATATTTACTTCGATGTAAAGTACAAAGAAGAATATAACAAATTATTATTGTCTAACACTTAGGCGATGATACATTTCTATAGGACATCGTTTTTAAATAGACGGTAATTCGTGACATAAAAAGTTTGCTATTATTAAAAAGAAACATTTACAATTCTTCCCAGGACGATCCAATCTTTGTCTACATTAATACACCTTGGCCAAAGAATTTTGATTACAAGAAAAACATCCGCGTGCAACGCGACACCAAAAATGTTTGTCCCGCGAACCTTGAGTTCCCCGATTAATATTCAATTATACGGAATATTAATTTTTCGATCGATTATGTTCCCGAGGTATCGTTCGCCGGTGCCAACTTGTCACTTGTCACCGGCTAACCAGCAGGGGAATTTTTCGTATATCGTAAAACGTTATACTCATTAACTCGTCATTGTCGTTGCACAACAGCTGTGTAGTGACGAGGCTCGCCGATGTCACGGGCACGACTTTTATTACGGGCCTACCTCGGTGAACACGGCACAGCTGATGCGCGATGATTTAATACCGTCGAATAATTAAAGAAAGTATTTTACGCGTCGTAAATAGCGGAATTGATGCCGCGGTGTCAGTTAAACGTTTCCACGCGAAAACGGTTCGATACCTTTTAGAAAATTCTTCGTAAATCTCGTGGAAACGCTGGCACGGCACTCTGTTGCGGGTTTCACGCGAGATTATTGTGCAGAGGGATCTCCCCTTCCACGCGTGGTTTCTCGAGGAAATATTTTGCATGTCGGTAATAATTCATTTCCCTGGTTCGATTAATTGAATTATTTTCCTCGCCTTTTACTACCATCCGAACTTTTCTAACCGCACGATTCCTTAATTAATTCGCTCAGGGTAAAGTGCATACTTCCCACGTGGAAAATGATTTAGTACGTTTCATTCGCAATGAAATTATTTTCAACTCCGATGGAACAGTTAATCGAGACTCCAGCGGATCGAAGCGGAGTTCGAGTTTCAACCGAATTTATGGCACGCTATTAAAATCGGGATACATTAGGCGAATCGAGGGTATCATCCTGAAACAGAAAAGTCGCTGGGAAAAAGTTGCGAGGAACGGAAGAACGAGGCGCAAAACACGACGAGTATCGGGAGTGCTCTCTCTGCATTCCATAAATTCGTTCCTGGAGGCCGAGGCTCGATTTTGCAACAGGCTGGCAACTTCCAGCCGCTGTTTTTCCCCATAAAGAAACCGATGGACCGAGAGGAAAGATTCCTCGACTCCATCCCGACCGGCTAACGTGACGCTGTTCCGAGTCGGTGCTCTTCCGAGGTTATAACCGCGGCTTCGAGATCCTTCGGGGTCAGGAATTCGAACTCGGTAAGAAGCAAGCCGTTATTTTCGAGGATCCTCGATCGTTTTCGCGTTTCTCCAACACTTTCTGCGGATTCTCAGTGGGAAGGAAAAGCCTCGATTTACCTTTCTTCGTTCTTGCCCGATTTCCACCTGACTCGCCCCTGAAGCAAGCTGGCGTAATTTCTTTGGCGGATTCGAGAGGACAGTTGCCTCGAAAATTTCGAAGGATTATTCGAGCTGTACATCCAGGATATCCAGGAACAATTAATTTCAATAATATTCTCAAGCAATTAATACTTTGCCTCGGTAGGAATAATGTCATAGATATTATAAAATTGTCCAGTAGCTCCAATTAGTAAATTAATTCATTCTACACGTTAATTCGCGTGGCGCCTGTAATCTCAGTTGACTGCACTGCTTCGTATATTTTTCATTAACCAGAAATCGCTGCCCCTCCGCCGAAACGCACGATAAACTGAACGAGCCGCCTCGTTTCGAAATTTCAATCGAACAAGTATCGCTCTCCGCGTGCAACCGTAATCTCGAGAAAACATCTCCCATCATCTGTGAAAAAAATGTCCGTCATTTTTCTTCCCATCCCGTTCCACCCTTGAAGTCTATCAATCATTTCACCGAACCGCGGCCGTGCGGCGAACCTCTCAATAAAAATCCCCGCGGACAACGTGCCCCGCTGCCCGATCGTCGTCCCCGAGAACGAGACGCGAGCGTATTAAACGCGCGGCCGAATCTCGCACGCTCGAATTTCGCGCTGCGCTCGCCGGCGAACGCGCGCGATAAGAGCGTGTTTGTGGAAGGTATAATTGATGCCGGGCCAGGCCTGGGATCGCGTTTGCCCTTAAGAGTTTGGAACTGGGTGGAGAAAATATAGGTTGTCTTCGTGGCCGGGCCTTTGGAGGGCCGCGGTCGCCCGCGGTGCAACACGAGGATGATATATTCGCTGCAACTGCAGCTGCGCCACACGGGCACCGCGGCCGTCTCGGGGTTTCGTGAGATTACGAAACTTCTGCTTGTATCCCCGGCTCGAAGACAATGAGATGTATGCCCCGAGATGAGATCCCCGTGGATTCTGGCATCTGGAACGTGTGCTTGGAAAGGATCTCGTGTCAACTCGTCCTCGAATCTCTTTACGACTTTTCCTTTCCTACTTTTTTACCGTTGAGCGGAGATAAAATGGAATTCCTTTGATTAATGACGCGGCGGGGATATCTCGTTTGGACGGAGGTGTGGGGGATTTCGTTGCGCAGAGTTTCGGGGGCGAAATTATTTATTGAACCGTATTGGGAATTTAGCGAGGCAATTAGGCGAGCAACTAATCGGTTCGTTTCTCTATATGGATCTCTCGGTTTCGTTTGTTGGTTGTTTCGGTGCGGAAAAGAAATATTTCGAGGAGCGTAGATCCCTTTTGTATCGTCGGTTGTCGAGACTCGGGCTAGCTGTTCGGTCCTTTTGCGTCGACCAGAATTTTTTAACCCTTTCATTTCATATTCACCACTGAGTGTGCATTAAAATATTTCCAACGCGTCCTTGGTATCCCTGCAATTCCCCGCAGGAAACGGCTGATGCTTCTTTGAGAAAAGAAAAAAAAGGAGAAGGCAAAAGAAAGGGAGAAGCAGTTCACGTTAAGGATTACCTGTCTTTACGAGAAAACTATGATGCTAAAAAGGATTTCTGCGTGACAGCCACGAAAAAGGAAAACTCGAAACGAATGGTACCTGCGTGTAATCTTGGTTTTATATAGCGGGGCTGGCGCACAGTTTGTGGTACGCAAGAACGGTCTCGACGCTCGTTTTAATTTATACTCATCAACGTGCACGGGAAAAACTGTACTCTAAATACATTTTAATGAAATAGAGCGCTCGTTTTGGTCCGCGCGGCTCGACAATTTCCGCGCGAACGTTGCGCGTCGCAAAAAGCCGCGGGTTCGATCAACGAGGAGACATCGTGCACTATAATTTCGTGCTACTTGTGGGCGCCGCAGCTTGCAGACATAATTGATACCCTGATATCAGAGTGGTAATTCATAATAATCAGCTGAGAAATCGCCGAGCAGATGTCTGCCTTACGTGGCAACATACTACTTCGACTTGCGGTTCAATATAAAAGTCGGCACTACCGACCCGCGACGTGGCCATAGAATTTTTCTAATCATTCGGCGCTCGTGGAATGTATCGTAAACTTCTGTCTCGAAACGAGCGAAATATCGCGGGCGGCGACATCGACGAAACGCGCCGCAATTCCTCGAACACTGTTATTAGTACGTCTCGCGTGAGCATGCTGCATGAAATTTAATAATAAAATAATTCTAGAGTGCGTCCAATGCGAATCGCACTAGCTAATGTTAAGTGCAGGTTTCAGTTCAGTTCCATCGAATTGTCTTTACAAAATCGATGACAGGTGGCGATACGAATTCTCCCCAGAAAAGTTCCTCGCAGCTTTCAACTTAAATCACTTAACGTAAAATCATCGAAATCGCCTTACATTTGAAGACCTCAGGAAAACTTTTCGCTTCGTTAAACAACGACAAATGAAGACAAACTGTCTCTCATAAAAAATGCCACCACGAGAATACCACTATCGGTTGACAGAAAAAGTAACTCAAGGAAACGAATATCTGCGGCGACTTCGAAAGGCCAAGCGGACGTTTCGCATTCATCTGCGTGAATAATTGTAATTGGCAGCGTTCGCGAAACTATTTTAGGCCAGTCGTATTTCGGCGCGATCCAGTGCACGAAACCACTGTGCGCCGGCCAATTGCGCGTAACGCCGCATGGTACTTGTTCCCAATAACGGTCCTCTGGCCCTGTTCTCCACGGGCCTGCGTCTCCCCCTCGGCTCCTAACGAGTCGGTTAATTAACGTTTATGAGAGGAAACGAGACGCGGGGCGAGCTTCCATTCTTACGCTCGCGCACGCCTGCGTACCGTTAGCGTCGCTATCGGAAATTCGAAACAATGTCGGCCGTGTCTCGGCGTGATAGATGGCCGGTCTGTTCGTCGCGGCTGTTTCTGGCGCGGCCACGGTGTCAGCTGCAAGGGAGAAACGGGATAATTAGCTCTGCGAAGAGAAACGCGAGGTTCGCGCGAGTAAACGGCGTGTAAAGCGCGAACCGCGGCGCTGGATAATTTGTGCAGGCACGTTGATCCACTCCCTCTTGTCCTCCTCCGGTAATTAGCGTGCGTGCCGGACGAAGAGAAATAAGTTTTCTGCTTCCTGCCGGTTTCCTGAATCTCGCCGTGGAACTGTATTGGACGAGGCTTCGTTCATTCATTCCTGCCGGCTCGATTCTCGCGCGCGGATTCGAGATTCGAGGGGAGGATTCGAGGGGATGCTTCTCGAGCAGCTTCGTCTGCTTCTCGTTGGACCGTCCGGTGTATTGTTATTAGTGCAATTAGTAGATTCGGATGGGAATAAGTGTTGAGTAAGGAATTGGAAAAGAGTAAAATGCCTTGTTCGTTATCTTCGTTATTTCAAATCGTGCTGTAACACCGAGTCGCTTGATTTTCGCACAATTCGATCACGATCGTTTCCATCTTAACGGGATCTGATTAAAATTGATAGGGACGGACAAGTTCGGTTCGGTTCTATAAAAATGAAAAATGAAAGAGTCCCCGTGAAAAGAATTCTCGACAAGAAACGTATTCGACAAACACCAAACTTCACCCCGTGCGAGAACCAACAATTACAGTTTCGCTTCTAAGAATTACGAGACACCTGGAGCTCGACCTCGATTCATACCGATCTCGATCTTCGGCCCTGTTCACGGAACGCGCAAAGACCAGGATGAAGACCGGTCTGCAGTTTGCGTGCGGCGGTCGCGTTAGAACGCTGAATATTTCATTCATAAGCGAGCGATCAGCGTACAATTCCGTGCGCGCTCGCGCGCTCCAGCGATCGCGGCGCGGTGTGAGTGACCGAGAAGCGTGCAACGCGGCGAGGGTAAATCGCGCCGGTTGCAGTCGCAATTACGATCGTGGCCACCGTGAATGAAATCTTCGTCCTTTTTTCTCCTGCTTTTTTTCCCCCTCCTCTTTCCTCTTCTTCTTCCGCCTCCCTCCTCCTGCTTCCGCCGCCGCCGCCGCCGCCGCCGCCGCCCCCCCTTTCGTCCCTTTTCCCGTTCGCCCTGGCTCGCGATTCTATCCGTAGCGGGCAGGTCGACTTGCTTTTTGCGGAACGGAGGTTTAATGAGCGAGCGCCGCGGCGTTCCGTGCCGTTGAGGACGCGGCTTGTTGCGCTCGACGAGATTCCACGAGAATGACCGACCTTCGAGTGCGGTTCACGGGGTCGAGGGTCGTGGATGTCATGAACACGCGTGGGCTGGTGATTCAGAGACGGAGCGCAAGCGTGGGTGTCATTGTTCGTGAACGTTGAATGAGGACCGGAGTGGGGTGCACGCGGGTTTAATTGATGAATCGGAGGTTGGTTGGGCGATTTTTTTGGGGGGGTGGGAGGGCGAGGTTTTGTATGGTTTTGGAAAGAGGCAAAGGGGGGAATGATTCACTTGTTTATTCGTAAATTGAGATTTTGGGCTTGGGTGGAAAATATTGAAGTGTGAATTGTATATTACCCGATGGGGATTTCAGAGTTCTAGGCAAAGGGTAGATATTTTCGTGAGCAGAATTTCGAGCACGTACCGTAGTTGTAATTAGATGCAGACATTGTCAGGTACGATTATAATAATTGATTTAATAATCGAATGGCAAATACAGTGCCGGGATTTTCATTATCGAGGATACTCCGAGGCGACGAAATAATTATACATTGTTCTATGAACAATTATACATCGAACTACGCCTCGCGTGAATAATCGCCGCATTGCAATGAATCGTATCGTTCTGTTATTAATCTTTGCGTCACGCGTCGGTCGCTGCATGCTCGTCGCAACGCAGGAACGAGAACGCAACGACGTGTCAATTTCTTCCGAGCTGTCGACAAAACCAGACATATCTCCCTGCAATCCAAACCCGTCTCCCCTCTGAAAACCTGTTCGAGTCGCAAAATAACACGACAATTTCCTTGTTTGTGTTTCAGAATTTCCGCGAGCACCGTATCGATGGAGCAGCGTTGCCCCTCCTCTCGGAGGACCACCTAACAGGCCCCATGGGAATGAAATTGGGCCCGGCATTGAAACTCCGCGCTCTACTCGCGCGGAAGCTCGGCGCCTGTACAGTATGTTTGCACTGTGCGCACTGCCATCAGACACCTTTGCCAGCGTTGAACGCGGCCGCGGCGGCGGCAGCAGCGTCCCAACAGCAACACCAGCAACAAAGCCAGCAGCAACAGTTGCCTGGCAGACGGCCAAGCAGTACAGGGAACTGACAAACAATGGCGGAGACTCCTACGGGCCCGGAGGGTACTCTGACACCCTCCGCGGATCCGAACAGGGCCCTCAGGATAGAACGGCGCGTACCACGTCCCGTACGAAAGCCGGATGTGGTCTTCAAGAAGCCCATTAAACAGTGACGCGCACCATGCGACGGCATCGCTGCGCGTAAACGCGACGCTGTTGGAGTTCTGGAGGCTCCGCCTGTTGTTCATAGTGTTCGTTCAGTAGACGTTCGAGAAACGAGACAGAGTTTGATATAATATATCGAGTACCTGGAGGAAAACGGAGGAAATGGAAAAGTGCCCCATCGGAAGCGTCTATTGACCCGCGGGCGAAAATTTTCATTACGCAGCGTTGTACTTACTACGTGTTAGATGCACACTTGGGTGCAGGGGGTTGGGGGTGTGGCTGATTCATATGGGGCGAGTATCGGGGGAAGCTGTTGGGCACCCAGGCAAGATTGTTTTTTGTTTTAGAACGAATAGAAATTTCAGCTGCGGACAGGAAGCTTGTGAACGATTACGAAATGTCGTCGTTCTGTATGTTTTGCAACTGAATCTGATTAAATTTTCTCTTGCATGCGCGATGGCGTGCGATGCTTGTTGGGAGAATTGGTACGAAGAATCGATTAACCGATATATTTGCGCGATATCACTGCAGTTCCCCCTGCCCTTCAAACTGCCGACAGAGTATGAAGGGGAGTTCACAAAAAGAAACAAATATTAAGCGATATCGTTCTCGTTGACACGCTTCTTGTCCCTATCGCAGCGAGATCGAAGTATCGTAAGTATCGTAAGTCAATATTCAAGCACGATCCGTCGCCACCGTTTCGATGGACGATTTTACCAGAGAACTACATGATGATACTCAGTGCCTGATACGAGAGTACTAGCCCAGGTGTTACGGGCAAACCCCTTGTACACATTTTATTTAAAAAAAAATCACTACTGTCACAAGTCTGCCATCGGTGGGCTATCCTTAGATCGTAATTCTTCGACGTTTCAAACGACCTGTGCTGCCGAGGTGAAGTTTCGTAGGTTCTATTCACTGTGCAGGAAGTAGAGGGTGACTAACAAGTGTTAAGGTATTCGCGTTCTGCCGTGCATAAATTGGGCGTGAACACGCGATCCGCAGAAAAAGAAGCTGACGCTGCGCGATAATCAAATTAATTGGAATAGAAATTAGCGATTAGAGCGCCTCGTTTCCGTGCTTGTTCGGGATTACATCCATCGGTTGAAAGATCGCCGACCGGATGCCAAGCGTTCGATACCTCGCGAGGAATCGGCTCGTTAGGGAGCGGGGTCGATTTCGTGCGAAAATAGTAATAGCCTTCGGTGGCGCGAGGCGATCGCCCCGACGAGAACGATTTCTAAGTTCGCGCGTTAGAATAACTGTTACGAAATTCATGATCAACGAAACGAGTGCCTATTGTCGAAGTGTCTTCCAAATGGCTGGCCTTTCCTGTACGGATTGCAGAGTTCAGATCAGAGTTCAAGGGACGCGGTGAAAATCGATGCCGTTCACGCGTTCGTCGCTCGTTGTTACCTGAAATCGCAACGTTCCATCGAGGAGCGTTCGTTGCTGTAGCAGAGATCGCAGAAATTATTCGAAGTCCGTTTGGTGAAAAGTTTGAGATGCAATTGGGACGATCGAACGAATCGGTCCTTCCCAAAACAAAAATCAATATAATTCTGCTGCTTCCTTTTTACCATAGTTTTTCAACATATCCGATACCGCGGTATTTTCTTTTTTTAAATTTTTTTAATCTCAATTCTAATATGTCAAGGGGTGCCAGGGAAATATATTCTCCTCGAGGGGCGAAATATCGACCGTACGCAAATTAATCAGTATAAACCATGCTCGTAGATATTTTTCTAACTTGTCGAATAGATTAAATGGATCGAGATTAACGATTTCGAATAATTTCCCGAGGCCTAATAACGATCGGGACGCACTGGTAAAAACTAAACGAGCCACGATCACGTTCTTCGTTCTCCAATAAAGAAGGGAAATTGATCAACCGTGAAAACTAAGAACGGGGGGAAACAAATTATAAATATATATGTACTGTTGAATGCGTATAACTATACCGTGACGAATTGTTGTTAAGCGAGAGTGCGTGAAAGACGAGTGAACGAACGAGATTGCGTGCGAGCGTGCGAAGGAGGGGCGAGTAAAAAGTAGGAAACATTTTATTAGCGAGAAATTATATGTGCAATAACGACGAGAGAACGTTCTTTTCGACGCGGTACTTTTAACTCTACGATAGGATGATACGTATTTGCTCAAATCGTTGTTTCGTTTATATATTTTAACGAAGTTTTTATATGAATGAATTATAATACGATAAAATATACTAAATTATATTTTTGCTAACGTGCTACGTGTATACATACACACGAGGAGGATACACGCGTGGACACATTCGTGCGCTACACGCGCGTGCGATGGTGCACTTTGGGTACTCGCAGTACTCGAGTACACGCATATACACACATTACATAAAAAGGAAAATGAAAAAAAACAACAGAAATTAGGTGACGATACGTAAGGAACGATTATACATAGATTAACCAGCTGCGACGGACCCGTAATTATAGTTTAGAAGAACTGTAAATTAATATTCTTCTCCTATTATTTACAACGTTTAACGTGTATTTATTTAAGACTAAAAACCCGTTGCCTTATTCTATTCGTGTAATAACAATTATTTAGTCGTAATGAGAAACTGAGGTTGTTAGAACGAGAAGTTGATAAGTTCGTAAGACGAGCAGTATTTTTAGATTTACATTAGCCTGAAATTACTGCAGACTATTATATACCGTTTATAAATATTACGTATACATTATACTTGAACGCGCGTTCTCGGGCGCGGATCATCTGCTCGTGCTTCCAGTTTCGTGCGCACCCCGGGTGCGATTAATAGTCCATTCGTTTTCAATTCGATCGAAAACTTTCTCCTCGCGAATCTGTCCGGTATCGATTCCGTCACTTCTATCGTACTCGTAACACTTGCTAAATTAATTCCGGAATTTTCCTCGCGTCGCCGTTTCGCGACACCCCCGAAATTAATATCTCGCCGCGGCGGTGCATACGCGATGCGCACTGCACTATTGATAGAAAACATCCGTTCTTTCTTCTTCTTGAAATTAACGACGAAACTTGGAGAATTATAAGCGAACATTAACCGAGCTAGCGGCTTTTACTTAAACCGAAAACACTGTACATAATGCTTAAGCATTTATTTATATTGTGCTTTTACAAGAGGACCGTAGTATTTTATTTAGTTTCGTAGCCGAGGTTCACGCACATAATTACCGCATACCACGAGATCGTTAAATTGTCAGGCAGTGGGATCGTTCGAACGTGAACGTAGAGCGACGCAGCAAGAGCTACCGTCTCGAACGCGATGCGCCCGTGCGAAGGGGGGCGAGGATGCAAAGTGTGCGGCAGGGTAGAGAAACGAAAAGGGAGAAATTAAAAACTCGTGTGTGCGTTCATTTGAGAGAAAATAGAGAATATTGTATAGAGAAGGAGGAACGTGCCGGGGTAAGAAAGGGTGAAATAAGCGGGCGATAAGGCAATCTTGTGATACTTCGATGATTTTTTTTTCTCCACCCCTCATTTCCGTGTTCCCCGAAAAACCCTTCATCCATTCCTAGGTAAATTCCCCCCTCCCCCCTGATGTCCACTTCGTTTTATAATTTCTTCGCCGCGAGTCTGTCGTGTATTATTCTACTGATTAACTGTCATATTATGTATAGTAGAACTTAATGGTGAAAAGAGAACAAGAACAGTACATTGTTTCTGTTAAAATAAACCTTGTTGAAAAATACGCATTGATGATGTTACTTACTCTTCTGTCTTAATTCGGGGATAGAACAATTACGCAGTCGTTTATAATTTATACAAATGGTTTTATTACTATAAATTGCATACAACCATCTTCCAAACGCAATACGAACGCGTGTATACGGCCACGTTCATTAGCAGACTTCTTATTTTTCTTCACAAGTTCCATACTGTATGTGTAAATAAAATTTAAGATCTGACAATTAAAGCTTGATGTCCCCGTCGTTATCTCCCTCTTTCTTGATATTCCATGGTGGCCCGTTTAATTCAGTTTCGCCTGAAAGCGGAAAGTTTGCACTCGCATAAAACGGCGAAACATTTACAAGCGAAGATACGTCAATCGCGATTACGAAAATTCAAATCAAACTCGACAAAATTCCGTGCAAAATTTCGAAGTAGAGCTTCAGTCTAATAAAAGGGGACTCACCCAAATATGAATGGCAAGAACTCCGTCGTCTTCTCCCTTCCGTATCTCGATGTCAGCTTTGCTATTCTGTTGCACGTTGACGATCTTTCCTGTGCACTTTCCGTTTTCCAAATTGCCGGAAATTACGTCGCAATATTTGCCAGCCGGCAGGCATGTATTAAGGTTCGCTCTCAGATCCGTTCGATCGCCATTGAAGGCCACAAATCCAGACGTTCCGCGACAGAATGCGATCTGATTGCTTCCATTGTCCCACCAGTTGCGGATAGCCGTTCCGTTAACTGCGTTGCGGAAACGCGCCATGTTGTAGATTTGCCTCCAACGGTGTTCGCAAATGAAGCCATTGCCGCAAGTGTTGTCCGGACGAATCGCAGGTGATAACAGGTTGCCGTGAGCGTCCTGCGGAGGGCCTTGATCCTTGGATTTGAAGTCGAACGAGCTCATTACTCGCGGAGTACCGAATGGATGGGCCAACATAAAGGCGACGGCCATCTGCAAGGTATTCGTGTTACAATTCGTGCGGTGAAATGTGAGTTATCGAAGGTAGCGACGTGATAGATGCATCTAGGAAAAATTTGGATTATTTGTTTCTGTCTTTTCGTCGAAATGGAATTTAGCATTATAGAATTTGAAGAATACGTCAATGGTTCGAGATATCGTAAATATATAAAATCATGCGATTCTTCGATGAATGAATATTTGACGAATTAGTAATGTATTGCTTAATATTTTGTAAAATATGTATGGAATAACTGAAAAGCAATGCGATCACGTAAATACTTTAATTAGTGAACATTCCTCGGAGTAAAATATTATAGGAAGATCTTCAATGTTTGCGTATGCTAATTTCTGATCATCTATTGACTCGTACTACTTGCTGGCGTTTAAAAAGTCCGAAAATCGCCGTATATTACGAACTGTTTACTTGTGGCACACGTTATTCCCAGAATGATCAAGATCAATGATCAAGATAAGTTTGATTACGGTACCTTGTATATCTTCGGTAGTTTGTACGTGAGTATCGCAGCGTTATCACGTTGTGTATCATGATTATCGACGAACACCAGAGCATCCTTCGTGGGCAGAAGGCCCCACGGTTCACCGAAATTGACGAGCCATTTCAAAAGATTGTTGCCTCGGAACGCGTTGCTGATTTCAGAGGCGTATTTAAATTCTATCACCGCGGCGAATTCATTGTACTCGTTTTTCGAGATACTCTCGTGGCCATAATCGATCACTTCTTGGAATATGTACGGTTTCGCATTTGCAGGGAAACCCTGTTGCATATTTAGGTTCTTCAGTCGTGAGTAAATGATCTTTAAATCATTTGGCCACATGTGTTTGGCTGCGTCAATACTGCACAATGAAACACAGAATATTAATAAATTTTCTATTTTTATACTTCACTTCAACCCTCTCAAACGCATCAACATTTATAAATTTTCGGTGTAAGAAATAAATGAATAGATTCATTGATTTAATTGAAAATTAAATGTACAATACTAAGTACACAGCACTTGTAAAAATAAATATATGGATGTATCTGGTCTAGAATACATATGTATATCAATATTGTTAGAAAAATTATACAAACCGGAAACCAGCTACACCAGCGTCGATGGCGCTGTTCATAAAATTCACGATTTCAGTTCTGACGTGTTCGTGGCTCTGATCCAAATCGTGGAGACCAACCAGCTCACAGTTTCGTACGTTCGCGGGGTCATTGTAATTGTTAACAGCGCATGGGCTGTGGAAACTGTCCCTCATGTATGGCACAGCAAAGTATTGGAAGTTGAACGTGTTTGCTGTGGCACCCCCAGTACCCACAGCGTTTTGCCAATTGCCAGTCATGTGATTGACAACAGCATCAACGTAGATTCGAACGCCAGCTCTGTTACATCTTGTCACCATGTCCATAAACTGTTCTCGGTTGCCAGATCGCGTAGTCCACGCGTATGAAATTGGTTGATAACGTTCCCACCAAGGTCTATTAGTGATTACCACATTCTCTTGAATAGGAGACACCTGTACAAGTATATGGTAACGTTTAAACACTATGACAATTAATTGATACTCTGTGTTTTCGTTGCTTTTCTTTTGCATCAGAGAAATATTAAACAATCAAAATCACAGAAATATGATTGCCCATGAAATTAGCCATTGGATTTATGATATACGATATCGTGAAAATATTTCATTCGCACAGATATTCATTTCACCTGCGATTAGATGTGTCGATAATCAATTTTCTGTATTATGAAACGATCAATTGGATTTGTATAATTGTTCTTATCATGGTACTTCTGTGTTCATCACTTTCAAATGCCGGGGGCTTAAAATTTCGAAGGTGATATGTATATCAGAAATGATTCAAACATCGAACGAGAAGGTGGTCGGACTTTTCTTGACAATTTAGGAAACGATGTTGTTCTACGAAATTTTTCACTGCAATTAGTATTATTCGATTCAATTCTGCGAAAGTAAAAAGGGGAATCGAATGTTGATAAGAATTGTTTTGTAAGATCAATTGAATCTCAGCGATAAGATTCGTCGATAGGTATCGAGTATCGCGCAATCATTATGAAATTATTAAGTGACTGCAGGTAATTTCGAATATAACCAATGATATCAAGCTTTGATCTTAATTGGTGCCTCGCGCCGGTGCACTGAACGCACGCGTTTATCTGCGAGACGACTGTGTTGCTTCTGTCTTAAAGATTGACAAATATGTAAATAGAAAATAAATCAATGGTAATTTAGAGACTTCGGTTATATAATCATACATTTCAGAACTCTGTTTATCCTTTCGAATCACTCATTTTAATTCAGCTCACCAAATTTCACTAACCACACATATAGCACAATTATATCAAATGAAAGAAGAATATCTGCATTGAAAATAATTCGTTCTTTCCGCGTCACATTATTTAACCTAAACTTCTAACACTTCTAACGCATTCGTTAGGAATCTTATTTTACGAAATAAAATTTCCTATAATCCTATAAATATAATTCACTTTGACACGCCTGAGTTCCAAATAGCACCAGTATAATTTAAATGCAAAACTTATATCATTTCATACCTGAACCCCACCGTATCCCATCGGTCCAAGGAACTGTTCGCACTCTTTCGCGATGTCGTTCCATTTCCATTCGAATAAATGCACAATTGTACTGTGGCCCGGCACAAAGTGTGGATCCTTGTGGGCTGCTGCCAGCGAGAGCACAGCTAACAATGTAGTGATCGCCAACATCGTGATTCGTTTGCCTGGCAAATTGATAGGAACTCACAATATATAAACGCTCCTCACTTACATAATCCCTTTCTACTATATCCAAAGATCAATACTCCCCTGCCGCCAATTGTGTTTTATCAATTTGTTGACGCACAATCGTTGTGTATTGGATGAAATCACACGTATGTACGTTTATTCTTCAAGTTCATCTTTGTCAAATTATCATTCCAGATTGAATGCAGAGTGAACGATGAATAAACGTTTCCATTATCGTATATCGGGATCGTCAGGTTTGCGATTCGATCGGGATTAGATTAACAATTGGGGCACTTTTGATTGATATATTTGATCAATTGTTCGCTACCTTTATTCAAATAATTTACGTCAATAAGATGTTCCCGTGTTCAAAGGATTTCGCAAGAGCCATTGTATTCTCCCTATTGTATTTAGTTGTGCAATCGATTCGAATTTTAATTATCACAACAGGCACATATTATTTGTCACTTAAAGATACGTGTAATGTTAATAACTAATAGCTGACAAGAATTAACGTGAAGCTGTCTCCAATCAAATTAGACGATCAAATTTATAAACGCTTCTACTTCGTAAACGACGAGGTGAAAATAAAATCGCGTTAACAATCGAAGTATGCTTATAATGGAATCAATCGTTAATTTGCAAAACACGAGCGTGTTTTCCACGTCTTGTATCGATGTAAAAAGAAATCAAATCTGTTATTGACATGTACATGTAACGTTACTTCTCGCAGATAACCACTTTTCCAAGCGAGATAATGCAACAGTGTTTGCCTTCCTCTCGATGTTTCGTTCTTTCCAATGAAGCGATAATTCGATTCCCTGTACCATCAATCACGCTCCTTACGAAGGGGTGTTGCATTGAGTGTAATAATAATTACAGCCACATAATAATGGTCGACTTGTTTCAGTACAAAACGAAACGGCTTCGCTTATTAATCTTCGACATATTTATAAAAACCATGTCTTCGTGACGCACATCAGACGTATATGGAATAAATAACAAAGGAACAATAATTCATACGAACACGTGACTTACGCGTATCGTGGAATAATTGTACGCGAGTACAAAGGCTGTTGTGAATACGTGTGTATTAAACGCGAAAACTTAGCTGTTACTGTATGTTCAGAAAACGTTCTACGTAAGTCTTCCTTGATTGCCATTGCCGTGTCATTAATCGCTGCTTACCTGTTACAGGCGTCACCTGCTAGATTTCATTATCCCTGTTGGACCAGTGGTAAATCATCTAGATCAGAGCAGGTTCAAGTGTCACTGAACCGTACTACTTAAAAGGGTATAGCTTGCTACACGGTTGACCTATACTACTTAAATTATTTCTTAACGCACCATTGACACTCGACACTTCTTGCAGCACCGCAAAGAGTTTGGAAAGCTTAATCGAAACCTTAAGAATCGAGGACGAAATAGTTTGAATGGATATTCGATAATGAATTGAACTGTTCTTTTCGTTATGAACAGTTCGCGTCAAGGATGTTCAAATCAAGCGGTTACGAATGATCGTCAATTGAACCGTTCAAGGAGGATCGTCACGAAATGGCAAATAACATTCTTGCCTTAACCGGAAATAAGCATTCAATTAATTAATATACATTCAGCGACATTACTGCGTCGTATTACACGTTATTTCGCTGGGAGCAAGTATATCGGCCACTGATTTGTGAGCGTAATAATCCTTACATCTTCCATCGCGCTTACTGTTATATTACAACGATGAATATCCGTGATTACGCAATTTACATTTGTAAGAACATTCATATAGTCTCGTGCAGCGGATCGTTTCATCTGTATTCCATCGCGTGGAACATCGACAGCCATAAGCACATCGGATTACTTATTACGGAATTGCACGAAGCTTCGTTTATTACTCCATGGCGTTTCATTCGAACGAGAGGCAGTAAGATTTCTTATTGAACGGCGGCGTTTTTGCACGACGTAATAGTTCTAGTAATTCTTGTGCGACAGGAAATGGAGCGGTCATTTGAAATTTGTTGCAACCCATTTTCTCCAAGGTATGATACCGTTTATTTAACAATAGGTTACATTCTTCAGAAGTCGTTATCAAATATATATTATAAAAATGAAACAGCGAGCTTCCACAAATTTTCTACAATCGAAATTCATAATTAAACCAAAAAATATATACGTTACTGTCTTCGAGTCTTCTCCGGGTAATAATAAACTGTCGACGCACCACCATAAGTTTCGTTCAACCCGTCCATATGAAAATACCCCCCGAACAAATAAATGCATCGCACTTCAACTCTTGCAAATGCAATATTTTGCCATCGTGCCGCTCCATATTGATTACTTTATCTCAATATAACTCGATTATTGAGTAAATGCTGCATTAGCAGGTTCTTCGTCGAGGCCCTCGAGGTAGGCGTTCTTAACACGAACGAAAAATCAATCAAAACCAAACTGCCTCCTCCACCCCCCTCCCCGGCCACATATTATCGCGAAACAACCACGGTCGGGCGCGTTGGGCATAATTACGAACGATCGTAAAACCGTGCCTCGAAAGATCGGGCGGCAGCCGTGCAGCAACGAGGCAGCAACAGGCAACGGCAATGGCTGTTATCAATGGTAGGATGTGTATATCGTCGTGGCGCTTGTAAAGTAGCCGGCCCCGAGTGTACGATTTCGCTGCGGGTTACAATTACGAGCCAGGCGCGTAATTAAAAGCTGATGTCCCCCATTTATTAATGCTACCAGACGAGTCCGGCCTCGCTGTCGATGGCACGGCCGTGCAGCTCGCTCGTTTTAATGCCAAACGTCATCAGTCTTCGACTATCGGCCTTCGTTCACCTCGCCTCTGTCCTCCTCCGTCTCTTCGCTTCACCGCCGACTGCCGGTCCGCGTGCTTTTCTCCGACTTTCATATCTCATTTGCATATTTCCGCGTCGGTATGCACGCGGCCGTCGCGGTTAACGATAAACTTGGTAATCGTTGCACGCTCCGATGACTCAATCAATTTTGTAGCCCGGTCAGGTAATTAAAGCGCGACGGTCGGACATTTGCACCGAATCCTGGACAACGAGTTGGGTGGGTGGGTTTGTTGCTGTTAAATAATTGGAGGTCGTGGGCACGGATGCACGTGGTAGAATGTTCTTCGGTCGTTGGGGACCCTTTCGTCGTGGCGCGAGGAAGATCGGAGACGTTAGTGGGAAAATCATTGGACGAGTGCTCCTGTACTCGACGTTTCATCGAATTGAATTAATTAGAATTCACTTTGGGAGATTTATTTGATTGAATTGTACAGAATTAATGTGGTTTGTATTGCATTATTATATAGATAGCTTGTTACGGGTTCTGATTATTGGCACGAGCATCGATGTGTTTTAAACAGTAATCGAGATTACGAAGTATTTAATGTGCAACAGAAAAGTCACGCTGCGAAACATTGTAATTGTAATCGTGCTGTTCGTATGTTGGTGCAATGAAGTTTTGCGATAGTATAGGTAATACGTACTTTAGTTTAATTAGGAGGTGTTGCATACAGAAACTAATATTAAACGTGTTTCGATTATCGAGTTCAGAAATAGTAGCAAAATGATTACTATCGATGCGATTAGAGAGTTCCCAAAAAAATGTTACACGGTGTTGCTGGTAAAATAACAAACTTTTATCTATTACGACTTTGTTGTTTTCGACATGCATATCAGATTCGAGTACGAAAAAATCGACACCTCCGTGTTCATCTAAACAAGATCAAAGTCCAGTTAAAGATATGGCAGGAATTGAAGTATATAAATACCTGTATCATCCACGCCCGCTGTATCGATTGGTATAGAATTAAGGAGGGGCTCACCGAGTGACCATATTTAGAAATGGTACTCTTAAAAATCAAATGAAAATAAATACGTATTTTACGTAATACATGCGGTTATCTTTTCAGATCATTGAATTGAAATTATTGTACGAGCATAACTTTTTTGAGGATGTTACTTTGTTCGATAATACGTACGGGAAAGTGACAGAGGGAAATGGAATATGTGATTTACGGGTAGGTAGATAAATAAATCTTTAAGGAGGTCTTAAAATAGATACTAACTTTCGTGGCTCCTTGACATCACGGATTTGCCCCTTTATTTGAGAACCCATTTGGTTACAGTATATCACAACATGATAGAAATCGAACTTTAGATAGAATTGTATCATTCATTGATAATCTGGATCGATCGCATCGAGATACGAAGTGCTCGATTATTTTTAAAATCTTTTCTCAAGTACTATGCAGCGAACGTATCGAAACCGTAGAACAGGTTTGATATTCTTCAAATTCAGTACTCTCATAAATCATTAATCAATTTATCCGAGTCATTTCTTTCCAGAATTGAAATCAAAGTGGGCGTAGAAAATAAATCAAAGTTAACGTGCAATTATGACAGCAACTGAGCCTATAACTCAATTCAATCGATCCTGGCCTTTCAATATAACCGATGTTAATAACATCGTAACGAGTATGTTGCGCCATTAGGCTGGTCAACGACATAATATCACTGTTTGTTAAATTTTTCCTTCCTTCCCTTACACACACCTTACGTACAAAACAGCATAAGTAACGATGCGCACGGACAGACAACGATACACAGATTAAGTGGTATAACACCACATTCATAAACATACTCTTGGCATTTATGCAGCTGAACTTCGCACAACTTGACGATAATAATAAAATACAATTCTCCGATAGTGACGACTGCGATTGAAACTGTACGGTTTGATGTTCGATCCCGTTGTTCTCCTTCCCGTGCATCGTCATCAATAACGCGTCATTATTATTGCACTTGCTCGTGATCCGAATGATTCTGAGAAAAATATTAATCTCATACTTCGTAACAGGGAAATAGTATCTGCAATATAGTTTCCTCTTAACACAATCTTCGTCTTATTTACTCGGACAGTTTTTCCTTTAGTTTCTCTTTGCAACAGATATTGTGCAGGTTCACTGATTACTTTAATACATCTTCGTAGGAGATTAATTAACGATTCATGGATAATTAATTTCTACAGTCGGGAAACGTGTGACGCCACTTGTACTATCGAAAGAGATGTTCCGTAATACGAAAACTAAATAAATTATGTAATTTGAAATGATTAATGATAAAGAAACATTTTATACTTTGTTCAATTTGTTTAAGGAAATCGCCATAACATTTGCACAACGATCAAAGGCTGCATCGTCTATTGTTGTTGATGCAACGTTTCGCTCCCTTTCATTTAATTTCCGTTGAATTGACTTTGTACCAATGCTGAGTACCACATCGATCAACAACGTTTAGTACATATATCGCTTCATTTGTGTCTTTTAAACGATTAGTTGGAGAAATGCTAGCAACGCGAAATCGAAGAATGTTCTTTTTCATAAAAAACGGGGGTGGTATTCATAAATTGTATTAGGATCGAATCAAATTTGGCACAGAAATTATTCGAAACCATCGTTGAGAGCATTTTTCCTCTTATTACACGTTAAACATTGCTTACTATTAATTTATATATTCACAGTTTCTTAAACACTCTCCCGTTGCGAGAGCGCAAGCGTTGCTAACACGATTGTAGAGTTTCACGCCATTGTAACATTTTTAACACATCATTCATAGCGAACTTATCATTGTTAATCGTGTTCGCGATAACGAGCGGTTCGAATCGCGCGTTAGAACAATTTTTTCGCCACCACCCTAAGTGTAACTCACACACTCTTGCTTCAGTCGGTTCGAAGCTGATATCATGAATAACATGACTTCAAAGAGGACCGTACAAGAACCGAAGCAAAAAGTTTAACAAATTTAATGATTACTTTATTTAATCAGAATATATTTCCGTAAATCAACATATGTTATCTCGAAGAATTATTTGTTTCAATGAAATAATAAACCACTCTCGGGCATCTAGCTCGGAAGCAAATATATTTTTATTAATAGAGTGTCGAATATAGACATATCACATATATATATATTATTATATATTTCTGCTCGTATATGTATATGTTTATAGTTGAAGTCTTTTGCAGCTTCCTTCGACATATCATGATTCAACTAATCGATGGATATGTCGCAGTACGTGTAACAAAATGATTACCCCATTACATCCACAAGATTCTATCTTGATTTCATATTTTCTTTTTCTTTCCCCTCACTTTTTTCTACGTATGTAATCAAACTTCTCCGAATAAATGATACAGACTTTTGGATGTTCGGAATTACCGGTAAATAATAAATTACGTAATATGGCCATAGAGAAACAGGGACTTCCGTCGCGTCGTTACGTGACATCGCGCAATTGATGATGATTAAGAGGGAAAAATGACCGCAAAATTCAGAGACAGGCAGCGCGTGTAAATTATTGTACAACTAGTCGTTAAATTGTCACTTGTAATATAATATCATATGTTATACACCGTCAACGAACAATCACAAAGCAAACGGAATTATTTCAACTTCAACAGCATCTGGAACAACTTCATCTTGCACTTAACTAACAATGCAACATCTCCACTGGCGAATACAATTACAATAACTCCCCAGTCATCTTCAGCAGTGTCAAACACGAAACAATAATCACCCCCCCTTGAACTTCTTCAAGATCTCCCATATAAATCGTACACCGTGCAACAATTTGTCTCGACAGACGCACCCCCAATCAAATCAAAGGTACATCACAGCAACGGTTAATGCAACCATATTGAATCGCTTCGGAAATCATCGCGTAACCCATATACGCGCATGCACTCATTCTTATTAACGACCACGCGTTCTCCACGTCTCACATTAGCAATAGATACCTGTACACGATATCGGCTAATCGTCCACTGGAACAGCGGTTCTGGATATACCGAAACCCCCGTCCGCAGACACAACGATTAATTCATATTTATATAGAAGTCTCGCAGGTGAACATAAACGACAGGAATATCATCCCGAGCCATGGAGCTGAATTAATAGCGAACCGCAACAGTGGCAAACCAGAGTGATAAGATGGCGAAACGAATCATTCAGAATCTGTGCGTCTTGAACAGCCAAACCAAGTTCGCCCGACCCTCTCGTTTCACCACGAATTTTATGTAGAGGCCGGCGACACCCTCTGCGGGGGCCGCTTGCTGTTCCTGCCTCTGCGATTCCCTTTCGCGCACCTCGATCTCAACTTTGTCGTGTTTCCTCTTCTTCGATTTCCTTCGTGCCGCCGTCACCCGTTGCTCCGGCACCTTGTCCGGCTCAGGTTTGGAACCCTCGATCTGCAGTTGAAGTTGCTGGTATTGCCGGCACTCCGACTCCTCCTCGTATCTTCTTTCCTGTATGTCCCGTCGAAGGATGTCCTCCTGTTTCCGTAACATCATTTCCTGCTGCAGCGTCCATCGCGTCTCCAGCTCCTCCAACTGCAACTGCATCTTCCTCTCCTCGCGTATTCGACGCTGCTCCTCGCCCCTCTGTCGTTTCAACAATTCCTCTAATTCATGCAACTGTTCCTCCCTTTCTATTTCATCCACGGACCTCTCTGCCGATTTCGGGACGACGGATTCTCGGCACGGTTCTTCCGATAATTTTTCCCCGGACGGATCCAGTCCACGCTTTTCATTCTCGTCCGTCTGCTGTGCCTGCTCTTCGCGTTGCTTATTTATATCTTCTACCTGGCCTCGTTCCCATACTTCATTTTCTTGCTGCTCTCTTCGATTCTCTGCTCGCTGTTGTTCCTCTGTATTCCCCGCGTGTTTCTCCTCGTTCTGTGCTACCTCGTCCAGCCTCTGCCTCTTCAACTTCTCCTCCTCCCCGTTCGATTCATTCTCTTGCTGTCTCTTCTTCAATTCCTCTTGCTGCTTCCTCGTGTTCTCCTCTTCCTCCTGTTTCCTCGTATTCTCTTCTGCCCGATGTTCCCTCGTGTCCTCTTCTTCCTGACGCTTCCTCAATTCTTCCTCAAGTTCCATCTTCCTCGTCGCTTCCACCTCCTTCTTCTTCTTCTGCCTCTTATCGAACTCCTCCCGCATCTCCTGCTTCCTCAACTCCTCCTCCTGTCGTCTGACCTGCTCCTCCTCCTCCTGCCGTTGCGTTTCCTCTTCCTGTCGCATCTGCTGAAACTGACTCCTCTGTTCGATCAGCCGCTGCAGATCCTCCTCTTCGTCCCGTTGCTTCTGCTGCCACTGTTGCTCCTCCCTCGATTCCATCTCAGCTGTGCTGTATTTACCTTCAAGCGGGTGCGAGACCGCATCGTTAATAGGAATTTCCTCGCGTCGAGGCTCGCCCGATACGGCCGCGATCTGTGCGGCCGTGGCCGGAGGTTAGTTGCTACCTGAATGCTGTTTGTCGTCCGACCCCTCGTCCGACCCGGTCGAGCTCAGCGATGTGTTGCTGCCGCACGGGTCCTGCAGAGAGGACTGCACCGACAGACTACGGTCGTGGTGCTTCACTCTGTGGGGGGACAGTTTTCCGGGGTCGACACTGGTTGGGTCTGCCTGCAACAAACCCTCGGGTCAAGTGACTTCCATGACGAGCCGCGGAATAAAAACATTTACATATATGTGGTATAGAGAGGAGTTTGTTGCTACGTGATCAGAGATTTGTGGAGAGTTTTTATTAGAAATTTTGATAAGAGAGAAAGAGAGACAGAGATGGGATGGTTGTGAGTAATGGAGTTGATAAAGAGCTGCGATCTTCAACCTTTCTTTTGTGGTTAAAAATGTCTTTATTTAAATACAGTTTATTTTGCTCGTTATGTATACATTATGTTTTTGAAAAGTGCCAGACCTCTGACACCTGTGGCACGCATCGGTTGAAAATCGCTAGCATAGAGCGTTGGGTGAACTTTGTAAGTAAATAGTTGGTTAATGAAGAGTTTTCGCGTGGAGAATTATTGGAATTTATTTGGATTGGATTCCAGTCGATGAGTGTTCGTGAACAGAGCTGGATGATGCTTGTATCGATCTGAATCGATTATTTTAGTTTGTTTAACGCGGTTTTGAATTGAAGTAACAAAAATATTTATTAGCTGACGTGACGGTTGTCTTTTTCTTTAAATGTATGCTCGTTGTTTGGTCTGCTTGCTGGGAAGTGGTTAATTGTCCATGGTACTAAATAAATGGAGGTCTACTGTACACTACGCATTCACGTAATAATAGCAATTGGCTTGAACGTTGTATTAATTTTCAAAAATAGGTTTTCAGTGAAACAATTACTAGAGGGAAACGAGAATAGCCAGTGTGGTGAATACTACTGGTGCAATAACAGATAAATGTTGGGAAAATAGTTTGTCCTTACATGGGCGGAACATGAAATCGATATAAATAATTGGTAATTAAAACGTTCATTCTATGAAGACACATTATTATACACTTTCAAGTTACAATGCACAAAGTAATTAAGAAGCTTACGGAGCATTGGGGTATTATTAATTTATACAATTAATTATCCTAATTACTTCGAACAGCAGAGTGATAGACATTTTACCAGGGAAAGATATTAATCAAGTTCGCACATGATAATCCTAAAATATACAACTCGAATTTTCCACGGGCAAAACGGTTCATAAAATTACAAACACTATCTAAAATATCGCGATCGAATATTCTACGTTTTCTAGTGAAATAATTATTTATTCCTCATATTTCGCATGCTTCGATCATAAAACAGGAAACACAGCCAGGAATATATATATCAAAGGGGACATGAAATGAACCATAAACACATACTCATACTTATATCCTTCACGATTATAATTTTAATCGCTCTGAAGCGGGGCGACAATTCAGCAAGCTACTGTTACCTTTTCGGCGAACGTACAATATAATTCATTTCGCTAGAAATTCACAAACTACGATCCTTGAGCTACACTAAATGTGCTGCTTGTAACAGTGTAATCAAGCTGTTTCATAATGCATTAAGAGGAACGATTTGCCACGAGATAGTCGCAGCATCGCGTATTCCCAATCTATCTAACGAGCCGACTGAAATACGCGTATGCACGTATAACTCTCGTAAATAGAACTCTAATGATTTCAGATATCGTTCTGACATGAAACAAGGAGAAGAGAATGATAATCGGTCTTTTCTTTTTCTCGCCAAGATCGCGATAACGTGTACGTGTAGGTGGAAACGAAAGAAATGTTAGCGTTTGACATTTTCGTTGTCCAGGGAACAATACGCACCTGATAGGCCAACGCGGTCACTATCGTTCCCGATGGCACGAGGCCCAGGGGATGGACCTCCTTCATTAGCACGTTCGCCGGAATTTTGTGAAACTGTATGTACTCCAGAAAGTTGCCAATCACGTCCTTCAGACCTTGATTCTGATTGCTGTCGCAATACTTTTTGCTCCACATCAGGGCCGCCTGTAAGCAATAGAGAGATCGCCGGGCGAATGTTAATAAACGAAATACAATAATTAGGTAAGGAAGGGAAGATAGAAAGACTTTATTGAGAACAATTTAATGTATTCGATACATTTCGTTGGACCAATGACGATTAGGTTTGAAAAATGTTCAATGTTTACGTACTTGGAACTTGGTGAATTCATCGGCTCGTAATTCCTCCCTTGCCAGAATTAAACGGACCACATGCTGTGGTAGTAGGGTGAAGGATCCTAAGTTCAAGACCTCGTTGCCGTGTTCATCGACAAATTCCAGCACCTTTATGTAAGCATAGAATTTTCGGTACTTATTTGCAATTAAATATCATAGAAAAGAAGTAAATTGAGAAGGAAAATAATTTATTTCCCAAATTTCTTTAGCTTAAATGTGTACGAAGAATGTATAAATAAGAAATAGCTTATGAGTTTACGATTTATCAGCTCCGCCTCAAGTAATGTATTAATTATGAGTACCTCTAATAATAAAATAAATCAGAGTAATTGTTTAACGCGCTCCCCTTATCGATAAAATTAAACGAATTGAATAAGATATTTTCGCGCAGGTTTTTATCGACAATCGTACCAGTGAAGTACTTAATTGTCTCTGAAATCTGAAGATTCGATATCAGAGTAAGATTAGAAGATCCATTTGTATTGCGAAACGAATAATTCGAACGATAAATCTTTTTGGACGAATTTTTCTTTTTCATAGAGGTGTGCTATGAAGAACGTTAAGTCTAATATAAAATGCAACCTTACCTTTTGGACCAAAGACTTTGTGCATTTGTACTGAATGTATCGTTCAGCCGACGCCAATAAAGCGCACACCGTGTCCACTGTTATGCAGCATTGTATGAAACCAGTGCAAGCTTTTCTCAGCTGATCCAATCCGTAATAATCAGCAGCATTCATAAGACCTGTACGAACAATTATTAAATTATTAAACACAGGATATACAGTCTATTCGTACACATTACAATAATATAGATATTATTTGAATAGTACTTGCAGTATCATTTTAATGAAATACAGTAATTAATGAAAATGATCACTTATATAATAATTAATAAAAACGTTTACCCAGTAAAGTTCTAGGCTGCAGCGTTACACATCCGGTATGAATGTACTCGATCAGCTGACGAAACACATCCGGCTCGAACTCCTCGATTATTACAGTGTGATGCTGATTCGGCTATGATCGAATAAAAGATTAATACATTTATAACAATTAAATGCTCGGCGACAGTCCTCTCGACAGCTGTCTAAATTCGTAATGCATGCTAAGCGATTAGCCTGACGCATTTAGTGATGAATAAAATATATCTACATTTCATTAATCAATTTACGAATACAGTAGATTAATCAATTCTTTTTGTCGCGGTAAATTATTCACGGTTGCATCTCGTTCAAGCTCAAAACGTTATTCAAATATTCGTGAAAACGACTTGAATATGCTCCTTGAAAAATGACGGTTCTACTCGCCGTCATTCGAATATTAAATGTCCATCACTATTCGCTTAAAGCATTAATGAAAATTCCGGAAACATTGTCGCGTCGCGGAAATTTTGTCACAGGTGCAGATTTTCATGGCAAACTACTGTGCGTCAACCACACTATCGTCAGTCCCACGGCTACACGACGAATTGAGATACAGATTTACAGAAATAAACTGTGCCGTCTTCCAATAAAGACGATCAATAGTTGCTATCGTGCTAGTCTACATTTATTGCAAATTCGCCGATATAACACCGACGAGGATGTCTATGCTCAAGATTCTCTGGACCGTATAGTCAATTTAAAACTCGCATGCTTGCCGAAAGATATAGAGCGAAACAACGAGTGGTCTGTTTAAATTTTTAATGACACGCTACGCTGTACAAAATTCATCGCAATATCTGTTTAATTATTCTCATAATTTGAAATTGGGACAAATGTTTCCGAATCATTTAGACCTCTTCATTAACAATTTACATTTCTCTATCTACCAGTCAGAAAATCTATCGCATACCGCCAATATCATGAAAATGTATCGATTCGACGATTCTGTTAATCAAAACAATGAAACAGCAAGAAATTCCAGCCGAAACCAATTGTTAAGTAGTTAAGCGAAACAACAACTGTACCAATTTCACGATATCAGCGCGTGACTGTAACATGCAATTTTACAGAACCGTTTCATTATCACGAAGATCCATTTTACATACGTCTACCATACGAACCACACACGTATATAGTGAGAAAGATACAGGCCAAATCGATCTAATTCGAAAACTCTCATAAGGAGGAATGTTCATCGTGGAACTTTCGATGGATTTGCCCTAATCGCGAATTCAATAGCAGAGAAATGGAGAAGGAGGTCGTTCCACGAGTAAAAAGTGTGAGAAAAGGTTTGGGAAGGAAATCGACGGCCAAAGATATTTCGGATGCATAATCGTACAGGGAAGTGACGTTCATAATGCATATGTACCTCTTGTATTGGAGCCAACTGCTGCGCGAAGCCTGATCGCTACACGACACAGAATGAACGCATACTTACTATTTTATTTAACCACGGTGTTCGATGTTCAAAATGTATTCCGACTCAACGCGAAATTTTTTCTTCCGGCATGGCATTTTTATATTTTACAAAATCAATGCTTGCAAAGCACCGTTCTTATTAACACAAACACAGGAATATTAATTATATTGATTGATAGGAGTGTACGCTGATGTCCGATGATATAGTGTGAATGATACAATAATTGAATTAATTGATCGTTGATAAAACACTTGAATTAAAAGCAACCGAACAACGGTACGAATTGTAATAAACGTTCAACAGCTTTTGCCCTTTCGTTAATTGCTATGAGTTTTTACGCGAGTGCCTCGTGGGCAAAGTTGATTTAGCTCATCGAACAGCACTTTTGACATTTACAAAATTATGCGAAGAGAGATATTCGATTGATCGTTCTTCGGTGCTCGTATTCGACCTTTATGAATGATTATATTACACGGATATAGAAATATGGAACAGCATATTGGAAAATATTTCAAAGGTCACCGCCCACGTTTAATCGATTCGATTATAAATTTATAATTTCATTCGTTTCTCTCGTTTTCGCTGTATGCTCAGACGGAAGTGAAAAGACGTGTACGAGTAAGTGATCCATCAATAATAATTACTACGATTACCTGTTGCGCCGCGTTCTGCAGATTCAACAGCGGTTCTGAACTTCTCTTGAGAAACACACGAAGCTTGTTCTCTCTCGGCGGCGGTTCTTTCTTCCTCTGCGGGCTCGGCGCTTGGTAAAACATCTTCTGGAAAACTCTTCGGGGACGGTGATATCGGTTATTATACTCTATATATACTCTTTTTCGCGTGATCGACAATTTTCGTAAATTCATTTTACTAAGAAAGTACATTCTGCCAATAATATTGTAATATTATATGTCTCTCATTTAGTAGACTTTGCAGTAGCATTTATTATTATTATTATTATTATTTGGAGGAATAGATTATCGAATATCGCAGACAATATTAATATAAACTCATGCTTGGTCGAATTAGAAAAATATATTTATTGAAAAATTGATGTTAATCGAGGTACGAACCTACTTCTGGCCGCTAGAACCGCCTTCACAGCGCAAATGGGCTCTCTGGTGTCACCGACGAGGAAGGTTACGTCGCACAGCTCCGGCATACTAGCCAGAAACTTCATGTCCTCGGCCAAGCCGGTCTTATTCTCGAAAATCGAATAATCCGACTCGTCGGACAGGCTTGACCCTGAAGCCTCCGGCATCGAGCTCGTAGTTTTCTGAAGAAAATTTTCATGCAACACGTGTTCCATAAAAGTATTCTCTCCGCGTCGAAGAAATGCACTAAAATGTCGAAATACAAAGGAAGGAAAAGTTATTTCTGCGATAATAATATCTTCCAAAAATCTCTCCCAAACGTTGACGAAAGGTACGTTTATAATTGTGTTAATTTTATCTTGAAATAATAGCCCACGATATATCAAATGAATCCGTTCGATCGTTCTGAAATTTTTAAATGCAATACCTTGTTATATTTAATGAATTCACGTGCATGGTCGCATTTATTGAGGTTACGAGGGGGTAGATATTGTAACGTTCGAAGGGATACATCCGCGAAGCTTTTAGAAAGTTTGTTCGCAACTTTGAAATTGGTAAACAAGCTTTGACTGACGCGTTATGGATTTTAGCTTGACGTGACTTTTGCAAAATATTTTCCTGCGAGCATTTTTGTTTTTTCAAACAACGCAATCGTTTCGGGGAAAGGGAAGCGCGCCGCCGGTGCATCAGTAATAGTAGACGGACACTGATTATCTGTATTGATTTTCCACGAACAATATATTGTACTAAAATAAATTAACTAGCCCGAAATAGATTGGAAAACTATATGTGAAACGCGCGTGCTACTTTCAGCGAACTGGTAAACAGTTTCGCTGCATATTAAATTTCAAACTGTCCATCTACTTCCCACGCACCAAGGGAAAGTGTATTCTTCCTCTTTCTTTTCTTTTTTCAGGTGAACATGAAAGGTGCAATAATGAAAAGAAATACATATTGCTCTATGAGAGAGCGCAACTTCTCGCATGAATAACCATAATGTATCAGGCGATCTGTGTGTGTTAAGAGTTCCTGAAGAAAAAGCGTCACGAGAGTACGCTTTAATGGGCGAAATGCGCTTTCCTTTATCCGACATGGAAATCTGCAAGTCCGTCGATAAATCATCCCCTGACGAAAGACTTAATTACCCCTTGGTGTAACCAGCCTTGTTATCTACGATGTGATTAACCTACTTGCAACAGGAGACACCTTTACTCTTCCTCTTTACGTTGACCATACACTTTCATTTACGATTCGCCCTTTTGCTTCGTATCTCAATTTTGATCCAAGTATTTTATATACGTAGCGCAACGTAGCACAATTAGTTCAATGCGATTACCACTGCAATCAATATTAATAATTTAATTGCTCTTGATAAATTGGTATTTCGCAGAGCATTCTGAATTTTGTATTGAATATGAATCTTCATCAGACGTGATATAATCGAGGGTACTTATTTATGACAAGAGTTTGACCCCATTAATGAAAAATAGCTGTTTTAACTTTGTTTGAGTAATCACGGTGAACGAGAACCAAAGATTATTCCAATAATATATCCCTAATGAAATAACTAACTCTGACAACTCTTACAAATATAAAACAACCCCCAGACGAAATAACCAAAAGCGCAGTGGAAGAAAGAAAAAACTAATTTTCCCCCTCATTCTTTGGGCTACCACCGCGACGTACCAGCGTTTCATTATCACTGAAGCATCGCCTAAATTGCATCATCAGCCTCAACAACAATCAACCATCCACCTCGCTTCCACCTGAAGCCCACGAAAGCGGTGCCCCGCAGAGGCAGCTCTTAAATTACCTGTTGCTCGAATCCCGGAGCCCCCTCGCTCGCCGGGCTGCTTTTGCCTCGAAAAAACACTTTTACCTCACTTCCACCTTTCCACTATCACGCATAATCCACGGTAAAAGCGCGACAACGATCCTCTGTTCACCCTTCGCTCTTCAGCATCGCTGTTTCTCCTCCCCTTTATTTCTTTCCCCGACTACAAACGGGGAAGGAGACCAACTCGAAATGAACTATTCCAAAGCGACCGCCCCTTGCCGCAATATTTCACGAGGAACCCCTCTTTTGAAATTCAGCGCCACGAGTCGCGACAATCATTCGCGACAGGCATCACCTGTGTCGCAAATCAACCAAACCCCACGTACACGCACGGACACGCACAGGCTCGTCTACCAATTTCTCACGTCCCGACCGGATCAAGCAAGTCGAACACGCCTCAACCCTTCCACGACAGACACACGAGGCGGTGGTGTTCGAACAGTTCGGGTTTCGTGAATGGAACTCGCACCGGACGCTAAAACACCGCTCACACTCGGCCAGAGCCACTCAACTGCGATGAGCCTGCGTTTACCTCGAACCTAGACCAACCCTCACTGCGCACTCTCGCACCCTCGCCGGGGGTGAAACGTAGCGGCCACCGCGCCTGCGTGACCCGCAGGTCCTCCGAAGGACCTCTCCCTTTTTTCATCCCTCGTCCACTCTGATCGCGGATTTTTAAATTTCGGCTGTTCACCGGTATCCTGTGATCGTCGATTCGCAGTTACGACAGGGCGAATGGCGATTTAAATTGGGGTTGTTGTCGGAGGGAAGATGATCGAGGCATGGTTCGAAAGAGAGCCCTTGGTATATTATTTTAGATTCAATCCGTGCAAGAATATTTTTCAACTTTATATTTTGTTGTATTTTATTCGTACATTGTCACATTGTAATAGGTACGCTAGGAATCATTTCATTGGATATTTTTGAACGATGAAGCGGTGGAATTGATTTCTAGATCGTGAGTTTTTCTGTTCTTTCCTTTTTTTTTTATTGGAACTTGTTCTGATAAAGGGCCGCTTGATGTTGTTTGACAATTGACAGGGTTGGTTTTGGTCGACCCGCCACTGTTCACTCTCGATTTTTCACGCTGGCTTACAACGCGAGCAACGAAAGTGAAGGTAACGTGAACTCCAGCGTGACGAATCCGGGTCAAGCTCAAAATCTGGCTCTGTGGACCACAGCCATTCATGTCCGCGGAGGAGTGCTCGTCTCCCTTCGCCTCGACCTGTCCTTTTCTACTAATCAATAACGCGACGCCCCGCAACAAGTAGGCATCCCAGCTGAAAGATGAGAATAGCAGCTACTACTGGAGGTTTTCAATGTCTAAACGTGACCCTTGCTACGTGGAAATTCTTCGAACGTTCTTGCCAGGGCCGTGAATAATTTAATTGCAGCTGTATCAATTAAATAATTGTTCACAAGAAATATTTGAATATTCGAAAACTCTTCTACGCTTGTTTCGAATTAATTGAATGTATTCAAACACACGAGATTGTAGCTGGTGTAATTTCTTTATCATACCTATTCATTTGCCTTTTCATTTATTTTCATTGTTGCATAGATTCTGTACTGTTTAAAACGGGCTAAAGTTGAGAGTAATTATTCCAGATTATTTTCTGACGGGCAACGATTAATATTATCGATATTATTAATTATCACGAAATTGAAAAGCGTAGAAAACAGTTTGCTGAAACGTGCCACGGTTTGCCAGAAAAATTCTATAGGAAATAAGCGTGTTCGTCGGTCGCGTCCTCTCGGACACGAACGTCGCGACGCTGACGACGCCTGCGCGAAAATAACGAACGATTTCATTTTGGTTTCCGTGGCAGCCCTCGATAATGGGTAAACGGTTCGATAGGCACACGCAATTCTTCGTAATCCTGAAACACGTTTGCAAAATAATTTCACTTGCTCTGTTCGTTCAACACCGCAAAATGACAATCCCCATATTTTATTATTGTGTAATTCTATCGATTTGTAAAAAGTGCAAAATTAACAGTTAACCAATTTGCCTGCAGAACGACATTAATCGCGATTAATCAGTTTTTCCTTCGAAACGTTTAGCCATTTGATAATAATTGATAACCGGGACGGGGCGCCAGCCAAGCGAAAATGGAAATTTATGGTCAGACCAATATAGTTCAAGGTTGATCGGAAGTGTGTCACGACCGAGTTTCATGGTGAACTCTCGATTCAATATCATGTGCAATTACGCGGCTCGAGCGCATCAAAGGATCTCATAATTCCATAACAATGAATGTAACAGAACACAATGGAGAGGGAAAAACTCTGGACTCTGGATATTCATTTCGAAGCATCGAGCTTCAAAGGAATAATGATTCTTTGAAATTGAAAATATGTTGGGGAGAATGCTATTTAACAAATACTCGTTCGACACGACATCAAAGATTATTATCTACATTGTTTGCTAGACTAAAAATGTCATCAAGCATATCTGCATAGGACTTTCCTATTACGCATCTTTATTAATTCTTAGAGTCGTTCATTTTCTCCTAAAGATGGAACATAAAATTCTGATAATAAATTCTGATAACTTCGATTATTAGGTTGATAAAAAGATGATGACAATTTTATTACAATATGCGGATTTTTATATTCACTTCACGTTTCCCAGAAGCTCCAAAAGATCTCCCACGTCGATATAACAGAAATTTCAATTACAATATTCCTCCCTCTGTCATACTTCATTATTTCATAATTAATTAATCGAGTGTTCCATTAAGACAGGCTCAAAATTATTTACAGACTTACATATATAAATACTCTACTTCTAAATCACTTTTCACAGCAACGAAACACGTTACCCTATCGCTGACAAAAAATCTTTCCTTTCCATTAACCACGATTATGTTTGCTTTTTTTTATTTAATTAAGACCAACAATGGATAATACATTTCTTTATTCGTCATCTGTAACGCCAATTTTATTTCCAAACATACCTGGAGAAAATTAAATACTCCCTAGTCCCATCACTTTTCTATCAACCCAACGGGGGGGAGAACAAAAAACAAAAAAACGGATGAACAAGTGAACAGTCGTGAATAATCATCGATCCCCATGGACGTAACATAAAACAACATCGATTTATTCAACACAAATCCACGTTACGGTAGAGGTTCGGTATTAATGGTAATAATAATGATAATAATATTCATATTATGTATATATACAGGAAATAAGGCACGTTCGATATTACATTAATTAACGTGCGACCAATCGTCGCTCGACTGTCCAACATTACATCTCTTATCTCTTATCTCTTATCTTCACTGTGTATCCCCGTTCGTACGATATGCAACATCCTTACCAAACGTAGAAAATGTCATATATATATATATATTTATAATATATGTATATCTATCTGTATAAACGTTCTCGTTGAATTTCATTCGTCCGTTCATCGATATCTTCAAAGATAAGAATCTTTTGCACCACCTTAAACCTATATTTATATTCATATACATATATACGTACTCTCTTTTCCCTTCCATATTCACCATGAAATCACGAGCTTTAATTAGCCGTACGTATTTTCTTTCCTATATATATATATTTTTTTTTTTAATCTTTTTCGGGGAACATTTCGATGATCTTTCTTATAGCCGCAATATCTATTTAGCCGCAGAAGACGCGAGAAAATTTGAAAAGTTCGAAACGAAAATCTATATCGATCGTCGGCTTACAATTACAGATAGATTAAACGTTGATTGCAAATTTTATTCATCGATCACCCCTGACGTTACAGCTTTTCTACCCTGCCCGCAATGCACTCGCGCGATCTGGTTTGAAATCTGGATGACACTAAATTATTCAACTAGTCGAGAATGTGATGGAAATACTGTTCTTGCCGTTTATTTGGTAATAGTTAAAGATTTTCATGAAAGTAATGAATTTTGTATATTGTCTTGATGAATTTTCGAGGAAACGCTGTTCGCGCTGTTCCCTCCCCTCGTCTTTCGACGATGTTTTCAATTATATTTAATGGTATTTAATTATGAAAGATCAACATGTATAACTCGCGAGGGGAGTCGGTGACGATCGAGATAAATCGGAATATTGTACAATGTTCCTCGTGATATTCACGTTTTCGTTGGCACGCACAGACACCTGCAGATTTCGCTGTTCAATGGAATCTTTATTATTCACCCTTTGATATATCTTATCGGAGGATCAATTTCCATTAATTGTAGCATAGCTACGAGGCATTAAAACATAATAAAATTTTTGGAAATTTTACGTACTGGAACTCCAATGTATTATTGCATTGATTTCATCCTTGGATCACTATTGTGTCCGTTATGAAATCTATAAGTCACTCCATAAACTATGCAAAATTTCTGTCGTCAAATATTTCACGCTGTGTACTTAATCCAAATCTTTTAGATCATTAAATTGAGCACCTTCACATATTATCATGTCCTCCAATATAAATGCAAGAATTAATCCGTAGAATTAATAATAAATCAATATAAATAGTTCTGTGGCTGTTGCACTTAAATACAATTAAATTTTCCCCACAAAAGTTTCGATATAGGAAATGTTATCAAAGGGTTCCAACGAATCCTTTTGGAGAACTCGCGACTCAAGGGGACTCACACTCTGCAACTGACTTACTCTCGCACATACACTCGAAAAACTTACTTTAGGCGGTATCTAAACTGGCATCAAGATACTTTACACGAATGTACAAAAGTCATCCTACACCGTAATCGGAATGTGTACCATTACTCATTCGTTTTTCTGTCCCTACGATAATGTCTACGATCTACCTTAATTAAAAAAGAGCTTCTCTCTCGTCGCGCCAGAATTTGGAACGGCTGGCAAAATTGGAATGTATGTAGTGCTGATCGTAAGCGTTGATAATACGACTGAGAAACGAAGGGTAAATGACGAATCGTTGATTGATAAATTCAACTTAATAACTCAGCTTAATAAAACAGAAAACTGCTTCTCTTCATTATCGACTAAACGTTTTGATATTCTTCCTTTTTCCGGAATTGATTCGAGATATATGTAAGTTTAATTCTATATCTTCTACAAACAAATTAATTATTGTCAAACTCTTGAATACGTAAATTTGCTCAATATGCTTTACCAAATGTTTGTTAGATTGGTATATGTTTATTAAGTATCAGAGCGAACTTGATATGTTTAACATGTAAAGTATTCTATTCCTCTATCAAATATTTTAATGGAAGAAGTTTTCGTTTAATTTCTCTATTAGTACGGTATACTAAAGGGCCGAATAAACTTCATACGTAAGATCATATGCATATAACAAATATAAAATATTTTCGAACACACTGAAACATTTAATCCTTTCATAAAATATTTCTGACGAAATATTTCTTTCCTGTGATCGCAGAAACATTTAGAACAAGTTTTCAATTTCTCACAAAATAATTCATTTGTCGAGATTGTTTCTTTTAATCATTCACAATCAACGATTCGTTGTTCTCCAATGAAATTCAAGCACCACGTCGTCTCTGAGATGGCACTTGCCATAAGCAGCTTACGCAAATCGATCGATTCTCCATCGAGCAATGACGCACGGGCGAAAACGATGATCGAAACATTGTAAGGGATCGATACCACCGCGTTCGCCCTTTTAAACTCGAATAAAATGAACAACCCGTCTCCTTTCGACACGCTTTTCGCTGTCATTGATGCATGGACACGCGCGTCACTTAAACGCTACACTTAAGTTAGAAATTTATGAAACAACAATTCGTTTCGATTCGTAAGTACTCGCGCGACGCTATAGATTATCATTATGTCTAATTAATTGAATCCTCCAACGCAACGTTTTCATAAACTATCATTTCTACAAAGAATGCACAGTATCGCCGGTAATTATTTTAAAGACAGTTGAACGATCGATTTCGTTTCATTTCAATCGAACAGCGATTTTTAAGACTAACAATCAAGATTTCCGTTCACGAATAAGCTTTCCAATTATAATACTTATATTATGGAAATATATCATTCGGGCAGGATTGGTTTCTTTAGATGTTCTCCTATCTATTCGTTCAACTGATTCCCAGAATCCAGCAGTTCTATCACAAATATACAGAACCTTTTAATCATTTCATAAGATACAAATATCAGACGTCCTTTTCTTTTCAACCACTAATTAAAATTTCACTAAAGGACTTGACGTTGGCATTATCTGTGAACACCAAAGATAATATTCAAGTCTTTGTAATATATAAACTGGCAGTCGCACTTTGTAGTAACAAATTATCAAACGTTTAAAAAAAGAAGAAACGGGTGTAACATTATTTATATATCACTGGAAAACTGTCTTACGTTGACTGCCGCTTAACATACGCTAAATAATATACGTTAAAAATTGTATACATCGTCATTATTCGTCGTATAAGAATGTCATTAAAATAATTACACGCGATACCGACCATTAACACATGACCCAGCAACAGAAATCGTTAAAACATATCCCCGTTCAAGAACTATCGAAGTAGACGAGGAAGGCTTTCCAATTCTTCAATGTCAGCGAAAACGTTCCTCGGCACCTGTATCGCTTTTCCGATCGTCCCTCAAATGTTCCATCTCTCATTGTACGACGATTACAGCTTATCCAAGGGACAGCCCCCATCTTCGATCACCCTTAAAACGACGTTTCTATTGCACTTCGTCCATCTTACAGTTAGAGATTACCGGCGACAATCGACTATCGGACAGTCTCTTCTTCGCTGAAGCGTCTCGAATGGTCCTTCAACAAATTGCAACGCGTTCCTCTCGCCCGGCAATCGATCTTGAGCCTCTGCTCGGATGTGCAGCAGTGTTTCGAGGCGTTTCTCAGCCCCGAGACCACAGCGTCTATCTACCGAAACGAGTTTTAGCGACAGAATAACGTTGAACAGATACCCAAGAACCGTCACGTTCGAACGTTCGACCGAGATTTCTCGATTGGCGACGTGAAAAGGCGCGATATCACAGCTTCGAAGGGTCATAATTTTCGAACGTCCACCTCTGTCTGGCTGCTGTCGACGAACACTCCTCCATGATCAGGCGTTGCTTGCTTTCGGTGATTGCCAGACACTTGTCGCTGCTTCCGTGTCTGATTTGGTTTGTCTGAAAGTGAAGGAGGTGGTTGGTATATACGTCGAATGAATGAAATGGGAAATACAGTTTCTTCGAACTCGAATAAGACATGTCTGACGGACTGGAATGATTTAGTATTATGTTTGATATTATTGTAAACGGTGCTGTTATTTTGTAATCGTAGGCTATAGTTTCCAGATGACTGTTGACAATAATTTAGCAGAATTACTTGCGGGAATTAATTACATGATACAATACGTAACTCGACAAATGAATAGAATTATGCGAGCGTTGACGGAATGACTGAACACGGGCCCGAGGATAATACCAACCTGAAGATTATAAATCCATTGTTGATTCCCTTTGCTGCCGTGACAGGGATAGAGGATGACGTCGGTGCCGCTGTAATCCAAGCACGATTCGTCTCGACGGATCTCGCCGGTCTTGCTCAACATCCAGTACTGTGACAAACGATCAAGATTAATGCACGTGGAATTTGACCCAAAACGTTTGCCTATGACCGATGGTTCTGACAGCCGGTAGACGTAAATATGTACACGTGTGTTTGAAAAAGATACCCGGATGCGTGAACATTCGGGGGACAAGTAGAGCAGATGAAGACTATACCCAGATAAGGGGGTCAAATATGCCCCTAAACCAAATTCGACTTATGACGTACCATTCGATAGCTTATCAAGAAATACCAATTCGTGCCAATTTTCAACAATGTAGCACAACTGGGATCTAAAAATCTACAATTATAGCGCGTACAAAATTCTGAAAAAAAGGTGCGACATTGCAATTATGGAGGCACATATTGTATAAGTTTTGCAGATTTTTAAATTGGAAACTCGAGCTGTAAAAAATAAAAAACGTCAAAAAATGCTGAAAAATGACGATTTTGTATTCAAGGAATCGTGGTACAATGATTATACTTTTTTTGAAGGTACATAATACTGATACTATTATTCTCAATTATTTTCAGATTTTTAAATTTGTAAACAAAAGTTAAAGTTGTAAACAACGCCTCGCGAAAAGGCCAGAAAGTTGTAAACAACGCCCCGCGAAATGGCAAGAAAGTTGCAAACAACGCCTCGCGAATAGGCAAGAAAGTTGTAAACAACGCCTCGCGAAAAGGCAAGAAAGTTGCAAACAACGCCTCGCGAAAAGGCAAGAAAGTTGCAAACAACGCCTCGCGAAAAGGCAAGAAAGTTGTAAACAACGCCTCGCGCAAAGGCTACAAAGTTGCAAACAACGCCTCGCGAAAAGGCTACAAAGTTGCAAACAACGCCTCGAGAAAAGGCAAGAAAGTTGTAAACAACGCCTCGCGAAAAGGCTACAAAGTTGCAAACAACGCCTCGCGAAAAGGCAAGAAAGTTGCAAACAACGCCTCGCGAAAAGGCAAGAAAGTTGTGAGCAACGCCTCGCGAAAAGGCAAGAAAGTTGTGAACAACGCCTCGCGAAAAGGCAAGAAAGTTGTAAACAACGCCTCGCGAAAAGGCAAGAAAGTTGCAAACAACGCCTCGCGAAAAGGCAAGAAAGTTGCAAACAACGCCTCGCGAAAAGGCTACAAAGTTGCAAACAACGCCTCGCGAAAAGGCTACAAAGTTGCAAACAACGCCTCGCGAAAAGGCTACAAAGTGGCAAACAACGCCTCGCGAAAAGGCAAGAAAGTTGCAAACAACGCCTCGCGAAAAGGCAAGAAAGTTGCAAACAACGCCTCGCGAAAAGGCAAGAAAGTTGCAAACAACGCCTCGCGAACAGGCAAGAAAGTTGCAAACAACGCCTCGCGAAAAGGCAAGAAAGTTGCGAACACGCCTCGCGAAAAGGCAAGAAAGTTGCGAACAACGCCTCGCGAAAAGGCAAGAAAGTTGTGAACAACGCCTCGCGAAAAGGCAAGAAAGTTGTGAACAACGCCTCGCGAAAAGGCAAGAAAGTTGTGAACAACGCCTCGCGAAAAGGCAAGAAAGTTGTAAACAACGCCTCGCGAAAAGGCAAGAAAGTTGTAAACAACGCCTCGCGAAAAGGCTACAAAGTTGCAAACAACGCCTCGCGAAAAGGCTACAAAGTTGCAAACAACGCCTCGAGAAAAGGCAAGAAAGTTGTAAACAACGCCTCGCGAAAAGGCAAGAAAGTTGCAAACAACGCCTCGCGAAAAGGCAAGAAAGTTGCAAACAACGCCTCGCGAAAAGGCAAGAAAGTTGCAAACAACGCCTCGCGAAAAGGCAAGAAAGTTGCAAACAACGCCTCGCGAAAAGGCTACAAAGTTGTAAATAACGCCTCGCGAAAAGGCTACAAAGTTGCAAACAACGCCTCGCGAAAAGGCAAGAAAGTTGCAAACAACGCCTCGCGAAAAGGCTACAAAGTTGCAAACAACGCCTCGCGAAAAGGCAAGAAAGTTGTAAACAACGCCTCTCGAAAAGGCTACAAAGTTGCAAACAACGCCTCGCGAAAAGGCAAGAAAGTTATAAACAACGCCTCGCGAAAACACAACAATGTTGCAAACGACGCCTCGCGAAAAGGCAAGAAAGTTGTAAACAACGCCTCGCGAAAACGCAACAATGTTGCAAACGACGCCTCGCGAAAACGCAACAATGTTGCAAAAATTCTCGACAAAAATTTGCAACAATGTTGCAAACGACGCCTCGCGAAAACGCAACAATGTTGCAAAAATTCTCGACAAAAAATTGTTGCAAATTTTTGTCGAGAATTTTTGCAACATTGTTGCGTTTTCGCGAGGCGTCGTTTGCAACATTGTTGCGTTTTCACGAGGCGTCGTTTGCAACATTGTTCCAAATTTTTGTCGAGAATTTTTGCAACATTGTTGCGTTTTCGCGAGGCGTCGTTTGCAACATTGTTGCAAATTTTTGTCGAGAATTTTTGCAACATTGTTGCGTTTTCGCGAGGCGTCGTTTGCAACATTGTTGTGTTTTCGCGAGGCGTTGTTTGCAACTTTGTAGCCTTTTCGCGAGGCGTTGTTTGCAACTTTCTTGCCTTTTCGCGAGGCGTTGTTTGCAACTTTCTTGCCTTTTCGCGAGGCGTTGTTTGCAACTTTGTAGCCTTTTCGCGAGGCGTTGTTTGCAACTTTCTTGCCTTTTCGCGAGGCGTTGTTTACAACTTTCTTGCCTTTTCGCGAGGCGTTGTTTACAACTTTCTTGCCTTTTCGCGAGGCGTTGTTTGCAACTTTCTTGCCTGTTCGCGAGGCGTTGTTTGCAACTTTCTTGCCTTTTCGCGAGGCGTTGTTTGCAACTTTGTAGCCTTTTCGCGAGGCGTTGTTTGCAACTTTCTTGCCTTTTCGCGAGGCGTTGTTTGCAACTTTGTAGCCTTTTCGCGAGGCGTTGTTTACAACTTTCTTGCCTTTTCGCGAGGCGTTGTTTGCAACTTTCTTGCCTGTTCGCGAGGCGTTGTTTGCAACTTTCTTGCCTTTTCGCGAGGCGTTGTTTGCAACTTTGTAGCCTTTTCGCGAGGCGTTGTTTGCAACTTTCTTGCCTTTTCGCGAGGCGTTGTTTGCAACTTTGTAGCCTTTTCGCGAGGCGTTGTTTGCAACTTTCTTGCCTTTTCGCGAGGCGTTGTTTGCCACTTTGTAGCCTTTTCGCGAGGCGTTGTTTACAACTTTCTTGCCTTTTCGCGAGGCGTTGTTTGCAACTTTGTAGCCTTTTCGCGAGGCGTTGTTTACAACTTTCTTGCCTTTTCGCGAGGCGTTGTTTGCAACTTTGTAGCCTTTTCGCGAGGCGTTATTTACAACTTTCTTGCCTTTTTGCGAGGCGTTGTTTACAACTTTCTTGCCTTTTCGCGAGGCGATGTTTACAACATTCTTGCCTTTTCGCGAGGCGTTGTTTGCAACTTTGTAGTCTTTCAAGTATGATACTCGAACCTAGAATAAGTTTGTAGCGGTGTAGTAGTCCTTACAGCGGAACCATTGACTTCAATCGCCTCGTTTTATTGAAGTCACGCTGGTCTGCTGAATGTAAAAACATGAAACACTGCATAAGACACTTATTTCGCAAAGAATAGACGAAAATGCGCCGTATAAGTTACTTTGCCACGCAAAAAACGATGAGAAATTCGGTTTTTAATTTTTTTGACTACGACGCACCCGATTTAAAAATCTGAAAAAAATTGAGAATAGTAGTATCAATATTATGTATCTTCAAAAAAAGTATGATCATGGTAACACGATTCCGTCAATAGAAAATCGTCATTTTTCAGCATTTTTTGACGATTTTTGATTTTTTGCAGCTCGAGTTTCGCATTTAAAAATCTGCAAAACTTATAAAATATGTGCCTCCATAATTTCAATGTCCCACATTTTTTTCAAAATTTTGTGCGCGCTATAATGGAAGATACTGAGCAGAAACTATAATTTTGTTACTTCGCTGGAACTACCCTCCCAGTCGAGCTACAGGGTTGAAACTTGGCACGAATTGGATTTTCTTTATAACCTATCGAATGGTACCTCACAAGTCGAATTTGGCTTAGGGGCACATTTGACCCCCTTATCCGGCTGTAGCCTATCTAGCAAAAGGCTTGCCGCACAATGTTTCGAATATTCTATCAATGCAGCAAAGCTGGATTGCCTTTTAAGCTTGTGTTGTCAGGGTAATGCTTTAGTATAGTTCGATACAGTAACGGGGAATTTTTTTTACCAAATCTTTCTGGCACATCGTTGACCCGTATCACTTACTGGCGAGCTTTGACTGCGTATTAAGTGCCTCTGGAATTTGATTTAAGAAGTAACAAATATTTTCTTAATCGTTATGAAAATGCTAAATTATTTCGTTTGGTTTCTTTACATTGAACTGTTTTATTCGCGGAAAGTATTGCAATGTACGAGACCACTGAAACCTTACAAGTAGAACAATGTAAAAGGAGGATTTTCTTGCCCGAATAGAAGTCTCTTTGTTCAGGCTATCGAACTTGTCCTCCGCAGGCTTGGTAGTTAGATTGCATGCGTGGGAAGTCATTAAACTTTTTAATACCGACAGAAAGGGACTTCATGTTCGTAATTATGCTAGCAGACTAGCAGACTAAAATGTACCGCATGTAATAACGCAAAGTTAATATTAATATTACTTGTGCTGAAAATTATATCCCTTTCCTCGTTTAATCAATTTTCGCGTTCTCAATATAAAAAAACTAAGGAGCCTTAAAATAAAAATCTCAGCTTTCTGGTGCTCCAATTTTTCCTTTCCTTCGACAACAAAAGTCCAATATTACCGTAATATAAACGCACTGTTTTACGTACGAATCGCGGAATAAATTTCAGAAACAATCTCTGTCCTCAGAAGTTAGCTTAATTTTCTGAAGCACCTGCGAAATTTCAATTTGTACAGGCAGAGGTAGCAAGTGTAGCAGAGGGGTTCATTCAGTATCACGAGTGGCCGGCCACGAACACTGGCTTGTACTTATTCAAATTGTTACACGGTTGTAACCGTGCTGTCAGGACCATATGTGTCGAAAATTCAAAGGTTCTCAGCTCCTGTCGTGCAACGATAGACTTGAAAGCGGCGGGATTCGGGGTAATGAAAAGCAAGGATTAACGCCGTGCACTAGTTACCGCGTGTTAACAACTAAGCACCACTATTTATATACATTGTAAAACCATTTCAACGAACGTGAAATACATGAGACCACCACCACCAGCATCGAGATGAGAATGATTATTATTTTACAACAGCGAGACCCGCTTGAGAGAAAATATCGTTTCAGGGAATAATTTTCATCGTGCCTGAAGTATCAAAAATTCTGAATAATTTACGAGGCTCTTTGAAATTTCTTCCTCTTTGACAAGTGCATGGAATATCATGTGTAATATTTGAAGTTAGAAATTAAAAATCCTTTGCCTATCCTGGAAGCCTGAAGCTCAGTGTATTAATTATTGCTACGAAAGAAATTAAAATTCCTGCAATTGCTTCTGCACGAAACAATTTATAACGATTTAAAACTGTCAATATCCTTCTCCGGCATAAATTGGAACATTTTTCAATTCCTATTTTTCTCTATTATTCAAATTCCCTCGCTACATACACCTTCGAAGTTCTACGAAATGATTTACCATCGTAATTTCTCTCGCAGAAACACGTGTAGGTAATTGTATTGTTAATTGGCAGAAATGTCGCACGCAGTACAACGTTACGAGCAGTTCCATTCATAACTAAACTTCTATTACCCCGTACGATTCACTGAATGAGTCGACAAGATAATTGCGGCCCGTCTACCGTGGTTTAATCATAGGCCAGCAATCATCTAGCCGCGATCATAGCGTAATCTACCCTTATCTAAACACACGGCAGGTGTCAACCGATTGTCATATTATCCGCCATCTAATTATCAATAATTGCCAGCCGTTAATTTCATTTAACACTAATGGAATAGCTGTATCCAATTACAATCTGTCCATCAATTGTCGGACTTGCATTATGGAGACGTTAGCTAGCCACGCGATCATCGTTGACATTGTTCAAGCTTATCCTTATTAACAGGTCGATTGTCGACTATCTTTTATTCAACTGTTATTGAATAATAATTGTGCACGCGTTCGCGTGATTATATTATGTTCACCGAAATATCATGTACATACACCACTAATGGCTACTACAATTATTGTTAAAAATGACACAGTGCTTTCCTTGTTACACATCGAAAATGATATTAAAAAATACATACAGATATCTGTCTCTCATTCTCTCGCGCAAAACAGAACAAAGCAATGAAAAAGAAAAATCTCCAGAGGATCCCTCGAATTTCATTTCGTCGTGCAACTTTATCACTCGACTCCCGTCATTCGAAACGCGTCGAAATCATCAATGGACGCGAACGGAAGCACGCGGTGGTCGCGACTGTATCAGAGGGTCGGTCTGGTTCAGGTCAGCGGCGTAATTACCGTGAAACCACGGCTTAATTGCTGGGGCAAATAGCTAAATTAAAGTGACGCTTTACGAGGCCAAGCGAGCGGCGACTGATTGTGTTTTTGGCTGTAACCGGTTGTCACGGTTGTTAAACCGTGCCGGGGCCCCGGGGGGAACGTCGGGGCTTTTGTGCAAAACGACGACCGGCATTCACGTGCCGGGCTTTTCCACGTCCCCCTCGTCGTCTGAATGATTTTAATGACGAGACGAGTGGCCGGTTACGCGGCTGCACTTTCCGCAGCTTCGACGCGACAGCGGCCATTTCAACCTGTAACGAGCTTGGCCCGACCCTCTTTTTTTCCCTCCTACGACTGTTTGTTGTCGCCTCTAACTGGACGAAAATTTTTTACCACAGCTGCGCTGGGTTAACGTTTCTTGCTTTCGCGAGGAAAGAAGGGGGCGAAATTGTCCGACGACGGTGAAACAAAGGTATCGCGCGGAACGGGGTTGGAATTTTTACCGGGTGGAATAAGGGTGCAAGGTGATGGGGCTGCTTGGATAATATAATTATCTGAAATTGAAGAAAGATATTATTCTTGGAGAGATATCTTCCCTGAACCCTCAACGGTCTCGTCAAGACACCTACTTCAGAACAGCTTGTACACGAACCTGGTAATTTCAGTTTTAGTTAACCGGAGCTCGTCGTCTGATGAAAATTGCTGCTAAATAAACACTAACGATAAAAATTAAAAATCCCTGTATAAATCCTCGTAATAAAGAGCAACGCTACCACCTGCCCGTCCTTCGCATAAAATGAGGATAGAATCTAATTACACTATCCCGCAGGCAATTTCATCATGCCTTACCCAACGATCTAAAAGGACAGGGATAATTCTTCAACCAAGACGGACGACAGGAAAACGACAGATCGATTCTTCAAGACGTCCACATCGTTAGAAGTAGTCGCTAAAAGACACCTCGTGTCTCGACGATCTACCATCTTCAACAAGCATCCACACACGGAGGCACACGTACGTGGACCGCGTGTAATTTCCAGTAGGTGCGGTGATTCCCACGAGTCGGAAGATTAATTCGACACGGTGGCGCGTGAAGCTAAAAATGACGGCAGGTAGCAAATAGCCGCGCAAAGGGAAAGCTAACTTGCGATTGCGGTGCCATGCGCGTGAAATATAGAGAGAAGTAGGTGAAGAAGGGAGAAGGATCGACGATTGATTAACACCTGCGTCAGATTAGCGACGTTACTAATTGCAGTGAAATGGGTCAGGCTTAGCGTCGAGTTAGCGTGCGAGTTAAATTGTAAATGCGTCGTCGGTTAGTAATCACTTTTTCCACTTTAAAGGAAATTCGAAAATAACTAAACGTGTGCCAAGCTGAAATTATAGACCTGCCCCTGTTTATATGTATTTGTTAAGCGACAGAAAAATGAATTAAATAAGTTGCGTTTGTTTAAGTGTTGAATTATTATTGGTAAATTTCCATCATGCTATTATGAGTAAAAATATTACCGAAGATATGCTTCAACTCTGTCCTGAATATTTTTAAATATAAAAATGAAATTACGCCCATGTTATTAAAATGTCTCAAACTACAATATTTAATTCTACACTTCCAATCTTTTTCGTATACGAAAAAAGTATATACATAAATAACATTATATCGTGGATAATTATTAAATCTGAATGATAAAAGAGCATTATATAAATTCGTCAGTTTTTGCTAACGTGCCACGAGTAAGTAGATTTTCAAATACCCCATCACCATTAAGGGATCACCGAGAAATTCGATTCTCATATCCGTCTAAAATTATATTACAATAGAAATAATACAGGCAATTAGAAAACCGCGTGCCCCCGTAATTATTCCAATCGCCAAATAACATCGTTTCTTTGAACAATCTCCTTTCATCGAATTTTAAAATTCGTGTACCTGATTTCCACCCTGTCGGTGACAGGGGTATAAACCCACTGGCTGGTGCAGGTCTTCAGGTTTCCCTGGCGAGTCTATACATATGCTGCTAACGAGGTGTCTGATCTGCAGCGATTCAACAGATTTGGAAACAATTAATACCGATTTCTTTTTTTTACCACGAAACCAACGACAAACAAAATATATTTCTTTCTAAGATTCGACATCTCACATAAGGATTAATTTCATTTATCATCTCCCTACATCCTATCTTGTGTTCGTGAAGAGATGGAAGCACACGAAACCACACAGGTAGACGTACACGGAAGCCTAGAATGCGGACAACTAAGCATGCAAGCGTGTTTAAATAAGTGTTAAAGGATTACCGTTCTCTCTGGTGCAACGAGAATTCGACAATCGATGTCTATGAAGCTAGCAATATCTAAATTGACATTGTGGAATATATATTTAACAATTCTACAGCTACAGTTGTAGAATTCTTTTCTAGACAGTTATGAACGAAATTAATTTCACTCGAATCAATAAAACATATGTGTGCAAGCTATGTTCAAAAATTAAATTTCTTCTACATTTTTTTTTTTTTTGTCGAAGACAGGCTAAAGGAATATTCATTTTATTCGAATGCTCGAAAAATGATTTGTTCACTGATAAGAGTGATATTCGAGGGGATAAAAAAAAGGGAAAATAATATAAATGTCGAAAACGAATGTCGATTTTTCGTTACGGTGTGCGAGATGCACATATGCAGACTCATAGGAACGAACTGACAGAACAAATAAATGGCTGAAGCGGCTTGAAACATGTCTGCGACGATGTGTGGGTATGGCCTTCACACATTTATTTGTACCTGATTTCCGCCCTGTCGATGGCAGGGGTAGAGTCCAGCCGGTTTGTGCAAGTCTGCCTTGCGTGCTGGCGAATCCAGACAGGTGTTACTTCCTTCCCCGAGATTGCGAACCTGTTCATTAGTTAGTACAATCATTTCTGGGATTAGTATCGTTAGAAGCGACAGGTTATTTCGTATAACTTTCGCACGATGACACGAACACCGAGGAAATGTAGCACGAGGATATAATATTCCCACTGCATTCGTTCGTTCTGCTGCCGTAAATGATTTAAATGTTGAACAGTTGTATATTCGAAATTTTCGAAATTATAAGTAGAAGGAATATCTCGAGGGGTTAAAGTTCGCGAAAAGCGTTTAACTTGAAGAGTTTTCTCAATTTTTAATTCCCTACTCTCTCGAGGTACTAAGAACCCGAACCGATTGGAACCAACGAATGTAACGTCGCGAATGAAAATATTTCTCGCGTCGCAGACGATTCCCAATCGAAAATATTTTCCTCCAGACAAAACGCAATATTTTTCCCCGGTGTTCGCGCGCCGTCAGTGAGATATTTATTCCGGCCAAGTTTTTCGTGGAGCCGCGTCTGGAAAAATAAAAACGCACAAATCAACGGGAGGAAGCGTAATAATTGAATCGGAACGTTCATATAGCTTTCAAAACGGATCTGGGAAAATTCTGCCCGTCGATACATTTGCAGGTGATCGCCGTTTTTCGCCTATCGTCGTTCATTCGCGTTGAATACGTTTTTTCTTCGGCTCGAACGTTCCGTATTCAGCGGATCCCCGATTGTACGGTCTCGAAATGATGAACACTCTTATTAATTTTGCCGCCTCGTTATCCAGCGGTGTAGAGTCCTATTACATTTATTTATATTTAGTTGAAGAATTTATCGAAGTTTCACCTGCGGTCACTGATTAAAGATTTAACGTAAGAGATTCTCCGAGCGACATCGTTCCAGCTGTATTGATTATTTTAAATTTGCTTCTGTAAATAAGAAATATATATGCTATTCGAAACCGTACGCCGATACTTGTAATTAAAAAATGGTTAAATATATTCCTATTAAACTGTAACAAAGCCAACAGCATCAATAATTTTTCCTTCAACCGAAGCTGCATTTCTCTCGATCAATGCCGTTCAATCAGGACCGCGTCGGCGAAACGTATCAAAAAATCCTCGATTTTCCTTCACCCTTGCATCGACCACAGAACGGTTGCAAGGAGCACGAACAAAACGAACGCATCTGCGATGCGCTCTTCCATTTTTCAGGCAGACAGCAACAAATCGAAAATGAGCCAAGCTCCTGTGTTTTGTTCGCGAAAATACACCGATCCGTGCACGTGTTCTCCTATACACAGGTATATATACTAAAGAACATACGGGCCATAGGGTCTTTGTATTTTCACCTGTGTGTAGGCGAACACGTGCACCAATACTTTAGTGTGTGGCTGTGTGTCTGTGTGTACGTGTCTGCGTTTTCATGCAGTGGTTGCATTCAGTCACGGAGCTCGGTCAGCAGTCCTGATTTCGCTGCATGCAAGAATTCTGTGGTCGTTGCAGTTTCAACGTGAGCATCTTCATCCCTTTCATCCTTTTCGTCGTCGTCGTCGTCGTCGTCGTCGTCGTCGTCATCGGATAGCTGGAATAAAAACTACTGATTTATCGTCGACGTTCGGACCGCTTCGATAAAATTCCGGACGGTCCAGTGACTTCATCTTCTTGTTGGACTTTATTAAAGCAACTCGGAGGCTCCTATTCGTGGAACTTGTTCTTTTACCAAACAGCGTAGTATTCGATTGATTTATACGGTTTCAGATGTATTTACGGTTCTCGGATGTTTCTCGGGTTCAATTTATAAACTTAAACTCGGTGGAATATTTTTCTTAGGTTTCTTAGAAACGCGATTAAAATATTGATCGTAATTCCTCTTCCTTCGGGCGAATTGCGTTCGTATTCTTGGGGAATATCGCTCAAACATTATTCATTCCGCTAACTATCTCGAACCGAAATCTCACACGAAGGGAACCATTCACTAATCAGAGAGCACGCATCGCGAAATATTATTCGTTCTCCGCGCGACATTTAATCTCGAAAGGAACATTCGTCGAGCCAGACGTTTCGCTCGCGTAAAATCAGAAATATCCAACAATGATTCCCGGGAAAGAGTTACGCCGCTATCGTAAATTCACAAACGCGTATTTCACGCCCGGCTAAGCCCGGCGTGATTCAACCAATCCTCGAAAAATTAAAATAAAAAATAGATAAAGGATGTCAGAAAGAAAGAAGGAAAGGGGGGGGGGGAGCGGAGAAGAGGAGCATAAGTTTCTAGACAGAAGACGAAATTGTTATTTCGCATGCGGCGGGAACCGCATTCCAAAGCGCACGCCGCGTGAAATACCTCCTCGCGAAAATGTCCAGCCATCCTTTATGCGTTCTTCCTTTTCCAACACGACCTTTTCCCACCGTTTACCCGGCCGTAAGTGCTTCTGCAGCCGCCAGGCGAACAGCGTGGCGCCAAGAAAAAATATGGCAAAACGCATTCCACTCCGGTTTCAATAGGCGGCCGAGAGTTGCAAAAGAATATTCAAGGGGGATTGGAAAACGGGGCAATCGATACGATTTCTATGACACGGCGTCGCAAACTGACGCTTGATTCCGTTTTCTATTTTATTTCGGTAACCTGAGCGATTCGATCAAGAACGGTGGACAAATTTTCTTCGGGAATTGAATGTTGCCGCACGAATAAACGAATGCGAGGATAGTTGAAAGTGATGCTTTTAATATTCTATTTAGAATTCACACCTGTAGTTAGATAATTATCGGGAGCGCAGGACGCGCCAATTGTTTATTGAAACGGCGTAGCCACTTGTTGTAAGACGTCGGGCAAAATATTTCCAGCCTCTGCCAAATTAATTCACGGCGAAATTGGTGAAGTGAGGGAAAGCAGGCTATAAAGGATAGGGTAAAGCATGAATTACCTAAGTTGCGTGACACTGCAATTCACGTGGAACTAGAAAGCCTTTAATCCCCCGTTGGATATCGTGACTTTATGCACGAGCATAGATAAAGAAAAAGGTAAAACACTTGAAAGTGTTTACGAGATTATGAAATATATTGGGCAATTTTTTATCACGAGGCATTTGCACAAGATATTACCACGAAGATTGGCTCAGTGATCTGCCTTGAAGAAAACATTAAATTCAGCATGGGCATTACAAGTAGCTAGTTTTCAGGGGTGTTTATTATAACGGTGCACTATACTTTGTATTTTAATCGTCGCCGGTGATTTCAACCACTATTTTGTATACAGATTTCTATGGTACAGCGCGTTGAGAAATTAACATGTGAAAATGGCGACATTAATTAAACGTAAAAAGTGTTATGAATTGCTTGACCGAGGAAACAGCAGAAGTAACGGCAAGGAGAAAAGGGTTAAAAGTGCGAAAAAATATCTTGCTCACGCGATGCTGCGGTTTGAATTATGGTCAGATTAATTCTGAATACAAATTGCAATTTTGTTCATGTTTCGAAATTGTTCATGAGACAGCAACTGTATTCATTTTTACTCATTCAGCACTATTTATAAATGCAGAGCAACTTGTACTGGAGAACTTGTGATTTCTATTAATTCTTTCACTTAATAAAAAAGAGGACTAATATTCAAGAAATTAAATTTTTTAAATTAAGGGAACACCGTAAATTTAATTGTTTAAGACATTTCATGCCCGCTTTATTACTTTAATCTGTTCCGGATCCTGTGCAAATATTACTATTGCAACTACGACGAAAATGAGCAGATATTACTAGAGTTATAAATGGGTAGTCGTACAGTACCCCTATGCACTTCACCATCGGTGCCCTCAGACATAAAATATATGTAAGTCCGTTCAAAATTCATAGAGCTTACTCTGGTATAATCATTACTAACCGAACCTGCTGCATTCTAACTTACTACAAAATTTCACGGCGCAAAACGATTCCTCTAAAGCACCATAATATATCGAAATGAAATAAAATACATTAAAACATTTGGAAGACAAATTTTCGTTTCAATACTGCCGGTAAAGAAAAAATAATTTTATCAAATAATTTTTCAATAGCACCTATTAGAAATCTATTTTACACGGGGATACAAAAATCGATATTTTGCCCGTCTTCCGATAAAATCCAACGTGCAACATTCTTACGCGCCTGCACAGAAAATCACGAATTCCGCTATATCGAAGAAGAAGCGTTATCTGCTCGCTGTTTGTTAACAAAAGGGCAAAACGCATCGATCAAATACGCCGTGCACGAGTCGGGGGAACGTAATGACTCGTAGGAGCCGCGAGATTATCGGCGACAAGCCCGACAATCATTTCGCAATTACGAATGCAACGAAACAGAGGGTCGGGCGACGCCGTTACAACGCGACTGAAATAAATCGAGACGTGATTGATCGCAGCCCGCGTTTCCCCTCTGCCGTCGCTGCATGGAAACGAAATTAATGCACTGTCAATCGGGCGACGAGCAAAGCGGATCGCGGCTCCTCCGACGCCGAACATCGTGCGCCTCTATCGTCAATATTTGGTTGCTTTCGCGAATCCTTTATCGCCTCGAGTTTTTTTTCCGAGCTGTAAATATTGAGTAAGTTCAAAGGGGAAATGGTGTGAGACGATCAGGATATAGAAAGAGATAAAAAAGATACGGCAGGAAAAGTGAAATAATTCGGTTTCGTTGTACAAGCAACGCAAGCGAAATAATTAATTTGTTAGAAGCTGTAACTATTGGGATGGGCACTTGGTGGGCGATTTATTTATAATAATGTTATCGAGAGAAAGATTTCGGAGGAAAATCTTTTGAGGCAGTAGTGCACTGAATGCTTTATTAAGCATGTCTGACTTATGGCGGACCGTTACTACTTGCACACATCTCACTACGTCTTTTAACAAGTTGCTCGCGAACCAATTATTCTATGAATTATATTACACTGCATTTTGCTCTGAGAAACAGTTTTAAACAACATCCACCGGCACTAATAAAAATTTCGCCGGTCGACAAAATCTTATAAACCCTAACGTCCCTTAACAAAATTCGAAAATTGCAATGAATATTGCAAATGCTGTTGGAAAAATGTCACGTATCATCTCTATATATTTCTTGACATATCATACGTTTCGAAAATATCCGTCCATCTTTCCCAATTTCGATGGTCATGCTAACTACCGATTTTTCACAACGGAAAAAAACCATGAAAATCCTGACAAAGGTGAAACTACATTTTACACTCTCCATTCGTTCCGCACTACAAAGGGCTAAAATCCAATTAGCTCGAACTAAAAACAAGCAACAAACAGAAACACGATTTCCACGGCCCCGTCGCTTCTCTAACAGTTTAATTGTTACATAAACGCGGACGTGCGATACAGAGAACAAACGGCCCCGAGTTATAAGCTTTCAAAGGGGGTACTTTAATTGCAAAATCGAAATCCAACGGCGTGCTGGAGCGTCATCCCTTTCGCCATGTTAAAACGTCTTCGCCCGGGGCGACGTTCGATTCGTCTCCATTATCCACCGTGACTAGAGGTTTCGCAGGCTGTAAGCCAAGAATTCAACAAGCCGATCTAGACGAATCGATTTCCAATCGAATGTTCAACGAGTCTTCGGCAACGATCCGATTGAGATTACCTAAGCCGCGGGCAGCATTGTTCCTCGGTCGAACGCACTGTTGTCTGTGCCGCGGGTTCGCCGATATCAATCATTGCCTTCGTCATCGACGATTTACTTTGCCTATCTGTATAGATACAGGCGCCACTCATTTTCGATCATACCGTGTGAAATATAGAATACGCGTTAAGTCTTGTACACAGGCGCCAGAAGAATAAATGGAAGCTAAAAAGACGGATTTTGAATTGATACAATAAAAGATGTTCAATTAATTATTTCCTCATACAAATAAACACCCCAACAAGTCTAACACGCAGCCCGTAAATGAGCTATCGCGAAACAAAGTAAAAATATACCTAGACAAATAAATAAACAACGAAACCGCCTGAAATTGAACACATCCATTTCCAAAGAAACACCCACAGCACCGCACACTTCGGTCGACTATCTACCCGGCTGCGCTTTCACGCTCCTAAAATATTCAAGGAACCACATGAGGGCTCCAGCAAAAACTGTCCGGCTAGAAGCACGAAGGAACAATCTCTCGCCCGCTTCTACACGCGCACACAGAGCCCACTCAAGAGAGACGCGGGTCTGCCAACCGCGAACAACTTCACGACCGCGAGTACCGAAAGAAGAAAACACACGAAAGGAAAAGATGAAACGGGAAACTACCAGCCGTCCATATATCCGCCGGCTGTTCTTCCGCGGAAATAGAGGAGCCTCCGAGTAACTTGACGGATCAGAGCGACGCTGTAACGTCGTTAGACGGGACGAGTTGGATCCGCCCGTTCGTTGGTTCCGATAGTAGTGCCCCTCGCGCCTGTAAAAGAGAACAAGAACGCCGCCTGGGACACGCGTGAATTCTTACCTCGCCGGAAGCAACCGCCTCGCCAGGTATGAAGAGTTCCGGGTAAACGTTGTCGAGGTACCATTTGAACGACTTGCAGCCGAGCTTGCTTCTCAACAACTTCCGTTCCGATACGTCGCCGTAGTTGCCCTGCGAAGATCGTGAATCATCAGTCCGGAAATTTTGCCTACCATGGGGATGATGGCAAGCTTAGCATTGCGGGGCTCGAGGAGGTGGCAAGGGGTAAGGAGGGCCCGGGTCGTTTCCGGCAGCAGGGATTTAAAGATTGAGGAGAAGGGAATGAGAGATATAATCGTAAAAAAGGAAGGAAATAAGGGGTGGCGGTAGGTCGGGGCGAGGGTGAGAAAGGAAATAAAGGGCGAGGAGAAATACGGGGATCCTTTTATGGACCCGAGTTTAGAGCCTCTTGAAGTGGAATAATGACAATGCTTGTGCGGAGACGATTTATTGTACTTGAGGATCGACGTTTGGACGGTCTGTGGATTGTCGCTTGGGTTTGTGTTTGAGGTGGTTTTTGTTTATGGGTTTCGGTGGTTTATACCGGAGAAGTGAAATTAAGTGGAAGCGGTCTGGCGAGCGACTGATTTATTCTACTTGGCTTTATTCGACAATGGAACGTGGGCAGAATGCTGTCGGTTGGATAGCGATCATTTTTTATTTAATCAATTGGAAGGTGTGAGAATTGAAATTAGCCAGGACCCGTTGAAATAACTAACTTGTTATAACCAACAAGATCTCGCGTAGTTTTATATTGTTATATTTGATTTGGGTTACAAGTTGATTTGCGAACTGCGACAGAAAAAAGGAAATGAATGGTAGTACCAAGCACAAGAGTGCGTGGTGCTCCACCGATAAAACATTTTCGATAGCTATGAAATAATGTTGAATGACACTTCAACACACTGCTCAATCACGTATTGTAAAATAAAGGACCTGCCTCAACGCTTCAAAATTCTACTTGACGTGTAATCAATTCAAATGGAAAATTTTATAAAATATTGGATCATTCGATCTATGTACACGCAGAATTATTTCATTCTATTAAAATTTTCACACTTTACAAACCTTAATAAATGCCATTAATAGTGATTTGAATTAAATCCGTACAGTCCTCCAGAACTTCAATAACATCGCTTCTTCGCCAACGAAAGAGTAAGCAATAAAAATACTCGAACTAAAAAGCTAACAGCTCGAAACCTATTCCTGTACGCAGACAGCGTTCTACTTTTACCCCGTACTTCCATACTCTCGATCGGATCTCGTTTTGACGGGACAACCTGCCAGGATAAAGGATAGATGGTGGTGGAATGAAGGAAGCGCCTTTCAAGGAATTCCAGGACATGCAAGTGATCTTTAAGAGCTCTTCAGGCTTTTATGGGCAGGTTTTTTACGACGAGTCTTGGTCCAGTGTACTCTCCATCATCGTACTTGCTTATCGTCATCCCTTATCGCGAGTACACTGACACACGTGAGCCATAACGCGTTCAGTAAAGTCAACCGGGTAAGTGAAAAGAAATGGTTTCCTAATCTACGTGAACGACGTCGTGGATCTCTTTAAACGATTTCAAATATTCTTTGAATGTATATGCCTGGTAAATTACACAATTAGTTGCGTAGGTTACTCGACCAATTATATTTTAGGGAGCCTCTGTTACGATATATTGTTATTACTTTATAAAAGTAATTCTCCAGTGTTTCGAGTTTTCGATAATTCCGATCTTTTCCGAATGCGAATATTTCTCCCAAGTATCGATTGATTCGCGTTTCTAACGTACGCCCCTCGACGGCGGAGGAGATTCGTTTACAACGAGGTAATGCAGTTTTAAAGAAGAAATTTAGGAAAGCCTGCCAAACTAACGAAAAATACTGTTATTACCCGTGTTACGAGCTCGAATTGGGGAATTAAGAAGACGAAGAATGGGCAGAATTAAAACTGAAGGTGGTAGCGCAATTAGCTTCGCTTTCCGGTTGGGGGAAATATAGTCGGTGGATATTTGATGCTTGATAGGAGGGAAACGATAGCTGAAGGGCTTGGCAATAGGGAGGAGAATTATTCCTAGAAATTAACCGGTTCGGGAACCCTTTTATAAGAAATTAAATTGATCATTATGTAAATGATAGCAACGAGTTATATTAGAAACTAATTCAAGTACTTCCCAGCTATATTAAACTACTATTTTCAATTTGTATAAAAATACGTCAAGCCAATGACAATTAATACTTCAAACGATAAAGGAGCTACTTAACCACGAAATCGTTCCACCCTGAATCGTATTCTGCCCCACAAATTCACCGCTTTATAAAATATGAAACACACACAGTCGCAATTTAATTCGCCTTAACCTCCCCTCGCTCACGACTCCCCCGATTCTTATTATTTTCGTACCATGCAACATCCTCGAGACAGGCGACTGTTCTCTCTACAGCATAATCCGCCAGTCTCGAGAGACAAGCGAAATCGAGATCAGGTGGATGAGGTCGAAAGGGTTAGGCCGACGAAAAAGGTAACTCAGCCAGCTGAGTAGCAGCGAGTACTCACCTTGTCGTGTCCTATCCTCTGGTAGTAGTACTTGGCGTACTCGTCCAGCCACACTTCGCTCAGCCTTATGCTGTTCCTCTTGAGCACGTTCACGCCGCTGCGCCACTTGTACGGCGAACGTTTCCGGAAGATGTGGCCCACATGCGAACACGGCACGATTTCCAGGGTGCCTGGAAACAGGCACAGACAAGCCGGTCGAATTTCGTTCGTACGTCTCACCTGTGGTAACGGTTGATTGGAACACGGTGGGAACGAGTTTATTTCTCTCCTAGACGGGTCTGCAATGTTGCTGCTTTCGAGGATTTAAGTTTCCATCGGGGCTTTCTATATACGATTTCGCAGTGGTTCGTGGAAAAATGTTGCTACAAAGCGTGATTGGATTGTTGGAAGCGATGTGATCTTTGATGTGGACTAGATATTGTGCGGAACGGATCTTTGCGAAGTTAATTGCTACGCGAGGAAGTTGAGTTTTTAAAAACAACTATTTGTCTGAAGTACGAGGAATATTGAATACAATATCAAATTGTTAAAGAGTAATCAAAGGTACGCGCAAATATGGGAATGAACGGTTTTCAAAGTGGATTAAGTTTATTAAAAATTTCTTTGCGGTATGACGACGTATAAATATTTTCATTCATTTCTAGAGGAAAATATTTCATTTGGGATTATCACTTACCGCCGCACATCCACGACTTGAATGACAGTTCAAGATTTTCGCCACCCCAAATATCGAAACCACTGTCGTACGTGCCGAGACGCTCAAAGAAAGATCGGTCTATCGAGAAGAGACCTCCGGCCATCGTTGGTGACCACACTGGCTCCGCAGGATTCTTGTGCCTCTTTTTCTCCCTTTCAGGTACCGCGTGCCAGTTGAACTGATACAGAAATCGAGATATCTTTAGATTTTAAGACGTTCATATCGAGCACGGAGTGCCTCGAAACCATTCCGATCATTTCTGATAAATTCTGAGACAGCTAATTTCGAGCGAAGAGTAATATAATAGATTGCCCAATTAAGGGACAGAAAGTATTTAAATTTATGGTGTATACGATTTTTTTTATGAAATATTAAATTTATTATAACGAAGCTGCTGATATTTAAAGGATATGACCGCGTTTATTTTTATAAAACTTGAAAAATAATTTTACATATTATGTCTTGCATGTAATACTGCGTCTGACTATACACGGTTCATACTACTTACAGTGTCTTGCGCATATGTTACGAAACTTGACGGACCATATACTCTACTGTATTTCGCATTATATTCTTTTAGAATAAAAATATTTATCTACAAAATATCCCTAAGACTGTAAAATCTGCAGAAATAAAAACCTATTTACATTATACTGACATTATGAAACGAACATCCTACCTACATCCTTTACACGAAAAAATACAAAATTCTGTACTGTATGATCTCAGAAACATCGAAGGCAAATAAATTTCCTGAAACGTGCAAATACGTAAATACTAAATGTCCTCGAATACCTTTACCAATATTCACTTTGTGTTTCCGTTGAATTCAACCCTTTAACGGACAGAATTCCCCGCCATACTAAAACCCAGCCATTCCCGTCCAAATACGACCGTCCAAATTCCAATTACGATTTCGAAAATTTTACTCGCGATTAACCCATACCCCGGATCACAGATCGTCACTGGCATAGCGGACTGTCCCCGCGAAATAACGACGAAAGGAATTTCGCTTACCTGCAGATTCCAATCGAACCCACCCACGTTCACGCCACCGGAATCCCTCCAGTGATATTCCAGGGTGGTGTCGTCGATAACATCGATCACAGGACAAACGACTGTCGTCGAATCGCGAGCAATTCGATCGAGAAGGGGCTCCAACCAACCCTCGGTGCACTCGCAATGGCTGTCCAAATATGTGAGGACAGGTGCCTTCGCGACTGCTGCGCCAAGCAAACGGGCCCTAATAAGACCCTCCCGTTTTTGCGCCCTAATGATCCGTACTTTCGGGTAGTTCATCATATAGTCCTCCAGTTGACGCTGCAGATGCGCTGTAGAATTTTAAACTCGATTACGGAGATAGAAACGAGGGGGTGATGAATTGCATTTGTGACGGTGCATACAAGTTTTCATCGAATTTACGCAGTTATTTATTTTTCGACAACGGTGTACTCAAGTTTCCATTGAATTGCCAAAAATTTTGACGAGTTATGGTCAAGTACCACTGTGATAGTAATTAGCAGACGCTCGTGATTCATTTTACGTTCAAATGGTTCTCCGAGACCGTTCTGTCTGAGCCTTCCCTTGCTGAGCTTAACTGCGGATAATATACAGGGATTTCAAGGATCATTTTATTGCGAACGTAATGATTCCTATCGAGTTTACTCGACAAATTAATGAATCGTTTAAACGAATCTGCCAGTGGTGCATATCCACGCGTTACATCGCTCTTTCGCTCACTTTCCAAATCATACTAACTCCTGCAAATTACCTGGAATAATATTTTCATCGCAAAAGAGAAAAGGACAAGTGCACCATAAATTATTTTAATACAAAAAAAAACAGATTTAATTGCAAAATGATCCTTTTCTCCTTATTTACCATTCGCCTACTTTACGTTGTACAATTTCTATCGTGATGCAAGTTGAACTTAACTCGTTACCCGCTACCCGTTACCCACGTTTCACAGCCACCGTTACGCTTTTGAAGCTTAATCTCACGACAACAAAGAAAAGACGCGTTCCTCGTTATTGTTAATTAATTCGTCTTTATTACAGCCGCGTTGTTATCTCACTTTTGCACCCCTTTGTGGCAGATGAACAGAAGACCAGGCGTGCTTGGAGGGGGAGGAAGCCGCTTATTGTCTCCGCGTTCTTAGGATAAAACAATCGGTCGGTTTGTAATGGGACACGCCGTATGCTGTCCCACATCCATGAGGCTTACTAACTATGTTTATAAGCCTGACTTCCGGTAGCTACGAAAGCTTATCTCAAGCTTTTAAGGGGGATCGCGCTGGCTCTCTTCCTATATCGTGTTCAACGCGTTTACACCTTCCCTAACCTGCTGTCAACCGAGCTTTATCTCGACGGCTTTTCCCTTGTGATTTTTATTTTCATCCCACCCTTGTTTTCTTACACGTAACTATCTTCAGTTGCCCCCCCCCCCCACTGTTTAGCCCTGTAAACCTTAATTTCATTTGAATATTTCTTTAACGATAAGGCAAATTTTTCTTCTACTTATCTATCAAAACTTCGTTCATTCTATTGCCCTTAAAATAAGAGACTATAAATCGTTTATCTATGGATTCACTGAGAAAATTGTGTCACAGAAATGTTCACTAGCCCCCTTCCCTTTTCCTAAAATCAATGTTCTCGAAGGCACGAGCAATATAAATCGAATTTAGCCCCGAACAGAGCAGGTGCAGGAAAGATTTCCTCGAAAATTCGCGAAACTTTTAAAACACATTTCACGACGCGTTTCAGTCCTTATCTAGCCGTCGCTATTTTTCCCCCAAAAACCACGGGGCAACGGGGAAACGGAAACAGCTTGCCGAACCGTATTTCCAACGGAGGAAGAGAGGACTTCGAGCGATAGAAGGGGACAATCGATCCACGTCAAACTTTCCCAAGGTGGCGGATATCTCGTGTTAGACGCAGGCAAATTTTTCTCCGGCCCGCGTAGAATTAGGGGTCGGGGAAAGATATCAACGTGCAGGCATCGTTGGCATGCATCAACCTGTCGGAATTTTCCAGGTACACGCGCGCAACACGTCTACGCCAGCGGCTTTCCCTTCTATTCACGTTGACCCGTTGGTTACGGGCTCGCGCACACAGGAGAGATGGATCGCGATTAATCGATCCATCGTGAGACTACGGAACAAGCCGCCCGCGATAACGAATCACCACGGGCTGAATAGGGATACGCTTTGGTCGAGCGAACAAGTAGCGATACATAACGAACCATGGGTTCCATTTCAGCTCGGTTTTGCTAAATCCACGAATGTGATCATTTATGAAAGCGATTTTATGTTACTTGAGTGCACGAATGTTTTTTACAGTGGGTTTCACTTTGGCATGAATTTTATTGTACAAAGCTGTGGTGATGAGTAATTTTGTGTTTTCTGCGGGGCTCATTGTTCTTATATATACATAATATCAATTGTTTTTTTTGGATCTTTTAGGAGAAAGGTTAATAAATATCTATATATGCACGAATTCGGATATTCGGTTTAAAAAAACCGAAAGAACAATGTATGCAATTTATTTACTTACGCATGTCGGAGAAGTCGTCAACTAAAATGATCTCTTGTATAAGGTGCTCTGGTGATCTGTCTAGCACAGAGTGAACCGTCCGCAACAATACTGACCAGGCTTCATTATGGAAGCATATGATCACCGCCGTTGGTGGAAGGTCTTGCTTGTACCTTCCAGGTTCCTTGCACCTGTAACAAAAAGGAACAAAAATTATTCAGGACAGTTCGGGAAAGTATAATGCTATAAAACTTCCGTGATTAATGTGAAATAGACTTAAAAAGAATTGAATTCTTCGTAAAATAAATTTTGTGAATGAGAAAAATCGTGAATTTTTAATTCCTCAATTTATTACAATCAATCTATTTAATCTATTACCCACCCAAAAGAATTAGTTGTATCAATAGAAGAAAATAATTTCTCTCGACGAGCTTTATACAGCATCAGAAATGTGTGAAATAAAACGAATTGCACAGTGTCCACGCAGTTTTCTCGACGAAGCGTTGGAAATATATATACCCGTGGGCTATAAATACGAGGCAGTCGCGTTAATATCTTAATCCCGTCATCCGCCAGAAAATACGGATTACTAGAAGAGATACCCGTGGAACGACGGGGGGAGGGGGGCAAAATACGGTAATGCGATTAGAAACCACTATGTTGGCTGGATAAACCTCCAGGAGGTGCACACACGTTTCTAAGCACCCTGTAGACCAAGATTCTAAGAGCGTTCGATTACGCAACACATTGTACAGATAATAAAGCTAACGTTGATAGCAGGGCCCGTAAACAATCAAGGTTCCCCATTTCCAGAGCCCTTCCGCGCATGCTCGACCTCATTCCTTTGTCAAATTGCAAATCGTACATAGTCTCGTTGTTATCTACATTGTCGAACAAAGAAAATGTTTCCTTTATCTCTTGGCTTATCGCGTGTTCTTGGGTAAATCGTGAAATATCTTATGTAGATTATTCTTTTGTACCATTGCAATTGTTTTACCATTCGTTCCTAATTCTTCTTTCAGATAAAGAACGTATTTCCTCCCAGTAAAGTGTAATGGATAATATTATAGACGCAACAATATTTGTAATATTGTATCGAATGAAACATAAAGGAATATTTAAATGAAGCTTTCATTTACGGCGTTGTGCCCAATAAATCTGGGCACGAGGTGGACAAATTTGACGTTAAACGAAGCTGACCATGTGATCTATGAAAGGGGATACTGTTAGCGATGACGTAAACGGGGGCTCTCATGAATTTTTAATAGCGTTTGTTCGCGCGTTAAAACGGGATCTAATTGAAAATCAAGTTTTAAAGCGTTCAACCTAAAACACACTTTAACGTGACATCTCTTCAGCTGTTGCATGCGTCAAATGCAAACAGGGTCGGGAAATAATAATTTTCTCCAGCGGAAAAAAGCGTGAAACATTTTTGTAACCGGCGTCTGACCACCTGCTGGCTAACACTACTGAAACGTGCACGAATTTCTAAACGATATTCAATGGGACATTTAATCATTTACGTTTATTGAATCACAAAATGCGACACTCAAGTATCTGATAATCCGAGACAAATGATTTTGCCAACCGTTGCCGTTACAAAACGAAATATCTCTAAAATCGCAGTGACACTGCCCCACTCAGGAGCAGAAATTACGTTGCAGCTAAGCACGCCGGCAAGGTATCCGGTTAAATTTCATAAGACGCGAGAAGCAGCTGAGTAATCGAGTTTCGACGGCGAAATTTCGTTGCCCGTCGAAAAAAAAAAAAATTCCAATCTCAAAGAGGCAACTTCATTTGCCCGTGCCGGCAACGCCGTCCGGTTGGCGTGCAACGCGAGCTTAACGACATTAATCCACAATCACAGAGCTGAAATTCCCCGGGAGCATCGAAACGAAGAAGAATCTTCTTCAAAGTCTTGCTGGCAGCGCCACTCTAATATCCAGGAGCGCGAGGAAGATCGCGAGAGCTTCTCGCCGAAAAGTCGACCAAAGAGAGGAGAAGCCGGATAGATCTTCGACTGCGTGGCGCAGGTGAGAATTCGAAATGTGGTGTTACAAGAATTTCACGTCGATTCTCAGATCTTTTGTACTGTTTACCATTTTTTCTGGAACTGTTGGAGTTTTCAAAATTTTATTATTATTTTTTTCTGCTAATTGGCACGACTGTTTCATTCATGAAGCGATTTATTTTTTAAGCATGTGCATTCAAGAAACAATTGTAACTATCGTGAATCGCATTGCCACTTTTAAATTATTATGCGTTAACAATATTTCTACTGTTAACTTTTTATTACAGCTTGCCACGCTATTATATATGAAACAATATAAAAATATATTCTAATACAAGGAAAACATTAACTCTAAAGCTTGTCTGTCTCACTTTGGTCGTATAGGACTTGTCTGATACAATTTCATTCACGTACACACTGTCTGTCTGACATTCTTTAATAATGTAGCACTATGAAAAAATCACGACGATACATCGGAGTCGACTTGACGTTTTAAAAGCGCGGCAGTACAAACCTGGAAACGGGGCTGAACACCGCGACGAGGGCATTATTGATGATTGTGTATTTTGGGAGTATAAGGTGTTTGAACTTTAACCCAACCTGGCTAGTATCGGACGTCAGATTAAAAAACTTCTGTATTGTTCTCGGTGCAGTTATCGACAGATTCACACAAATATTGGGTAACAAAATTTTTCAAGATACTTGGCAAGATATGTGATAAAATAATCACTACTAGATGTGAGTAATTATTGGAATTCCCAAATGATATGATTGGAAGAAGATTAGCAATAGAACTGAAAAATCACCGAAATTCTGCACAATTTATCGTCCTGTTTAAAAACGTAAGGAATAATAATTTTTCGTATCAACTTCATTTGAGAAAAATAAATTGCTTTGATAACTCTCTTTTTTTTTGTATTCTTTCGTATTTCTACTAAGCAATACGATTCTTCCTTCCCATTTCATTTAATCACCTGAACATTTCGCCACGCAACGATACGAATTCCCTGCGTGTCCGAAAAAGACGGGATTGCCGTTTCAATTAGTTCGTCGGTACAATATCGTAATCCCCGTTGCCCCATATGGCGCCGTAAAGATCCGTAACTGCTATGGGGTGCAGGCTTTCGTGGATGTGACGAAGATACGTGTGTCACGAAGAGTTTCTCACATCGTGTGAAAAGGAATACGTGTATACACGAACGAAGATAAGCTATACCAGTTTTTGCACGCGAATATGCTAGAAATAAAAACGAGACTGAACTTACACGGGAGATAAAGCGAACATTATTTTCCTGCTGCGTTGTTATCGTGGTAACTGAATGTTTCTCGCGTTGCGAAAAACTAAAGTTCGATTCTCCGCTTCACATTTTGTTCGGTCAGTTCTTTGGTTTCATGTAAAATGGGAACAAAAAATACGAAACAAAGGACAAACTCAAAAGAATTCGTAAACGGTAGCCTTCAAAGATTGAATATTATTTGGCTGAAAGGTAGATAAAGGAAAAACGACACGTACGAACAGCATCTGTTCTAAACAATCGCAGCTTTCAAAACACACGTGCAACAACAACAACAAAAAAAGTAAAGACAAGTTGAATAACCGTTCGGATAAAAAGCAATTTCCCAGTATCGGGCGTTCCAATTAAATTTCACGTCCGAAATATCAAACTGAAGCGTTCTTCGTCCGACACCCTTTCTCTCTTTTTTTTTTATCGAATTTTTGTTATCAAAAACGAGTAAATAAACATTTCCGATCGAAGCCATTCATTTCATCAAAGACTCAATGTTAAACGGGAAACCTCGAAAAGCTTATCTCGTGTTTCATTGACGTTCAAGTAACGTTTGCACGTGAAGGAAGCGAGCCACGGTACCTGCTCGTACCAAACGTATGTACATATATACCTACATTAGCCTAAACGTCAGAAACGCTGACTGCACACACGTTGGTACACGTATAACATCCATCAGTTGCGTGGTTTCCACGTTCCCTCTCTCTCGCATTGAATCGAAAGTTCAAAGAGCAGTCGAAAAATCGCGAAACCCGCCACACCGTTGCGTTGGTTCTTTTGGAGAGCCGACTAATTATGCGAGGGGGATTCGACTGAACGTGAGATCGAAAGAACGAGAAGGTATCTATCGCGTGCACAAAGTACAGAATGATTAACACATCGCAATCTATTCGTTAAAATTTTATTCGACTAAGGTGGAACTGATTTAACGAATAATTTCATAGAATGTTCAATATTGAAATATTCATTTGCGGGGCATAAAGTTCGGGTCACTTGTCATTTAAAACAATTCGTGAATAATGTGTAACGTTTTAAATTGTATAATATTATTGTTGAACTTCGAGGGGGAATAATGTTGGAATTATTGTACTTCAATTTCATAATTTGTTAATAAATTATACATACTTTCGTGCGCTTTCTGCGCGGCATGTTATCAAATAAATTAATTACTTTGGTATGTTACTTCGTTTCATCGTTCATCAGAAACCAAATTCCCACGAATAAATAAACCAACTGTGTAGGCGATCCGCGCGGGCATCAAGCATTGTAGCGTTAAAAATTGCGCTGCTTCGGAATCGCAAATATTCCCGACGCGCAATGGCGTAATAAACGGCCAATAAATATGGGATCGTGTTTTCAATGGCGATTCGTCGAAACGCAATGTGCGTTTATTGATTTTAATTAGTTTGACACGCCGAAGCGTACCGCCGTAATTCAAATACAAACTTCATATTCAAATAATACCGCTAACATAAATATTCATTTCTTTCGCCTCTATTTCATTATGAAATTCAATTTATTTAACCCCCTTAGCGAACGAACGTTGAGCCAGTGGAAATTAAAGAAAGAGGGAAGAAAAAACAAACAAATTACACTATGCGAAGGTTGACGTGAACGTATGCGAGTCTTGTAAATTAGAAACAGAAAAACGTATAAAACCACGGGGGGAAAGAATTGCATTATACAGACGCGGATAAATTTGTGAACGCCGTGTGTCAAATTCTACTTTGAAAAGCAGTCGTTACCAGAGTAAACTTTCGTTAAAATTTAGTAAATGAATGGAATGAGTTCGCCAGCAGGGCTGCTCGTGTTATATATGTGTTCCTTGATTGTTTCGTTAGGAATTCGTTTGCACTTCCACCGTATGGCACGACGAAAATAAAAGAAAAAACAAATCAAGCTGCGCAGCGGGAAACCTTAATCATTATACTCTGATAAACAGTTAGAGCCAGGTATTGCGTTGCGTGGAAAGCTTCTACCCACGGGGAAAATTGGAAAGGAAAAATTACGTGCTTCCATTGTACCTCTTTTTCCTTACACCGTGAGAACTTTTAATTATATGCGGCAAGAAATATGGAATAAAAAAGGAACACGATATTGCAGACTTATATATGTGGAATAATAATAATAATAATAATAATAATAATAATAATAACAATAATTATTATGTTGATATGATAAATTAATAAATCATTTTTCTTCGTGATCAATGAAATTAATTGTAGTCAAACTGACAATTGCAAATTCTGTGTATTCTTATACTCACTACTGTATAACTGTCCGCACACACAATTGTAAAAATCTTCCTAGATCACTTCCTCAAATTCTACGCGGAATATCTTTTCTGAATTAATTTCTGATTAATACGCCTCGAATCAAATGTACGAAGTTCTCGTTGAGCAGAAACAAAAGACACTGCGTGTTTGTGCTGGCAGCTCATCTGCGTGAAAGACACAACGATGGATTGTGTTTGTCCATAATAAGTAAACATACTCGTGTCGTCATCACCCCTACTAAATGCCGGCTAGGGTACAACGTGTCGCTAACAAGCGTTCTCGTTTGCATCTAATTTCTACAGGCGAAATCTCTCAAGCCGTGTTAAGCATTGACAGCGATGAATTTGCACGTCACTCGCGTAGCGAGAGACTTTTCGGTCTCGAAAATCTGCAAGTCTCGCCTCCAGAGAACCCATTACAACGGCTAGTATGTACAATGTGCAGTCTCCCCTTAAACTCCATGGTTAAGAATATGTATGAGACAGCGAGATACGAATAATTAATAGAAATTTAGAAAAGAATTAATTACAAAATGTGAAAAATTGCATAGAAAATATTATAATGCGTGTAGAACGTGTAAATTGATAGAATTATATTGCAAAATATGTATTTGCGTGGTCGTCGTACGATAATTAAGAAAAACGAAAGTATCAAAAATGTGAATTTATAATTCTTTCTCACAAATCAACTCCGAGCCTGTTAAAGTGATTGTGAGATAACTGAAAACTTATGACAGGCTATAGGAGAGCTTATAAATTTTTGCAAGTTTCATATTTATACGTGGTTTACGTGTTCTCAGTTTATTGTATATACTACAGAGAAGTAGACGCATAAATAATGGCAAAGGCCGAAGGGTGCATGCAAAGATAACTTTTTAGAGGTTCATAGTTTGTTTTAGAAATCCCAGTCATTTAGGCTGGTAGACATTTAATGCTACAGAAAATATTGTTGGATACTCGCAGGCAGGATATTACGTCCAGCTTACTTTATGGTTAATTATTGCAGATAGAAAGTGTCTCACGTTCATGATATATTATATAACGCTCGCAAGTTATTTTCTTCGAGAATTATGTATTATTTTTCGGTAGCAAGTATTAGTGTTCCATTATGATTATTCACTGAATGTTTCTAATTAATTAGCTAGTACTAGTCGGCAGGTCGGAGAATTTCGGTAGACATAATTCAATTATAATCTGTCATTCTATCATTTCTCTCACTGCCAGGTATATTAATAAATAAATTCCACTGAATGTCGGAGCGAAAAGCCCAGACGGATTAAAGTTTATTGTGCATAGCATATCATTATGTTACTGTGATTAATATTTGTTAATATAATATCATAGTACGAACACGGTTTCGAAATTGACACGTTAAGAGTATTACATGTCATGGACATATTATAATTAAACTTGACGCTATAATTTACCTTCAATTAAATAAACATGCGCTGTGCTTCTTTTATGTTCGTGTCTTTTCGACGTTCCAATCAATTATACTATAAAGTGTGATTTAATCACTCATTTCGATACAGTACTTGCTAAAATTGTGCTTAATTATTTACTAGCAAATTAGTGGATCTAATTTTCGTTCTTACTGGTCAAAGGTCTAATCCAGAACCAAGCAATCTTTACCTCGACCATCCGGCTTTCCCTCTCTATTCTGTTCCCTGCGTCGATCAATTTCAAATCGAGCGACATTCGCAACAATGTTGAAGAAGCCTTTTCTCGTTATCCCATGTTCGAGACTGTCAGTGCACACAGGGAACTAACATAATTATCGGCATCTCTAGACAATGGCCCTCGTTAGCTACCGCGAAACTATTGCTGTAGACAGGGCACAGTTTGTCGAAGACGCTGGCAGGCCTGCAGGAAGCTCGGTATTACTTCCTGTTTGGAACTGTTCCAAGTTTCCAGTTGCTTATTGGAAGACCATCTCTCCTCCACAACCCTCTTTCACAGTATCCCTATCTTTCTCTCCTTATTTCGCCCTCTTTCTTCAACCATTCCCTAACTATTTTTCCTTTTTTTTGTCTACCGGTGTCATTTCGACGATATCGAACAGCCATCCAGGTCGAACAGTTTTCTGAAACCACAGCACATTCGCGACTAATGGACCTTGAGGAAGAGACTGGAGGTAGACATCGACGTGCCCAGCTTTCTCTTCTACTTCTGCGACCCGTCAACGGAAATCTTTTGGACGGAAGGTCGACCCCCGTTCATGGGGCGGTAAGACGTTTATGTGATCGGTGGAAATTTCGCCGCAGATTTAGCACCTCTGACAGAAATTTGGATCGTTCGTTGTTTGGAGAATATTGCAACGATAACAGAGATTCTTTTACTAGTCGTGTTCCTTTCAGACAGCTACACTGAATTTCGTTGAGAAATAAATTCGTGGGTAAAAAATCATTTCCAGGAATACTTTATATTGGTAACACGAGGAAATGAAACTTTGATATTAATATGGGTATATTGTTTATCATTAAAGTAGAGAGATGCTTGGCAGGAAAATGAGAATTTTCTTTCCAGTACTGTGTTTCGAAGAGAAACGCAAGTACAATGGAAATCTGTACGCAGACAGGGCTTGCACGTCGTTGTCCACCCAGTGCCACCCACTCGCACGTCGCCGCGAATTAATTGGTCTTGCCCTGTGATTAGTAGGTCCCACGGAATTACCCTGATGCCGCGGCATGATTAATATCTCGGCATTTCCAACTTTCACGCGGGGAGATTAATAATGAACGAAGAGGGACAGAACAGGCACCAGACGGGACCATCGGATGAGGAGTTTTAATGCAACGACTGGCCTGCGTGGATTTCCACGAATCCCTCTATTTTTCTGTCTGCGCAGGTTTAGCCGTTTCAAACGTCAGACGCAGCAGTTTCTATGAATTTCACTAACGTATACCTCTATGGGGCATTTTTCTATGAATTTTTTATGTTAATATTCTGATTAATTTAATGTTCTAATGTATTCTCAGTATTCGTGCACTAAATGCTTCGGTTGAATGCAGCTTAACAATAAAAGGGCACTGAACTTGTTATAAAAAGCGGGCATTTTTTTGAAGTTATGATTATTGCTAATAAATTGGAGAATCGGAGAAGGAGAAATAAAACGATTGATTAGTTCGTTGGAAATAGTTTGGTGGCCGGCATTTGATACATCCTGAAATCCCGACTAAGCGATGGCTTCCGGGAGACGATCGAAGAGCATTGCTGAATGCATTTCAAGAATTAATTCAAGACATTTTACAAGGCTAGACGAAAAGGGCGGTGTCGAATTAGAATGTGGAGTATAATTGAACGGTCAGAATCCAGATGACGGCTAGACAGTCAAGAATTCAACGTGTATCACTTCAATTATTCAGGCAAGAAGAAAGTATTGGTGTCAGAGACAAACCTGACATAGATTAGTTCGAAGACTTTTCCCCAAAATGAATTAAAGACCCTTGATTATAATTTGGATATATTTATCATACATGTTAAATAAATTTACTTTTCCGAAACATTTAAATAAGTCGACTCGCTTAATTATTATTAATCGATCACGTTCATGCAACTTCATTCAAATCTAAATTGAAATAACAATAAAATGGTAAGAATGCAAAACACCATATAATAATACGAAATCCAATATTCACGCTAACTACTTCTTCCAGCAAACTCCAGTTACACATAAAACCTTTCAATTACAAGCCTGCTTTCCCCCAATAATTTTGCAACAATCACGCCGCCATCGTAATTAAACAACCAAACAACCATAAACTACCACGCAACGAGTGTATTTAGTTTCCAATAATCAATCGCCAATAATTCTCTGAGCAAACTCTCGGCACTAAACCATGAATTTCATGTTAACTTTAAATTGCCAAAAAGTAGAGTTGCCTCCTTATTGCTCTGCAGGCCTTTCAGTTAGTAACGAAAACTTCACCGTATCGTTTATGCACTTCCATGTCGGTGTGCATTAAACTCGATCACAGTCTGTACGTGCAGCCTCGCGCCATGGATAGAGTGGATCAGCGGGGTTTTAAGCAGGTCGATGAATCTTGGCGTGACGGTACGCGACGCACATGCCGCTACGGCAATTCATCGCTCGAATTACGAGTCCGCTCGCTGTTTATGATTAATGCGATGTTTCTGGGTGGAAACACGCGTCGCTCGGCCGCGATGGCATCATCCATACGTTAATTAAACGATGCCGCGAGTTCCACAGCAACCATAGGCGTCATCGACGGAGAAACGACGAACGCGCGGGACGTGAAATTATTCACTCGACCGCCGCTCGCTAATCACTGGATATCACGCTAGGTAAACTATATACGACCGTCATGCCGTCGCCGCGGACGGAATGCGACTGTGCGGACGTTTGTGCGCGAAGAAATGCTAGATACTGGATGCACCGCCGTCGAATGGTAAATTCGTTTGAATTTAAACAAACGGTTCGAATCTAAATCGGAACGAAACAATTGTCCAAATGAACAATCGACCAATTTATCACCCTGAAGAAACGCGTAAAAATCCCCTTCCTAATACCTGATATCGAAAACGAATAACCACCCGTCTCCCTCCGTGCCCTGCAAAGCAGGCTCAAAATCGCGCAATAAAATTTCCAATAGTTTAAACAATCGCTGCGTCGAAACAGCGAATCGTTTCTCATCGTCGACGATTCCTTTAGAAGCGGGCTGTCCTCCTCTATAAGATGCCCTTTTTGTTCGTCTCGATACGACTTACCGTTCCCGAGATATCGCAATCTGAAGCGAGGTAGCATTTTTAATATTTCCCTGTCGTTGTCCTTGTCGCGCACTCGGGCCTCTCGCTCGCACACCCGCGCACTGACCTACCGCAAGCGCGGCACGTGTCGCGTGACCGGCCAGACGCTGAGTCAGCAGTTTTTCTACTACTAGACGTAATTCCCGGAGAAAAAAGTAGGCCACGACATTTCCAGGAATTTCGGCCGTTCATTCATAATTCCTTACGCCGCGCGCGTTCAACTACTATCAACGATATCTGGAGAACGGATTGAGATATCGACACGGGACAAAAAGCATTTTAAAGGGCTCGTTAACCGCTACATTTCTACATGGTTGAAAGCTTCTGATAATTTTTCGCGGTGGCCACGGGTGGAAATTCGAGGTCCGCGGTGACTTCGCGTTGGAAGTTCCGTGGAGTTTTATCAATTAGATAATACTCCGCGCGTATTTATAGAATCTCGCGTGCAATGGAGAGCTTTCGCATGTGGACAACGAAGGAACAGTCTTGCGAAAAATTGAATTACATTACGTGTGATTGTTAGAACAGTGTTTAACACGAATACTGTTAGTAACAGGATGATCTGTACACTAGGTAATTAAAAGTAAGTCGATATAATTGAACGCCTTTGTATATTAGTAGGCGTTTTATTAAATGGTTTATAACACCTCAAGCCCTGCGATATTTTAACAGAAAATTGGCCGGCTCGTGGTTAAGAAATATATAGTGTATATAGAAATATATAGACGAGTATTAACCTGCTTGGTTAATAGGCTTTCTGACCACCCTAAACCACAGACGTACAAATTACTTATGCTTGTCTGACTTTTAGCGGCAGCTTCTACTTAGCCCGTTCTCGCGCAAACACCATGCTCCACTGCCAGCTGAGCGGCGCATGAATTTAAAGCCAAACAGCGGACGTGGTTACATTTAAATTTCAGTGGCCTGCCACCCGGTGTCGGCTGGTGTATTGCAAATTAAAAGTTGCCCATAACCTTGTTAAAAGTTTCCCATAACTCATAATCTCGTTTGTGGAGGTGAGGTTAGTCGACAGTGTCTATCGTGGAATGGATCATAAGTCAGTTATGGTGAATGTCAATAATTCAACGTTTTCATTTACTTCGAATTCGATTGCCAGAGATAATTCGAATATTTGTGAAAAACTACTGTACTAATACTTTCGATTCATAAATGTCTATTTTTCATAGTCGTTAACAGCAGTTAAATGTTTGTTGATATTTTAGACGATATTTTTTAAATATTAATTCAACTGTTTCCTTTAACAACGCGTTATATATTACATTTATTTTTCACGATAATTGTTTGCCAGTTCGTTTCCTTGGCTCTGAAGCATTCATTACAGAGAAAGAAGCTCCGGCACTCGCCACTTTTTTCCCTTTCGCATATATTTTAGTATTCCGAGATAATGGGGTGAGCAACAGTAAATCAGAGTCTACGAAGTAATTAGTTCCTCGGTAAATGGAAAAATAAATAACGTTAATAGCAGCCGGTGGTGAAATCGATACTAGCTATTTTCTTCCTTCCTTTTTTATTTCAGCTCTTTTTTCAAGCTGTCCGGTGCAACACGTTGTTTATCCAGATTCAGGGAAGATATACCAAAAAAATCCACTTTTAAAAGCATTAATCCTAAAAAGCTATTGATTTTAGTGCGCTTACATCAATACGTTCCAACGTGTATCTGGAATTTACTTATTTTGTTTTAATAAAATCAAATATTAACATTTTAACCTCCGGCCAGATATTCCGACGATTTATTAAAAAATTTATAAAATATGTATAACGCGAACGAAATATGTTAACGATCGTTTGTAATATTTTTGCAACGCCTCGATTGTAGTTCAACCACTTTTCAATAATAATTTTTCGGATCTGGTGTTACGTTTTCTAGAATTGAAAAGAATTTGTATTAAATCTCGTCGAATCGAAAACGAACCGTGGCCCGGGTATAAAAATGTGCGGACAAGATTTCAGATTGTGCCACTTCCTCTTCCAACGAATTCGCCAACGACGTCGTACAGACTCAGCGAAATCAACTGCATGGACCGCATGCACGAACGATTCGACCAGTAATGCAGGTAATGGAAGGCGGTTTCCTCTGATAAAACTGTAGAACCGAATGGTCCAATCTAAGGCACGGTCAGACGCCCCCCATGTTTGCTAAAAAAAATTCTATCATTCTCCCAGGCACGTATCAGAATAAATGAACAACTCAGCGAAAAAATGTCGGGTCCCTTCAATGCCAAAAATCAAAGTCGCCAATATTTAATTTCGAGCCAATATTGTACGCGTATTTCCCTCCACCCGAAATCCAGAAAACACGTACAAAACGAGAACCCATGGGAGAGAGCGCGGTGACAAAAGAAAAACCAATAAAAGTACAAAAAAAGTAACTCGCATACGAGCGCGACTGCGGCTCGCGTTGAAACACTTTGTGAACAGTGCAGTTCGGTGCGATTTAAAGTACGTGCGAAAAAATACCGCAGAATTTTATCTGTCACTACAAAGGCAAAGGGATGCAAGTAAAAACAAAAAAAAAGAAAGAAGTAAAAAGCACGAAAAGAATCAAAACCATTCGATCGATACTTTCTTCCACTGCGTTTCCGCTCGTCGATGCGAATCAAAAAGAACGAAAAATGTCGTTCCGACTTTTCTCTTTACGTTTCACACCAGTTACTCGACTGTACGCTCGCCTTTGAACAAACCTTATCCATTGTACCCCCGATCATTATCATATCGATCTATCGTAATCCTTTCATCTTTTGTTCCCGAGAGAAATTTCGTCAAAGAGAATGTCGAACCTCGGAGCTTCTTCAGTCTTCAGCATCGCAAAGCGTGTGAGTTAAATTGCGACTTGACTCTGGGTAATACTATTGCCTTCGTTTTCCATTGATATTTGGATTGGGATGAACGTTCACGAACTCGAACAGATTAGAGAGCAGAAATAATTTCGTCGTGGATTTTTATAATAAATTATTTCATCCGAGACGCGTGAAAGAACGAAAGATATTTTGGATCTCGTTTTATTTATGAGTTACTGGGATTATTATCTGACGCGATCAGCTTTCAGCTGATTGCTATTTGTATAATTCAATCAATTATTTGAAATTATCCTGCCTTAGAAGTTCATCTCTGTGGAGCTTTGTAATTTACTCGGCCCTTGCCGTCCTTACTGGACTTAATTTTAATCTCACTTTACATTCTGTCTAGATTCTAGATTTCCACCCCTCTAATGGCTACGAAACTTTGGTAATGACTTTAAAATGGCTTTTCGCCGGGCTTCGATCTAAAGCGATTCGATTCTCTCCTGTTCGACACGATTCTTCAAGATAAAGAACAGAAACGGAAGCGAGACTATAAAGACGTAGACAATGGAAGGATCTATTTCGAAGCTTAGAGAGTTTCGGTCGAGAAGAAGTTGTTTTAGTTAACGGGGTAACGAAAATTCGGTGGTACAGAGTTCGATCGAGCGCAGATATGTACATAATTTACGTTCGGAGAAATTGATATTAATATTTGATACTTATTTGGAAACTTGACTCGACGAAAATTTATTCCTTTAAATATCGAATGAACTGGAGATGTCAGACATAAAAATGAATACTACCAATGAAAGATTCACACAAGTTCGGCGACATTTCTAAAATACAAGATGAAATTTTGCGAATTCAGGGCGAATATTTTTCGCGACAACGCAACAAAAAAGAAAAAGCAGCGAAAGATGACCGCGATATATCCACCGTGGGCTCTCTGTGTGTTCAGCCGGGGTGCAAAAATACCGGTTTCCAAAGAGAAAATGAAGCGACTCGTCGTGGTGAGTGCGTGGCGAAATTGAAGTTATCGATTTCCTGGGAAAAAGTAGACTGTCCGATAACCGCAAACATCAGTCGGGGCGCGTCTATAGTCGAGGGTGATAGTAACGATTTTTTGGGAAAAAAAAGAAAAAAAAAAAGTGAAGGCACCAACGCATCAGTCAGAGAGTGCGTGTACAGTTGGAACGAGAGTATCGACATTCTGAAAAAGTGACGAAAGCTTGATAAACCTAATTCTGGGAAACGTACGGTCGATGAACATAACAAGTTCGAGACAGCATAAAAATACTACCATATGCACGATTCGACCTGACCGAGGATACATTCGTTTTGAACATTTGAAAAACGTTTGAATAGTATGCATATTGTTGATCGTTAAAATCGTTAAAAGCGCGATGCTTGAAATGCCCAGTAAATCATTCGACTCCCTCGATATTATTTGACAGGATGGAATATATGGACGGAATCCTTTATCAAATTCGCTTCCATCCCAGTTTCTGCTGCGTGACATTCTTTTTCGACGAAATTCTTGTTTCAACCAGCACTGATTTACAATGGGAAATAGAAAATAATTTTACGAACGAAAATTCTATAACATTTTATATAATAGACGTGAAAGCCCCGAGAAAATCTAAGTACAATAGTTAAATAGGAACATTAAAAAGGTTTGAAATATTATAACAGTAATGTACCAAGTCAATTTATATTTTGAATTAAAATAGTGCAATGTTCCAGATTCACAATGAATGTAAGAATTTTTTCCCGTTTGTTACTTTGCATTTTCTACAACGTTTCACATTGCTAGCATCACGGCTTAATGTCGGCAGGTATTTCTATCAAAGTTAATGCAACTCCAAGGGACCATTTCTCAGTTGAGTTGAGAAACCATTAGAACATCGAATTATGATAATGAAGTTCGTTTCCTAGAAAAGGGTGTCGGTTACGAAGCTTTCTGATAAGGGGCGAGGAAGTAGATTCTGGTTTAGTTGCGAACTTCAAAGATGGAAATGCATAGGGCGACTGAACGCGAGGACAAAGTGAACTTTCGGCGAACAAATTTTCGTTGCCCGACAGACAAACGAGTGAATCGCGATCTCCTTGTTCGAAGAACAAGTAGAACTCGTGTTATCGTTCCACGTACAGAATCGTGTCGTTGTAAACAAGAATATATTTAAACCATTACCTATCTCTTGTAACATGACAGTCCATTCAAAATTATCGAACGACAGTTTACACATTGTTTAATTTTTATACTGTGACAACATAATTTAATTTAGTATCGCGTTTTGAATATACGAAAATTAATTATTTAATAATGAGCTACTAGGATTCTCTGTTCAACTTAATTAATTCCTCATCTTGCTTCAAACCTATCCGTCTCACCTGTTAGACAGTGCTAAGCAAAATAAGAGCTCAGGGGCGAAAAAAAGTGAATCCGCGAAAGCTCTAAGAGAAACTTTGCCAGAGCAGCCAAGGATTAACCACAAAGTAACTGTCGCCTGCACGAACCCTCCAGTCTCGATCGGTATTTATGTATCGTATCGTCTATTCTTTATCCGCAGAAGATCTTTCCCTACTGTGGTTTGCTCAATTCGAAATTTCCACTCGATTAAATTATTCTTCCCTCAGTCGACGTATTAAAAAATAGACTTAATTCGTCTATTTTTCTCCTCCCATTGGCTCGATACCACATAAAAAATTGAACAGTCCATTCCAAGCTTTCTATTTTTTTCTCGTCTCGCCGTGTCTCGTCCAATCTGCGGATCACCGATTCGTCCAGTTTTCTTTGAAAGTTTAGACGCAATTTGATTGCGATTGTATGTATGGAAGCGAGTTTGTCTCTTGTTTCGAAGCTTCAAAGCGAACGTGTGAATGAAGAGTAGACAGAAGCTCGTTAAAGAGATGAAAGTTTCGAAATAGCGAACCCATCGCTCGATAAAGTAATCTGAATATACATTCTTTCGCGGAAAATGTTGGTGCACGCCTGCGACGAATTTTTTAGTGTAAAATACAGGACGATTACCGAGTATAAATGATATAATTTAGAGTACGTCGTTTGGTTGAATTTGTAAAATTATTCTTGAAACAAGAGGCATAATTTTGTTAAAGCGAAACGTATATTTCCACCCGAATATTCGACGAGATGTGATTCATTTCGAAATAATTAGTGCGTGTAATGTTTCCAGCGAATATTAAACAAATTTCTGGGTTGATTTGATTATAATGAAAAGTACGCGCCATCCCGAGAATTTTTATATTAAATTATGAAACATCGTGCCGAGTAGTATAAATTTGTTCTGGATAAATTTTCTACCCAGACTGATCGACCGGGGCAACTTTTGCAATTTGCAAATTGGATTCGACGAGCGACGGGGAAGAAACTTCCCTTTCAATGGCTTGCCGGAAATACTGACCACGCGGCACCGGAAACTTTCGTGGCTACGAGAGAAGGACGGGTCGATTGTGCCAGCGTGATCGTGTGATATTAATATTGGTACAAGTTTCAGCGGCTCGTTTAACTCGCTTTCACCTGGATAATTATGTGTGCTTCCCAATTTTTGTCCGCGGAACGACGTGCCGGCGTTTAATGAAACTGCCGCGACAACGAGTTTCGACCCCGCGGAAATTTCAATCCATGTGTCGAAATTGTGGAGATCGAGGAACGGCTTGTTATCAGCAGCAGTTCAGTCGTAGGGTTTCGTTTTTTCAAACGTGTATTAGGTACGTCTGCACCTTGGTACTAGGTGGAGCGTGGAATAAATAATATATCCATTACGATTATTTTTCTGTTGGAGAATTAATAAGGAAATATCCTATCGGAGGTAGGGGGAATTTCATATTTATATAATTAGTGTGAAATATTTGGAAAATTTGTCATCGCGTTTCATATAATTGAATTGAATAATACGCGTTTCGAAATAAAGATTATAAAATATCCTAGACGTTCAGATACGAGTAAACCGAAGGAAAAAACGTTCGTCAACTCAGAACAGCAAGGTACATGAAATTTCTAAATTACAGTACACAACTTCCTCAGCAATTTTTAAGATGTCTCTGTACAGGGGCCATCTGCACAGTGATACACAGCATTTTTCTCTACGAGGAATTCCTTAACAAGGGAAGCAAGATGCGACGGCCCTGAGTGGCTGATCCCTCTCGAATGCCCTGCCTCCACCTTTCTTCCTCTACTTTCTTTCCGGGCGACCCTTTCGTTCGGCAGAGGGTGAAGATCCACCGCCTCATTGACCCTGTGTCTAATGAGCGCACACCTGAGTGCTTCTAGACAAGTGGATCTGCACTTGCATCTGCCTCGGTGTCTGGATACCAACGTGTGCATCATGACAGCACAAAGATGCGAGTTCAACGAAGGGTTGAGAAGGGTGGTGACAGGGTATGTGATACAAACAGACAACAGTATGATCTTTGATACAGGGAGACTGTGCATGCTTACACGTCGGAGCTGTCGAGAATGTTTTAAAATATTTTTCACATATTTGGTTCGTCGATTTACGTCGAAATGTTTAATTTAATTATTTCACTGCTTCCACTAAACGCTGACGCATTGATGGAAACAAACTAATACAGTTTACTGCGCACGTAACTTGTGCGAATACCTTTTGTTCCTTGATTAATAAGAAAAATGATGTTTTGCAAACGATTCACTGGTGTTACAGGGTGAGTGTAAGAAGTCACGGTGATATAAGCTTTCAGTTAATTGTTGTAAAATAATGCCGAACTCGACAATTCACCCTCGACGGTGTCGAAATTGTCGCAAAACCTGCTACGCGAACGCTCGACGGTGCAAGGGATCGTGAACAATTTTACGTCGCAAATGAACTCGAAATTCATTAGAATCGCGCGACAAAAAGTGCACGCTGCAACTGGTCCACGGGCGAAATAAAATACCGAGAGCTCCGCCACGGCCCAAACGCAGTAGAAATTCTACGCGGCGAGCATGCAATCTCGAGTAATTAAAGTTGAAATTTAACCTTGGACCTCGCCCCGTTTGTGTGCCACTTAATTTCCCCCGCAGTTCGTTTAAGTGACGCAATGAAATTGCAAAAATTTCCACCGCGAAATTATGCACGATCGCGAACTGGATTGTTCGTCCGAAGGAAAAACAACATTCGTTCGGATCCGTCATCTCGCATTCGATTTCTCGAACGAACGTTCGTTCGCGCGCGAGAACTTTCTCAAAATGTAACATGGAATTTTCATTTTAATTGCACGCTGTTGCATAATGTAGTATGCTAATCACTGCAGAGCAATTGCACCGTATATCTTTGCATATGACCCCCACCCCCCCCTGAAATTGTAGATCGGTTGTACGACGGGACACAAGTTAAATTGCTGTGTAATACAATTTGTAGCTTCACATTCCGTGTACCCCATTGGTTGTTCGTTCTCATTTGAATGGAAATAGGGATGGGGGGAAAAATAATAATTATGTTTTTTTTAAGGGCTTCAAGTGGCAGTATATTATAGAGTATGTGTAATATACGCTATAGATTTGAGTTAAATAAATAGAATTTCCAGTTACAAGAAGGAGACCTGTAAGCCAGCAACGAATGCGCTGTGCGTACACAGTGTGTAATATGAGTACATGGATCTCCTCTGGAAACAAGAATTCTCAGAATGAAATACGAATTTCGTGGTGAAATAGCGCTTTTGCAGAACACAGTTTGCCGACTTCCTTCCATTAAAGTATCTTATTAACGCGATTCGAGACCGAAATCTAATCTAAATATAATAACTTCGACAACAAACATTTCACAGTTATTCCAATTCTTCCTTTCGCACTCTTACTATTTTTATTACCTTCTCCAATTTCCACCAATTTCACCAGCTAAAATTATTCATCTTCGCACGTATCCCCACCGCAACGCGACAAACATTTCGACGTTAATCAGTCGACTTTAATACAAATCCACCAATGCACCGTTTTTCAACGATCCAACAACCGCCCGCTCCCTTCTCGCATCATCCCCTAGCAACTTCGTCTGATACTTTACGGTCACGTTACTTTTACGAGAGCGAACTTCTGCAGTCGATTGTACCCGGTGTATCCACTCGAGGAGCTGCTCTACCACACGCAGACACACACGCATGCATACATACATGGAGGTAGGGTTAGATGGAAGGAATAAGGGAGGTGGTGAAAACCCTTTCCCCCTATTTCTCGATGTTGCAACGCCGTGAACACCCTATCCAGCCCCTTCAGGGTCTCGCCAAGCCCTTGCTCTTTCGTCGATGCCTGTGTGTCTGTGCCAGGTATACATATGGATGTTGCTGCATCGCGTAATTAGAGCGAGTCGTGTTCAAAGAGCCGGCGCGTACCCTCTCCCCTCTCGTCGTTCTTTAAAATCCGTCGCGACGCGATCGCTCGTCCCTTTATCGGAGAATTCGACAAGTTGTACTTCGTGTCGGTGTTTCCCCGTTCGAATTCTGTTCGGTGGTTGAACTTAATTCTGGTATCTTCGAGTATTTATTTTTTTTTTGTTGCTAAAGTAACACTGGTTAAAATAGACTTTTTTTAATTGTTGTAAAATACATTCGAGATAATTCTGAGCATTCTAATAAGTTGCGTGGAAATTATTATTAATTTACGTTGCGATTGTTTAGTGATATATTTATTTCGTTGTTTGTTTGAACAATGTTGAACTTGTGCACGAGGGTTTATTCTTTCTGAGCATCTTAATTAACAAAGTTCAGTAATCGAACGTGTGGAGGAGGGAGTGTTCTGAGGAAATTAATAAGAGCAGGCACCTCCTACTCGTAATAAAAATGTTCCTCGTCGACGTTATAAAATGTGGAAGATGTTGCACGAAATGTATAAAGATTCATGAACCGCAGCAGTTAAAAAGTATGGAGGTCGTTCCCTAAGGGCCAAGTAACAGTGCGCCACTCTTATAAAAGACCTCAGTAAACCTTAAATCATAAGAAAAAAATTTCGCTCCTGTCTCGTGTCTGTAATATTTTGCACGGGTCACTCTGTACATTCCGGCGAAAATGTTCCGGAAATTCTTACACAGAATTATAATTCGGAAAATTCATATAAGAGGTAACTATGATTAATAAAATATTGATATCCAGTCACTATCATAATTGCTGACTTGTTTCTTGAATGGTTTAAAAATTAAAATCCTATTAATTTCAATATTTTAACGTATAAAAACTGCGTTATAAAGTTTGAATTAACAAAGGAAACATTTCTATGGTAACTGACGGCTTTAGGTTCATAGAAATCTTTTGCCTAGAATATTTTCAAATCTATAGTGCCCGTACAGAGAAATCTGGAAATATGAAGACACCTATTCCAATATTCGCTAACAAAGAGAATGGAAAAAAAATGGAACGATACTTGATCGGTTTGCGAAACAACCCTTTCTGTTGGTTGGCTCTTTTATCAGTGAATAACAGAAATACGAACTGGGACGAAAGGATTCTGATTCTTGTAATTTTCATTGACTGCCAGATTTCCTAGGAAGAATATTCAACGCATAAAAGGCTATATACCTTGATATTCTTTGCGTACAGAAAGCAACGGGCATAATAGAATATTGCGAAAGAAAAGCAAGAACTTCGTATTATTTCTATTTCACTGGAGAAGTTCTCATTCGCCACGACATTCGTACAAATGAAGAAAAATATAAAATAATATGACCAGTCCCGTATAAATAAACTGTCAAACGCCAACAAAATATATGAATAATATTTCTTAAATCATCCACAATACCAAAAAAATTAATATTAAATTAAACTAATCGAGAAATTTAGTAATACAAAATATTTTTAGTCAACCACGAAGGATCAGAGAATATCATAACATATATCATTAAAGATAAGGGAATATGAAGACTGCTAGAAACTTCGACAGGTTTCTATCGTGAGTGTCCATTAAGTTTTCTTGCATTGCAACAGACCCTGCCTCAATATATCTTTTACGTTCCATCGCGAGAGCGATATCTAGAATAGCTTCTGGCCTCCAATTGTGGCCTGGCCACGAAGTGTGCTTCTTGCTACTCATCCATAGAAAATTGTATGAGATTACGAATATACGGCCATCGATGCCGGTGGCGTAATGTGGAAATATACCCTCTTTACGCTAATGCTTTTTACGAGCAACGTTACTTTGCAGTCACGTGTCCCCGTTGCGATATTATTATTATTCCATTTTTACGCATCAATTTCGAGGTAATATCTTTCAATAGTATCCTGGTCTCTGTATCACATAGAATGCATAAAAGATGGTTGTAATGTTAGAAAATTTTGGTCTATTATAGAGCAAGCCAAGTAGGTTTCGTGCTTCAAGAAAATATTCATCGCGAAAGAGAGTAAATATTTGCTAAAAAATATTGAAACGAGATATAAATGTACTTCGAACATGAATACAATCGTAACTTATCCTGTATTTGTAAATTCAATAATTATTTTAGAAAAATAGCACTATGTGCCTAACTTGCATTACTTTCTCCAAAATTTTACCGTACCTTCAGAGAATAATTTTGCTTTTCCCAAAAACGAGGTGTGTTACACTAAATTTTTCTCTTGACTTTGAGAGCCTGAGTAAAATGTGTTTCACCGCCTGGAAGGAACATATTCTATGCCCTTTTCGAGCTCAAAGCGTTTCGCGTAAATCTTACGTGGCCATTGCCAAATACAGCTAGCTTTTCGGCGAGATATCCTGAATAATCAAACAGCTTTTAAAGGCGGCGGAAACAGGATCGAATAAAGGGAAGATCAAACTCGCCTTTGAATCCAATCTAACATCGCCGACTTTTATCTTTTCTTCAATTGCCTTTCAATTCTATCACCAAACCGATAGTTTATTCATAACTATTAGCACGTCTTCCTTGTAGTATATATTCGTCTATAACCGAGATTGAAATGATGAAATTCGTTCCTTATTAACAGAAATTCTTTGCCCGAGAAAGTAATTGCGAAGTTCCACGAACTTTCCCCGAGATGAAGATTCCAGTTGCATGGTTTCATGAATAGAAACAAGTAGCGCTCATTTGCACAACTTCTAATGAACTATGAAGATGCAAAATGAGAAGTAACGGGGCAGCTAATCATTATTCCATGTTTTCCTCATGAGCCTCCCAACGAATTTGCAAAAACATTCGAACGTAACAAAAACTGCCGCGCGTATGTTCTGTTCTCCATGCTATATTTTCCACGTTGTGTGGCAGCGCAGTAAAACGAGAACGAATTAGTTATAAAATTCTTATACGTGATTACCCTGGAATGCTATCAACGTGAACAACGCTCATCCAACAGTTTATTACAACTGTTTCGCTTATAAAATGTTGACTGCTGGGAAATACAGGATTCTAGCCGTGCTACGAGAGAGCTCTCCATTCGAAATGACATTGCATTTCGAATAAAGTTATCATCTTTGAATTAGATTTCTCGCCCCTCTATATTGATGTCTCTCTGCGATAAAATAACCGTAACATTATATTATTAAATCCGTATAAAACTCCTATCTCTGTCACTTGTGAACACGCGTACTACTTTGACAAACATTTCTTTCGAACAATTTTTGTTTCGCCCTTTAATAAAGTACGATAATTATCGATTGTTAATAATTAGCATGCACGTACGTGCCACGCGATTCTTATCACCAAATGTTTAACCAATTCCAAAGCATGTGTAACTAAAATCCACCCATAAAATAAAAATAGAAATACATGGTGTCGTTTTAACACCGGACGATCGCATTGTATCTCAATTATTAAAGGATTCGAAGAATATTTGTCAAGATCGAAGTGCGCACACCTTGGAATGATGAATACGGGACTGGCGATAGAGATCGCGATACGATGCACGCGAAATGCAAATTTTCCAACGATTCTCGACACGGAGGGAACGCGGGTACGACAGAGTGTGGGGGGGGGGGCGAAATAAACTTGAGAATAATTTCGTCGACACGACGTCGTTCGCGGCGAACAGCGAGTCAGAACGCTTACATGCCTTCGGGCGCAGGCATCGCAGGTTTCACGACGTAAGAAAACTTTCCACGCAACTTATCACGTGGAAAAGGGTCACGAGTTCGGAATTAATTCGCCGTTTCCAAGAATCGTTTTCCGATCCGGAATTGGAGCAAGCACGAGGCACGGCGCCGCGGGACGTGAATGGAAAGCCGGAGATGGCTCCGCGTGAACCGGTTAATTAGCTAATTAACAGTGCGAACAACAGCCAGGTGAATTCAGAAGAGACGGGATCATGAGATCGCCATTCGGGGAGGATAATTCGGAGAAAGCGAACGGATATCGAAAACTTAAACTGAAACCCCCCAGATGGGAAATGGAGATTGTTGCTTTGGAAAATTTAATCGCCGGGGTTAACTGAAAAATTTCATTCCGTGACAAGGAACGAGCTCATTGTTCTAATCATTTCTCTCAACCGTACCCAAGGCAAATATTTTACTTTATCCAGCAAGTGAAGAAACAAATAACCCGAGGGCGCTCAAACGCAGAAACCATGTGCACGATGTAAACTCGACTCGACCAGGGTATCCCTTAACATATTTGCGATTCCCATTCCTACGGACGGTCGAACGCAAGCCGAACGAAAGTACCGAGGGTCGGCGCGCGCAATCGTTTACAGAGTTTCATACAAAACATATTTCCCAGCGATCACGGAAATTACCTGGATGCGGAGGAAACGAACCGGGGGGAATTTCAGCGGCACAGGAGATCGCGTACGTCGCGCTAAATTGCCCCTGTTGAAATTCTGGCCGTCGTGGGGGGGTGGCCACGGTGGCGAGAGGGGTTGGAAAGACGTTCTTCCCGATTGAGTTTTACGAGGCGTTCACGTCACGTGCAAGTAAAACGATAGTACCCATGGTTACGCTCGGAGAAACTGCAAATGCCTCGTGAAAGGTTGCACGAGAGGAAGATTTCGGGGGTGGAAGCACGAAAGGGGTTGCTACCGTGAAAAAAGTTTCCTGAGAAACTTGCGTTACCCCGTTGGGAATTGAACACTGGCTGTTGAACACACACACACACACTCTCGATGAAGATATCGAATGTTGTAATATTAATTTCAACACTGGGGTTTCTCTTGATTTCTTGTCGATGGCTGATAGTCATTCGAACCATACTGTTGCGTTCTATCAATGCATATTAAAATTCGATAAATTTCGTAGAATTGTTACCTGGCTGAAAATGGTTATAAACGTGTCTTTTTGAAATATTTTGTTAGGTACTGGGATTTTAAAGACATTTATAGATACGAAGATTTCGTGGCTACTTGGCAAGCCATAATACCAAAATTCAATCGCAACTTCTTTAAGTTTTGTCCTAAGACGAGGATCTTCACTGGAAGATTTAATTAAACTTTCGTGCCGCAAGTTTCAGCACAGTTTTTAAGAAATTTTTCAGATATCCAAAGGAATGCTTCACTTTGTTCCTTTTCCAAGTGAATTTTAAGAAACTTCCAATGTACGCTATATTAAATTTCACGAATTTTACCTTCCATAAAAATTAGCCGCCTCTGACGTCAATTAATAATAACTAAAATTAAACTCCTCTCATCTGAAACTGTATGCTTCGCACACAAATTACTGTAACGTTGTATTACTCTATAAAGAAATGATTGTTCGAATAAAATTTTAAACGTTCAATATTCAACTGATTACTCGCTGGAGAGTTCTCGCATAATTCGTAATTATCCCCCCGACACTCGGGCAACAAGACACAATCAACACCAAAGGAAACTGTTCTAATTGGCAATTATGCCCGCAACCATCAGGCCTACACAATAAAACAAGCCACCGTTTCCTCCGCCAAGAAAACCAAACGAAAGTGAGTTTCCTTCAATTAAGCAAACGATGGAACAGCAACGGCCCCCGGTCCGGATGAAATACTAATTAACGCGATTTTTAAACGGCGCACAATAGATCTCTGCAATTAACTAATTGCCAGGGAACAGGAAGCTGTTCGATCGAGGAAGCAGCTTCTTTTAATTGCTTGTTACGAATGACAGCCAATGAGGAAGCGATGGAACGACGCGGGCTAGAGAGATTTTAGAGGGAAGAAATCGCGAATCGGGGAAACGATGGCAGATTAAGATTGCTGCGAGTAGAACAGCAAGAACCGGTCGAATCTGAAAGAAACTCAGAAGTGAATCTTTCCAGGGAAGATGACCGTTCAAAGGTTGGCTCCTAATGGGGAAACTGGACGAATATCGCCCAGGAAAGAGGGAATTTCTGACGAAACTTTCGGGTGTTTTATCTCGCGTTGCTTCGCCGCGCTTTGGAACAAATTACTTTCGAATACGTCGCGCGACTGCATGTTTCGAAGTATTATTAAAATCGTGGAAATAAGTCGGAACGGTTCGCGAATTTCTTGTCTGATTTGATCGCGAACGATTGGACGACTGGGCCATTAAGAAATGAAACGAGGACCCGCGTTCAACTTTTTCCGGCGCTTCGTTGGAGAAAAGTTTGAGGAAATAGAATGTGACCGATGGAAGAAGTTAAGGCAATGTATAATGCGGGTAAACAAGAAATTGTGCGAGAGAAATGTGCTAGAATCATTTAAGAACGAGTTACTTCGCGGTATTTCGAGTCTCAAAATGATTCGTGTTATACAATATGTGGAGAATTGTTTCTCGATTGAATACTGAATGTTATATTAACGTCATTAAATCGTTAGCATTGAACCTTTCCTATCTGTCAAATGTATATAATTTATTTGCAAGTTATAACGCAACTTTCATTTCGTGGGGAATATCATTTTTATACTAAATAGCAATTTTAGCGGCAGCATATGTTTTAGAAATTCGATAAAATAGCACAGGGATATTTTGAAACCATAGATCTTAAAATTATTAATTAGTTCTATAGTGGTTCTATATTGAAAATTTAAACTAGTTCCTTCGTTTTGAAATTCAGCATACTGAATATATTTCAGTTAATTTTAGCTTGGCTGGAATAAGCACGAAATTAATTAGCAAGGATAGCCTGGATATTCTGTGCTGATCCGTACTCCATGTACCACACTTTTATCCACACTAAATTTCATTAGACAATTCTGGAGCTTTCTTCAATTACTTTACGTCGACGACTCGAACTCCGGAAACCTTATTTGCTCTTGCTAGACTGAACGAAGTATTCTATCTCAATTTATCTGTGAAATATAACTTCCCGATGTACGTTCAACCTTTAAGGGCAATTAACAGTAACTAATGTCTTTCTCCGTATCATTCGAGGCGCACGAAAGGAGAATTACAAAAATAATTGTGTGAACTCCTGCAGATGACATTCACGAAGAACAATGTAAATAGCTTTGCAAATTTCACATTATCGACAACGGTAACTCCAATCGAAACGTTAACAGAATCCAATTATTTACACAAAACTCCCCATCGATTATATCGCGTTTTCTCCGCGATAAAAAAAAAAATTCGTAGCCGTTTTTTTTTAACTCTCATCTTCAGTACATTTCAAAACTTCTAAAACGACTGATGCACTCGTGTCTCGCCGTGCATTCATTTGCATCGCAGACACGAAAACAACGTTTTACTGCGAACACGACCGCAACAGCACGGTTTCTATTTCGATACAAGTGTACCAACAGCTTTTTGGATTGCTTCTCGAGGGCTCCCACCGCGGTAGCTAGATTTACGGTGATCGATTACCGGCACACCAGCGGAAAATTGCTACCCCGACGATGGCTCTGCACACAGAAACGAAAATTACGAGTCTCCCACCATTAGCTGATTGATATGATCGAAAATAATGGCCAGATTGAGAGATTGCGAGCAGCTGAAACGTTGAAGCTGGGCTCGGTGTTTACACACTCGAGGAAAAGTTGGGCTGCTCCTCGATAAAACGATTTCCCGGTTTACTTCGAACGCTGCCATTCTTTGTTTGAAGCTGCGCGGAAGAAACATTTTGCAATTTCGAATTTCGACCGGAGTAATTTATGAATAATTCATAATCGAGGGACGAGCAAGGAATATTATTACCTGCGGCTACATTTCGAGCTTCGCTTCGCGCAGGTAAGGACAAGTCGTTTAATCCAACCTCTGGCGGAGAAACAAACTGCGCAATCCGCGCATCTTTCCCGTTATTCCATTATCAATTCATTTCTTCCGCGAATTCCCGTCCCTTCTCAACTCTTCCCAATGCGTGGCTCGCGCACACAGGCGTCGCGCAATTTCTTTTACAATTCGTGGCAACATGGAAGAGTAACTCGTCTGGAATAACGAGCCCGCAGGTACACTTTCCAGATTGCGGCAGCCTCCTCGAATCAAGCAACGATTCGTATGAATAAACCTGCAACGTCACGTTGACGTCATTGAGAAACTGCTTCGCGAGTTTCTTTTCTCTTCCGCCCGCGCGTTCCCCGTCGCGAACCGGACTTCTTATCCGCGTTTCATTCGTTCCACCCTTCTTCATCGCGACTTCTGCGTCGCTCTTTCGTTTTCCATTCGAGTAATGATCAGGGACGCCTCCACCGCCTGTTTCCGTCTCGTCCTCTCCACATTCTTCCATTCAGAACCAGATTCTCGCCTTTCTCTCGACAACTTTTACCCCATTCTTGTGTTCGTCGCGTGTATAGAAGAAAAAAAGGAGAGGAGGGGCGAGAAGCGTAACGAGTTCACGAAACTAAAAATTGCACGGCGAAAGGAAAGGGGAAGAAAGCGAGGAGGAGAACGGATAGGTTCGTGTCTATTTAGCGAGATGGGACGTTTGTTTCGCGAGAAAGGAACGGCTCGTCGTCGGTGGCCATTTTTATGCGAAATTCCCTGCGTCTGGCGACGCCGTGCCCGTCATTCTTCCCGACCCCTTGAGCTTTATTTCGCTGGCAATAAGTTCCACGTTTCGTTAGATACTCCATTCTCCCCCTTTCACCATTTTTTACACTTGGACACATTCATCCCCCGTATTCTCACGGCGAAGGTTAATCAACCCCTAAGACACCCTTGCCGCTTTATTCCGACCATTGTTTCCGTCGTGGTCGCGTGATAATTCGCCGGGCACATGGTTCAAGACTGCGAACGAATCTTTTCAGGGAAGGTATCCAACCGGGGTAAACATTCAAGAATTCTTCGACAAGGTTATGTGGTAGTAAAAAATGAAAGTTTAAATCAATATTTCAAGTTTCACTGTAAATTAATTACGAAACATTATTTTCGAATATCTGTTCCAAAAATTGTATGTAAACTTGTATAAAATATGTGCAACATTAATTGCAGAAACATTCTAGGTGAACAGATCAGAAATATTACATCGGAGGAAGGTGTGGAATGAATAATAAATGAATAAGCTTAAGCATCGATTAAACGAACCCACTGTTGATAATAGCTGGTCGACAGAATAATCCTGTACAACGAAACTTTTCGTGCTCGCATTATCATGAATTCTGCGCTATTCTTCTTCCTCCTTCTTGGCGTAAAACGACCGCTCTCACATCGACCTCCCCTTGTCCCATCCTTCAACCAAGAACGCTTCCACCCTGTTCGTTTTTTCCAATTTCCGCGTGCTGTATCGCGCATTCAGCTGTTCGCGACTACGTACATCGTTGGGAATACATAAGGCTATTTGCATGAGACCGGCCTTGGCAACGTAATTTCACGACTGTGCAATCCCATTGTCTATCGTGCCGCCTTAATTGGACGTTTCGCAGTGAAAATTCATGGGACGGCCATAGATAATCCTAATTAGACGACGTTGGGTTAATTGCGCGAGTGCAAGAGCGTCAAAGCCGTTGCATAGATAATACGACGACTTTCCGATGTGAAATCTGTTTCGGCCTGTATGGCACCTGCCGTCGGAATTTCGTTGCGCAATTTTCGAAAGGTCGAGTAACACAGACAGTCGAAATTTCCTATTCGATTGCACGACTTTCGTGAATAATTAAATAAAGAGAGATACGCGTATGGTGATTGTCCGTTTGCTTGGAAAATTGGTTGCCACGATTTCGAAACGAGCCACGAAACGCTTGCCGGACGGTTCACGTTTTATTTGCGACAAAGGTGTATCATTTGATTAGATTAATCCTGCTTTTACTTAAGAATTCGTCCGACAATAAATATATCTTGGGAATGTCCAGAACGCTTGAATGCCGTGGGAGCTCGGCTGACAAAACGCTGACCTGCACTACTTAAAAACATTCGCGCGTGCAACAGGTTGAATTGCACAACTTGAAAATACGTGCCTGACCATACGTTTACCAGCACTACTTAAGAAACAGATGGCTATCCCTGCACTGATCTGTAGTAATTGACAAATATTTCAACCGGTGTTCTTGATTTGTACTGCTTAAAATATACATATTGCCTGACTTAGAAATACGCACCAGCCTATATCCCTTTACCTGAAGTATTTAATATAAAATAGAGCACCGTTGGTACCCAAGTGTCTTGGGATTAATTCCCGTCTACTCTAGCTTTCCTACCTGCCCTGAAGTAGCCTAAATACCCTGGGGTACCTACGTATCTAGGGACCAGGAGTGTACAGAAAATTGGAAAAGGGGATATTATCAAGGTCTATATGCATAGCAAATAAATTGGAAGTATATTCTAGTTCTTGCGAGTGGAATAAAGGAACGTGTGATTTTTTTTTAAGGACAATTGATTCAGAATACTGAGTCTTTATTCAACCTTTTATCATTATAATTCTATCGCTGTCAAAGGGCTGGCAGGTCTAAAAATGTGACGCCAACTCAAGCAGACAGCAACGAAAATTTATTATAACAGCAAGATGTGTCCGTTTAGATAAAAAATATTATAAAATATTGAAAAATATTGAAATCGAAAGTGTGTGAAATTAATAAATATTTTGATTAATAATTTTGCTAATACGCTCACTCATTTTCGTACAATATTTTCATGACCACAAGGAGGACGAAAATTATTGCCAAGAAAATTGTAAACTACACTGTGTCCATGCTTCCCGTAAAGAATATTAATAAAAAACTTCCTCCCCGAACGATATAATACACGAAGATTAAAACACTGTTGTAATATAGTTCGCCACAGAATAGACGATTTTGATAATAAGTTTCACAAAGTCCGCTTTCATCGCGTCGGTGTATAAAAGAGATTCCACGCTGGCTGTCACCAGTGTTTCTTTTACGAGCCTTTTATAAGGCGAACAACTTTTTTTTCCCGAAGTGACTGAACAATCTCGGTAGTTAACTGGTTGTCAGTCGTGACAGTTCGCTGAGGATGTTCTGGGCCAAACACAAAACCTTACTTAGCGATCCGGATCTAAGATTCTGGCCGTCGATCATCGTTAAGGTGATAAGAAGCTTTTACTTAACTTAATCCGCGTCGGTAAGAAGGATTAAGGTGAACCAGTCCGTTAAGGGTGAATCTTGCTGGTTTACTGACGAAGATTTAGGATAGAACAGATGCATTATGCATCCAGATTTTGCTTGGAATAATATGTCAGCCTAGTGACTTCGGTCGATGGTTTAAAGAGGTTACAATGGATTTTATATTCATACGAATACTGGCATTTTTTAAAACGCGTTTTATGCTCTTTCCAAATCGTACTTTGAGTGGCAGTAAAATGGGAAATTTAGATTTTTCAATCGTCTAAGTGATAGAAACTATGTCACAGTTTCCGATTAGGATATTTTTAATTTTCTATATTCTATATTCAAAAATTCTATATTCACGAGAAGATGTAGAGAACAATTCGTCGTGTGTTTTTAACCAAGCGGCAATAATAATTTCGAAGTGTAATCTAATATACAACGTCTGAGGGAGGCATTTCATAATTCTTCATAATTATAATTAATAGAAACCGATACTGCATAGCTTATACCAGGCACTCGTTAAACAGGGGAAAAAAGCACACGCACATAAAAAATAAACGGGTCCGGCACAGTGACGAATATTCCAATTTCCAAAAACGAGTTTCACGAAAATCAGCATCGTAAATCTGCCGGTTTGCGACAGAACGATCGTGTCAGAGAGGCAAATGAACCGCACGGAACAGATTACACGATGCAATGGAACAGGACATGCACTAAACAACTAGCTGACGAGTATGTTGCTAATATTCTTTTTACGCGCATTTACGTACACGTTATACTCGTGTGCCAATTCTTCGAGTTAAATATTACGTACGCGTAGCTTCCGGAAACTTCAGACCGTTTGCTATTTTCAACAGTTTTACGACGTCCTGACTACTGGATAATTTTCGTATTACTGCATGGCTGTATGGGTCTGAACAACGCAGGAAGGATGTTGAAAAGCAGGTTTATATTGCAATGGGGAAGTGGTTGTTTCGTGGAAACAAGGGTGTATATGTTGCAACATAATTATGCATCTGAGCATAGAATGTTCTTTTCCAAGGATTATTTGCAAACAATGAAAGCACTTTAATGCTTTTTTTAAATAAAACGGATGAAGATTGTTCGTTTACGATATAACTGATTTTTGACTACAAGATCTATGCAATGTAAAGGGATTACATATTATTTGCGAAAAAGAAATCGGCAAGAGAATTTGTGGAAAAGGTAACAATTTTCGTTTCGTTCTAACATATCGATTTGCTTCGGAAAAATAGTATTCGATAATAGACCGAGCCATAACAACCTTTCAAATAACAATATCATGGTTCAATCTTTGAAATTTCCGCGGTCAGCAGAAAAGATCGTAATAAAATAGGTCTGAAGCGGGTTTCATTTCTCTGACAAACCTTTCCATCCTTCATTGCCATCGGAACTCTAATATCCGGTGCTAGAATTCAGAGTACGATTCGTTTAAATAGAAACATCAATGGAATGAATTATTTTCGATTATCCTTGACCATCCGCCAAGAGAAAATTGTGAACATCCGTTTAAGATTGCCGATATATCAATACCGATTACCCTGATCCTTGTCACACGTTTGTTTCAACTACTTCTATAACGTTGAATTCATCTGAATAACATTCTGCAGCGTTTCATACATTTGTATTATTCACGCAAGTTCCGTATTATGTTATAAATATATTCAGATATCGATTTCCTTCAAATTAACGATAAAATAAATATTCCTCTCCTACCAAACTTCTGAATGAAAACTAAATAAATTACTAAAACAAATTTAGTCTCCCGAAGACTATATAACATATCCGGAATAATTCATTCGGAGTATCATCCGAAACTTCTATCTTCCACTTTGTTAAATACCAACCGTCTCGTTCGATACGATGTTCCACTCATTAGCCACTCTACATTTCCAGATCCAGAACGAAGTGGATGAACGACGAGGTCATCGATGTTCATAACAGACTTTACTCTGGTTTTTAAGCGGGCTCCAGCCAGCAAGTCGATAAAAGCTACGCAAATACCGATGCAAGCTAAAGCTGACTGCTCCCACTTCACTTGGAGGCTTCGTATCCAACAACGGCCGACTCACAACCGGCAACAAACGCACATATACTCGTGTTGCAAGCTGTGGCACGTGTATAACCAGCGTAATTAATACTTGGCCGCGAGTCGCACAGACAACTGCTAGATAAATCTTCTCGAATTCGAAAGCGGGTGAACGCTTACGAATTCGGTTCGTTGAAGACTTTCGCTGACGTGGCCGAGGCATGCATCGAGTAAATAAAACGAGACTGTATTCAAGCTTTTAATTAATTCAGGATAACAAAATAGGATGTTCCAATTATAAGGAGGGGTAAGGTATTTGCATAGTGCCTGTAATTGAAGCCATATTTTGCGAGCCACTACGGCTGCTATTGTGAAAGTCAATAAATGTATACAGTATTCGAGATGCAAAATATATTAAACGAAGAAAATGAGTTAGAAAATCTTTGTTAATAAAGGAGCTGCGACATATTTATTTCTTCCCTGATGGCACTCAAAATTATTTTAATTTAACAGTAATTCGAATTCAATTCCACGGGCGCGCCAGAAAATTCTCGATTTCGAGTCGAGAGTATTCGGAAGCCACGAGACGATTTCCCGTTTTCCAGACTCGAGCGTGCACATTTCTGACATGATCCACTAGAGGACGAGTGTATCCTTGGCGGTTTGGGTTGCGTTGACCATTTCTACGAATGTTGAGATCACACATAGACGGAAGGGACCCCGGAGGAAGTTGACAACGCCCCAATTGGACCCACGAAATGGATTTCCAGGTTGCACACAATGGAACGTGCATGGAGATCGTTATGCATTTGCGACGCGATTTGGCCGCCATGCCAACTTATTTCTTCCGGCCACGAACTGTTCGAAAACTCCTACGTACTCGCGACAAAGCACGGCTTCTATCTCCTTTCCTTTCGGGGTAAAATCGTCAACGAGTTCCTGCTTATCCGTATCTGCTGGTTTAAAATACGACAATTCGAACAACTGAATTTCTTAATTAAACGTGAACGGGTTTTATGTCTAAAATTATTTTCGGAATTTTGGAGCTATTTCAAAAATATTTGTTTCGGTAATTACATATAATATTTTCAATAATATACGAAGATATCTACCCTGCTGGTACACGGTAGTTAGACGTGAACGATATCTGAATGAACAGTGCATTGTTTTAATAAGTATGTAACGTTCAAGAATTTCATTACGATTCTCATTCAGTGCAGCGAAAATTTTACCTGACGCCGATGCTCGACGAGCACACTCCATTCGATATCGTTGTGTTTGAGTTCGCTATGCTTTGGATCTTGATTGAAAACCGAGAGTCGAAATTGCTCCTCGCAAATAATTCCACGTCGCAAACCGCTCGCGCGTTTCGAGGCTGGTTTATTTAGAACTGCCTTGTTTGGATTTTCGTTTCACGATCGTCCAAAGGGACGCGTTTCACCTTTGGCCTGCCAGCTAGGATGTTGTTTCCGCGTTTCAAAAATAATTTCGCTAGAACAACGTTCGAGGTAACCGTTCTTCAATTACAGTGTTCCCTATAGAATTACCAATAAATTATTTTTCGATTATTCCGAACGAAGAATTAATTTGAATCGAAAGTCTCGTCAATTTTCAATTATTTAATCCAACTTTTTATCCCTTTTATATGGTAGGGATTAAATTGTCAAAAAAAGTCTGGCAATGGATGATTGTAATTATTTCGAGCTGGAGGAAAATTATTTTCTGCATTTTAAATGACGTAAAATTGAATAAAGGCGTCAAGTTTCTGGAAGAAACGCACTTGAGAATCACGTTGATCGCCTTCCGAAAAGATTCGAACGATAAGGCGGAGCATTGACAGAATCGGAGTCAGCGATTTATTAAATGACAGACGGTCATGGGAGCGATTTTCAATCTGTCGTTTTGCATACGACGACGATTTGGCCTCCTCGCCAACTTATTTCTTCCAATCGTGACTGGTTCCCAGTGAAAGCATCCACCCTCGACCGGGTGTGAGTTAAAATTGCTTTTCTATTTTGCGAGTAACTCATTACGCCGGCAATGCACATTTTCTCGTCTCTGTTGAACTACCTCGGCCAAAGGCCTTTCAAAGTGGATTAACTTTGTGCGCGCCGATCGAACGAGAACATTGCCTCAAGGTATCGATACGGAATCAAGTATTTTAATCAAATGTTCTGGAGAATAAGGCCAATTTAACGCTTTATCGATATGATTTGACACACAAAAGAGAACGAAGGAGAATTCACAAGATGAAGATTGAATAGGCGAAGAACAGAAAATCGGTCTGTTTCATTTCTATTAGAGGATTTTTGAAACTTTCCATTTGTGGAAAGTTCAGTTCAATTTATCATTAAATTCTGTCAAATAATTTGATTAAAACTCTTTACTAAGGTGACTGTTTTCATTTAACTAAACGACAGCTGAAAAGTCTTAAAACAAACACCCAACCATCATTGCTTGCCAATGATTAATTTATTCAAGTCAATCGTATATCTTTAAACACTGAAACGCGGTTGAAATAAAATATTACATTACCCACAATATTAACGAAACATTAACGATCCACTTCAAGTGTCCCAATTAATTCCATTAATTCCAATGAAAATATAATTTTTTTAACCCACACGGCCATTCAACTCTTCCTGGAAAGCAACACCCAACTCGATCAGCTCGCAAATTTAAAAATGAAACCGCAGCGAAAAACCCCGTCGCACAAATATACCCCCCCGATTTCTCGCTGGAGAAACAAACTTTCACATCTCACGATCGAGCAACAACAAGGAAGATTCATTTAGTTATCCACCCTACGTGGAGCCGAGAAAAACTCGCCCTCCCGCGGTTCGCCTTAAATAACCTGCTCAATTATTTATTTCTGCCTTTCCCCAGTTCGCCAAGCCATTCGAGGATCCCACTTCTGTTCTGGAAGAAACGAGCAACCGGCCGCGGCAGTAATTTAGTCCGGGCGAGATGCGGACCGAAGGATAGGTGGAAACGTGAGAAACGCTTAATGAAAAAATATGCGACGGACCTGGCGGCCCGGGAGCGGTCGATTTCCGTTCCGTGAATACCGAGTACGCCTATACCTTTCAATTATACACCTTACCTAGTTTCCGTGCGATCGCGAAACGACAACAGCGTCACCGAGCCTCCTTCGCCGTGGAACGGTCGAGATCGTAATGAAGCCTACGTCGGGACAAATGTTTCTCCAATATGACCCGGTGTTGTCGATGTACATACGCGAAACGTCCTACAGCAATCGTCACAATTAACAAAAGAAAAGACCCAGAAATGTTTCAATTTAGCGAAAGAGTAACACGGATGAATTACAATTTCTCTCCTACATATTGCCTTTGAATTGGTCTTTTACATACTCGAACAGTAATAAAGAGTGGAAGAAAAGGAAGACCCGTACAGGGTGTCGTAAAATCGAGCATAAAACGCGTCTCTCCTCTCGAGATATCGAGTTAATGTCGCACAATGATATCGGGAACTGAAAGGGAGGATCATCTGGTCGCATTAAACAACGCTAACAACCGTTCCAACGATACAATGCAAGAAAGGTGCGCGATGTAGGTCTACGTGTAACGGACTCGAAGGGGGAACACGGTATGAACAATAAAAACCCTTTTTAACAGTGGTGAAATTACTGTCGGACGAGTCGTGTTCATAACTTCTTGTTAACCGAGCCAGCCTTCTTTTCTTCTCGTTTTTTTTTTCTTTCTTTTTGTTCGTTTGTTCGTACCTTCTTCTTCCTCGTCTTTCCGTTTCTCCGTGACCCCGCGCGCACCACTGCCAATATTCCTCTCTCGTTGCAAACGCTCGAAGCAACATGGTAAGTCGATCTTATAAAGGGAGAGAATTCGTAATGGGACCGGCGACTTGTCATTCACGGGAGAAAGTGCGCGATTTTATCACGTGACCTGCGTAATAAACAATTTCGAGATAGGTAAACGTTATGAAACTTGAGCGAGAGAAGATTGTTTTCTGCCGTTCCTACGTGAAGGTAATAAAGATGATCGTAACTTTGAATACGCTGTAACGCTGTAATCTGCAGCCACTTGGACTCGAATTTTTGTTATTCAATTCGCAAGTGTTGCCTCGCGAAACATTCGGTAGGATCTCTTCGGATTGAAGAATGAACTTCTCATCGTTCCAAGCGTAATCAACGCGTTGAAATTAAACGTAAATAAAATCGACGCGAGTTTCGGAATAATTTAAAGACTGCCAGTATTATTTTGATTACCGTGACGACATTTGTAACGATTGAAACGGAAGGACCGCGCGTACAATTCATAGATTTGCTCAACCGAGTAACTCGTAATTAAGTTGAACTGTGAGAGAAACCAAGAATACCATCGCATGCAGAAGAAACAAATGAAATTACCCGTAAATACTGGGCGAACGTTGAATATATTAAATCCATTAGACATCTAACAAAAACGATGACAGATTTCAGTTCGTTGCCCGGAAAGAACGGAGCTAATTTTGTAAAAGCTCCACTCGAACTTCATCGACTTATCTGCTACCAGTTATGATCGCATTAATTAGCAAAAAGTTCCCGAAGAAAACGGTTGATTAAATTAAGCACGGTTTCGAGTCATTAATTATTTCACGATGCGATTTCAATTAACCCATCGGGCCACGCCTGTTCTCTATTACAATTTAATAATCCAACGGATATCTCTATTCTGCGCACTGATCGAACAACAATAATACTGATATAACGAACGCTTGTTGGAAAGTTGAAAAATATACGTACTTCAGAATTCGAATTGAATATTAAACAGAATTAACGCAGCTGGAAATGTGATACTAGAGGAAATCAAATTTTGAATGGCTTCTACAAATGATTCTATTAATTTACTTTCATTAAACAGTAATACACCTACGTGCGCAGTACTGTTTAAGCCTTTCCTTGAATCGAATAGACACATCTACGATTAGATTTTCCTGTTATGGGCTTTCGTGGGGTTTCGGTGGTCCAACAGAAAGTATAGTTTGTATCGATTTTCCGAGCTTCGTCGAGAGTCGTTTATTTTCGAAGAATCGTACATTTTATTTACCAAGAGTTTCTCTCAAGCTTGCTTTACATAATTGAGGATGCTCCTTGCGGAGCAGCGATACAAACCCGTACCCATTTTTCCGAGGCGAGGATACGTCTTTCAATCAACGAGAAATCAATTACACGATCTGTTTCGGATATACCGTCTCTTTCTGCAATTTAATGAATATATCGGATGCCCGACTGACTGAATATTCATAAATCGAAACGCGGCTGAAATTGGATGTTTTACAGTGAAATTGTTCATTAATCGGCAACAAATTTTCTCATTTATATTCCAACCTTTTCCAAAGGATTTCATTAAACAATTTCAGAACGGAATAAATTTAATCGTGCTCTCGTATCGAGAAATTATTTCGACGATAATAAATATATTGAATCCTAAGTACCGTCAAACGAAAAAAAAAAAAAATCGACGAAAGCCTCTGCCCGAAAGTGAGTGAAGACTACGAAACTGCCCTTCCAAATTTTACATCCCTTATCCGGCAACGTCGAAGAACAGTGTCCCCGTAAAACTCATCAAACTCTAAAACCCCGTTCGCCGCTTACCCATCCCGATTTTCTCCAATATTAAATCCCCAAAAACCGCCTTGCACTCCGCACCGAACTACCCCCCGCCGCGCCAACAAAACGCCCTAACGAATTTCGTCCAAATTTCATCGTCCCTCTAATCGAGCCAAAACATTAGCGGGACCGCCAATTGGCCCCAGTTAACGTTGCTAAAGGGTTGTAAATCAGGGCCACCTGTTCGCGAGCACGAGCGTGCATTTTCGGCCGGCCAAGCCTAACCCCTTTAAACCATTTAGTTTAGTTTCGCCCACGGTATCCGGGCGCCAATGGCCGTCCACGAACTTCGCCCACCTGTCCTGATAATGTCGGTTAATATCATGTAAATTGTAATTAATATTCATGGGGTTAATTCGCCGCCTGCGCTTGCCATCGCGAGCCAGCAACTTTTACCGAAAATTTACGGCCGCCGCAGAACATATTTCGAAGGGGTGGTTAACGTCTCTGATCGTCGTTCAGATACAGCTGTATACCTGTTCGGCCCTCCCTGCCTCGCTAAATAAATCGTCGCGGCGGAGAGCCACGCGGCTGGGATTTATCGTGGAATTATGAAAAACGATACCGGGACGAGTTCGTACGCGTGTATATATATTTCGAAGATAAATCGACCCGGTGATTTTTGATGTTTCGTCGAACCGTGCCCGATACGGGGAACTTCCGAACCCTTTCGTTGTATTTACCGGATCTCACGTGCCGCGCAAACGTTTCCCGTTTCGCCGATCGACCAGCGCGATAGCGTCGAAGAAAAATGCTACGCGTACGTCCGCGTTCGCATGCCCGACGTTTTCTTCACCTCTTTCCAACTACGTACCTGCCCTACTCGCTTCCTAATTTATGCCAGAAATGTTTTGCGGGCTATCGTCCGTTTGCGAATGTTTATTTCCTGGGATATAAAACGGGGATTCTTTTTTACGGTTGCACTATCGCGACGCGCGAGTGGAAAAAAGCATCGGGAAAAATAATGGAGACCCCGATTTAATATCTGTGACATCTCTCGTAGAAATTGGTTACTCTTCCACAAATCAATCTCCGTCAAATTTTCGGTAACTCAATTTCACCCCGGAACTACACACGGCCAATTAAATTGCCGAAGCACCGTATCATTTATCTTCATTCGTGCCTCGTTAAGACTGTCTCGTGCGACAAATTGATCACTGTATTTCAATTATTACGCAATTCACTTAACCGTGTGTAACATCCACCCCCGCGCAACCATTTAACTGTGAAATTAACTTCTTATCGTTAAGAGAGAAGAAAAGATATTACGATCAATGGAATTTCTTGGCACGGGTAACAAATAATAATATCGCGGTACGTAATCGTTAACATTCTTCCTGCTTGGAATACGAAATCGGAATTAAAATACGTCGAGGTGGAATTCAACGTGTTATTCAACCTGGAGCCATGGAGCAATCCTTTTCTATTTCACTGGGGCCATGCGTATTTTCTCAACGAAAATAGACGATTCTGTCGGACAATTGGATACGATGTTTCATATGCCTCGAACTAAATGTACTGTTGGTTAATCTAATTAAATGATAACAAAGGAACAACTGCAATTTCTGACAGGTCGACCATGGCTATATTTGGTTGTTCCAAATTACTTGGTGTTTTTCGAGATCTCCGCTCGGTAGTTCCCTTTCGAGTACGCGTTAATTTCACGGCGCACTAAAATATTAAGGTACGGAAGGGGCAGACGCCGCCTACTTCCATACACAAATTCAGGAATAATAAGTCGACGAGGTTAATTTCATTGTTAAATTATTTTCTTGTTAATTCAACGCTGGCTACTGTTTCGCTGCAGAGTCCCGGGGTTCGTGGAACTTTTGCTATTATTACCATTCAGAAACTATGTACAAACAATTGAAAATAATGTCCCGTGAAATCTTATTCTCGCATTATTCTTTTTCTCGCTAATTCTAAACGCAATTACTGTTTCGCCGGAGAAAAATGTTTAAAGTCGTTCAGTAATATCTTCCGTACGATGCACTGTGTTCTATACGTTAGAATCATCACTGAAACTATTCCAGATATTTCAGATCACGAAATATATTTATATTATCACAACGATGATCGTGTAAACGTTGAAATATTGCAGGTGAAAAATTGCCACGGCTAATAGGACTGAAAAGTATAATAAGAAGAAAACATGCCGGTACGATTCACTCACCATGGATCTCGTGGGTCAGGCAGTGTTCTATGAACGGAAATCAGGTCACTGACGTACTGATTGAACGCGTTGTTTAGCCATCCGTCGTCGACGAGCTTTTTAGTTTCGGCAGTTAAATTTGTTGGCAAAATCACGGGCCTTCCCATTTCACCCGGTGCGCTCGAGTCTTGTTCGCGAGGTGCTACGAGCACACCTCCGCCTGAAAAACAGAGAAACAGATTAGAAACGTTGGAATGTGCAGGATTTATACAATTTTACTTATTGTCCGAATAAAAGATTTCAGTTCATTTTCACAGCGAATATATATATATATAGTTTACGAAATATAAAATGAAAAATGTCTTTAAAATTCTTGTAACAAAAATTGTAACAAAAGAGTTCGACACCGATAAAGGTTCCCTCACCGTGGTTTATCTATAAAGTTGTAAGAACAGCTATTACAGACTCCTATTCTAAATCACCCTAATTACTTCGCGAGCAGTAATAATTCCAAGACTGGTCTGTAACTCATTAACAAGACAAATTGACTCGTCTGTCACGCGCGGGTGTTCCCGGCATGAATTTTCTATCCCGCTAAACGTCAAGGATACATAGGGGAAAAATTGATATTGAACTGCATCGAAATCATTACAAAATAAGAAACATTTTCCAGCGCTGTATTAAATTTACGCCGAACGTAAATACGTTCTTTCAACTTTCGACCCCGAACGATATACCATCCATAACCTATTATCAAACCGAAACTAATAAAAATGATAATCAATTTCTATCTCAAAGTGTCAGTGATACTTGTCCCGTCGGCCTGTCCCGCTCACGTCTCCTTCAACCATCGATTCCGTAAACGGAACCGTCGTCGAAATTCAATTTCACGTTCGCAGGGGCAACGGCGCGCGGCAAACGGCATACAAACGAAGCCGGGGTTAAGAAGATAGTCGATGCAGAAACGACGGCAGAGAACGGGAGGCGGCGTGAATTTAATTTTCCGAATGTATCCTCACCGTGGACTGTCTCCTTTCTAAGAGCATTTCCGCATAAACTCGACTTTTATTTTCCGTCGCCATATTGGCGCGAGGCATAGGTAAAGTGGCGCGGCAGTTCGCCCAGTTTTCTCGCCCGTCTTGCCCTCCCCTTGGAAATAATTTTATCCCGGTCGAATGAGTCGGGCCCCGGTGTGCGCCATGCGGCAATAAAGAGCACGACAAATTGCTTTAGCACGGCGAACAGGCCACTACGAACTTTGCCACGGTGAAACTCCCCTCGTGCATCAACCCTCTCCTCGCGCCCCCTTAGTTTCTCTTTCGAGATTCAAGTCGCGACCCCCTCCCGCGTGCATCGTCCGCTCTTTGTTCTTCCGAAACGATGCAATTACAATACCACTTAAGTATAATGCGATACGCGATGCAACGAAAAAAATGAGAGAGGCGGAATCGATGCTTTTGAGAGACATCCAACACTTTCGAGGTGTCCGGGAGGAAATTTCGCGGAAGCTGTAATGGCATTCGGGGTGCGACGGGTTGGAGGGTTCTTTGGATCATGGAGAACATTTGCGTTTGTGATGCGAGGTACTTGCTTCGAGTAATTGCAGAGAAAACAGGGCGAGGTAATTTTAGTGTAATTGAATTTTGTTAACTCTGCACTCCGACAGGATTTTGTTCAATAGAAGTCTCCGCTATTTCGATATAGCTTGTATATATTTTTTACACCATTACAGTGGAATATATCTCATATATTTTACGAATGAAAAACTTCGTTAACCTTCGTTTTCGGAATGCGTTTGCTCGAAATCCGCGTTGCTTCCCCAATACCGTAACTATCTGTTCTAAAATAATTTTATCCAAACACCCTCCCCAAGTATTCGATTTCCAGGTAAACGAACGATTAATTACCTTGCTCTGGACCAGCCTGAACGACCTTCGACTTGAGCTGCGCGTTAAGCGGCGTCTCTTTTCTGAGCGCCGCGGCCGCGGGCACGAATCCGTTGGCCATTTGGGGCGCCGCGACGCCGGACGGCGCCAAGCCTTGCACGGCAGCATTGGCACGGTCCTCTGTGTACAACAGGAAGCACACAGTGGCCCAGACTGCCGTGGCTAAAATGGCCACCTTCAGCCATAGAGATCTTCGTCTGGGAAAACCCATGCTTGATCGAACGACCTGGTCCTGGCTTCGCTAAAATCCTCACCTCTTCGTCACCTACTGCTACACCCTCTTCTTCTTATTCGAGCACGGTTCGATTGGAGATCGTTTTTCAGCCGGCTCGAGAGGTCACGTTACCTCAGCAACATCCTCTTCGTTCGTTCTCTCTGTAGCGTTTTCGAAATTTTGTCGAATTGCGGGACAACGAGGCGTACGTAGAACGGGCGTGCCCTTTGGTCAGGATTATGTTTTATGCTCGAATAAGTTAGAGAAAGTCCGGTCGAGATAGATATCGATCAAGGATCTCGTCGATCTTGTTCGATCGAGACTTGATATGCTTTGTCTGCGACTGGATCATCGTTGGTCCTCCATTGTGCCGTTGATATGGTTCGTGCAAGTCCGGCGAAGGTATTTGGAATCGTTGACGGTTGAACCGTGGCTGATATGAGTTGATATGTAGTTTATAATTGCCTCGATTTGGCCGTGTATCACCGCATTGTTTCGTCTGGAAAAGAGGGAAAATTCATTGGTTAGTTCATTTAGCGCGAGTGGTGGGCAGAGCGTGAGAGACGGGATAGCGTTTGATAGATGAATATTCATTAGGCGGAAATATTTGGTAAATTGGTGAATTATTTGGCGAATGTACTGGGCAGAAACGACGATAGGACGGTATTAAATAATTCATTAAATAGTCGGTAGATGACAGGGGTAAATGGGCATCGTTTATGGGGTTGAATATTTCCATATGAATTTCATAACCCAAGTTCCCGTAGGATAACCGTATTAGCGAGATAAAATAATTATCCGCGGCGCGTCGGGCATTTTTGGACTGTGCATCAGTGAAACTTTCCCCGCAGCGATTAATTGCTCGCGGATCACTGATATTACAGAGCTCTGGCATGAATAATGAATTCACTGAAGCAACGCTCGATCACGTAAGTAGATGGAATAATTGGTTGTGAAACGGATCCTCAGATTTATATAAACTATTCTGAATTACAATAGACATAGAAAATTTTTAAGAACGGAGGAATATATTGATTCGTTTAGCAGAACGAAATGAATAAATGTGGAGAGGCGACAATTGCGATATTTCTTTGTTTGGAAGTGAAATAGGAACGTGTTGCGTCAGACACATCCGAGAGTCAACGAAGACTGCTGTAATGGAAGAAGGAACGTGTCCTACGAACGGAATACACAATTTGCAAAATTGTAAAGGAAGAATTCGTAGGAACGTATATTGTGCTCGGCTATTTTCTACTTTCATGGGTTGTTTAGTAATCGATTCTCCCAACAATTATCGTGGCCTTTCGTTATTCCTCGCCTATTGTAACATGGGAAACTTTAACGAGATATTCGATCACGCAATTGTTCGCATCCTCTTAGCGTGTTGGAAAGTAGATCCGACAATGAATGAACGCTAACTGAATCAGGGAAAGTTAAGGAGACAATTACTGTGAACTTGAGTCTCTTTAGAAATTAATTCGAAGAAGATATGAACCTTTATTCGGAATATAATTATGTATACTATTTTTTTTATTAATAGTAGAACAATAAAGGCTAGCTGAAATTTAGCCGACGAAGAAACTTGCTTCCTTAAAAAATTCGACTTCGATTGACACGAACATCAGCTAAATCCCTTTTTCCTCGTACGCTTCGCGACGGAAGCGAATTAGGTAATAAGATCAGACCGACCATCATTGAAGAGAATTTACGCGAGTGAACCGGGACGCCATTGAATATTTACTAAAGGCATATTTGCGGTACAGTGGAGCAACATGCCGTGAAGATACACCCATAAATTAACTTACGCGAAGTAATTGAGTAATACATCACGGCCGGGATTTCATTAACCAAAGTAAATCATCCAAGGAAATTTGGTTCGCGGCGAAACTTTTGATTATCTCCCGAGCAATAGTTTAAAAGGTACACGAATCCGGCTGACTGGCGAACTTAATTAATCCACAACAATGCGAGACTTCGAAAATTCATTTCAATGCAATAATTTCCAAATGTGCACTGCAATAACAATTTCAATCGGGGCCACGAACTTGCAGCCGTTCAATATTTAATTCACCAACACTTCCATTATTCTACCAGTTAACTCTTCCCCGCTGCCCCGAACTTTATAACTAATATAATCGCCATTAACTTCGCGCACCATACCCAGATATAATTCTCGCGAGATATCCCTCCGTTTTACCTGCGAAATTGCGGCAAAAATGTCAGAACACTTGTTAACGTTTATCGCGTACGGCTCCGGAACGAAGAAAACATTTATCGACTCGTTTGCTAATAAACGTTGGGCAGTGCACGCTCGGCCTGCTTTGGCTGAAGGCAGGAATAATGTAAGCGTGGAACGTGCTAATGGTGCCGCGACTGGCGAAACATTAGGCGAATTGCGAAAAGAAAAAATGCGAAGGAAGAATGAGCGGACCGCAATCTTCCTTCGTAATCCGACATTAGAATGCCTGCGTTCGGCATTGGAAAACAACAGATACGAGATGTACGCGTTATTCACCGCGCGAGCATCGTGTACCGTTACGAACACGAGATTACTGTTTATGGCAGCTGCTCGACGCAGACTGCTGCATTCCAAAAATTTCTATGGCCTTCTTGCCGTTGCAACGAGGACGATAATCACTCGCGTACCGTATCATGATTTTCAACAAATCGTATTTGTCAAATTAATTGTTCGACGTGCCTGACGATTAACATTAACCCTTTAAACGGAATTTGTAAATACCAGAAAATCCAAAATACAGTTCATTTGAGAATTTTTCTTTAATGTCACAGCATTGTACTGAATTTCCTGCACAGCAATTCTAAGATGATTTATTTCTTCTTCGACGAATGCAGTAGCTTCGATCGTATGATTTCGATTATTATGTACTCGATTGTGTGAAAGTTAATTACCTTTCTGATGGTGATTCATGCACAACGGAATTGCACTTTCTTTTATTTCAATGAATTTCAAAGTCGACAGGTGCATTTAATTTTTATTTGATATTTTACTGGATCGGTGAAACGTTTTAGGCGTGCGTTTAGATGTGGGCGACGTTAGGAGACAGGAAATTCAATGACATGGGTATTTGAGTTTAATTTAATTCAGTTTGACGTAGGTAGTTTGTAATTTGGCTCGGTGATGACGTGTTCGTGAACGACATTGATTAACGTTTGCAATCAATATTATACACTACAGCCAATCGAATCAAATCTACTATTATACAAAGGCCCCGTGAAATTTAGTGATCACTGTCAATCATAATTTATGATTTAATATCCGTCGAATTTTATGGCTATCTCCTCGATTTTACGACAGCAATATTCTTTTTACCTTCGTTTCATTAGTCGAACTCCGATGGAACTTTAATTAATCCTTGAAAACACCAACGATTCGAATGACAAAATAAGCGGGTACCTACTACTACATTTACTACAAATCGAGCAGCGACAAATTCATTATTCATAGAATATAAAAGGCAAATAAATGATTAAATTGACGCTCTTCAGACTCAACTCCCCGGACACGATATTTCTTATTCAACTCTTTGAAACCAAAAATTCTGTTCTTCAGTAATTCATACAATATTATAGACGTTCAAACACCATTTTTATAATAATAAAGCATTTTTCAAGCAAAATCAAATAGCGCCGGACCTTTCACCTATGACACAAGCCATCGCGAAAGGATTATGAAATTTTCCTAAAAGCTAAAAATTGGGCCATAACTGAATTTAAAACGCGTCGAATCTTTCACGTATAATAGAAAGCGATAATTTGCTCGCGTGCACGCTGAAACGAACACCAATGGGATTGACGTAAAAGCTTCGGGCGATTTCACCTTGGCGGAACGAAATTATTTTATTCAGGGGCTCGTTACGCCGATAATACACGCCTAGCAATGCCTGGAACGAGATTAAATTCCGCTCCATAGGACGCGTTTAAGATGGGCAATTTTGTTGACGTGTTTCAATTAAACAAGCCGCGCAAGGATCACATCTGAATTTCGAATTTCCTGCGACGCTGCTGCGCGCGTTTCGCAACGCAGAATCCTGACGCATAGACGGATTCTGTTTCGCCTTAACGAGATTGTGAAACTTCGAGGCGATTAGGATACGCACAATTGTGAAGGAATTTCGTATTTATGACCGAGATTGCGGTTCTAAACTACCTTCCGAGATCAGTGAATAGTGGAACTATGCTCAGACATTTGTGATTTATATTTTATGGCAGGCGAGTTGTTTAGTGTTCTTCGCAGCTTTAATATTTCTACAATATTGCAACGTTTTATAAAATATATTTCGCACAAATAAAAGTATGAAATTGATTAAAATCCCCTTGAAAAAATCTATTTCTCAAAAGGTCAGCATTGTTCATGCAGGCCGTAATACAATATGCGTCGCTTAATTAGAACGAGACGATAGGAAAGCGTGTTCTGCCTGCAACGAATCGCACTAATCGATATGCGATTTAGCGTTAACACGCGAAATATTAAAATACACGAGTACAGGCTAACACGACCTACATTAAACGTCTACGAGGCACAGTGCAATGGATATAACGTGACACGATCCCATGTTTCGCGACAGGAACATTATTTTCTGTGTGAAAAGAGAAATAATATATGTTTCAGTAATATTTAAATTGACAGTGAACGGTATTAAACGGAGAACTATAAATAGACACATGGGTTGATTCGAAGGTAAAACTCACAATTAGTCAAAAATAGTGATCAAAAGCCTGCTGAATAATTTGCAAAATATATATATACACTCGATAGACGTACAATCGTGAAAAAATCATTCACATATATTTATTACGAGCCGACAGAAACAAACCAGAGAACTTCTCGTTTCTCCCTCAACGATCGACAAAGGAAAGAAAAGCTCGCAGACAAAGCCCCGAATTATCTCCCAAAGGGGTGAAATCGTCGCGATACCGTCGACCCACAGTTTCAACGCGGCGTTCGCAGCGTGCATCAAGGAAATATCCGCCCCGAGAGCAATTTCGGCCGAGAGTAATCGCTTCCTTTCGAGATGTTGTTTTCAAACGTGCGCGGTTACGAAGTCCCAGAGAGGGAGACAGGCTTTGGTATCGCGACACGAATCGGAATTGTTCGCGATAAGAGGCCGTGTTCGCGGCTCCACGGGAAAACTTTCGCGGCGCACGCAATCTCGGAAATTGTCTGAGTCGTCGTCCGGCTCTGTCGTATCGTAGAATCGAGCGTTGCATTCGAGATGCTCTTGCACAGCGGGCGGCAGAAAGGAAAATGTTCGAACGGTGGAAAAATCGTCCGAGAGAAAAGGCACCCACCGGGTACGAAACTCGACGACGCCGAGGCAAGGTGCGCGAGGCGCGTTCGTCGCGATTCCACGGTTTCGCGAAAAGGCAATGGGTTTCGTCTGGATGCGGCTCTCGATTACCGGGTGGTGTGTGTCTGAGGGGTTGAATATGCTCTGTGGACGGTGGAACACGATTGTCGTTACTTGAAGGGAGGTTTGCGGAGGTATTTTGTAACGCCGCAGGTGAAAGTGAAATCGATTATAACTCGTGCGTGGAAAATATTTAATTTCTAAAGATTCATTCGACAGACTAATATATCGAACTGTTGATAATCCTCAACTTCGAAATACATTCGACGACGCGACAAATTAATTCGTCCAACATTCACGTAATATTCACCGCCTCTGAACGACTCGGTTCGCCCGAAAAATTCCACACTTTCCTCGGCCACGTTCCAGCACGTCGAAAGAAAACAATTTCTATCCGGTTACATCGATCGAGGATTCTCCCGATCGCTGCATGCGGTGAACCCTTTCGTTCGCCGGGAAAGCGTCGTCGATAGTAACGGCCACTAAAAGTCGAAGAGAACCACTCCGCCACTTGGTACATTTCTGGCAGTCGCCGGTTCATTTCGCCTTGAAGGGAAACACTTTTCCTTTTACAGACACGTGTGGCCAGCTCCACTTTAGCGGGAAATAGAGGCGTCCCGGCTGCGGCCGTAGGAACGAGGCACCGCTCGCGACAAGAAATCGCCCCGTACGATTGTTGGAAATGTAATAATCCCACGGCGAAGTGCAATCACCTGCACTTCGATCGGCCAGCATTGTGCCCGTTGGTATATACGTTCGATACTTGGCCAGTTCTTTATAAATTGAGTTTTATGGAGGAGGTCCGACTGGACGGGACGAATGGAATCGTCTGTGAATGATGGGTAAAGGTGGAAGTCAGCCCCGGGGCCGCTACTGTGCCAAATTGAAGGATCGGAGATTACTTTGAAGTGAATATTTTGAAGTGATTGCGATTGGAATTGGTTGAGTTTTAGAAAATTGCTTCGTTTATCGAATCTTCGGTTCGCGAAGATACGAAAAAATTAACAGGATCCTTCGATATTGGAAGGTTCTATACGAACTGTTTGAAGGATTGGCATTTTTATTGGCTTCGGGGAGATACGAGCAATTCGAATTGCCGAGAACTCTCCGCGAGAGTGGAACAAATATAAAGCTTGTACGAAAATAAAAGTTTGGAAATTTGTTAGGCTTCTAGGCCCTATGCATCACGGACAATTTCCAAGATTTCGAGAACTCCGCAGAATATTTGAGAATTTATAGGGTGCCAGACTGCAGAGAATGCCTGAGAATTCGTAGGATTTAAAACTCTGGGGAATGGTTGAGACCTCGCAGGATTTCAGATAATGTACTCCAAAGAATCCGTACGAAATTATAAGATTTTTGGAATCCACAGAATTTCCCATTATCCATTCCTGCTAGGGTTCTCGAATATTTTTTACCTTCGCCAGGATTTCGTCGTAAGAAAATCATTGCAACAAATTTTATTTGTCAATGGAGTTTCGTCGATTGATAATAATATTAGATAATTTGTTATTGCGATACGAAACGGGATGTGCATTAGCGATATATTCTGTTATATGTTAATTGGAAATGGTGCATTATGACAATTTATATAACGTACTATACTGCGGGGGTAAAACCGAAATTAATTATTTCTAATGGGAACGATGTTTGCCACCCGATTTTTGCTCGGAATTAATCTAGCGCACAGTGGAATTTACGGTCATTATACATTATCGCAGAGCTGCGCCGTGGATTAATTCTGAACCGTATATAAGTGTTCATTTGTACATTCTGCAGTAGCTAAATTGAAATTGATCATTATGTCCTCCGAAACACCTTATTTCAAATGTTCAGAATTATCCAATAATACCATAAACATATTTTCTCCATTTTAATAATGTTTCATTCACTTAGTACCTGTTGCAAATAGTTATTAATATAAAAAAAATGCAACAAAATTAAAGCACAGTACATGTTTAACGATCCGCCTTTTAATTAAATAATTCACGAAAACCGTCAGAGTAATTTTTGCCCCCTTTAATTACAATTACATAATGAACTTTGATAACCGCTTTTCATTGCGAACACCGTTCATCGGTTCCTCGTTCGGGGAGAAGCATGTTCGACGTTGAATTTTCGCAGTGACGTGCGCACGATTACTTCCTGGAAAGTTTGAACCTTTTCCTTTCCTTTCTATCCACCGTACCCTACGTGTTTCACAAAGTTGCGCTGCATCGCCACGCCCGAGATAACATCTTGGTCGCGTGTCCCCGTTTATTCGCCTTCCGTTTTCACCCAGGGATTTCCATCCCTTGTTAATGCCACGCGGTAATGGACAGACACTTGCCGGGTCGAGTGGTTTCATTCTTTTCTTTTTTATTTAAACGCCAAACGGCTTCGAGTCCGCATCGATATTCCGGGAAGTACAAGAATCTGAGTGTAGTGGAGTTTATTTAAAGCTTCCGCTTGAAGGTTGTGAAAGAAACTGGCTCGGGGCGAAAACCGCGTTCGATTATTTAAAGTTCACCCTTCCCGTAACATCGACCATAAACCAATTTCTCCTCCCGCGAAATTAACTTCGAATTCCATGGAAAAAAAGGGAACTATTTAAATTCGCTATATCCACGAACTCTCGAAACGAGACATCCTCGATCCAATTCCAAGTTCGCCGAACTTCAAATCCTCGGTCTAGAAATACCAGGGCAACAACGAAACGCGGGCGGAGACAAGCGGACGGAGCCACTAAGAAAATAAGCCGACCTGGCTTCGACAGAGCGAGCACGAAGGAAAAGCGACGGAGGAAAAAAAGAAGAAATGGGCGAAGGAAAAGCGCGAGGAAAGATTTCGAATCTGCATGGGACTCGGTGTAAGGCAGATTGGAAAAACAATCGAAGCGTGTTTTACGCGCGTGCAACAGCCCCGGCTGTAGCCAAGGGTGGAAAAGAGAAATCGAGGCTTTCCTTTTATCGCGAGAGGAAAAAAACGGGAGAAAGAGAGAGAGAGAGAGAGAAGAAGAGAGGTGACGACCGCGCCTCGCCCCTTTATACGCAGGTCGAGCTTTAAGCTTCCTCTTTGTACCCTTGTGTTTCTTCTGTTTCTGTTCCTGTTCCCTAATTCGAGCAAAGTTCGCGAAACGAGGGTCAATATTGTTCTATTTGGACGCGTGCTAAAAGTTTCCTTCTTTTGTTCGGTCTCTATGGTTCGGGTGAAAAAGAGAGGGCCACTTGTGACTGTCCTTTGAAATAATGGAGGTAACGAGCGTGAATGTTTTCGGCGGTGCTGCTGTTGAAACGGTGTTCGACGACGTGTTAAACATTTGTTGTTCTTCGTTCGATTGAACTGATTGCTTCCGGAGATCGGTCGCGGTTAACCCTTTCCGTTCGACCGGACGTTTCCGTTTACGTATTAGATTTGCTTGGATTTTTACTGTTTCTGTTTCGTTTTCGGCAATAATTTCTTTACCAAATCGATACTATTGAATTAAATATAGTATAAACGACACAAGTATTAAGAGAAATGCTCGGTTATGAACAGTGTCCCCTAAAATGGCAGATCCATTCAAATGATTTATTGGGTAATTAAATGTTAGTCAGTCTGTAAAACAGCCTGTTGAAATTTTTACTACTTTATTAAAAACGCACGTGGTTGCATCTGATGCATTCTATTCGCATTGTTATACCGAAACATATTCCGATATTTATTCACATTTAATGCAATTACTCGTCAGCTCGTTGCTACGACAATACCGTAATACCAAGTGTGTAATATTTAACCTGCCTGCTTGAACCTTGAAATTTTAAGTATAATCGTGTGTGTACATCATTGTCGATAATTTCAGAATTTTCTCAAGTACCTTCGCAATTTTTCTGCGAACGAAAAGCGAGTGACTGAAACGAGCAAAAAAATTGCTGCAACATTTTTCGTTCCTGTTTCGTGCATATGTGATTCATGATTCATTGCGAAGAAAAAAAGGGTGCGTGGAAATCCGCTTTGAAAATCGAAACATGATTAATGAAAAGTTATTGCACGTTGTTCATACCTATCAAAGCGCTGGAGCGTAAAACCTTTGGTCTCCTGGGCCTTCGATAACAAAAAAATACGGACACAAAATGAACAACTGAAACAGGTCCCCTTTAATAACGTCGTTTATTTAGGTCTCGTTCAATTTAATTAATCGATTGAATTACAAATATCAAAGGACCATGTACGCTTTAATTAATATGCATAGAAAAGGGAATGAAATGTTGTTTGAGAATATTTCAAAATCGGAGATGCTCAAAAGAAAGAAAAAAATTAGAATTGGAAAATATGTAGGAAACTAAGCTTTTAACATCTCTTCATAAATCATGCACGCTGTGATCTTCGTATGGTGATATACACATTATTATGCAAAGAATTTTCTAAGCCCATCGATGCACGAAATTGCAACATCGAAGCAGAACAAATTTTTAGTAACGATTAATCTCGGCTGACGCTATAAATCTTGGTGGAATTTCAAATTTCAACACGAGGCGTATAAACTATTTTTTATCCCGACCTCCTGCTCTGCTAATTATACAGCGTGCAAGAACATTTTTCGGCAAGATAAACCAGCAACATTTACACGAGCAAGTGAAACAGTTTCAACTGTAATTGATTTCTGAAAACGTCCATTTAGTAGAAGTGGATACCAAATCTCACTTTAAAAAAATTCAACTACTGTCGTGTACTAAAAAAGACCCACATAAAACTATAAAACTTTGAAACGACAGATTTCACGGTGTCCGTAATGTAAAATAATAAAATATGAAAGAATAAATTCGATGCTCGTTATTATTAATTTTATTATTTGCCGTTATTCTGTTGCATTTTCTTATGCGACGTCAAGATAGCTATAATATATTCGTTCGAATTGAATAAGCGGGGACAGGATTGCTTCGCGTTTATTTCGCCGCATTTGAAATTCCAGCCGGCCTTTATTGCACGCGGAAACGCCTCTGCGTGGATGAAGAGGAACAACCTGTAACTATATAGCTGGCGGCCGCTATAGGAACGGTTTTACGGTAATCCCGGGAAAATGTGGACATTAAACGCCCTCTCAGAGAGAATGAAGAACGGTGGCTCATATACCGACGGGCAATAAAGAGTTAACACGGTAACTGCTAATGGAATAATGGACACTCCAAGCGTGCAGACAGCGGCTGGACCATCGCCAAATACGTAGTTTCCTTCCACCATAACCACCCGGGTTTTCCATTCCATCTCTGTTTTGTATAGCCCCTAATCTGACGTGCACTACTCGCCATGCTACGGATTTAACGCGTACCGGAGGCACGTCTGAACGTTTTCTAGAGTAACATTTGATTATCATTCGACATGGTTAAGCTTCGCCGATCAATCGAAGTGAAATAATGAATTTCTTCAGCGCTCAATAGTGTCTCCTGAATTGTGCAGGGAATTATTACGCGGGGACAAATATTGTGCCGCGCTTAATCGACCGCGAACGACCATCGTAAAACAGAAGCGATTTTATTCTCGTTCATTTCGGGAACATACATTTTTCGTGCCAATTCATTCGTGCGGTGTCCCGACCACTCCGTTCAACTCGGCGATAAAGAAAAAAAGACCGCTTCAAAATCTTTCTCCGCTCTAAATCCGGCCGAAAATAACCATCCATTCCCTCCTTTCATCCTCAATTACTGTTTCACCCGGTATAATCCCAAAGAATTAAAGTAACGTTTCATCAAGTCGGACAGCCGAGCGTGCTTGATTCCACGGCAAACGTTTGCCTATCGAGGATCCCGATTTTAAGCGACGGATCATGGGGAGGCTTGTGTGCGAGGGAACGTGGAAATTCAAGCCGAAATCGACGTGCGTGAGGCGTCACGTGCTGGGTGGCCGGGTCATGGGTCACGGGGACATTTGGAACCCTCCCCGGCAAGAAGTCTCTACGTGACTTGGGAATCTCAAGGTAGATTGTCGACACGTTCCCCTCGTTTTGCTACGATTCCGGAAATTTCGACCTCCGATCGCGATCGTTGTAAAAATAGGGCGTAACAGTTCGATTGTACCGAGTGGCGAAAAAGTAGGGTAATAGAGAAATTCTATGGAAATTGTTATTTAACCCTTCAGAACGTCAGTAAAGACTGTATACGCGGACGCGTGAAATTGTCGCCAAGCGAACGAGCGAAACAGGGACGTAAACTGCACCCTCGAAACTTTTCGAAAGCAGATACGTACACGTTTGCCCCGAACGACCGTGGAAAGTGTGGCTCTTTAGGACCGCGGCGTCGACGCACACGACACGGATAATCGAATTTTCAGCCGTGGGACGATTCGTACCCGATTTCACGGGTCCTCGGCGAAAGCCTCCTCCAAGAGGGCGACATTAATGAATTTTCGTCGAATTAACGCCGGTGCAGCGCGAATCAGCAGAGGAGGAGCGCGCGCGCGCGGCGGTGCAACGGCCCTTCGCGGACGCTATTCCGCATCCCAAAGGACGCGACCATACATTTATTGGCCCTGTGCAATTAACGCATATGCAAAGCTACACAGAGATATTGGCTGATGATGATGACGTGAGGTGAGAACGTTTACCGTTCTGCTTGGTATCTGGAGATAGAGCGAACTGGCGTTTGATTTGCTCCTCGCGATATCGTACAATTAGAATGGGGTGGAACTAATTGGGGTTGGTCTGTCGTTTTCTGGTCGGAATTTACAGTGATAAATTTATTTCTATACTTACTTCTTATTTTTTTTTAATGAAAACATTGTTTAGCAACAACTATGAGTGTGTAGAAAGCGGAAACTGCCATTGCATTATACGAACAGTGGTGTTAATTTTTGAAAAAACGATTGGAAGTATCCACAAGCATTGCACATAAAACTGCTTATCACGAAAGTCACGTAAGACCCAAAGCCACCTTTTCATTAATGTTCCTTAAATTGTTAGTACAGCCACGTTCACCTCTTAAACCCACGAAACTCAAACGTGTATTTTCAGCCAACCAGTCGGACCCGAGGAAATCGAAAAGTTCTATTGGTTTACAATGCTGTACGCGGCTTTCCCTCAATAATTTCGCAAACGTGACGACACGTATTTGTACGACGCGGCAGGAACGTGAACCATATCGTCGACGACGATACAAAATTGTATTTCCTGGGGAAAGAATTTGATGTCCACGTCAGTCACGCGTCGACCAGCTGGAAAACAGGAGGAATCGAATAAGAAACGCGATGGGACTGCGCGTCGCTGGCTGTACATCGACTATTTTGATTACTCGCGAGACACGATGGTCCCAAACGTGATTCGAACTCGGAATCGAATTCGTCGAATTTACGACAGCCGTTTCGATGCGAATCGTCACTCGCGTGGACGAATTTGCCTTGTCGAGAAAACGAGAATACAGTGTGCCTTGTTTCTGATCAAATTAAGTGGACTATAAAGTGAAACTGTAAAATGGGTATTGTTAGTTTACCTTCGAAGAAAATTACCAAGGCAATGAATGATTTATTGCCGAATAATATTTCGACAAATATTAGAGGCGCGGTTTCTGTGGAAAGGAACGTTTTTGCTACATCTCTGTGCTGTCTATACAAATATAAGTTGAAAACAATAAAATGATTAAGAATATTGAGAATATTCAGGAATATTATTAAATACTGAAGAAAATATTATATTTCTTCGGAGATATGTACGATGAATGCTGCAACAAATAAAATACTGGACAAAAATATTTTTCAATCGTTTATTCATTACTCCATTAACCTATATTCAAATATTCAGATGCTTCATAAATAAAAGTCTCGTGTTCCATCAAATTACTAGCCTGAAATATTCAGTCGAATGATTTTTTTAACATTTTATATTCGACCACACCTCGTGGCGATGTTTCATTTTTTAAATTCACCGACATGAATATTAATACAAAAACCCTGTCGTCACAAAACCTGGCGGCCTTTATACATCCTATACGACTAAACAGGTCGATACGAATGTGGAACAACTGTTTCTCGTTAAAGCGCCGAAATATAGACTGGCAAAGAAAAGAAGAATTATGCAAAATGCTATCGAACAAGGTATACCAATACTAACTAAAAACTTGGACACAAGGAAAAGTCTAGAAAGTCGAAGCCTCAAATATATAAAATATATCTAATAGTACTAATTGACAAACTTGTACCAAGTCCCTTTAATCGTCGACGAAGCTTCTGCCAATGAAATACAACGAATCTCACTCTAAATCTACTAAAATTTGTACCCCTGCCCCCTTAAAATGACACGAATTAAAGAGAACGATAAAAGAAGGAAACAGAACGATGTCGCCAAACCGTCCCTTCAAGTTGATTAAAACGAACATCGTCCCGAATATCCATTAAACTATCCGAAACCCCCGTAAAAATAATTAAACGTGAATGCAGAAGGCTCTGCTAATACGTGTGAATGTTCCGCTACGCAAATGGAAGAGTAATCGAAAATAAAGGAAGTGCAGGGATGGTAGCAGGCAGCGGAGCGGCCACTCGAATTCGTCAAAAGTACACGCGCAACGCTCCAGTTGGCGGAGCCAGTTCGCGAAGGCTGAGCCTGGCCTCGAGTTCTAAACTGCACTCCAAGTCCCCAAATATTCCACGACGTTCTTGCACTCAGCTGGCTTTGCCCTGCACTCGACTTCGGTCACTTTGCGGGGCGGAAACTGCGCGCGAATTCCACCATCGCCGCGTAAACTCTCGCTTCCTCTCGTCCGCGCGGCGGGAACCGAATTCAACTCTCGTTGAAACTATGTCGAGTCTCTTTTGCACGCGAAAGTGTTAAACTGGCATTATATATCCTGCGTGCTCGTGTCCCGTTAAAAGATATAAGCACATGTTTAGACGCACAGCGGGGACGGTGGAACGCTAGATCTCGCGAGGAGGACGTTTGCAGCGATGCTGCGAATGCGTTGCACGTATGGGAAACCGGACGGCGAGCTGTGACGTAAATTTCGCTTGATGGCTGTGCTTGAATCGTGACCGCGCTGAAACGAGCAATTAGGTCACTTTGTTTCGTTTTCTTGGGGCGTTTGTAAGGGTTGCTGATTCGAGGAGGCGACTGCGATGGATCAACGTTTGATTATGCCGAGAGAATTTCGTGATGAGTGATTTGGTTCAATTATATTGTGCGTTTATTCCACGTTTTCAAATACGAGTATTATGCATAATGAATTACAGTGTTGCAGTATTTACGAGAATACGTTCGAGTGCGGTGGTTGTCAAGAAATTAATTCAGTCGTGAAAAGATCGTACCGTATAGTATTTAATAACAGGAGAATTATAATTCATAGCCTACCAAAATTGAAGGGGTTAGGTAAACTTCAAGCACGGATTACGTGGAATCCTCATCAGAAAATTACAGTAAAAAAAAAATTGAATGAAAAAAACATGCAAGCGTTATCAGTGCCGTGCCGCTTTCGTCTTCGCAAACACTAGACGGGGTGCATGCTGCAACGTCGTTCTCGACATCGATACATGGACGATGTAGCGCAAACAAAAGTCTCATCGGGTTTATACGGCTTATGCCAGAGAGGAAAAACTCTGAGAATGTCCGATTCCGTGTTGCGTGTGCGTGCATTCGGTAAAGCAAACAGAAAATTTCCGCAGCAACGTTCCCTTAGTCATCGATACTGTCAAATATCTAAGACACTAAGACACGTTCAATTTCATTCGTGTCCGTAACAGGGAAAGAAATTCTGCTCTTACTAAGTAGTCACGAATGTATAGAAAAAGGCAAACTGAATATTATTTGATACATTTAAAATCTCTGCAACATTTAAACCATTCTCCATTATCCAAGTACAAATGTTTAACTTGGCACTGAAGTGATATATATTTGCTTTTTGTCCTGATAGTCCTGATTGAACGTGTTAAGTAGAATAACACCGCACTGGCCAGACACAACCTTCTCATGGATATCGAAAATACCGCAATTGCCCTTTTATTACAAGAAAGATATTCTCTACTCTACTGACATTTTTTTATACCCCAGAACGAAATTAACAACATTTTTGCCCAATTCTAATTTCGCACGTAATAAGCGTGTCTAATTGAAAATGACCCAATTAACAGATTAACGAATGAGATTAATAAGCACACCCGTGGTTCGTTATTGGAACTCGTCACTTATCGGAAGGGACGAGTGAAGCGAACAGAAAAAATGACGAAAAAAAAGAAAGAAACAGGAGAGAATATTAATTACAATTCAGGGAGGGAATCGATTGAACCTTTACAATGGCGATTCCTTAGGAATATCTTTCATTCGTTGTCATATTACAATGACTTACATTGGCTCGATGCAAAGGACCTCTTTTAATCCCGAAGGATAATGATACAGAACCGACGGAAGGAGGAGCAAAAATAGGGAAAACGAAACCAGACTGAACGAGCAATATTCGTCTCACTAGGAGTTACACCTCGCTGGTTACATTGTACTATTCTGCAGTCTGCACTTTTCGCAGTAGTCCGGCTGTTCCATATGCCAGACCGACTCTCAGAGCTATTTATGGAGCGAAATAAAAAGGACACCGGGTGTATACGTCCTCTGGTAAATTTATTTTGGCGAAAAAATACTCGCCCGCTAATCAAGGACCACGCTGACCGTGCACGTTAATTCATAATTTCAATCTCTGCCCATTGTATTTGCTTTCTTTTCGTGCCGCACGAATTCTGCAGAAGCGGAGGCGACATTTTTTGTCTTAAGCAATTTAAAGTGTTTCAAATTATACTAGACGGTGTTTGTTAATAGTTAATTTTATTCGAAAATTTTTTTTTCAGACTTCTGTTAACTCTAGAGGAAATATATTTTTATAAATTTTTTCCAATCTTCAGGGACAGAAACGAGTTCACCGTCGCCTCAATACTTTTTAATTCGTTCTTCACGTTTCGAATCGCTTCGAAATTGTAATTCTATGACGTACGAATATCATCATTTTCTAATCAAAAAATACCCGAATCGATTCGTTCACGGAAACACGATTCTCCACGGAATAGTTCACGAATTCTCTAATATAGGATTCTCTACAAACCGGAAGATCGAAAGCAAATTCTCCACGGTTGTCGAATAATTCATGGCCACGCAATTATCCGGGCCCTGATACGATTCAATTTTCCGCTTCATTATCCCTATCATTAATAGTCGAAATTGAAGTTCCATGATACTTTTGCTCGGCCAAAGTCAATTAAACTTTCCCTCCGACCAGCTACCGTATTAATCACGCGCCCATCCTGTAAGACGTCATTACGTGAATGTAAAATACGATCCGATTCCCAGAACCACCAGAAAAAAAGGAAGAAAAAAAACCATGAAAGGAAAAAAGAAGAGAGAAGAAAACGGGGAAGTAATGAGGAACGTTAGTCTAGGCTGATTCGTTTTTTCGACGCGATCCATGGCTCCAACCCCATCGAGCCTCCGCTGAAGAGAGCCCTTGAGTATGGAAAGGGTAAAACGGAAGAGGCAATTAATTAATCCAGCGGAAAGTATGCCGAAGAAGTTCCAGCACGTAGCCAGGCCCGTGTTTCCTTCGCGAAACAATAGAGATTGCAAGTGTACCCTCGAGAGAAAGAGAGAGAGAGAGAGAGAGAGAGAGAGAGAGAGAGAGAGAAAAAGAGAGAGGGGGGGAGAGAGAGGCGCGGAGGATGGGAAGATGGAAATACTCAACTCGATTCCTGGTAACGAAGCACACCACCAGTCCTCGTGGCCGTTCTACTCGTCGCGTCGTCGCGCGTTGCATTTGCATAAAGTTCGAAAACTTTTCGAATAAACACGAGATACCAGAAGCGGCAGGAAACGGGACTGCAGTTCCCTGCAACTTTTCCATTTCCGCTTGGCCCCCGACCATGGAGCGACGTTCTTTTTTTTTCAACGATCCTGGACGGTGAACCTCGAATTCCGTTGATGTTTCGGGGAAATATACGGTCCGTCGAAGAAATTTTTTGAGAAGAAAACAACTCGTCCCTCGAGCAAATTTGCTGATCCACAGAGATGGTAGGCAAGTTGTAAGTTTCGTTTCGTAGAAGTAGAAGTAGTAAAAATTGATAGCATTTCTAAGAGGGGAAACGGTAAACTGTTCTATAATTAATTGCATACGTGATTAAATGAATCTACGAATTGTGAATCTATCTCCGCGAAAATTGGGAGATTGATGGAACGTTCTTCTCGACCCAATAAAATAGAAATACTTCTTTAATTAAGAGGTACAACTTCCGCAGTTTCGTAATAAGATTCGAAAATATCGGGGAGAGGATAAATAAAATTGTCATACGAGTTAAGAGATTCGCGATAACGAACTCGATAACTGCAGAATGATTGCACGGTCGAACTAGAGAGCGAGAGAGAAAGAGGAGAGAGGAAACATCGCGAAGTTTTAACGAACCACGGAAATGAACGGTTCATTGCTGATCGAATCACATTTTGCAGAGCGAAATTACTGCCGGACGTATGTGCAATTGTAATTTCTATATCAACAATCCTTGGCAATATTTTCCAATCTTAAAACTAACACATTATTTTATCTAAATGAATACTTAGTAAAATTATCTAAAATTGAACGTCTGTAATTAAACATCCAAGATCGAAGAAACAAAAGTTTTGGCTGAAACAAATTTTCCTTAAAAGATTCTGACAGAGGATACATTTGAAACCGTGAGAACTATAGCCGACTGCGTTCTGTTCTGCTTAAGTTGCAAATCGGTCGAAGATATATGGCCCGCAGTGAAAGAATAATGCGACTGCCAATGCTAACTGATTCTGAATGGGCCGGAGAATTTTCCTGGCCACGGTAATGATGTTTTATGTGAGAAGAAACATGGCCCTTCCGGGAGCCGTGCACCATCCACAGAAGCACGATGCACTATTTAGATAAGGCACTTTGCGAGAGCATAGTGACAGGGAAATAACTCGAACTAACACTATGAACACGCAACGTTCTCGTTCAATTAACTTGGAAATAACATTTAAAGCTTATTGGAAAAATTATAAGAATAAATTACGGTCATTATTTTAACTTGTACAAGTACGAATACAAGATATAAAATTAATATTTATAGTCTCGTATGGCTTGACATTTACAAATTGCATAAAAACATATTTTATTTCACTGCTGCATTGCGGGTCCATTTTATATATTCGAACGATGATATTCAATGATGAGGAGCAAGCAGAATCGCAGGAATAGAAATTAACCTGACCTAATATTCTGGAAGATCGTGAAACGTCTGAAGTACCTAAGGCAGATATCGACTTCTGATCAACAACTTCTTTCTGTAGAGAGGGAACGTCTATGGCACTCGCGAAATCCTTGAGAGTTTGAAAATCCAGGATGTTCAACAATTATACCGAAGATTCTTTAAACGTTCGTATTCTAGGGTTTCGCAGGATATTTCTGAATGTTGTTTTTTATTTACAACGAACTAATTATTTCATATAATAACTGAAACACCACTCTTATAATTATTATAATAATATAAGTTGGCATGTCACCTGCAACAGAGGAATCTCAATCTAGCAGGAATTTTAATTAAAATTGACATCCCCCTTTATTCTATCATCGAACAAAGATAAACGAACGCAGTCTAGAGTGCACAAAAGTTCTCGCCGCGAAAAAACAACAAAAACCTCAGGTCTAATTGTAAGTCATAACTAGCGGGTCCTCTGTTCACGAAACTTTCAGGGAAATGTTCCCTTCGTTACATAAAGCCTTTTCCTATTTCACGAGGAAAATGTTGCTGACGCTCTCGAAACGTCAGGATTGTTGTTTGACGTTTTAATGAAATGCACGGTGTGAATTTAATTAACCGTCAGACAGTAATGAAGAAACAGGGCCAGCACACAGATTATTCGTTTAATTTTGTCCCCGGTGGAGTCGCGCCGCCTCGATTTTTCCTTCTTTCTGTGTGTGTTTCCCTCGACTCTTTTGTTTTGCGACATGTTCGCGAAAACGCAACCAAGTGATGCTTCGCCACCTGTCCGCGAGGCAACTTTTTCACGGCTGAAATACGACCTGTTTTTCACGGGCCGAGAATAGTTACCGCGAATTATATCGTGGTGTACGTGTGTTTCATGCGACGACAAGCATTATGGTACGGCGTCGAGAAAGAACGAATGTTAGAGATTTTTACGAGTATGGGCGAGCACGACTATGGCAGTTTCATATTGAAGAAAACTGATCTTAGAAGTTTTCATAAAATATCGGGAATGATTTATTCGACAAGAGGTATTTGCAAAATGTAGTTAAACGCTTGACGTTATCCTTGAAGCCCATACAATATCATTTTCCAGTCCTTGTATAATAAAGATGCTTCGTTTTCCTGTAGCAATGTTTAAGAAAGGAAATAATGTAAACGAAGAATTCCTCTAATAATAGATCTGAGCAAGAAAACGTACTGAATCGACATGGACAGTAAAATTGCACAAAGTGCAAACAGATATTATGTTCTTCACATAATTATGTGTATTTAGCGGTGCGTTCTTATTAAGTTATACTATTAATTTAATAAAGAAACTCGTTGGCTCGGTGCCTCGTTATTTCATTCTATTATACAGGATGGCACGAGTCAGTGATTGTCCCATCGAGGACAACACATGTCGTTGACAAATACTAATGCCCCACACAGTGGGCGGATCGTGTATATATGTATATACATGTGTATCACGCGGAACAAGACAGATACAAACGACTGATTGGGGGCTATCAAAGTGCACGTACGAATGCACGGCGAGCGTGAAAGTGAAACGATTATCGAAGCTACAGGCGACTTTATGTAAATCCGAGTGACAACTGACAGTCGAACGAACACGAAAACTTGGCGAATCCAGTCTCGAAACTACTGAAGCTATTACGCTGTCTACGCTTCCCGTTCCATGAAATATGATAATTGTGCGAAACGATACCTGGCGTCAAAGTTGATATTTTCGTTCACTTTGTGAAACCTGTTCGGAAGGAAGATTTCAAATAATGGAGATTAATTTATTCGTTCAATTAGGTAGTACATAAAGGAGGATGCGCGAGTAATCTTTTAATGATAAACCGAGTTCTTAAGGTGGTAAGTTAAATTTACAACGGAGTAAACTATGAACAAAGCGAAAGATTTATCCCCATCATAGAGGTGCAATTATTGAATAGCGATTTCGCTGTTAGTGGCAGGGTATCGTAAAACAAATCGCTCGTCGAGTAAAAATAAAATTAAAGTTGCTTACGCAAAACTGATATGCATATGATGGTCGGGAATACAGTCGGCCGAGGTTCGAATAAAAAAAAAAAATGTAATTAAATCGAACCCGTTAAACGTGAACGAGAAATCGACGAAGCTGGTTCATTTCGCGTGGAACGACCGATGAAAAATTAATGGCCCAGCCAGTTGACGTGGCGCATCGCTTTTTGAAACGGCCAGGGGATGGAATAAAAAGAAGAAAGATATGCAGAATTAATTAATTAACGGTAGCTTAAAACGAGAAAAAATGTTGAGCAAAGCGAAAAGGTGAAAAAATTTGCAAAATAGAATGAATCTAATAAAAGGTTATCGAGATCGATACAGACCGGAATGAAAATTAATTGCGCTGTTTTTAACATTTGAAATGTTTAAATACAAATGTCGACAAATAGTTAATTAAATGCAAATTCTATCCATCGATATATTGGAAGTACTTCAATTTAGTTCATACCTGAAATGTTTTAAAAACACTTAATATTTCCATTTCGACAAGTTCTCACACATTTCATGTATTATACGATACGCTTCTTCGAAAGTTTTATATCCACCAACTTCAAGCGCTCGAAGGAAAAGAAAGAATAGGAACGGAAAGGTATCATAACTAGGAAAATAAAAAGAAAAGAAAACGTAAGACACGTAACAAATGGGTAAACGTCGCTTCGCGGAAAATGTGAGCAGAGAATTCGGCGAAAAAACTGACAAAGATAAGAGGATCGTGGAAAAAAGAAAGAACAGCGTAAAAGTTTTGCGGGGTGGAAAAAGGTGGATATATTCGGTGAAAAGTTTTGTGTTTTTCTGGTTGTTTTTTTCACGCTCGTCTTATGACCACGACGAGACGGAACATTGCAAAATTAAATACAAAATAAATTGAATCTGACAATTTCTCTCGTCAAATCGCGGCTGAATTCGATTGCTCGTTCGCAGAGTTGTATCCAAGATCCACCTCTTCCACAGAAATACCACGCGACAAATCAACATTGTGAGTTCGACAATAATTAATCGAAACGCGATGCCATTCCTAGCAGGGATACGTTTAAACGACGCCAGCAGTGTCGAAGAATATAAGATTCCACGAGGATTTGACAAGCATTCCCTATTTCTGAACAGTGTAATACTGTAACGAAGTTAGTAATCATCGTGACGAGAACTGACACGTATGATCGAGGTGCATGAAGATATTTTTAATAAACCGAATATCGAATTATCACGAACCAAGAAGGAAAAATTCAATTTGCGACGTCTGGATCCGTCTGATTCAATAATCCCATTTGCTTACCATTAAATTTTACTCCCTCCAAGCGTACCACTCTAAACATCCGATCCCCGGCTCAAAACTATTCCCACGAATCTTAGAACGAAATCAGAATGAATCCCGCTGCCCGTGCAATGTTTCCAAAATTCTAGCCTAGTTTCCGAAATATATTCTGCCCGAGTCGATGACGTTTCCACGAAAAATCCCATCATCTCCTGCCAATGGTATAATTCACAATCTCACTGCCACTTTCCACAAAATACCACTTTTCCCTACGAACAAGAGCACACTTCCAATTTACGCCGAACTAATGGAAAAGATCTACCACCGGAATAGCCAAGCTATTTCCCACCCTTAAGCCAAGGGGCACGCTCCGCTCGAATATTCTCATTGTCGCGGTGCGACCATCAGAAATTTCCCATCAAACCCGCATTTACACCTCCAATCTGAGAGGCAGGATCCTTTAATGGCTCGGCTGGCTGCTCGAAGAAAAACTCCGATCTCGCCGATGAAACCCGGACGCCCACCCCGCCACCGACCCGTTCCCACCGCGATTCACTCACCATTGTTCCCGATTGAATGGTAGGCTCGATATCAATTGAAACGTTCCAGAGGAAGCGGCTTCGTCGGCTCGACCAACAGAAAATTTTTAATGAAAGTCACCCCGCAGGTGGAGTGGCGCGGGTGTAACAGAAACGTGGCGGACCGTTTCGAGGGAAAGGGAGAAAGAGTAATGGTGGATCCGTTGGAGGAAAGAAAAGCGGAGGGCGGTCGGCGGAGGGGAAACGGGGCAGGGTAATCTCTGACATCTTGTTACAGCTTGGCATAAGAAAGAGGAAGACGAGGAGGGTTGGTCCGTTGGTTGGTTGGTTGGTTGGTCTCTGGCTAAGACCTCTCCGCGGTCGGCGTTCAATTAAACCGTCACCTCGCGGAGGAAACTTTTATATGAATGGTTTTCATTACGTCGCGGACTTATTAAAGCCGTCTTCGCGCGTGCATTAATATCCCACCCCATCGTCCGGACGAGTTTTGTTATCAGGTCCATCCCCCCTATTCAGAAAGCCACGCGGCTGAGACTTTATCGTCCACGCAACTCGCGAATACGACGCGGACGTTGTAACCCGGTTACGAGGGGTGTCGTTGTATATTTGTTGCAAAGATGGCACGGGTATCTCGGGGGAATGTTTTTCTTGGGGATAGAATAGAGGAGGGAATGATAACTGTTGGACAATTTTGGGGTATTAATTGGAAAGTAGATTAGAATGTTTCCGACCTATCTGAGTATTATGTGACTATGCGGAGGAGTATATTTATGGGTTTTTTTTTGTGCGGTTTGTGTAAACTCTGGAAGAATGTTGAATAATTAAGGAATTATAAGGGATGATGAAGCACAATTCTGAAGAATTAATGGGCTATTCGTGGATAAATAGTGCCCACGCGTTTCTAAGGGTTTTCGGTAATTGGAAAATGAAAATGTGAACTCACTCACCAATGCTGATTCCCAGAGCCCCCAGTGAAGTTGATAAGAACTCGTTCATGCAAATGTTATTATCTTTTGTCAACAACCACTGCACACTTCGCTCTGCAACATAAAGAGAACGTGTTTATTTTTTTAGCGCAATAGCTTCCCAGTGACGTATAAAACTTACAGCTGAAACAAATACGAATTTTTTAAATTACAAATTGGTGCGTTATTATATTCTTGAGAAATTTACAATTCGTTGGTTCCGATAAATCGTAGCATAGAGACGTCAGGTATTAAGATGGAATAAATGTACGCTATGGTATAAGACTGCTTAGACCAAAGTATAAAACATTCTTATCTGCATTCGTAGCGCTATTTCATTCTTTTGATTTAAGCAGCTGTAAACTATCGCATATGAAATATCTGTCGGCGTAACTCGTCTACGGAATACGCTGCGAAACCCTGTAATCTTGAGTTTACAAGCGTTAATCCTGAATGGCTATCGTTTATATTTCGCACGTGCATTTTACTACTTCCCTTTACTTAGAACTCCGAGTAGTCAATAAGAAGGAGTACAGAACAGAATCGTAACAGCGGAAATAAAAATGATAAAATACTTGTTACTTGCAATCGAACAAACTATAAACAAGAACCAACCGCGAATGTTAATTTATGAAAAGTTTATCAATATCTCGCAAGCAACCACAACAAGACGGCAAGATAACGAAACTATTTCAAATCGCATGAAGCGTAGCCGAGACCTCGATGTTAACGCGACAAATGAATTTTTGAACGCGTAAATAATCCCTGGCTCCGCGGAAAAGCGACTTTGCCTCGAACGAAGCCGAACAATGGATGTCGCTCGGTGCAGAAAAGAGGCCTTTGAATCCAGCGTGCGGATATTAAACGGCGCTGGACGACGAGGCCTATGAAAACGCGATATTCTGCCTACCAAAAGGTTAATGCAACAACGGAAAAAGCGCTGAAGCGGAAAGGGAAAGAAAATAAACGAAGATGAGACGGGCGTGAAAAAAAATTCTAACGGCAAAGGATCCGTTCCCGTGTGCGTGATCTTCCTTTCAAGGATGGTCCGACGTTCTCCGCGATTTCTTCGCACGTGTAATGAAAAATTGCAGTCGCGTACCATCCCTCAGGTAAGCCAAAGTAACGGCGGCCCCGCGTGTCCTCGTATATAGCGCATACGCACGAGCACGTTTATAATTTCACGCTGAAAGGGCGTTCCAGTTTGTAGAGAAAGGGAGAGAACGTGATGCGACCAAGAGAGGAGCGAGAAGAATTCATTTGGAGAAGACTGTTTGTGAGTTCAGGTGTGAACGATGGTACTGCGATGTGAGTACTTAGTAGTGATTTTGTTATTGGTTTGCTCCGGATACTTGATAGTAGCTCTGTGTAAAAGTATACTCTCCACGACGTATGAATTCAATATATTTTTAGATGGCAATGATTTATATGTGTACATATGTGTATGCAACAAACGACCGCATTTGTGGTTATCTACGCTAGCGTTGCAAAACTGGCGTACGTAAAACGTGCAAAATAAATTACATCGGATAAATTCAATCTACGAGCACTCTCGGTGACTATCAATAAACTGCTCCATTTGATGCACCGCCATTACCGAAATTCAGCACTTAAAATTTTATTCTCACAGCCGTTCGGATGAAAGGGGAACGTCATTGGAATACGTATGAAACGTAAATTCATGTTCCTTGGAATTCGAAACCGTGCATTTTGTTCGTTCGACGCCGTAACAAAGCGGAAACGCGAGCAGTTCCCCTTTCGCCGTCGCGTTTGCTAATGCTCTAAGCTTGTTGGATGCATCGACGATGCACTGCGCTAGTGTAAAGCGAGGTATATGTAAATCAGCGGATAGAAAGGGGGCAATAAGTTGGAAAGTGAAGATAAGTCGTGAACGTGAGCCCGGCGCGTTCGGTTTTTGTTCTTCAGGATCAGCACGAAGGGAAATGCTAATTACAGAATGCCGCGTCTTCTAATTACGGTATAAATTTCATTGTTTACGAGGACTTATTTCTGATAGAAATGTTTCACGACTTTTAATTGGGAACAGTCTGCGAGCCCGTTAAGCAAGCGCACTAAAAACTTTAATGTTAACAAAGTAGCAGGTTTACTGGCAAATATAAAATTCGTTTTGTTGGCCCATAAAAGTTTAATGGCTACACTCCGTTGGAATTCCGAACAAACAAGAAATACTAAATAAATTATTTAAGCATGCTGAACGCAAGTGACAGACACAATTGAAGTTTTAATGGAACTAAGAAGTCAATATTTACGAACAATCAATTAGTGATTTACTTGAAACTCGGGTGAGACGTCGAACATGAATGCATCTGAGCTTTCGATAGATAAACTAAATGTTTAATTTGAATGATCGCAGACAGCAAAGAAGAGGAAACAAGAAATGGTCCTTACAGAACAGCAGCTCGTTGAAATACGTGTCGCCCTGTTACAAGTTGTTCGCACAAGTTAACAGGAGGACGAGCGTCAGCTGTTACATACGTCTGACCTCTGGAATCGTTATACTGCGACTGACTTACTCGAACGCGAGCCAGCTACCTTTATAATAACATTTCTTTTGTACGTACAAGACGCACGTGACATTTTCAAGGGGAACAATGAAGCTTTGCGGCCGGGCCAGATAAGCCGTGGAAAATTAAAAACTATTCATTTTCTGCGATGATATTGCAAAGGCTTGTCATATTACCTTTTCTCTCGCGGCCGTATGCTGCTCGTGCAGCAACACAGAAATGATAGAAAATTTACAAACGAAATAACGTGCCACGCGAATTACACGCAGAATGGGCAAGAAGAAACGTCACGCCTGAAATGAGACGAATTTCGATTTTTTCCCCTCGATCGTTCATAGTTTCGAAGCCCCGGTTCGATTCTCACTCCTCCTTTCAACCCGATACACCGCAATTCTTTTTTCCCCGTCGGCCAGGCGCCCGTTTCAAAGCGGATTTGCGGAGCGTGGCTGAGTTCGAACGTGATCCCAGCAATTTGTCGCGGCGACGTATTCATCGCTGCAAATCAAACCGATTAACAGTGGAACCGGTGGACATTGGACCGGTCAGCCTCGACCTGCCAAACCGGTTTTCCTGCTAACGGTGTAAAACCCCGTGCTTTTTTTCGCCAGGTTTTTGCGTGTCCAAAAGGCCGGGACGAGATGATTTCGATCCGAAAGATAGCGGTTAGAAAGACCAATTGACGTTGAAGGGACGAAAATCGGGAAAGGGAATGACGTTGCGTGGCGCAGCGACGTTTAAGTATTGAGAGCAGCCAGCTGATGTCTTGATTCCCTGCAGAAATTATTATTAAGGAAATTTCTTTGAACTGACTCTATGACCCTAGACGGTTCGGTATTAATTGAACCACTGGTGTCGTGTTTAATTTAGCTTCCTCTTTCTCCCTTTTTTGGTTTTATTTTACGATGCGAATCACTTTGAGCAAGAAGGTTCAGAGACCTGCGTGTGGTTGAAATTAAATTGCCGATTTAATTAATTAATTCTCCGAGTTCCAATCGATTTTGCTTCGTAGCTGGACATTCAGGATTCGACCACCTTGCTTTTCTTTTTATTTCTTTACTCGCCACTTTATCATTCGTTCCTCTATTCTCTAATTGCCGTGCACGATATCAGGCGATTCCAGTTGGAATCGTAAGACGCCTTTAAACTTTAAAGCGCTGTCTAGGACTGAATTGGCTTTTGTCGAAAAGAAGCTTTAACGAGGGAGATTGAGCGTTGAAAATCCCCTTTCGCGCTGCTTCCGAGTGATTTCGCTAATGCTATTTGCAAGTTCATCGATGCCTTGCTCGATGAAAAATCTTTCGCGCGACTTCTCGAGGGAAGGAGGTAGAAAAGGGTCTATGCGAACGAAATGGAATTATTTTCGCGTTTGCGCGGGGTGATTTCGATTCCGGTAGGGCATTCGGCAGATTTTCTTTTTTCTCTTTCAAGGGTTTTTAAATAAACGATGTTTCAAAGTAAGCTACTTAAATCCAAAGGGGATTGCATTTTCTGTTTGTGGATTTGTCGCCGTTTAAATAAAATGGAAACTGGTACATCTACTTGGTAGATTTAGAGTAATCAAATTTCTAGATAAAGGTATTACTTCACGGTATGAGTGATCAGCGAAAATGTATTTTCGACATCAATTCGATTATAATTTAATGAAAATATCGTCAGTAGTTAATCGACGGCGATATATTAATCACAATTTATTTCAGATATCTTCCAAGCTTATATCTGATATGTTTAAATAATTGCATAAAATGAACAATACATTCCTCCTGTCGCTGCGAATGAATTGCCTCGTCAATCGCCCAGTTTCGAAATTTACATTCGCGTCGACAATTATCCGTCCTTCCTTTACGCAAACGCAATCACGTTCTATTGCAAAATTTTCTTCCAACGTTTGCCCATTTGCATCCATACCATTTCTGTTATTACGTGCCTCTTGTGAAACGCGTGAAATAGACCTTTGAGTCTTTGACATTTACACTTAATCGACATACAGCTGCCTAGATAATTTCTTTAATGACCGGTTAAAGAACGACCGTGAATCTAAGAAGAAGAAGGACGAACGAACCCAGGCTACTATTCTTCATTCTTATTTTTCTGCACTACGTGAAATTACACGTTCGATCATCAAACGCATTCACGAGCCACGGTAACGCTGAAAGAGCAAACGAGCGGATCTCTTAATCAAACTCGAACGTAAATTGCCCACTCTTGACGTTTATTTCAGCTACGTTGCACAAGCTGTTTGGATGTTTCCGCGCAAAAAAGCCGATTCGTTTGATACCAATCCAATGTGATCTCCGTACAAGTAGGCACTTTAACCGCAATCCTCTCCGCTGTTGGTCGTCATTCCAAATTGAAAATCGGCGAATTAAGCCGAGTTCGGTAAACGAACGAACTCAGTCCCGCGTTTGATCGACGCACGAAAAATTTCGGATCCTCGTGTATGAAAGTCGAAAATTGGGGCTGAATCGTGGTTCAATTGCATTGTGTACATACTTTCGCGCTACGATCGGTGATATGACGATAAGTTCAAGAGAACACCTTGCAATAATTATTTTTCTATTTTCACAATTGATATATAGAAAAATGAGTTTTATTTAATTTGGTTACGGCATACTTTGTCGTATTGCTATTTTATATTTGGTACCACAATGTTCAATTCTATCAATTCAATTCATCTGATTTTCTTAACGGAACGTCAGGGTGTTGAGATTGAGCAAAATTGATTTAAACATCTTCAACGTTTTAGGCACGTCTACCGAGTGGGTGAACTGACACGCGATTTCCCATACGATTTCACCAAAATACCCCGTGGTGACTTTATCTGCGCGTCGATGCTTCTTGCCAAAGCTGCAAACGATCTTTTATCCCCTACGGCATCGAACGATATACGCGCCAGTCTACTAGAACACGACACGTTCGGTCTGTCGTCGATCTTCCTCTCCCGTGCCGCGAATTTGCGTTTACACGATTAACCCATTAGATTAATCTCGCCTCTAAATCCAGCCGTGGACTCGTAACAACTGCATTTTTTGACCCACTAGTGTCCTGCGCGGCGATTCGTCAGGATCGATCATTCGAAAAATTCGTAACGTGGCAATTATAATAGAAATGGTAGGGCGGGACATGTTTAGAACGAATAGAAATACGAATGTTGTAAATTATTAAAAATATTTGCAGATTTGAGTTTTGCATGTTTCAATTTACCTGTTCGTAATCCTTTGCTTCGCAGAGTGCGTACTGATTGTAATGGAAGGGAATTTAAAATAGGAGCATCGATTCGCCGTCGACTTCGTTTATTTTTAAATAAACAGTGGGGCGGAAAGAACGGAGCGTTCGCCGCTTGCACGATCTTCCTGTGCGCTTTTACCTTTAATTCTTAGGGAGCAAAGGAGGCTTTCTAAGCGGTATAATAACGTTTAAAGTGTTTCCTTTTTTGCCGATGCTATTATAAGACAGGAATTTGGCCTCTGTTAAAGGCATCCCTTCTCTGTCAAAATTTAAAGTTTACATAAGGGAAACTTCAGACCTGATCAAATTTCCTTCCAACCAATTTCCTTTTTAAAAGGCAATTATATTTTCTTCTTCGCCGTGTTACAGCCTGTTACAGTAGTATCACTTAAATATATTTAATTAAAAATTAATTTAGAAATGAAACCTTTGTTAAACGATAACAAAGCATTAAAATAGCTAAAAAATATAAAACGAACAAAAAAATTCATTGAGGGATAAAATTCTATCCTAAAACCTGTTCACAATAAATTTCAATAAAATCATGCACAATACTTTATCGAAACTATATTAAACAATACTCAAGGCGATCAATAATACAAATAAAAAAAAACTCAAATACCGAAATTAGTAAGCTACAAGTTATCATCGCATGGCACAATATTAAAATTCTGAAACAATTAAAAATCGTCGCTTTAAAACACTTTAAAACGGTCTTCACAATCTGCAGGTGCCAAATATCACTCACAAGGCGTCAAAAATACACCATACATGTAGTGCATCGTCTAAACTTACCATTTTCACGAGAATCCCGGTAAACGTGGCGTGTTTAACGGGCCAGTACGCATGCTTCGTAGAAATGACGGAACGCCGATAAGGGACGGTTCCAAACGAAAGTGTCGTTATTATTAAATAAGCCGTGGCGAGGACGCCGGAGTGGCTAGTTGCCGGTTATCACGACGGGCAAGGAGGAGGGATCATGCATAATTCAGCGAAAACTTTGTCCTTCCAGCAGAATGGTAGCCGAAGAGCCGTGATATCGGGACATCGCGCCGCGGAGAGTAACGGCACTCTGTCTTTTGCCTCTCGTCACGAGCTGCTCCACGTAATCTTTACCAAGCCATTAACGTCCAACAACTTTTTATGTAGCCGCCCGGAGAGCTCGATACGAGCTGCACCTATGCACTGCATTGCAATCTGAGGACACCCTGACGCCGTAGAAGCCGAGATTGCTAAGTTAGAGATTGGAAGAGGGGCTGTCGGTTGGAATTTCAGGCCGGGCTTATGGATTTCGGTTGAATCTGGTGTTGGATTTTGGTCGCGGATAGAAATCCGCGAAAATGTTAAGTGATGTTTGCGAGAAATCAGAGAACGTAATGGAATACGCAAAGTGATAGCAATGATAATAAATGATCTAATAGAAGTTTGCGGTAGCGTTCGTGTAATTTCTGTTCAATTCGAATGGATTGAGGGTGAAGCATCGCGCGGACACTTGATACTGTACTTTAATAATCGTAGTTCTTTCGTGTGTTCTGAACAAGGGGTTTCGCGTTCCAACCCATTCGGCACAACCCATTGCGTTTGAAGCTACATTTATATCCCGATTCGGGCGAATGTCTAAATCCAGGTTGTCCGAATACAGATCTACGCCTTAATCTATATTTCAACTGCAATTTAAATACATAGATTTACGTTCACATCCGCGTTTCAACCTATTTTCACACCTAACCAACCCATCTAGCACGTAACCAAAATTGCAAAACTCTATTCCAGTCCGCGACGACGGATGAGATAAAAATTTGTACCGCAATCCAAATTCACGTGTGCAACACGCCGCGAACTGATCCGATCCAATTTTACCCCAAATTACGAATTTACACTCGCAACCAGATTTAGTCGAGCCCGCAACTTAGTACCGGATCTCTACAGAAACTGTTTCAAACCACTGCAAGATATCTATCGAAATTCTGGAAACAATTCATAAGCAACGATAACAGAGATTTATCGCTCAATCGAAACGATAGGTCGCGATCGCCGCTTGGACCCGAACGAAAAATGATTCGTCGCCCGGCGATATTACAGGGACGACCGAGATGTCACGGGAACGATGAGAAGATGAGACTGTGTAACGAGACAGCGTTGCGATGGCCGCTTAGCGCAGAGACAATGAAGTTTATGGGACGCCGAGTGTCGTTATCTTATGACGACGCGGAGGATTAAGTTTCAAGCACCAACAAAGCTTACACTTCTCGCCTGCATTGGGCGAACACTCCCGAAGCGTATACGTATCCGGAGTAATTCTCGGCCACCCCTTCGTTTCCACCTTCGTGGATAACGTCGCGATGATAAGAGGCGATGCTGTGCGCGTTCTCCGCCGCGTTACGCTCCGGGCCTTTCTTTCAGGCTTAAAGGATTGACTTTTATGTCGCGTATTGTGCTAACAAGCGATCGTGAGATTTATGGAACGGAACTAAGGCTGACTGAGTAGTTAGAGAAGACTAGAGGGCTGCGGGTGAACAAGTAAGGGGGACAGAAACGAAGGAAGAAAGAGAGGAAGATAGAAGCAGAGTGGTAGGAGGTAACTAATCTGTTCATTTCTCTGGTGCGCGTTTGAAGATAGCGTGTATGGAATTCCAGGATCGATGCATTGCTTTTTTTTCTTAAAGCGACAGGAGACAAGGTTGATTACATGTAAATGGAATTGCGATCGCAGTTTCGATATGGGTAATAATTTATAAGCTGGATTATAATTTTAGATGCAAATGATAAGTTTATATTGATTATCGTTAAATCTAATTGCGAAGTGCAATCTTGAATTGCATTAGAGTTTGAACTCGAGGTCGTAGTTGGAGTTGCATGGAAATAAGCCAGGTGGAATTGTGTTTTGTTCGAAATAGTAACATGTGTTTTCTGTTAATCATTTCGATACGCTTGATTGCAAGCCCATCTGTGTATTTTTACTGCGACAAAAATATTGTTCAATTAATTCGGAGCCTATGCGAAAAATATTTAGAAATTCAAAAACACCCGTGACTGTTTAAATATCAAATCCCATTCCGTCGCGAAAGTGATTAGAGAATGCAACGAACCCAGCGTCAACCTGTCAAACAATTTTATTTTGCCGGAGAGAGTACCCTCCATAAATTAACGGTAAGGTTGAAAAATTATAATGGAGCTGAAGCGCGAATGAATGATGACGTGCACGGCGGCGAAAAAGATGGATCTTTGGAAACAATGTTTGATTAATGCTCCATCGCGGTAATGTAAGAAGGTAGATATGAATTTAAAGCAATAAAAATGGAACAAAGGGTATGGAGAAGTATACAAAGAATATACGTACACCTTGAATAAAAGGAATTAATGGAAATGTAATATCGCCTGAAATTGGAACGATTTCGAAGGGTGCATTACCAATGGAATTTTCTATCTCAAACAGAATTTCAGGGGAATACAATGATTAATGAGATCCAGCATCATATCAAGCACACGCATAATCGATACACGCGCGTTGACTAGCTGATTCGCGATGTTTCAGAACATCGTTAATCACCATCAAACATCTTCCTTTTCTCTTTCGAGGGGAGCTTGAACTTTCCGGGATCGATAGTCAAATAGAAGAATGAAATAACTCGGACGGTACTCAATGGGAGCCTTGAGAAACGCGATTGTAGGATAGAAGAGAGAAGTAACACTTTTTCTATATATCCGAATAAAATTTCTTGTTCCTCTTTTTATTCGAGTTAAATTAATCTGAAGATTCGCTTGCGCCTGTGTTCAAAGCAAAATTAATCTCTCCAGTAATACAAATTCTGCTCCATGAAATTCTATTATGCCGCAGGATTATTGTTCCGTGTAAAGCCCGGTAACTTTTCTATACAATGTATTTCGGTCAGTGGTTTAGGATTAACCGCAAAGAAATTATTTCGTTCGGTGGATTTTCAAGGGTCCTTTCAACCCTTTAATTACCTTATCAGCTAACACAAAGGAACATCTGTGTAACATTTGCTGTAACTCTGGTTTGGAACAAGGTACGAAGACAAAAGTATATTCTCCGCGCTGTATCTCTGTAAGACCTCCGTTTTTAATTTATGTAACAAGCCAACCGAATGATTAAGCCACTGCAAAAACTCTGTTACACATTAAAAATATCTTCGAGGAATGTCCAAGTGTCCCAATCATTATAATCAGAAATAAAATCTACAAATATAGAGGGAGATCAATTAAGCCCGAGGAAACGACAAGAGGAGAAAAACGCAGAACAGCAAATGATACCAATTCGCATTAAAAGTTGAACGAGGACATTCGTCTTGTATCGTGGCGAGGATCGTCCGTCAACGTCGGGGGCGCCAAGAAATCCAGGAAATTCTCCACGCTGACGTTCGTCCGTCGAAATTAGAAAAAGGAAAGCCAAAAGGGGGAAGGGGGGGGAGAGAGAGAAAGACGGATGACCCTGCTGAATAAAGCAACGGACCTGATAGCCTGGGCCCAAGGGTAAAATTTGCATCGACGATTTCTCCCCTTTCTCGGGGTTGTTCTTTCCCGTCGTTGCGAAACTTAATTCGTTTTATTCCCCGGGACCTCACCCGCGTCGCGAATACGTGGGCGCTTTCGCACAAACCCTCTAATCATTGACTGTCCCGCAGAAAACAGCTTACTCTTTCGGCTTTCATTCGAGGTGAATCGTGCGGAACGAAATTATGATGCGACTACGAAACAAACAAGTACGATGACAATTATCGAGGAATTCGTAGGAAATAGATTAAGCCAATTATAATAAAAGTCCTTCCATTTTGATGCCGTGGAATGATTTCCTTAAAACAATCTATTATCGTACAGAATTCTTAATAGCTTCCCAGAAGAAAAAGATAATAATTTTCGAGCAATCGAATGAAGCTAAAAGCTAGAAACTGAAACGTTGCACAAGAATTTCGAGTCTTTGAAACACGTCGAACGAACGACGTTCATGTTTTTTTCCTCGCGCTACGAGAATCGAAGAAAGCGGTGTTTCATTTCGTTGCGTTACGTTTTCATTTCGACCAACTGCAGCGGGGTGGTTGCGTGGCGAAATGATTTCCGTCGGATCACGCGGAAAAATTCATAACTCCGGAGTTTGAACAGGAATACTGACTGACGAAGTGTAACGTCAAATCGACGTGTTTGCGAATGTTCGACGCGCTGCCACGACGGCTCGGTCTACGAAGAAAAATTGCCCATTTCGCTGTCCGCCATTTTTTTCCACGGCAAACTATTCTGTCATTCTGTCCCGCGTGCCACGAGATCGTTCCAATTGCACGTGGAATGTGTACCATCGCGTGTACTATCTGTTGCTGCTTCTCAGTACTTTTTTTCTCTCTCGGTTGGTTTAATTCGCGATGAAATTTCGTTTCACGTCCACGCCGCCACCAGGCGACACTTTCGGGGGAACGTTTCGCTTTGAGCGATTCTGTGAACGGTTCATTGGTTGTGAGACGCGTGATTTGGGTTTGAAGAATTCGCCTGTTTCGCAGAAATGAACGGGGATTTTTCTGTATCGTAATGTTCTGCGGTTTACTTTTATGGTACTCTTAAATGATTTGTTAATATGAGGGAGCAAAATGAACTGGAGAAATTGATACACAATTAGTACCGGAAGAAAAAGAATTTATTGCCTTTGCAAAAGGCCGAAGAATAATCCCGACGATGTCGCGATAGAAAAATATAGAAAAGGAGATATATATGTGGGTATGTGTGCGTGTGTGTGTGTGTGTGTGCGTTGCGAAGTGTGGCAGCGTGGCACGCGGAAGCGTCGGGGGGAAAAACGTTCGACGATCTGGAGAAGGATCGAGAGGGCAGGTGCTAATGACGACTTGGACAGAAAAAACGTTTCCTTTTGTGCGCATAGTGTTTTTCAAGAGCAATATTAGATTATTAAATTAAGTTAAGTTTTTGTCATAAAATTCTTAATAAATATCAATATCCTACATATAGAATAGATATATATAGAAAATATAGAATAGATTACTGCAATTCTTGCACTTCAATAAATATCACAATTTCGGAAGTCGGCTTGAACGAGATATAAACGACATATCGATAGCATAAAATTAGTTCCATTTGCCAATCATCGTTTGACTTTAACGTTAATCATTCAAATCCATTTCTTCTCATTTCTGCAATAAAATGTTTCATTCATGAAATCGACAGATTGACTATTTTGCCTATTAAAGTTTCACTTAATTTGTACGTTCGATTTCATCGAGAAGGGTAATTAATTCCTGAGAAAGGAATTTAATTTTGAATCAAATATAATTCGAAATTATTATTCTAAATATGCACTTCTCGGGCAAGCAAAAATGTATTAATATTGTTCATTTTATAAAGTCCCAAATATTCAGGCTGCCACATGCTTAACGAACTACCTTCTATTATCCAGAACCATTCCTACCTTTTATTTTCTGCAGACAAAACGAAGTGAAAAAAAAAAGAACATTTGCAGATGCACGTTCTCACAAAATGTTCACCGCGCTGCGCGTTCACACCGAATCCTCTGATCAACCCTTCAGAAACACCACCCGGTACACGGGCTCGAAACTCATCAATATTAAACGTTTTACGGGGCAATGAATTTATTTGAATAGCCGTAAGCCTGCAACCGTTTCAGACACTTCCAACAATTTTCCTTCGAACATGAATATTACATGATATCGCTCCTGTAACGCGGCGAATCGCTCTCTGACATATTCAAAAAGAAAAAAAAGAAAAAAGAGAACAACCCCAATCGACTCCCTCCCCCGTTCACCGAACGAGGCTGCGTTTTACCAAAAACGGCACGTCTCGCGCGAACTTTTTTCGTCCGGCGAAACGGCACTCGCGTGATCGAATACAGCTAGCGAAATAGGATCCAAGAAGTAGCTCGTCGTCCGCGCAACGGTATCATTGCTGACACGTAACAACCTTGCGTCCCAGTGGTAACATTTATTCTGTCGGTATGTAAATGCACGATCCCCCGGATAAATGCGTTTGTTGACGCGTCGACGCGCCGTTTCATCGCGAACTGCTTTCGTGGCCCGCTGCGAACGCGGATCGGAAACGAAACACGCATCGACGCGTGGGGCGAGAGAGGGGTTCGTTTGCTTGGAAAGTGGATTTGGAAGAAACGAGGGATGATCGATGCAAATCGTTCGGGGATTCGATGAATATAGATACCGCGCGCAGGCGTATCTGTCGATTTGTTAACCTAATTTTAATTCTCAGGGCTGGTGCAGTTCTGCATTTTACCGTGACGTTTAAAGTTTGTGGTACGATAGTCAGGAGTTGTAGAATTGATCGGGAATATCGTTGACAATGCGACAGGTAAAGTAACGGTGGAAATACCACGTAGTTTTAATTTAGAGGATCTGCTTGTTGAGCTGATTTGAAATTGTATTATTATCGTGGAAATTGGAATATGGAGGAAGAGTTAATTTGATAAGAATTCTGATAATTGTATTTAAATATATTGTCACTGTAGTGATGCGTCAACGTAAGGGAAAGTGAGGAAACATTTGGTCGAAAAATCGAATTCCATGGAAGTGACAGGGCATGAAGCGGTTATTGTGTGTTGCAGAACTCGATGCTAATCGCACAATAAGATATACTACTCACGTGCAAATTGTTAGACGCGCAGTTCCGTTCATCAGAACAGCTTATGAAACAGACCAATACGAATAACTGGAGAAATTATTGCTCAAAGTTACCGCGTCGGACTAACTATACCTCGTACAAGTTAATAATCCACGTAACGATGCAAAACTCGTAGCATATCGCGTAAATTTGATGCATGTTTGAACGAAAATTGATTCCATCGTTGCTTCCGCTGCGATACCCCCGTCAAATTCGTATCAAATAATTCCATCAACGAAATTCAACTGCACCGTGTGACTTTCATTCTCGTAAAGTAACGATTGAAACAGGTTTGAATAGAAAATTTAGAAACGTGCATGCACACGTACAATCATTATTGAGCGCAGTACAGTTCGTGAAACTAAAAACAATTTACTCAAAGGAACCTAATCTAACTGAAAGATAGAACATTTAAATTAAAAATCAATTGTTGAAATAATTATCCTGTAGCATGATTGACACGATTGTGAATACATTCCTCCTAAATTGTGTCCACATAGAAAATTCAACCCTCTCGAGGAAAACATTTCTCACTTAAAGAAAAGACTTTTGATAACTCTATAAGGATTCTGTAAACAAGTGAAAATAATGAAGCAAATCATATGTTCTATTATTCTATTAGGTAATCATCGTAGCAGTTGTGTTAGCGTTGCTCGAAATTCGTTCCATCGATATCGATAACGCGCTTCCCAACCTTTCCCCACCCCCTGGCCTGAGGGGCCGCGATAAAATCAAAGCGAAATCCCTTGAAAATCGTGTACGAAGGAGGGCCACGCATTCTCGGCGCTTCTGGATCGCGTTTCGATGCTTCGTTCGAGCGGAAGAACCTGCCAGCCTTTTTGCCACGCTGCGCTGGTCCCTCTCGACCGGCCTGGCAGAACCAATCATCTTCCAGACTGTCAGACTCGACCCTCTCGCGATACGAATCTGCAGAGTAACTTTTCGAACGAGCAGGGCGATAATAAACGATACTGCAAGTCGTAAAGCGGTGATCGGTGATCATTAATGTCTCATCGAAATTCTGGAAATTCTATTGAACAGATTCGTCGAGTAACCATTTTCGTCTGTGTATACTTAGGCACTTTATATCTATAACGCTTGAAGATACTTTCGGTGATAATGCCTTTTAATAATAATTCTCGTTCCACGCTCCGTCCACGAACGGCCAGTCGTTCGCAAATTTTCGTAACGCGACAACGAGGAAACGTTACACGAGGGGAAACAGATCGCCGTGCCTGACCGGCCAAGAGTGGGCCAGATTTATTGGATAAAATGCAAATTGAATCGCAGTTAATCGAGGGCGACGAGAAACGACGCGAGTAAATCGTGCCGGCCTGACTTCTTCGCGTGCTCCCTTTCTTCCCTTCCTATTGCCAGCGTTTTCCCTCGCGACTCGCCCCGATAATTCGTACATAAATTCGCGACGAATTGAAATAAAAACTGGGTCGATCGGGATGCAATTTACCCCTGGGATCTACCTCGAGATGACAAAAAAAAAGGGGAGGGCCGAGCCTGAGCTGGGGGGGTACCAGCGAATTGGGAAAGGCGCAGAGAGGTAGAGAATTGTTTAGTGCCAGGAAACCAATCACGAGTCGCTGGTAATTCCCTTTTCCCGTATTAATTACGAACGCTTCTTCGATCAGATAAACCGCGGAGACGGCCGATAATTGCTGATCGAGAACGTGGAAATGATTTTTCTATTTTTTTTTGTCCCTTTAAGAATCACGACAGACTCCAACCGTTTTTAATTGATTTTGTTGGCAGCTTACCGGGGTAGTTTTAATGAAAAGAAAAAGTATTAACGGGCGTACGAATTGCTGTACACTAGTCGGCTCGCCACTTAGCCACAGTACTGGATACGTGCTGCGATTTCGAACTTTTCATTTCAATTCAATATTGTTCGTCGGGTGAATGCTCAAAGGTATAAATGAAACGTGCTAGAATTATTTCAAATTCGATTAACTATGGACGCATCAGTTGCCATTAATTTTGGCATTCATTTAGATGCAACCCATAAAGACCAATAAGTTAATTTTCATTCAGGAACGATAGAAAGCCATAGAAATATAATTAGACGGAATAGGCGAAATAATTTTCTAGAAAATATTATGAACTTAAAATATTCACAGATTTTCGCGCAGACGTTTTCCATTAAAATTTAATTGTCCCGAATCGTTTAAAATTTTTACTAGAAAAAAATTTGTTGTCAAATTAAGTCTTCAACGCTCACGGATAATTCTTCAGTAGCTTCCTTGTACTTGAGCGAAACATTTAGAAAGTACGAAAAAGTTTCGCTACATACAAACTCTTAATTAGATCGAGATGTAATACCCGGCCACCCTCTGGTCCATAAAGGCAGACCTACCTGTAATATGACGAAAAAGAAGAAAAAAGAAAAATACGAAATTACTTCTTCCATTAAATGTAGCAAGGCTCGTATAAAATTATACAATACCCGGCTAAGGCCAGTGTTTTCCACCAGCACCGTAACTTCAAACGAAAGCCCTCTGCTCCCCATTCATTTTACACGACACGTTCACATTATATTTCACGTACTTTTAATTCACAGCCCACGGCAGTTCGCTACGTTTTCTCCTCTCTCCCCGACAATTTAAACACACACCTAAAACCCCTTAATATTCTAGCATTGCCATGGTAACGATTTTTATAAGCCCGAGGCTGTCATTAAAACGGGAAGTCATCGATCAAGAGCGTTGCCCAAATTATGAATAAACAGTCAAAATTAATTCGCTGCTAAACGCCGATATAAAATCTATAATATACAGTCTTGTGGTCGTTAATAAATTAACTATTAATTCATTTCCAGTTCGATGAAATTTTTATGAAATTGACAAGCTTGAGAGGTGAAAAGACTCGCAATGTAAAAAGGGAAATGTTTAATTTTTAGCAACTGGCGACGAGAAAATAGTCGTGGCAGGGCAATAAACGTTAAGCTTGTTCATTATAGATATTGTTTAAAAATGTTATGATACAGAATATAGCCGCGGGTAAGAAGATCACTTTCGCCGAACGAAACGTGCACCGTGATCTCGCAACGAAAACCTATAGATCGTGACCAGAACAGTCTGCTTATTAAGGAAGTTAAATATTCTGCGGCGATGGTTCAGAACCAGAGTCTAGAGAAAGGTAGAAGAAATATCCCGATGAATTTAAATTCTTCCATGTTTCAACGTTTATTAAACCGACGATAATTCATTAAACTTCAAATTAAACTTCCACTGTCTGCTACAATTAACGAATATATGACAGCAGAATAATGTAATGTTGAACAGATAAGCAAAGAAAGTGCACAAAGCTTGTGGATAATTGAGTTCAATGAAAGAAAAGATATTAGTGACCAAAGAAAATTCGAAAAATATGACCACCTCGGCGAACATTGAAATTTTAATACGAAAGTTGAACGTCCAGGATGGTATACAGGTTCGCGATACGGAAGCTCGTTGAAATCTTAAATAAATTCGATATTGAGATTTTGAGATCTTGAAAAAGCAAACGCCACGCTAACTTTGCCGAAGGCCGTTCTATTTTATCGTCGATCTCGACGTCTGGTGTTCTCGAGCGATCGTAGAATATTATTCCATAATATTTCAAGTGGATCTCGGTTTCAATCGTCGCGAGTGATCAACCCGGCAGAACAGCTTGCAGTTATTCTCGCGGAACGACGACGAAACGTGGACGGAGTGGATCAGAACTTCCGGTTTCCGTGGGGGGGTGCGGGCAACTTTACGACACGGAGCACATAAACCATAGAGATTATCAACCATCGCTGAAACTTGATCACGATGGAGAATCTCGTTGCCGCTTCTTTACTGCTCGCCGCGTGGCCCCGTCCCGTAAGCGGCGTTAAATTTTTCTCGCCCTCGGGTAAAGTCCAGGCTGCGTGCAAAAACGCGGACATTCTGCACGCACTTTCGCTTCATTTCTCTTCTAAATAAAATCAGTATTACCGAACAATGGACGAAGCCTAATCAAGATCGCACAGAAACTCTCTCGCGCGTTGCCTCGCCGCTAAAGATTCACGAAAGACAACGGTCTCCTAATTAAATCGTCAGATCAGAATCTTCCGAACCGTCGATAAAATCCGCGCAACCTGCAACGAATTCCACGTCGAAACTCCCAACGCAGCGTCCCGCTGACCCATAAAACGTCTCTCGACGATCCGCCGACGAAACCAATCTCCCAGCGCCAGCTCTCCCCGATACCCTGGCGATCATCTCGTCCGTTCCAAGCGCATAACGGAACGTTCGGAGGATTCAGAGCCTTCAGAAATTATCCGGCAACGCGACAAAGGCGTTCTGTGCAGCCTGTCACTTGGCGACGTCAAGAAGCGTGCGCCTTTCCCAGGATACGGGCAGGTAAACCGACGAGGCGAGGGGGAACCATCGAGGCAAGCGATACGGAACTTTATTAAACTGTTACCACGCGAAACTCGTTAAATGCCCCCCGAGGCCAGGCATACTGCTGCCTAAACGCTGCGGTCCGACCGTCTAATTTCAGTCGACAGACGGCATGTTTGCGTGACGCCGCTGGCATCTTCACGCTCCACATGTCGAAGGCACGCCACGAGAATTCGCGGATCGGGGCGGTCCTTCGAAGGCCGGCCACGGGAATCGATACCCGGCATTCTCCCTTAATAACGTGGCCAGGGTCGCACGGAGTCGCCTCGTTAACGCCGCGCGTCCGTCGAATCCTGTCGTCGTGAATCGCGCGTACCGATCCCATCGTTCGTCGTTCCTCTCGCGGTCTGATTGACCGCGATTCGTTCCCGACGCGAGACAAATTTAGAAGGAGGAAATAATAATTATCCTGCCGCGCATTTTTTCGTCGCCCGAGAACAGTGACGTTTGATTGATCGTCGCGTCGTGGACCGCGCGGTTCAATGGGAAACGCGAGATCGCCTCGAGTAGAATCGAGGAGTTCGAGGGGTCGGGAACGATGATTGACGGCGCGGCGAAAGCTGGGAATTTAAGTCATTGTTCGCGCGCTGGTGTGCGGATGATAGTTTTGAGGTGAGAATTTATTTTTTTTTCAATGGAACGCCGTAAGATATTGCGCGACGATCGATCGATCGCAGCGGATGGATGAAGGTGTCTATTGGTAATTTTTCGTATCGATTATTTTGAGCGGGGGAGATAAAGATTATTATTATTATAACAGTATACAATTAACGTAGATTAATGGAATTCTCAATTTTTGTGAGTGATTTACGAATGAATTGCACTTCGAGATCAACGAGAGAATGCATAGAAATATAAAACACGGAAAAATAAAATCCTGTCCCCTTGAAAATCTCTCAACGAAACTCGTGTGCTCAGAACCAAGACCACGCCAGATAATACGAAATCATCTCAGCTCAAACAGTACCTACGTGTGAAATTGCAGAATCGCGATTCGAAACTGCGGCAGTCATCATTAATTCATTGAACTCGATCAGCCCGGAAAATTTAACTCTCGCGGTGTGTACGTGCCCGTTGCTGTAGCAGCAGAATGTTCAGATTGCATTCTCATTCTGCTAACGCAATTGTTACATCCACGTCGGATAGCGTTTCCGTAGGCGTCTGGCGAAGTTACAGAAGCCTGGCAGCGCAAGTGTAAAGTTGCCATCGACAGATTCGATAAGTTTATTAGTCGACGCTCGAAGGCGAGACTCTGGCGGGGGATGATTGTCCCTCTGTAGACGGGGAAACAATTTCGAATATTCCTTATGAAATTCGACACCGTACATCAGAATTTTCCAATACGCGTTCCTCGAGAAATATTCGACGTCCATACATATTCGCGCGATATTAGAGCATTTCGAATTGAACGGGGCGAACTGTAAATTAGTATTCTTTGGCCGAAAATGATAATTAGAAAAGGGATCAAGAAATGGAGGTTCGAGCGTCGAGATGTATTATATTGAAAAGTACCGCGCAGGTAATCGTTTTATCCAATGAATATAAAATAAGAATTGAGGCTTATCTCTGTATGCATATATTACTATTCAATTTTCCATAAGGAAAAAAGAAAAAAAAAAATAGGTAGACGAAATAATATTCCAACTGTAAATCGTTTATCAAAATGAATGCATCAAGACTGCCAACGGCTCGGCTAAAACAGTAATTCTAATTTCGTCGCGATATCAACGTTGTCGCACTTTAATCCGCCTGAGAAGTCACGAGTGGAGCTCGAGCACGTTTTTACGCGACATTGAAATGTTTTGCAGGCGCCGCGTCCCCTCGCTTCGGAATCGCGAAACTTATTACGTTACATCTGTCGTGCGAACGCCATATTTCGTCGTCGAGCTGCAAATAATTGCTTAATGAAAATTCAACGGCGTCAGAGCCCGTCGGCAAAAAGGAAAACAGCTCTGGTGGACGTGAAACGCCCTCGGCGTCGCGTCGTCGCATTTAAATTCCACATTCAGTCGCAATATCCCGGGACGAATCACGGTACAATAAGTGGCAGCAGATGGTGCCTCCTAATAAGCGGCGCACCTTTGCGCCCTTCATCACCCACCCCGAGTCTAATTCGGGCTGGCCCGGGTGTTCGCCAGGGCGCGTAACACCCAAAGACGAGGCACCGCGCGTTGCTCCAATTAACAAATTCATGTCGAGAGATTCCCGCTGTCTCTAATTATGGGCCAATAAACGGTACGACATTCTGTACAGGGCTGCGAGTAAGCAGGGTAATTTGTTAAAAAATAAGGGGAAAGGGTGGAGTGGTACAATTCGTAGGCATCGTTGAGCGGGTGAAACGAGAACCGTGCGGAATTACGAGATGGAATTTTATTTTTCGAAAATGGAGGAATTATTTGTGTTCGATGGGTGAGAACAATTGGGGGGTAGATTAGCATTTTAATTGCCGAAAGGGAAATTTGAATGTATGAGGATTGTTAGGTATTTAAGTAATGAAAATATTGTCTGCCTTGTTGGATCAAGTTTGGATGTTACTGGCACTGATAGAACTGTAGCCAATTTGTTCTAGTTCATTGATACAGAAGCAAGGAATTAAATTTTTGTATAACTAACAATGAGGAAGCCCTACGACCTTTTTGAATTAATAAATCTTAATAAAGCAGATTTAATTGATAGCTTGATAAAATCCTTCTCTATTTACATACTAATGTCATTTAAACTACGTCATTTGCACAGCTTCATCGTCGATCATACGAGAAAAAGCTGCATGCATACATACAATGAGAGTATAACGTTTATTCTGGACACCTTAAAAAATGCAAAATACACGTGGGTGAAAATTCTTCAGAATAACTATCGTGCAGAGCTCTCCACCAGCCAACCCCCATCAATCAATCTCACCTGCACTTTTCATACTACTCATCCCTTAAACCTATCCAAAACCCGACTCATCCTGTCGCCCAGGAAACCCAACAAGGTTACATCAAACAATCTTGCAACTCTCCGAATCACATCAGTTCCTCCGTGACCCAATCCCAGCACACGTGACAATACAAAAATTAATAAACACCGGTCAAGACAATTGTATAATAAAAAGGAGACACGTTGCCCTCATACAGCTCCAAAGAGACTTCATTTTCGTCGCATGTCTGTCAGTAGAACGAACGCATCGATACGTACCTTACAAAACTGTATTACTCACACGACAGCGCGATAATTATGTAGCCTTATCGCCGAACGAATGGAGAAGAGGTGAAAGGCGACGAGTGGATCATCCACTTCTCACGAGTCCCGGCAATTTTGAGCACCGTTAAGTCCCGGGGGACTCTATTTCGCGTGCTCTCACGACGTTTCTAAAGACGCCTTCACGTGCCATCGTGATCGTCCATACCACGTAATACGTCCTCGTGTTTGTGCCTGAGAGTTCGATGCCCGACACCCAGCATCTCTCGTACCTTCCTCTCCCACTTAATTCTGTCCCTAACCCCTTCTCTCTCGCCCTGTCCCTCGACCTTTCCCCCCCGTCTCCCTCCTGCGTCGACAACGCCGGGCGATCTTTACCCTCTCTTTCGCTGTGAAATTCCCCCATTCCATCACACGTTGAACCCCTTCGCCGCGTTATCCCCGTCTCGCTCTTCATTTATCTTTCTACGTTTGGGTCCCCGCCGCTCCCAGTTCGCTTCTTTTTCGTCTGGCACGCGAAAGCATAGGCGAAGAATGGGCCGTGAGATTGAGAGCAGGACTTTTTTAACAACTTCTAGGTACGACGTTCCTCTGCGTCGGCGAAGGAGAGGCAGGCTGCAAGCTCGACCTAACCTTCTGGCCCCATAGAGAAGTCTGCCATAATGGAATCCTGCTTGGGAGGAGGGTACACGCGATGCTTAAGCGACTTCTAATCACGTTTCTCCTGTCTCTCGTGTCTGGGATCCCATGGAACGTCAGACTTGTTTTCTTTTTAGACGGAATTCGAGGTGAATGGATGATTGATTGACGGGTAATCTAAGGAATTTCTTAGATTTTCATACGATGTATCGATGTTTCTTAACCGCGGAGAAGATGGGGCATACTCTGGCTAACATTTTCGAAGCTTCTATTCGAGGTGTTATCGTATTCTTTTTTGTTTTTTGTTTTTTTCAAAAATACTATGTCTCGAAATATTTATCTCCAGTGCCAAATGCATTTAGATAATATTAGAAACGTCGCACGGTGTGCAACATTTTACTGCGATTTCTGGCAAATATAGTTACTTCGAGTATTTATTTCCTAAACCAACAAAATTCGTTCCACGTGCACCTTTAACCCGAGCTCGCGCCACGGCTATTTAAAATCGCGTTTCGATAAAACTGCCACGGGCAACGGCGGACACTTTTTTCGCGATTCTTAATCAACGAATCTGTCGACTAATAAAACCGACGTATTTTATTTCGGTCGTGTCCCACGTGTGCCCGTTATCCGTGGAAATTCAACGGCGTGTATATCTCCGTGGAAAACGGGACAAGGGGCACACGGAACCGGAAACGTTTCAACGTCATGGTTAATAATCCTTATCGAAATAATTCGTATCGAGGCAAAACACTCGCATTTGGCAATTTTCCTAACAATAGCCGATCTGTCCCTCCCTGGAGAGGGACAACTTTCACGATACCGCGTTTTAAAACGTTCATTTCGGCTACGAATCTAACTACGAGGCCCGTGTACAGAACAGTCTGATATCGTGTAACCGGAAGACTGTCAATTCAACGTGGTCTGTCATTCGGTCGATGCTGCTGGACGCGCATTACTCAATCTAACGGTAACAGAGGGTCTGTGAGATCGAAACGAGTGACCCGTGTGTCGTGAGATCGAGCCGGAATCGTGATACTGGCTGGATAAGGCGTTCCCCTCGACAACATCATGTCCAAGACATCGAAAAGTCGTTTATTGATATGATAACAATGTGTGATCGTCGGCCAGACACACTTTGTGCTATTCGCATTGGTGGGGAGCAGGTTTAAACGCAGTAGAATGAAATTTATTCGACCCTCCGAACAGAAATTTATTTCCACGATTGAAAATATTTTGTAGTAATATTTTATAATAGATCAAGTAAATAATACTTGTTGTAACTGTCTTTTTTTTAGGGCAAATTGGAAATTGACGTTTTTCATTTGAAATGAGAACTCGTGACGATTGATCAACAGCTGGTACATATTTTCGTGTTCTAAGTACGTGCGTTGAAGCAATGAAGGAATCGTTAAAAAAATTGGGCACAACCTTCGATTCTCCATTAAATCCTCGTCGAACAATCGCCAATATCTTCTTGCGAACCGTGTAATTGCTGTTCTGCGCTGCCGCGAGAGAAGACAAAAACGATCTCGGGGGTGCAAAAAAAAGGGGCTTTAATGGCGAACAGATTAAAGAAGAATGTATTGCGTAGTGAAACGAGCGCAAACACAAAGGGTCAGTAGCCCCGAACGTGTTGCAACGAACAGCTTGCTGGCCTCGCAAACTGGTTTCTCGCGAGTCAAGATCTAGATCGCGACCTTCTGCAAGAGCTGCGACCTCGCAGCTACGTTCGCCGACGAAATTGGAGGCCGTGTCGTGGAAATTAAACGTAAATAAGCCGCCCAACTGCTACGCGACGGATTTTCGTCAATTGCACGCTGAACCGGCACAGTTTCGTGGAAACGAAATCGAGAAAAGCCTTTAATATCATAAAAACGAATATCATAAAGAACTGTTTCATCCCCAAAAGAGAATTGTGTGTCCGCGACAGGAAAAAAATGGGAAGCGGGGTCACGTTCATTTGAATGAAATCGCAGCATTATTTACTCGCACATTACGCAACCGTAGCGTAACAGAATGCTATTATTTTCCATTCACAGTTAGCCCGTATATCAAGCCTTGTTTAATATTACCCGTGCCAGAATAGCGTAGCACTGTGCAGCCAGATTACTCGAACAGGCGATTATTAACATTGTTTAACTGCGCCAGTAACGGAAAGTATTGCATAAACAAATTTAACGAGGTCATTATTTCTTTGCATTAATTGAGATACCGCGATGCGTTGGATCACATTATGGACTCGTTAGTCGGCGATTTAACGAAATTCGGTGGTACTGCTTGTTTGCCTTATTGCACGATGAAAATTATAAATTATGTTCGGCAAACATAATATATACAGTTGTACTCCATGAACGCATAGAAATATTTGTACTTTCCATCATACGAATTTATATGCAACTCTCTCTCTCTCTCACCCTCTACTGAAAATACGAGTTTCATTACTGGAATTGGAAAGTGGAGACATAATACAGAAATACGTCGTGTATCAGGTGCAGTGGCAGAAAGTATTTTGAGGTGCTTGACGAACATTTCTATTTTAATAAGTGCAATTTGAACGAACGAGCCATTTGAACTCTCGTAAATTCAAATTTATCTCTAATATACTGCAACAAATTCAGGCCAACACTCTCGAATTACTTAACCAAAGGATCGATTATTCAAAAATTGTGCTCATTATTTCTTTTAGATAAGAAATAAATATTAGAGCTGCTACTATCAATCAGAATATCTTTCATTCTATTAAATGCTTCTTTCAAACGTCTCTTATTTATTTGTCGAGCTTCTCGTTTATAACGTTTTCATCGAAATTTGCTTATAGAAAATATTAACAACCGAGTAAAAAAATGAATTTGAAAAATGTAAAAATTATACGAGACGCAGAAAGAAAGGTGCAGAAAGGGCATGACCTATTTCTCCGATCTAACAATTCATTGACCACGGTCGATTATTCTTTCTTTATCAAACACAGACAGATGTTCCCGCAGTCGAGCCCCTTTGTCCCGTGGTTCGTCAATTATGACCGAGTACCCGACAAAATTGTGAAAGGGAAATATTCACTGCGCATGAATACGCAATGAATTCTCTGGGAAATTGCGCAGTGCGAGATTGCGTTCGAAAATTGTCCAATTCATGCCCGCGATACGTTGAAGTTAATTTTGGATTATAACGGCGGTCTAAATTCCAGCGTACAGAACGATTGCGAAGTATATCGCACAATTAAGTAGTGCAAATAGGAAGAGATATAAAGCTAATAATGTTCGATATTAATACGACGTAACAAACACCCAATTTTTATATGGAAAGCCCACAGAATAATTTGTTCAATTATATCCGAAAGCTGTTACACCTGGTCTATATCGAAATGCTACTTAAACAGTGAATATAAATTTATTCAAAAACCGTGGACTTCGAGTAATAAATCGAGCAGAGCAAGGCTTCGTTCAAAATGTACTTTGTACAGAAAAAGGGGGAAAAAGCAGGGTAGAGAACAACGTGAAAAATGAGAGGGAGTTTCGAAATTCACGTCTGTGGCACGAACGGACTAGATAGTTAACCGAGAGCCGTTTTCAATCAAATCCTGCGGCCGATCGGAGATTTAAATTCGTTTCGACGCAAATGAGTCCACTTCCCGCTCACCCCTCACGTACGAATCATGATTTCGATCGAAATTTTGCTGCCAGAGAAGGAAATCGAGGGAGGGTTTTTAGGGAAATAGCATCCATATGACACTCTCCGACAACAAGCAGAAGAAGAAATAAATGCAGAAAATTTCAAGATTTATGAAAGCTAGAAGATTTAGAACGATTCGGGGCAGAAAAGTTAAGGTTGCAAAGTTGAAAAAGTTGAAGTGAAAAATTCAGGCTTTAAAAAATGCACGTTGCGCAATACAATGCGCAAGTTGGGAAGTATACAGCTTCGCACTTCGAAGTCAGAAGAAGTAAAATAAAAAATTACTTAGTCCTGGGAAACGTACACAGACTTCTTAATGAAAAAAAGTTCCTGAAAAGTTTAAAAAAGCAAACCATTTAAATTTGCCACCAAAAATAAAAATAGCAATGAAGGAGCCCTCGCTAGAAAATCTCTGGCGCTGATTCCATCGTTTCAACCACCTGAAACTAGGAGGTGAATTCTTTAAATCCAGATCGCCATGGAATCGAGGAATTGAAACTCGACGCGGCACGATTCGAGAGCGGACCCTTCGACGAGTCGGGGTTCGAGAAAAGTTTTTTTTCGCGTCTTAATCCAACAGGAATTCCGTCGGATTATTGAAAGCGATTTGCCTTCACCCCTGACCTTCCTGACGGTAACATTCCTGCTTCCACGGATCCATGAGCCTCTTAGCTCCTTAGCCAGCCTCCTCAAGGATCCCCTCTTTCTCTCGACGAATCGAAATGGCTGCCGAGCCGCCACGATCTTCCCTTTCGAGAATATATTACGCGCGAGATGAAAGCACTTTTCTCTGAATTTCTAGCGACCGGGGGATCGCGGTGGATGGAACATTCTGACAACCTCTGGGAAGGTGGTTGTTCAGCGGCCACAGAATTCTTTTCCCGAGCATGTTTGTTAATAATATTCCACTTGGAAGCATACAGAATTCACAGGGAGGAAATTTTGAAGAACTTCTTTAAGGATTACTTTAAGGATCGTTACTGGTGTGGAAGTGGACTTGTAATATAAAAAGTTCGTTGAAAAGGGTAATGTATAAAACGTCGAATAGCAGTGATTTGTGGCAGGAATTACTGACGGCCAAAAGAATTCGTCGAATCCATTTTGTGCGAGCAATATCGCAGAATAAAAATCACGAATATGGTACAGGGGAGTAAGAAGCAAAGTGAGCTAGAGGCGTGCGCAAATATTGCAACAGAACGGAACAGAGGATTAAACGATTGGGAAAGCGGAAAATGTGAGACGGCTTTAAAGCGAAATTGATTAGGTTCATTAGGGTTGCTCGCATCTGATAATAACTTATGTAGATTCGCGTGGTGTGCTCCGCGATTTCTCGAAACCAATGCACGTACCCGCGTGAAAAAAAAAACGGGTGCTTGCTAAAAGAGAGAAATTGGAGAACCGCGCGTGACGTATCATCGTGACTAGTCGTTTGTCCGAGGTGCAAAAATTTTCAACCGACCGGACAAATTACCAGATATTAATTCTTCGTTTCCAGTGTTCGACCCTGCTGTTATATGGTACCACGCAAGGGAGAGAAAAAAGGCCAGTGAAAAATAGATGAAGAGGTAGGAGAGAGCGAGAGAGAGAATTCACTCGTTAACGTGCTTTCACCGACGCGTCCCGTCGGTTCGTTGTCAACGATAAAAATATCCACCCTGTTCGTTGATGTGGTGCCACTTTTAATTCGTTCATTAAGAGTAATACATGCACCGATGAAAGCATTTAAATCTGTAATTTCGAGGGAACATTTTGGACGCAGTATCGTTCGTACGATAGCAATGGACAGAGTTGCGAAAAAGCAGGGGGCTGTAAAAAAAACAAGAGATCCCTGGGGGATAAATATTTGCGCAAAATCTAGAGTACATTAGTATGCATTTATTTTTCACGGACTATTTTAAAATATTTGTCAAACGCAGAATCTCTTCTCACATTTAATACTCTGCGTCGCGCGGCAGAATAACAGCGACGGAGAGGTATTCAAACACGTAAATTATACAATTTTCATGTCGTTTTAATCGAATGGAGCAACGATGAATATGTAATATAAAAACGGAACCGCATAGAAATATTTAATATATAAAATTCGGGAAGGAATCATATTTTCAAAGTTGAATCAATTCTCGCGCGATACTTTCAAACGAGCCTAGTGCACGTTTCAGAAATCAACGTTATCGAAAGTCTGTTTAAAGAGCAGCAAAAATCGTGATTGTAAAAAATCAGGAACAATGAAAAAATTGTGCGAAATGGTGAAAAAGGAAATCAGGAAAACGGGGAACAATGGTGGTGAAACAAGCGAGAGTAAAAGGGTCGTAGAAAATCGCAGGTGACGTGTCATCGAGGGCAACGTTGGAAATTCAGCCGGTTTCGACGAATTACCGTTATTAATTCTCAGTTTTCACCGTGGCCCGTGCACCTGCCATTATTCAAAGCCCACCGGTAACCACGTGGAAATGCATCGAACGATCTGGCAATATCGGCCGCGGAAGTTATACCGACCAGGAGAAAAAGTAATTAACGATAAATCCGTTTCGTGATATTTCTTCGACGAGTAACGAAAATCTTCGTTGTCTGCCACGAAGTGGAATATTCTAAAACCGACAGCTCAGACTGGAAGTAATGTTCAATAAATTGTATTCGACACGTCAGATTATATTTTATATTTTCCACAATAACGTAAATTCGTTAATTCAATCACCAGTAATCAATTGATTTTTATGATGAAAAAAATCAATTGCTCGCTAGAGTCCAAGTATCGAAGCATCGCCAAAAAGGAACGAAGTTCAACGCGTTTTCATGTCCAATTTAAAGGACGGGATGAAATATGTTTTTCCGTTTTTTTTCATGAGAAATTGGCATTATTAAGGGCCAATTAATCGCGAATAAAACACTCGAATACCTGCATCATTTGAAGTATTAAAAATTGAAATTCCTGATGCCCAACGAATACGTGATAAAGTAGAATAAAACGAACCGCTAAACATACATCTCCTCGCATTAGAGTAATTACAGAAGACCGGCGTGAGATTGAACACTCCCTGCTCGCAAAAAGGTCGCGCGTAACCGCAACGCAAAATCGATTCCTGCAATTACGCCTCAAGTGTGCCAAGAAGCATGCAGTTTCTTTCATGTCTCAGCGATTCAGGATCGATCTTCGAACGGTTCGGCGGTCCGCAACGATTCATACGATGACAACGTGCTATTAATGGCCGCGTTGATTAAAACGATTGGTCGGCCACCGTAGGTTTTTTTGCACCGGGCACGAGTGTTCGCTCAATATGAGAATCCCGAACGCCGGTCATGGCGATAATAATTGTCGCTAGGATAAGTTATACTTCATCGGTACACCTCTGAAGTTTCATCACGAAATACTTCATCTAACGAAGCAGATTCCTGACCAGTTCTTCAACGATTTCTAATTTATTCGCTTCGATATTGAGCCTCAGTATCGGGGACGTACTGTATTTCATTAATCTGCAGTTATTATAGAATTTCTTCTCTATATCGAACTCGCATAATACCTACTTTATATTGCCACTATTTCGAAAGAAAGAACACAAAGCATATTGTCCTCCAATCCATCGGCTTAAGTCAACAATAAAGAAAGGGCGAAACGCGAAGTTCATTAAATCTTCCTCAATCGATGAAAAGATTAACTTTCCTCTCTTCGAAAGGAAAGTAGGAAAATAGTCCCCTAACACAGTGAACTGAGAACAACGGTGAACATCCAGGGTTCCAGGAGACCCAAGGCAATTTCTGATTGCGCTTATCCAGTCGCCAAAGAGTTGAACGGAAAAGTTAAACAGCTGACAGCGATACCGAGATTCGAAAGTTCGCGCTGGCCAGCAAAGCAGGGATCGTGAGTCGACTTTTACTGCGTTATCCCACCGTTATTCATAGCCACACGGCATTACCGAACTTCCTAAGTAGGATTACCGGAAGCAGGAGTAACCCGGCTGCTTCTTTTCCGCTCGTGGAAACACAGAGGAACGGTTCCTCAATTCAGAAGAAACTTCCTAACCATCCTGCAACTATTTCTTCTCATTGACTTCTTCTTTCGCTTAATTTTCCCTCGCGTTCCCTCCTTGGCCAATTGGCTTTCCACGAAAAACTCGCGTTGGATTTTCATCCGCTTTTTAATTATACTTCTTGAAAAGGGGAGAACGAACTTCGTTACAAATGTATCTCAATTTTAATAATAATAATAATAATAATAATCGCACTATTTGTATAGAATTATCTAATAACGATTGGAATTTCTATAATAATAAAATTGTTACCCATTTCACTAGACTTTCATTTCACGAGGTATGAAACTATGTATTGCCGATACATACTTGGAAGAAACTCAAAGGTTCATGGAAAAAGTACGCGCATATGCGCGTGCCAGACTGAAAATCAAACAACGTTACAAAACCTGTAATACGCTAGTTCGCTCAACAGTGCAGCAACATTAAAGAGGCATAGAAACGTTAATGTACAATCAAGCCGGTTTCACAAGATCAACGTGTGTACACGTTACAAATCAATTCGAAACGTTGCTTTATCCTTTTAGAATCAAGTAGAATAGGTTTCTTTTTTTCAAAGAGAAAGAAAATCGACGTGGATTCCCACATTGTAGAATGTCCACGATATTAGAAACTTCGTCACACTTTTCAATGTTCACGTCAGCTGCGCGTACATTAACGATCACGTGAAACCAACATCTTTGTCGAATTAGCAACAGCGTGAAAGTCACGATCAGGAGTGTCTATTTTCTTGCTCGTCGGGGCAAACTCGGATGATAAATGAAACTCGAATGCAATACGGGGAAACAAGAACGATGAACGATGGCATACAATACGAATAATTATGATAATGCGGGCGACTTTTACTGTATACCGAATCGAGTTTTCTTCGTGCCACGTCGATCGGAAAGATAGGGGCATCAATTTCGAATAACGCGAAGATGAATTCCTATAATAAGTAGCCGGAATACTTTTAAATAATTGAACAGTCGCGAACGCTGATGCTTGCGTTGAATTAAACATGAGATTCATTTCTATCGGACACTAGCCAAGGGAGATTTAGGTTGAAAAGTTCGATTAAATAACGAAATGTTCGATTTCGTGGTCAGGTGGAATCCACCTTAGATAGAAACATTTATATGAAAAATTCTTCAGCCGTCGAACGGCACGAACAGAATTTTGTTATTAAACCACGTACTGCACAGGATATTATGGAAAAATGCGACTCGACGTCTACAGTTTCTTCAAGGGAACATCGTTAGAAAGTAATTTCTAAAATCGTACGGCGCCGGGTTACTCGAATGATATATTCTAGCTGAGAGAACGTAAGAAAGAAAATTCAAGGTAGCAATTAATAATTGTACGAATGCATTGCGACATAAAATATAAATGATGCTGTCACAAAAATATTGTAATTCTAGGAATCGTCTCTTCTATTTTCCTCTTTACAATCATTCTTAATTCGTTACGAAAATATTCAACGGTTCAGAGAGACAAAAAAGAAACGTGTATTATACATTATAAATACGTTCCAAAAATATATTGTAACAGTGTTCGATAAATTTTTCAATGCTTACATCGAATTTCCCACGAGCCACTTGTTCCTTCGAAAATTTTCTCGATAAAACTGCGCAACCTTTGACGATCGCGCGAATTCGCGAAATATTTGTGCCGGCCTATTGTTTAGAAATCGATACCCATAGGAAACCGGATGGTACAGAGCCGAAAATAAAAGCGGCGTACAAACTGCGTATCGCTTAATTCAGCCTCGCGAAAAGTAGACCGCCGATTGTTCTAGATGCGGATGCACATCCTGGACGCATCGGGGAATAATTGGAGCGGCGCCGAAACCGCCAAAACCCGATAATTGTTATGCATTCTCTCGATAATTAGCATTGCATCGTGGCCGCCTACCGGTAATTTCGCAATAAGGAAAACAAAATTCGATAGAAGCTATAAAGAGTTCGTTCGGTTTTCGTCGACGTACCGTGGTGAAAATGTGTACGATAACATTTTTGCTGTTCGTTACGATCGACAAGTATTTGGTGGCCTTTATAATTCACCAATTCTACATAAAAGAAATGCTTCACACTCATTCGCAAGCAACACCCTCGGCACTTCTCGCGACAACGACCTATTATTATTTAACAAAGAGGAATGTAAAAATATCTCCACAGTACACCGGCACTCTGCAATTTGTTATGTGGATTGAATTTTCTCGGAAGGGTATTTATTTTTCATTTTTTTCAAGAGGCGAATAAATTGATCGGTACAAGTTTTCAATGGAACGAGTCATTCAATTATCGCGATTCGTCGATGGAATTCGAAGCGACCTTGCGCGACGACAATCCGCCCACCGCACGGGAATGCGGCCTTTCGCGACGCGCACAGCATTCCAGTGGATGCACAGCGCCCTTCCACGTGTTCGACGCCTACGCTTTGGCGTCTTCGAGAGTACAGAAGCGCGCGTCTCATCCTCGAGACTGCTATCGGCGGCTTTAATCGCGGAAACGCGTCATCGAAATTACCATACCTTGGAAGAAGCTGACAAACCGCTCTCGCTTTCGTGTCAGTCGAGTAGTGGGACTGTGAAAATGGCACTGGTGGTGCGTGGCTTTCTTCGTGAATATAATCTGCATATATTTACATTATACGTCGGATACGATATCCGGATTGCATATTTATACGCGAATACTTTTTAGAAATTCACTCGACAGCGATTATAATCGAGGGAATATAATATCTTTGATCGTAGATTTAAATTCGAATATTTGATACGCATGGGTGGGGTTAATTTCAATATCCCTAGTATTATCCTGATATTATTTGGATGGTTCGATAAAGGAGAGGAAATTGAATCTTGGACAGTTCTTATCTCTTTATCTCAAGGAATAAAATTCGAATTATACGCAAAGAAGACAATCTGTTGAACATCTGACATAAGAATCGAAATGTTCAGCTGATTACTTGGCCCTGGATTCGTACCATTCAGGTTCCTGATATTATTATCTAGCTTGAAGAAGGAACTACGATCACCCTGATCGTAGAAAGACTAGAGCACTGCCGGACAGTCATTAAGCAATGTCGTCGCCCCTTAATGCCGGCGGAGACACTTAAAAAGTAATTTACCGTTTGCCACGCGAAAAAAGGAAACGGAACGTAGAACGGTGCTGGAAGTCGTGTTCCCCCGACGTTCAACGTTAATTGGAAACGCTGGAACGTCAGTGGGTATCGACAGAGCCGGGAGGGGAAAAAAAAACGGGAAAAAGAATTCTTGGTCGAGGGAAGATCAAAGGATCGCTGGAGTCGCGAGATTCCTCGAACCACGATGCTTGTTTTGCCGCTGATTAGCGGTGGAAAACCATACCTCGTTGCTTCAACTAATTGCGTGGGGCGGTACATGTGACAGCCCTCATTGAACTGCTAATGAATTTCGATGTACATATTAAACCTCGGTCGATATAACGATGGACACGTTTTCCTTTTAATACGAAAAATGTTTACGAAACGGAGAACAAGAATAATTAGAAAAATTATCGATGATCGAATAGCACAATTAATCTTAGTATCTTAAAATGCATGATTAATCGAATTAATAGTTCGATCTGGGTCTGAATAATTCTTCACGCCTCGCTGTACTTCAGGTTTTAGTAACGACATTGTAGATGCAGACGAACAGATGACGAACAGAAGGAGAAATTTAATTAACAAATATACTACGTGCTTCGTAGTTCTTAATAAAAATAGATTGCAACCGAACTTGAACAATTATATTTCCCTACCGCACAAGAAAATTATAATAAATATACGACCTCCAATATCCTACACACCATTTGCATACAATGCGCCCGTATATCTGTTTAACTGCCAGCGCAACCACCGTACATTAGAATACTACGGCGACCACAATTTCGCGCAAAATTTATGCACCACCGGTACATAACCGTGCAAAGGGAATCGAGAACGATTGAATCCGCCAAGAAGACACGCGGTTTATTAAGCTAATTAGCGCGTCAAGCACGAGCAAAGGGAAGCGGAAAATTATTAGCGTCAAGCTGCACGCGCCGTGGAAAGAAAATTCCACTCCTTGCATTTTGCCGCGCAGCCACGTCGCGAGAACTTCATTTTCCTTTGCGAGGGTGTGGAAACGAGAGTCGGGCTTCTTTCTCGCGTGGAAACCCTTTCGCGTTAGTGGATCCTTTGTTCACGATGCACAAAGGACTGTGCCCGCCGGTGGATACGCGACTTAACCGTGTGCACGATATCTCATATCTGCTCAAGCACGTGTGACTACTAGGAGATACAGGGTTATGGGGTTTGGTATATCTGCAAAGCGGCCATTGTTCAGTAACACGCGTAAACGGAAGTTAGATTAGCGCGACTGGGGGTTGGAGGGTAAGTCGCTTGAGCTCATTAAATATTATAGATATCGAGGTTTTAATTTCCTTTGTCTTTTATTATTTAAGACGGCAGGTTCGAGGTCGAGATAGATCATTTGGGGAGAAAGGAATTATTTTAAATTCATTTTGTAATACTTAATAAGATAGAATGGTTTTTAGGAGACATTGTATATTTTTAATGCGGTTAACGAAGCGCTAAACGGGAGGAATGGATTACTAGTGTAATCTTCTTTTAGAAAAGTTGGATCTCTCGCGTGTTATGATTTTACTGTGATAAAATTCGATCGACGACGATTCGCTAATGCAACGAGATACTATTGCAAACGTGACTGAAAATATCACCTCGTCCTGGCTTACTATTGTTTCGCGAGACGCACACGAACGATGGAACTGAGATTAGCGTCGTCAAAGCACCCACATTCGGCGCACTGTGAACTTGGGAAATACCATTGCGCAAATTGATTTGCCAAATAAATCTTCCATCAAAATTCCTGGAAGGCCTCGGCGATTGATCCGCTCAACACAAATTCCGTACCGTATTAAAATTCTTCAATGTAATTAGATTCATGAAATTAATCTAAATAATAATGCTACGCCATAGAACATTTGATATTTGCGTTGCATAAAACGAACTGTATGTGTTTCTTGAAAAAACGGAGGACAATAATTTTCCTGTAAAATGTATTAAATGAATTTTAAAATTCTAAAGAAAATTCAAACCATGCGAGACCTAAGATAAATCGTTACTTGGTCCCTATTTTTTCTCTTTCAGTGACATTATATTACCTAAGTACAATGACAAAAGATAGTCCTCGAATCGAAGATAATGCAGTTTCGAGAGACGCATTTCTGCTTACTCGAAAATGCATCGAGATGCACTTACGTAAGCGGTGACCTATTACTTTAAGATTCGCGTATCCACGATGCTAGAGAAATTATCGGCAAGGAAGGTTGTCAAAGTACCAAGTGCCTCTACTATCAAGCGATTTAACAGGTTAATTAAACGTCTCCTCGATCGAACAGTAGAAGCTCTTGGTTTCCTACCAGCGCCAATGTGTAACGTTGTATAACAATGTATCGTCAAATTGCAAATCCAACATAAAAATTGCATCGACTATCGAATATGACTGAAACGAAATCGAGATGCAAATAATCTACGCGTATTATTCGTCGTACTTTTTAAAGGAATAATTTCTGTATTATAAGCGAATGAATTATTGGTATAACACTTGCCGTAATTAAAAGTTATACGCCGTTCCTCTATTCAGATATATGAAATACAACGGTTAACGACAGGATAAAAGAATTATTCTAGAACAGTGAAATTTACCTTAGAGTCGTGAGAACGTTCTCGGTTCGCAGCTTCCGATTCGCCTAGATGATCGACTTCCGTTCGCTATTCTTCGGCTCTCGTTTTCTATACGAGAAGACAATCTCTCACGAAGTAGACAGGCTCAAGGGAATAACCGTGAAAGTTTGGGGAATCTCACGTAGTCACTCACGCCTTGGCGATTCTGAAAGCAAAAAGAAAAAAAAAACGACTGTAGTAAGTGTCACGCTGATATGATTGAAAGTCGACAAAATCATGTTGTACTGTATGATATAACATACAAAAATTAGAAGAAAATAGTAACTCAATTTTTCATCCCATCGCGGAGATATACGAAAACGCGATGATAAATATTACAGTACTGAAATTAAGTGAAACTCATAAATATAATTTTTATTGTTTAAAAAACAGCTATATAATTATACGAAATGTTTCAGGGGCATTTGAAAATGAATATTATATGAAATATTTAACTGATATATTATGGGGAAAACGAAACTGTTTGGAGAATATTCTGGATCAAGTTCCGGTAAGTAGTATTGGTAGACGCGTGGTCAGGCACTCTCTGATCGGTGCTGATTTAGAATTTATTGGTTAGCAAAACACCATAGGATTTCAAAACGAATTCCTAATGCATTTACGTTAATAACGCATATACCAACAGAAGTTTAATATCCAGAGCTATAAATTTGTTTACCTTCGGATCTCATTTAATTTTTAAATACCCTTACCTCCCCTATCTCGATATTTCTATTGTTTCAAGTCGCTTATGCTTTAAACATTGTACAGCTAACTTTAAAAAGGTTACAATAATTGAAAATTATGAAGATTGAAAATTAATTCTACTGTTACAGAGCATCAACTGGATAACTCTCGCTCGACCAGTATTTTCACAAAGAAAACTAGTCGAGGAAAGGTATAAAGGAAACGACGGACGAACTGTAAAATTCTAGGGTAGAAGGGAAAGAGACTCGGTAATGGAGAAAAAGAGAAGAAATCAAATTTCCCTCATCGAGGCTGTTCGTGTAATACGTACCAAAGAGGATAAAGAAAGAAGGTGAAAGAGCTTCGTAACACAGAAGGAACAAAAGGAGATGATAATTATGGCCACGTTCATTTTCGCGATCTCTGGTAAAAGAAACAACAAAAATGGCAACAATTCTGTCAGCAACGGCTTAACAGTTCTGTCGTGCCGCGATGCCAGATACAATTTTCATTTACAATTTCAGCTTCGCCAACTCCCTTGTCTAGCAGCGGTGCTTCACAGAATTAACTGCACGGTATTAAGTATTTTCTCTTACTCTTTTTCTGTTATTTCCTCCACTTTGAAGAATACACTTCGCTTATTGTTTACTGTTTACGCGAAACGTAACTACAATGACAAGCTTAATTGAACGACCCTATTTACTTTTGAAGAAAGAAATATATATAAAGGGTGTTTTCAAATCCTTCTTCTGAACGATACCGTGGAAGATGCAAGAAAATACTGCGAACAGAGAGCAGTAAATGATACAACATACCGAACACGGGAACACAGAGCTGCCCCATTTGACAAAAATTATTCGAGGAACTTCGTAACCGTTTCGAAAAGCGAAAAGTCCTGATTAAAGCGCTGAAACTCGCGAGACAAACGGAAAAAGGAAGTCAATGATTCTGGACATTGCGACTATGCGTCAGAGAAACGTCGTCGTTGGTAGCTTAACGACCCAGACGTTTCGCGACGGGTAGACTAGGCAGCATGAATTCTTCGCTTGCATACGATTCTATTCGCGAACGGGTTGGCAAAACGTCTTTTAGCGACGCAGAGAACGCGTACCATTCTCCTTTACAGACTTTGTTTCAAAGAAATTATTCGTATGCTAACATGAAGGCTGGTGGTGCTTGAAAACGATGGTCTATTTAAGGGGAACTAAATAGAAACTATTGTCTTGCTACGTTTTAAGCAGAACATTTTCTGGGAACAATATACATATTTTTCATTGACAAACTTTTCTTCTCATTTATAAGGAATATCAAGCATTTCTCGTATTTGTCTTTATTTCTGTATGGTCTAGCAAAATATCACGCTGAAATTTGACGATTCCAAAAAACGAAATAAAGAACGAGACAAAGGAACGAGGGTGAAGGAGGAAGCTGGTACTTCTTTGGTAAACCGACAATTCGTCTTGAACGTGATTAATTTGATCAAGCAGGCAAGGGTGATGAAGATAGGGTGGATAGGAGGAGGACTATCTATCAACAAGAGCCAGCAGCGTCAATCTGCCTTCCTCAAATATTAACACAATGGCAACATGGAAGACCCTGGCAGCAACAAGCTCCGTGCTTTCCAGCTGGTGAACAAGAAGAACGAAGGACAGGACGACAGGAAAGCTGATTTCAGGGCAATAATTCCACGACCTAACCTATTTCTATTCGTCGACTTCGAAATTTCATGGAGAACCTTTTAATCATTCATTTTGTATCTCGAAAGAATGTGAAAAAATTAATTTTCGTACGACCCTCTATAATCCTACATACACTTCTCTCGATTCAACATCGCTTTATCCGCTGTCCTATTTTATCTGGCCAGCGTGGACTACGAAACTCTAAACAATTCCAATTATTCCTGACAACTGGCCAGACAGAAACGACAGACAGAAACGATTTAAATCCTAATCCAGAGTGTCGCCTGGAAATTTCAGTGTTCAAGGGAAGGAGCGCAGCAACAGACAGAGGGAACTTCGACAGCTGCAGTGAAAGTACTTCGGCTCAAGAGATTCGTGTTTGCTCGTAAGCTTTGGCAAGACAGTTTGCGGTCAGCCGCAACAGGAACGGCGAAAACTCGGTGAGCAGCTTTGCTGCTTTCAAAAATAGGACCGGTCCGTAGTGGTCCTTGCTCGAAATTCTATCCGAAATTTCTCTCGAGACGCAAAACGCTACGGGTTCACCGTGGTTCGCCGTTGATGCCCCTTTTGCTAAGTGGGCTCGTTATACTAATTGTACCGTTTTGAATCTCCGAATATAATTATTGTCTCTGCGTTAAATGTTCAGTCCAAGAAACTAATACCGACAGCGCTCTATACGTATAATATTTTGGCCGGATTATTGTGACGACAGTATTGTACCAGAAAATTTGAAAACGATACAAAAGTTTTCCCTAAAAAAAAATAATATCCTTTCCCAGAATTCTATCATCTCGAGTAATCGTGGATCAAAAGTTCAGTCTTGTGTACAGTGTTCTTATCAAAGAATTCTATGAACCAGATATGCCACTATGTATAAGGAAGACAGGGACGTGAGTAACAGTTTCCTCGGCGTTGCGACATCGGACGCCGAGAACTCTCATCAACAGTGAAATTACAGCTACTTAGTTGCTGGTATCGAGAAGTTACCGGTACTTAGTAGTTACAGTCAGTAAATTGGACGTAGCTAACTTGGCGTCAAATCAATCGCTTTGAATCGACACCTTCGGCGATGGATACTGATTAACAGAAGTGTTATAATGTCGGTTTTCGCGTCAGCGAATGACGTTCGACTATTAATTTTTTTCTTAATTATTCGTACAACGCAAATAGCAATTATCGAACTGCGAGAAATTCTGGCAAAGAGATATTTTACTCTACTTTTTCAGTATAATTCTCTACTATAATTTTTGTTCTTTGCTGTATTTTAAATCGCAAGAAGAATTTTCATATATTCCATCCTGTTCTTTCTGTATCCCTATAATAATATAATAATATATTTTCGAGTCCACCTTTTTTCCAAGAAAAATCTTCATCCCATCCCATCTTCACTTATCCCGGAAAAAGAGAACGCACAGAATCCCAGTGCTGCGTTCGCGTAAATAAAACGAACACATCTCTCACGTAAAGCACACGGTATCAAAACACAGTAAGTTGCGATGTTGGCAAATTTTTCTGCGCTATCTATCGCTGCAGCTCGTGCAAAACATTAAACACTGCAGTCCCAGTAAAAAAAAAAGTAGATCAATAAGAACAAAGATAATTTCACTTATACGCATCATCAATCATCGCGTTCAATAAATCTATCCACGTTATCTAACCAGTTTTACAGCACTCTTTACCATTAGCTGCATAGTTCGAAGTGCTCTGATAAGATTTCTTGGGATTAATCGACACCAAGATACCAAAGAATTTATAAAATGCGAGCTCATTTGTAACAAATTTTATTTCCTAAATTATAATGAAACGCTTAAAATCGTACCGTAGCCCTCTTCCTCTCTCTACTCGCCAAATTTCAAGCCCAACAAGATAAGCCACAAATTACCACCCTAGAAACCGCTCAAAATCGCCCAGTCAACAAAAAAGAAATCCCCCCTTGAACATTGAATAAAAGCTGAGACGGGGATCAAAAAAAAAAAAGAAAAGGAAAAAAACGACGAATAAAACCGATTCCTCTCGCTTCATCGCCACTATCACGGCCCTGACAATGTAAATTCGCCATTGTATCCCTCTGAAAAATGTCCGCGTCTCTTTCCACCGCGCTTTCCGCTCTATTTTCCCACCGCTGCCACGGCGCCAACGCTCCCCACCATCCGGCGTCGTTTCCTTTCAACGTTCGAGAGCAGGGGACCCTTGATCGTACCACGACACCCGGAAACTTCGCTTTTGTCCGCGCGTTACCGGTTACCATCGAGCCAACTCGATCGATTAGGGTGACTGGCTGGCCCTTTGGACAGGTAGCGTCGTTTTTCATGGCGCGCCCCTTCGTTCCAAGAACGAACAGAGAGATCCCTTTGCCCCGTTTGGAAACGGGACTGGCTTAGAACCAGTCGATCGTCACGCGACACGCGCTCGATCTCTCGCTCTTGGCTCGTCTGTGTCTGGGATTCCACGAGGATCTCCGTCAAGGTGTACCAGGCCGCGCGGACCCTCGAGTGTGTTACAAATGGATTTTCTCGATGATTTTTTCTTTGGGTGGACGAGGTTCGTGATAACGGGTAGAGTAATATCGAAGGAATCGAAGGGAACCGGGTTAAGCGACACTTTAAATTTAATATATCTGTAGTTTGATACGAGTGTGCAAGTGTAAACGAAGGATTGCGCTCTTACGCTAGATCGTAGCAAAACCAAAACCGTTTAAAATCACGCCCGAAGCGTTCATTCCTGTCTACGAACGTGTCGACCGAAGCGTCGTAATTGCACTGTGCTAGTCGCGCATGCCGCTCGTAATTCGAATCCATGTTCCTCCGCGTATTCACGGTGCTGTTCGTTTTTCCTTCGCTGCGTCGTATCGCGAGAGCGGTCCGTGGAAAGTTAATTTTCGTGTGGCGAGTTGCCGTGGCGGAAGCCGGTTTACATCTTTCGAATTACTGGGACGCGGGACCGGAGAACTCGTCGTGGCAAAAAGAAAAACGGCCCGAGAACGAACGGAAAAACGAGGACGAAGGAGTCGGCAAAAGCGAAAAAATAAAGAAGACGGCAGATGAGAAAGAAAGTACCAGGAAACGGAGATCTCGTGCCACAAGCAGTGCCATTGTTACCCTCCTGTAATACCGGAAAATTCTCACTACCGTTTGGGACTCCCCTCTACCGCACATTTCCCACGTCCCTTTTTTTCTGCTATCTATTTCTGCGGACCTACACCTGTTTTACGACCTTGTAATTACGGGCTGGTGGCCCGAAGTGGACGCGTGTCTCGAATGTTTATACAATAGCGTGGAGGAAAAAGGGAGCCGTGAATCACGAGTCTTTTCTGGCAATACGGGGGTCTCTGCGGAATTGGATACAAAAAGAAATCATGGAGGTTTGAGGGTGCTGGGTCTTATGATTTATTACTGTCGAAATGGGTATTGGTTTGTTGTGGGCTGTTCGGCGTTCGTGGTTTCGGTGCTCACGGGGAGGGAAATGGATTTTTGTTAAGAGTGTTATATTCATTTTCTGTCTCAATTACTCTTCGATCATAATGAAGTTCTGGATTTGCTCGTTTCTTTGTTACTCGAGGAATTACCCGCGTTCGAAGTTCAAAGGAATCAGTATGATTTCTATTCGCATGATTCTACTGCTATTTATTGCAAGAAGGCTATTTCTTACAAGACTACGAGAAGAATTATCTACCAGGCTGTTAAGCAAGTCAATTATTTATCCGTTTTAAAAATAAGCCACAGACCACGATTAACAACGAAACAACCAATTCGAGCCAAGCATACTACAGATTAAACCCATAACTTCCGACATGCCTCGAGCAGCTGGTTCTGTCCGGCGAAATATGTCGTAGGCTCTCATATTCCGTGCACTTGTCTATGGCGGCGGTTTAAAACAAAACTCTGGAAATTTCAATAACTCCGGTTTCCCCCCTTTCCACAATCGTTCTATCGATCTCCAAGGAAATGTTCTGCATTATTATTGCCACGGCGTAAAATGTGCGCAAAACATCTCTTCGCAAACATTACACTTGCTTAAAACAATATCTGTCAGTACTTCGTACACGTTGCAATATTAGTAACGAGTAATAGTCCATAAACACAAGATATTATCACAACGACAAATATATATTCGTATTAACCAAAATAAAAATAAAACTCTTCGAAATCGATCCTCCAACAATTCCAAACTAAAATCATCCCCCCGCGTCTGCTATGATCCATGAATCTCAAAAAAGAAGGAACGAAATAAATAAACATAGAAGCACGAAGTACAAATTTAGTATATGCGACGGCCACGGTCGATGCAAATTCCCCGGGAATGAGAATCGAGGGCGAAAAGAGAAATGGAGCGAGGTGGAATGACAAGGAAACAGCTTTCCTGTAAGAAGGGGTGAGCGGGGTCCGAATGGAAAACTGCCCCAGTACTCGGTACAACTGGAATTGTCGTAGGACGATGAGCTTTCTCATAACGAAGTTTCTTTGCCAGCTTGGCACGCGATGCACGTGCGGCCCCCTCGACCCCTTTCTCTCTCTCTTTCTCCACCCTCTCTCTCTCTCTCTCTCTCTCTCTCTCTCTCTCTCTCTCTCTCTCTTCATCCATTTTCCTTGGGGTTCTCTGAGGCTCTGCAGCCGGTTAATGGATTTAACGGTTTAGCCGAAAGCTGGACGAATCTCTGTTCGCTGGGTGGTTCTTGGGAACAGAGGGAAAACGGCTGTGAAAGATGCCCCCGATATACAGGGTGACGCTGTAAGCGGAGTGTGATGACAAAAGGGGTGGATCTTTGCGAAAAAAATCAGATCGAAATTTGGTATTAAAGTGTTTCAACGTTTTTCGACTTGGTTGCAAAGTTAGCAATTAATTACGAGGATCGAAAGAAGTACCTACGGGTTCCTGTATTTTAATAATCGTTGACGTAATGCCTACTTTAAAATAATAATAATAGTAATCAAGCCAGCTCCTGTGAGCCAACGGAAAATTTAAATTATTATTTCACTTGGAAGTTAAAGAAGAAGTTGGAAGCAATGTAATTTTTTAGTTGCACTTTCCTTGATATCGAAATTTTACACGAAAATGTGAAAATCTACATAGTCGATTAACCGATAGAAATTTTCAGTACACTTTCAACCCCTTTCTCCCGCAAAATTGGAGTGCCATTTCTGTGCACCCCTTTGCTTCGTAATTTCGTTCGATTTTTTTTTTATCATCGAGAGTCGCCAGTGTCCCGGTCGTACCAACTATCCCGTAAGAAGGATTTATAGGGCAAAGGGGCGAGGGTTGAAAGGCAAAAGCTCGTACGCTAGTGAAGCGAGTTAATTAAGACTAGACCGTCCCCCCCCCTGACCTGGCCACGGAACTTGCTAACTACGTTTCGCCCCTCGAAGCTGTTTTTTAAAGGGCGACTCGAGCGTTTGTCGCGGTTTCGTTGGTAGACTGGCCGAGGAATTACCTCGGATCGTCCAGCAACGTTCGCGAGAAAATGAAGACTGAATCGTTGGGGTCGAAGTTTTTACAGGGGTGTAAGTACAAACAGGATGAACCCACGTGTCTTTTTTTTTGTCTCTTAAGTTGAGGAGATTAATTTTCGGCTTTCCGGCTTTCACGCGGTTGCCAGAATAGCAGCTCGTGGCGAGCTGATTAAATAGAGGACCCTTTGGCTTTCTGTGCGGTTTTTGTGGGAAATAGCTAGTTGAAAAGGCAATGTTTTTAAAATTCGTAAGGGAAGGTGGTGATTCGATGCTTCACAATGGATAGTGAATTTTTTGAGTGTGTTTAAATCCGCCACGATACTCAATTTATTCGCGACTGTGTCAACATCAAATTTCGTAAGAAGAAGTCCAAGAGTTAACTACATATATTTATTCTAATTCAGTCAATACTTCTTCCCGTTTCGCGGTGAAACAACGATACCCCTGATGTCTGTGTGTCATGAAGGAACCGTCGGAAAGTCTGCGATATTCCACGTGGCGTCGATATAAACGGAAGCCACGTGGATAGAATGGGCATGAATGCAAGGTACACGTGTACGTGTTTCAAACGTCTCCTAAGCCCTTTATTTTCCTGGTGTATAATGGTGGCGAAATAATACTGGCAAAATTCAAAGGATTCTAAGTCAATGCAATATCTGCCGAAGTAATAATATTCGAGAACTTCCGGGAACGTTTCGCTATTGTGATACTCTGGGTTTAAGAGAATGCATCGCGTTCCGCATCCCACAGGATGAGTTGCTTTAAAGGGAGAACCCGTCCTTTGTCGTGGAAACGTTCCCTCTCTTATTGTTAATTTAAAGCCTCCTGCTTTCCGGATTTCTCCGGTCTGAATAGTATACTCACTTCTACACGTAAACGGTAATTGAGAATCCACGATGCGCAAGACGAGAGTACCTTTTATGAAGCAACGATTCAATTACGCTTTTCTAACGAACTGATCATTTTTTTAAATATATTTATGCATGAAGAATTGTGGTTAGAAAGAGTGTAACAATTTTTTAGATCGGTCCATGTCTGCGACTGGAAATCATTCAACGATAAACGTGATTAGACCGAGATTCAGACGGCCACCGGTACAAAGTACTTCTTATAAAAATAATAAAAACAAAAAGGGAAAGCAAAATTGAACCGTCAACGTATTTCACGAAACTTCTTTTTAATTCCGTCCTTTCGCTCCGGCTGGAGTCACAATTGCGGTGGTAATTAGCCACGTCGCATTTAAGGGGTGGTTAAAGGGGGTGAAGGACCTTCGTGAAGTAACGACCCCACAGTTGGTGAACACGCGAAATGAAAATCAGGGAGGTTCATTCGAGGGTGCATCTCATTCCGTGATCTACGTTTCTCTGGTTAATGTACCTCACCTTAATGCATGAAACTTCCCCTGTCATTCAATGGGAAACAAGGAAGAAGCTTGTAGATGATCTTGACGATTCAATACGGCAAACTGTTCAAGAGTGTTGGATCCGCAGAGGACAATAAACGTGAACGGTGATGTGAATGATATCACGAAGGGAATGATTAATATTTAATTGCACGGATCTGCACAATTATCATGAGAATGAAATAAATTCTATTCGTAGACATTCCGTTTCCTTTAAACTTTGGTGCAGAAACAAGCGAATAATGGATATCTGTTTTCAATACAACGAAGCACCGTTTACCTGCGCTCCATTGAACCAGGCTAATCAATGCTCCGTTCCAAATATACAAACCCTTGCCTGTGCTATTATTATGAAAACTACGTGGTCCGGCGACAGAAATCGAAGTCTGAACGTGCGAAGGTCAGCTTCCCAAGGAGAAACAGATATTCAAATTGTCCGTGGGGAATGCAAAAAGGCGGCGAAGATCGAACTTGTTGCGCAATAATGCAATCACACGGTTCATTGCGCCGAACCAGAGACCGGAAATAACCGCGACGTTAACGCAATAAGTTGCAGATCCGGAAACGCGAATCCTCGCCAACAGGAACGGATTCGCGGCTGAATATTTGACAAATCGTAATACCGTTCGCACACGCGGGTGAACCGCAGTTAAAATGCTAATTTTATGGCCCGATTTATTCGAGAGAAATCGACTGCCGGGGCCGCGGAAGCGTCGGCCAACTCGGAAATGTTCGCGGAAAACGTGAAAGGAAACGCACCCTGATCTTCCACCCTATTTTATTCCGCTATGAATCACGAGTGTGTCATGATAGCGAACCGCTGTTGGCGGATCAGGTAGCGAAAACGGGAGTTATACAGCCCCGTGGCTTCGGGACGATGTAAAGTCGAGGTAGTGTCTCGTTTGTCGCGACTCATACGTTGCGGCGGTGCCTCTTGCAAGTTGCATTTCATATTTTCGAGAAAGCAGCCCTCCTTTTATATTTTTCAACGTGTTTCCCCAGGATTTGTTCTCAGAAGTAATTTTCGAACGCATTATCTGAATTTTATTTATTTTATTCTCAGTCGTATCTTACTGAAACGAAGATCGAAAGCAACTTAAAGCACGAGAAATTCCACCCAAACTTAAGCTTCTACTTAACGATTTTCCTCGTTACTTCTGATTGCACCTTTCCGAATTGCACCAACAATTTCACAAATTCGCAGCCGCCAGAATCGGAGGAATCCGCATACAGAGACCGCGTTACATCGGTTAAGTTTCACCTCAACGCGGGGATCATATAAAACCGCGATAATCCGTAGATTTATGCGTGTGCGTAAGAGACGACATAGTGCAGAAACTCTAGCCTAGGCAGAGACCCGCGAAACTTTGCTTTTATCTTCGCCGTGAACTTTCTAACACGGCGCGGGGGGCGATGAGAAAAGGACGACGGTGGGGGCACGGGGATAAGGGGCGATAAATTTTGTCGAAAGAAGCCAGACGCGAGCCGAAGAACGTAAAACGCGGAGATCATCCTATTTCCGCGGAACAACCTCGCAGAATCGGAGATCCCGGCTGTATTAGGAAGCCTCTTCCACTTCTTCGTCGCGAGAAATATCGCGGTACAGGAGACGCGAGATGCTTGGAAACCGGCGATACTATCGAAGCGCCGTGGCGATTTTTTCACGCGACTGGATAAATTAAAGGATGAAATGCGCCGAGCGCTTAGAAAGCTGTGCGATCGCCGAGAGATATACGCGCGACAGTTGTTGCGATTAAAGAAACGATAAAGTGGAATTGGTTGAAAAGAAAAATGGTGTGATTCGAAGCTATCGAGTTATCCGAGAACATTCGTCACAAATAGCCAAAGTATTTGGGGGAAAAGATTTCGCGCTGAGAATTTTATGAAATCATGGTTGAAAAATAATTAATTAATGAAACTAGTCTAATAATCCCCAAATATAAAATGTTCATCGAACTCGTCCCTCGTTCGTTCGAAACCCGTAAACGAATCACATAAACAGTAACGCGTGACACAACGAAATCTGTAATTCACCTTATTAAAACGATTCGAAATTTGTTTCTCCTTCCACGCTTTAATTAAACTGTTCGTTATAACGGCGTATTAATTACACGGCGCGATAACGGAGCCGGAAGACGGCCGAAGGGCAGAGGGCGGAAATAAAGGGTGAAGTTTCGTGAAAAGCACAGAACCAAGGAACAAAAGGCTCGCGAGGAAGATCGCGGTGTGGATCTGTGTCCTCGTAATCACTTCGTTCCCGTGGAAAATGAAGCAACACGACATCACGGCGAAATGAAAGATCTGGCGTTACGAGGCTTTCCTCATCGCGAATTTGTTACGGTCGGGTTGATTGTTGGTTAAAGTTAATTAGCTTCTGGAGACATCGAATCATTATGAATTTGTTGAAGTTGCTTGCCAGTCGCCGCCCCTCGACAATAAAGGTGTGCTTCACGGGGCAAGTCTTTTCGTTCTATGCAGAAGCAAAGCAATTTTATCTCTGCTTAAACGCTCTTTTTCGCAAGTGTAATGTACATGTATTGGCTGTCAGTAGACTGATAGAAAGTTTGTCTGTTATCTTTGATTTGTTGAAAATTATTTTAACGGAGGACACGCGTGTGATTTACTTCATTGGAGACTAGATAGGATTAATGATAATTCGTTTCTCAGGTGATATTTATAAAATTATCGGATCTATGCTGGTTTAATTATTGTTAAATATTTCCTGCTGCAAAGTATAATTCAGTCCACAATTCTAGGGACTGCGGTCCACTTAATTTAACGCAGGCACGAGTCTGCTTGACTAGGGATAAACAATTCGCAAGATTAGGCTAATCGTCTTTGCGGAGTCTCGCAACTCGTTGCTATTTTCTGCTTCTGCGCGAGAAATTGGGCAATGCAACGAAATATAATCGTCGTGACACAATGACAGAACTTTCTCCGTCATTGCGGACATTCCTTCTTGGGTACAATAATACTCGAATGGAAATTGAAGCAATCATGTTATCTATTATTTCGATAATAAATAGATGAAACATTAAAACAAAATATTCTCAGTAATGATTACACGTCGCTGACGAAGCTTTCAGAAAATAAATGCCTCGTTTCAATTCGCATTCAAAGTGACACGGTTTCTGAAATAAAAGATTTTAAACGTTCAGAAACATGCCTCCATACAGTATTTTCCCTCTACTCACAATTGAAAAATTAAATGCCCGCTTCAATTTCAATGCGTGCACTTCCCTTCAAAGCGAGTTAATTAAAGTAATCAGATATTGAATATCTAAAGGGATTTCTATATCAATAACCGCTGATTGAATACGTTGAAACGACACCGCATCGTTCAATTTTTCGTTGCTTTCAAAAATGTTGCAATCATTAAATGGACCAGCCCAATTTACCCTTATCGCGATTCCGGCGTGAATAATCGGCATCTATTTCGTCGATGCTGACCTAAATGGTACTAATCGATTACACCCAGATAATTTTGAAGCGCGATTCGTATAAGTCCACAATTTACGTAATTTGCGTGCAACGCGGTCATACACACACGCATACGTCGCTTCGCTAATTATTGGGGTGCGATACTTTGCAAACCGCCGCGCGGCTTTGCAAATATTCGTAGCGTTACATCGAGCACGGCTCTTGTATTTATCACGTTTATTAATTCCCGAACGTTTTCCAATTGAAAATTGAAGGTTTAATCGAGGGGGGAAAGAAACCGCGTGTAACGCACAGCTTGAACGTTTCGGATTATCATGATGGCCCCGTGGTACGCATTTCGTTGGAATATTCATTTCCGACCCGTCGTTCGAACGCGGCCGAATTTATTCTCAAGCGTATCAATGATCGCGAAGAAAATTAAAACGGAGCAATTTCGATCCGGCAATTTTCCTACCGCTCCACAAATTATGCATCATTTTTCAATTAACAATAAATCTATACTGTGTCACTTTACGATACGTCCGTATAATTTTATTCGCGGAAGAAATCTGTTCCCCTTTTTCTAGACACGTAATGCGCAATTTCAGCCAATAAATTCCCCCCTCCAACAGCTGAATCGCAAAAATATAATTGTCGTATCGCCGAGGGATAAAAATATCTGGATAAGCACGTCGATTGTACCGTTATCGTGCGCCCAGCATCGAAGGTGCACCGTGATACTTGAAACGTACGGGAAACCAGTTCACGACTCGACATCGAGGGACCTTTATTAATGCCCCAGGAACATCCCGAACACGCGGGACAAATCGATGTAGGAATATCACGAGCCTACTCGCGGATTCTGGCCGATAGCCAGCAACGATCATGCTCGAGTGGCTTTGCAGCTGCAGCTGCAGAGGCTCCCTTTAATGGACTCTTCCTCTAATCCAGCCCTTGATCCACGAAAGGAAAGACGAAGAAGATGCAGAAGAAAAAGGCGAAGGATAAAGTACAGGGAAGAGGAACACTAGCCGATTGAGTGTCCAGGTAAGGATACGTGACCAGTTTTCGAGAACAGATCGGTTCCAGCGTCGTGGATCACAGTAATTGCGAGGGACCTTTGCCTATATTCTACTTTTACCTCGCCTCTCCTATCCCTTTTATGAGCCTGCCCTCTCTGAATTGGCCATCTACCCGGCCATATTTTATATATATGTATATGGAATGGACAGAAAGGAAAATGTTGCTCGAGTCCTGCCGGAATTCAATGCAAATGGATATTTTATTCCGTTTGGATATTTATAGATAAAGTTGGATATTTTTGGAGAAGAAATATATAGCACTCCGATATAACCGACAGAGTACATATTTATAATAATTTGTAGTAATTTCGCAATTTCTCTTCTGCTGGGTACTTGATTGATTATTATTCAATATGGAACACATAATTTCATTCCCGATGGGATACCTGTAACTGCTACAAATAAATAGAACTTCCAATAATTAAATCTTGTGAACACTTTGATACCAGACTAACTATGTATATCATTTGAAAATACCCGCCACTCCTTCCGATCTAAATTGAACGGATGCGCTAATAATATTGAACGAGAAATCTTATACCGGTTTCTATTACCCGCCAGCAGTTCCCTATTCGAAGAATCCTGCACGAGGGCACAGAAGTCTATGGTACACACCATCGATTTTTTTGCCCCGTTCAATTTCGTCCAAGGAACCCGACCGGCGAATAAGGAATCGCCGTACGAAACAAGGAGCTCGGGCGAGTAAAAAAAAAAACAGTCCGTTTCGAAGTAGCAAAGGGGAAATTCTCCTCTCCATCTGCCGGTTTGCGAGGCAGAGAGAAATAAATGTCCGTAAAAGCATAGGGACAGCAGGAATAGACGATAGAAAAAGGAAAAGTGGACAAACGTTACGAGGATTCCGAGATCTCGAATCTTCCACTTCGTCTTCGACGAAAGAAGAAGGGAGGAGGGGTGGGGAAGAGAAGAAAATGTTTTCTTCTGCACCGAGAAGACCGAGTAAACGTTGACCTTTTGATGGCACACTTTCCCAATGGCGACGGAGGTCTCTCGTGCAGACCTCCGGTATCCTCTTCACCACGTGGCACACATAGTTCAAGACTCGACCTATCGCGTCTTGCGATATTTAACAAGGAAACGTCCGCGAAGAAAGTCCCGTGGAATGTCGAAAGAACCTGGTCATCTTTTCATTGCGCAATTTCCCTTTCGTTTGTGTTCGGGAATATCTTTGGGAAGAATCGAATACGTACGGTCATTGACTTGTTCTCCCCAATTTGGAGACACCTCGTGTGTACTGAGATTACATCGCAGGATTTTCTGGCTGCAGACGAAGTATAATACGTGTCTGGGTTGTTTTTTTTTTATCCGTGTACACGTGTCTTTTTTAATTGCAAGTCAGAGTTAACGTTGGCTTGATTGGCGGTATCTTTTTCACTTTTGGTCAAGCAATGAAGGATCTGTGTTGTTAATTTTTAAGTACTGAGATCGTGATAGTCGTTTCTATTTATATATGTTGCTCATTAAATGAATAGTAATTTCAGAAATATCATTACGAAAATTCTAATACGACGAAGCTTAGAACTGTTTCGAAAGTCCAATCGTGTAGTTTAATTTTCGATACTAGGCGGCAGGTTTCTGTGAATCGTCGAAAGTTTCGAATGGTCTTCAAGTGGGAAAAAGAACTTTTCACCATACAAGCCACTCCCGGGTTGATTGTTCCAGCAAGCTTAACACGAAAAGTGGTAATTTTCGCGCACGTACGGTAATTAAGGACCACGTTGGACGAGTGTTCGTCAAGTGGAACGGAAAATTAATTGGAGAGATACCGTCTAACGACTCTCGATTTAATTACAAACTCCGTTTTCTTACGGTGACGCCAGTTCGCCCGCTGAATTTCATGAATAAACGAGCGAAACAATGATCGCCACGAATTGTTCCGCCGCCACCATGGTCGTTTTCTTTCGTTTCTTTTTCGTTGGAACAGAAACCCCACTTGTGGAAGCGAATGGCTCGTTAATGGACCAATGAGGATACTTCTCTTCGTGGAAAATTTCACGTTGAAATTCAATCGCTCCGAAAGAAAAACGAACGGAAAAATCAACACCAAGAAAATAAAGAGAGAAAAAGGTTCAAGAGGTTGTTGGTAAACACTTTAATAGAAAACGCGAAGATAAATCGCATGTACCTACTGAAACTTACGTGGCTTTATTTTTCGAGTAAATATGTCAGATGTTGAAATGAAGAATTACACATGTACGTACTTAGTTTCGGAGATAAGATTTTCGAACAAGGCGTACCCAGAGACGTGATTCAATTTATAAAATTGTTTTCTTACTATGGAACACGAGGAGGTGATTCATAATCGAGAAACGAATCACTGAATTTGCGTATCGTTATCAGGTATGCTTATCAGGCTGAGAGAACTCCCAGTCAGTACAAAGTTACCATAGAAGATCGCAAGCAGAGACTGGAAAGACATAATCGTTTAGATCAACCAAGTAGATTCTAAACTAGCGCTTCACGTGTATAACAATAGCGACTACTTCGAGTATTTATTGCAACAGCGATTCTTCTATCTGACTAAACTTTACCAGACAGAAGGTAGCATTTGTGACATCAAGAATTACCATTCTTATCGACGATCTCACGTGCCGGGAAAACTTATTGATAACGGAACAGGCGTGCGACGAAAAATAAAAAAAGAATTGTTACGAACAAAAAGAAACATCTGTCCATCGCAAAACGGAGTGCGAAATATTTTTTTTATTCATAACCCCATAAAGACCATACAAAATTTCTAAGACAAAGGATAAAAGTTAACATTTATTCAACAATAATTACAGAGGATAGACGAATAATTAAATTGTCGTTCTAATATTAATTGTATTTGCTTGTTCAAAATGAAATCTTGGAAAGCGTTACGGGACGCGCCTTTTCAATTTCGAAGACAATGTCCAACTGGAAGCACGCCGCGTAAAATTTCTCGCGCACTTTCACGGGGCAATATTGCATATTTATCCCGCAGGCATTAGCATATTATGAAAGCGACAGGTTTTATAAGAAGAATGCTCTCCACGATCCAACGAAACGTCCGCGTAGCTCGGCCTCGCCCAGCGACGCAACATCGTCGCGCTTGTTGCTGCTTTCGAGGAAATTGCTTTCGCTAAAAGCACCTGGAAGAGCCCGGAAACTAATTCGAATCCCAGTATCCCGATAAATGCTACTCGCGACGATTGCTTCCGAGACCGAGATTCATCAGTTTCTATTTACTCGAGAGTCTTCGTCATCTCTTTCTGCCCTGTACTGCTGATCTCGAACTCGATCAAATCGAGAAGATCTTATGAAGAGACCGTCCAAAATAGAATTTAGACTTTTTCGTTTGCGCTTGATTCTCGTTCCGGCGAAATTCTTCTCAATGGGGTTACATACTTCGTTTGGAATGATTACGACAGGGACGATAGAGATTTAATTTCTTATAGAGAATTAAGGAAATCTTTTCTAAAAAAGGAAGCAAGATATAGGAGATCCTTTTATCGATTCAGAAAAATTTCTCCCTTTTTTTTTTGAAGAGAATATTGGATATTTACGCATTACGTTGTTACATATTTGCATATTCCAAATTAGTTTTGTAAAGAAAAAGAATAGAACGAAAGAATTTTATTTGATGCCGAATGGCAAATTAATCGGACGGGATGTATGAAGTACAAAAATGCAAAGCTAATTTCCTATTCTGAGTATGCGAAAGCACAATAAGGTATTTATTATCTTGCATGCGCAATGCCGCCAGAGCAACAGTGGCGGGGTTAAGAGTGACTTGGCGACAGACAGTGGAATCAAGAAACCTGACTGACTTAGAGTTCCCCGAAGTTCAATTTGACACAGAGCGAACTCATCAGTCTTCGCTAACCATCGACAAAGGGTCGATTTCGTGACACCGGTATTTCATATGAACTGAAGACAAAAGGTGAATTGGCGAAATGTTGGCGTGCTCCTTGGAATCGACAGGAACAAAAGGAATATGTAAACGCGTTAAGAAGCCCACAGACAGGAATTCTTTTATGTTCAGAAGTGTACTGTAACCCGTGGATCGAACGATTCGTTGAGAAATATTGAAAACGAAATTATACAAGACGCTAATTCGCGTTTATTAATAGGCACTGCACCAGTTTGCATTAATTGCACGATTGTTAATAATTTGCATCTGGTGCCGCGGCAAATTTGCATATCGTTCGCCTCTTTTGACCATCATCGATAAATGATGGTAATGATCGATGAAAATGTAATTAATAAAAGCTTCAGTTTAATGCAAAGATCGGGTAATTTCCGCGTTTTGCGTCGGATACTGTTTGTATCCATGGAATTGATTAAATTTTTAACGAGTTATGTTAATCAGGGGAGATATTTTAATTTCAATATCGCTAGAGGACTGTGCAATATGGAAATTTAACTCGGTACTCAACTGTGTCGCTAAATATAGATATACATGTGCAATTTGTATTGTAATACGCCTGTACTGCTTAGGCCATTCGATTTATGTTGAAGAGGATCATAATATTTGCTACTGCATGCTTCTGTCTCTTTCGAACTCTATCGTACGTTGTAAAACGAAACCTTTGAACAATTTTAACACAGCAATATCTTGTCACAAGAGATCAGAGCGATATAAAATAAAATTGCATCTGGCAATGGAAATACGCGAAGACAATATTTCAATATTCCCACATTGTAAAATGCAAATGACATTACACCTACGTCACTCAAGAATTAATCAACGCTAGCAGGCCTCATTTAAAAATTTCTAAAACACTTCGCCATAAACCATCTCCATTTGCTGCCCATCATTTCCAAATATTATCGTCAACTTATACACCTTTCATTGTATAAAAACTGGTAACCTTTATTACCCAAGAATCTTCCGTATTAAAAATACCAAACGTGACACCGCTGAAAATTATAGAAAGTACCATACATACCATTCTCTCGTGATGTTTCTACACGATGATCACTTTTAATTTATACCCGCAATGCCTGCAGCACCCACCGCCTCGTTAAGCAATCCTTTCATACTTTCTTAACGCACAATCGTTGAATCTATTAACGCGTGACTAAACAGGCGCCTCGATTTCGTAATCGAAATTCACGCGCGTTGCATCGAAAATGTCAAAAGTTTCGAGACTTCCGGGCACCGGCAGCGTCGAATTTTCGCCAATTATCGACATTAGATACACGGCAAGTCGCGGTGTTTATTAGCGAAATTTCGCCGGCGAATTTCGAGGCGCAATCTCTCCTAGCTGCGAAAGCGTTTCACTGAGTGAGCCGTGCAATTAACGAGACCGCAGTGGTAATCGTCGAGCCTGGTTGCTCAATTTAAATAATCCGGTCTACTTCTATCTTCAAGAACCGCTGATCGATCGGTCGATTTCGGGGTTCGTTTTGCAAGCACGGATTATCGGGACGTGGACGGAAAACGAAGATGTTAAACGAGGAAGATGAAAAAGTGTAATTAAAAGCGCAGCAGAGGCTGAGGTTTAATTTAAATATGTGGGGGACGTCGCCGGGAGTCGCTTTAAAGAGATCAACGTTAAAAAATAATATACAGAAATTTAATTGATATAATATATAGAAAAATATGAAAAAATAACCTTTACACAATTTCCAATTAGCATCGCAATTATCGCAATTCTGATGTTCCTGTACCAATTAAACTATAATAAAAATAGTTTGAACGAATATCAAGTAAAACCGTAATATTAAATATCCCAAATTACCCACAAACATCTCGCATTACTAAAAACGTCCTCCGCGTTACAAAATCCGGACAAAGTCACAGCGAATCCTCAACACTCCAGAACCATCCGCCACTTGTCCGCGGTGCTCCCCAATTTCTGTATCCAACCAAAATTCGTGCGCGGCCCGTAGAAATTCTGCTCAAAAGTATCCCCGACGGTATCAAACGAATGCATACAACGTCTAGACGAGGCGCATACAGCAAATCAGCAGAAATTATCGTGGGTAATCGTCCTAACGTAGACGTATCCCGCACCCCGTTCTGCGCCCGGCGGCGTATAAATCCGCCACTCGTGGAAAGAACGAATCGGCGCAGTAAACCGCGGGCTGCCATGGGAGGAGAAGTCTAAAATGAGAGTCGAACCTCTGTCTGGGGAACGTCGGGACAAACAACTGGAACGTGGACCGGCAGAGATAGACATTCTCCCTGTGGCCGGATATAAATCCGCCCACTCGATGTCACGAACGAGCCACCGGCGGAAAAAACAGAAGGACGGCCCGCGGTGGGAGAAAGTTAGCAAAAGGGCCAGGCTTTTTGGATATCCGCCAGAAACTGGAACGGCCCGGAGAAGCGACAGAGACGGTGGCAGGGAGGAAGACAGGAGGAGAGAGGGAGAGAGGTGGCTCTGCAGTAGAAGCGACCGTTGCGTTGGATGGACCGTTTTCAAAGGACTTTCGCGGCAATGCGAAAAACTGCGGCCACGGTGATCGTCCTTCCACGAACGGAAGTGGAAACTGCCGGTGCTGTCCGGCCAGCGGCGGTTCAAAGAGGAATTTCTGAGCGGAATCGAGCCACGTGCCTCGCAGGGAGAAACGGGGACGAATGTGTAAGCTGAGCTTTGAATTTTCGTGGGACGATACGTGGGTCGGCGAGCGTGCAATGGTTAATCGTCCTGTTGGGAATTACGGATTTTTGGATTTGCTTCATTTGTTGGAACGGGGACTGTTGCGAGGAATTATTGCTGAATCGCGAAGGGGCGACGGCGAAGTAGTCCTGATTTCAGATTGTGAGGGAAATCATGAAATGGGGATAATTCTAGCTAATGGAATGCACAGTTTTCTGTTATTATGAATGTAATGAATAGACTTTATGAACGTCACGAGATTTTTTTGAATAAATTATGGCGAGTTTTTACGCGTATTTTTATGATTAACCAAAAGTATTGCCGTATCACAAGCAGTGGTCTAACAAAATAATTTTACCGTGAGATCGTCTTTCTTTGTTTCTTTTTTGGAGACTTCAAAAAGGTTCTAGTGGCAATTAAAAAAATGTTATGCAATTACAAAGCAGTTGTTACCGTGAAGGTACGCTTGTGGAAAAATTGCGGGGCCCCGGTCGTACATCAAATTTTACCTTTGAAATGAAACGCCAGCTCTGCAGGACACTTCTTTTTCCAAATGTATACAGAGGACACTTGACTCGTGAATTTTACTGACAATTTACAGTAGGTAATATTGAACAGAGACGGGTACTCGTTGCGAACCACTTGGTTTTATTGAGTCTGTCGAGAAATTTGAAATGCTTTTCCGCCCACAGAGCAAACTATTTGGGTATAAAACGAAAGATTTAATTACTTTGATCATAATACGTATATTACTGGCACCAAATTTTATTTGACTTTTCTTCTAAACAAACAAAGATCGTAAATATAATTAAAAAATGATTTCCGTAACTAAACGCAATATTATTTCGCCGTGTCGTTTAATCAACAATTTGCCCGGCAATCGTTCTCCTAATCAATCTCATCGACACGCCACCGATTTCAATCGCGACAGACCTCGAGCCCATTAAAATGTGAATCGTGTTCGTGCATATCGATCGAGGAACGCCCAGATTCACAGGCAAACGTTCGAGAGCCAGCCTTCGAGGCAGGAGCAATTCTGAAAGGGAATTAAGATCATAGTCCTAGTTTCTGCGCGAACAAATTGATCCCCAGTGAACCTGGCGTCAACTCGTGCCACATTCGAATCCATATCTCGAACTTTCGCTCTGGAAATTCAATTAGTGCCGTTTGACGATTCGTCAAAGAGTTTCCTATATCTGATTGATTGGAACGATTATTGTAGTTTGTCGAGAGAACTGATTGATTTGTGCTATAGATAAATCTGTTATCTTGTATCACCAAAGAGATTAGTTCGATATTTTATACCTAATCGCGAGCTGCGATTCTGGAGAAGAATGGACAACAACGATACTCGAAATGGATCGTTGCAACATTTTATTGAACAATATAGTAAATGTATATGTTGGTATACTGTAGACAAAATCTTGGCCGATTTTTCGAGACGGTATACTTTTCTTTGTTTTAAGAAACGAAAAGAGCATTAGAATTTTTTATAAAATTATTATAATGGAATTATTAATTGCCTTTCCATCTGGAATTAGTACACGGTGAAATAGATTTGGTCAGAAAACTGGCATGGCTATTTAAATAATTAATCACATTCTCTGCGTGCTCAGTGAAATGCAAATAACAATCAATATAACGACACAATTGCGTGAATATTAACTCTGTAGTTATCAGCGACATTAGCATAAATTCGAATGGTGCAAAGCACCTCGTGGATTCTGATTCGACAGAACATTACCGCGATGTCGCGGTAAGAATTTTTCCTATTATTAATAGCAGATCTAATTAAAGCCATAATTTAAGTTATTATCAAGCACATTACCACATTACCAACCGTAGTCATGAACAGGGGCAGACAGGAGGAATAACAGGAATAAATAAAACGATGCACTGAAAAGTGCGACTGGTTGTGCCAAAAGTAATTATATATAAAGGAACTTTAAATATAATATATCACTGTAACTTTACATATAATGCTCCAATATTTAAACATTGTTGTGGTCTTGATAGAAAAGTAAGTTATTTGGCAAATCGAGTGTTGAATGTTCAGTTAAAACTTTCAAGTTCGATTATTCCTGCACCCATTATTATTATCATTATAAATTATTACATATCCCACGATTTTTCATAAAAATGTATGGCCATTTACTTCATTAATATTCCCGTGAAATTTAAACTAATATTCCTATTTTTCTGTTTCTAGAAGTTTTATACCACGGACAAAAAAAAAACGAAATTTCGCGCGACACGAATTTTCCATGCGCGTGAACCGAGATTTTTTAGTATTGGTGAAACACTTCACCGGGCCAGTTTCGCTCGCGAATCGATACGATAAACGGAAAACCGAGTGATAAGACAAGCCGCACTGCGTCAACATCAATTATCTACTTCTGCTTGGACAAGAGATATCGTTTGGTGAAGTTGAACCGGACAATTCACGAATGCACGTTTCGCGCGATTAGTTCGACCAACCTGAACAATTCTAGCGACGCGTCAACCCAAATTTATTCGCTCGTGACCATTGACACGATTTTACGTATCTTTATATCCCAGAGAAATAAAGGAAACAATCATTTCTATTGAACTTAAATTAAGGACTTCTAATTACTTCGTCTAAAAAATATTGGAACATTTTTAGACACTCTTCTGTGGTATCCTGTGAGAATTGTAGACTGTTCAAATGTTAGTTTCAAGTGGAAACGAAGAGATATAAGGAGTTCGGATCGACGAAGCGTTCGGGGAATATTTCAAATAATATCCCCGACGCGTATTGGAATCATATATCCCCGAGTATTGCTTTAATTGGACGGATTCCAATCAGCGAGCAGCAATGTAGAGAACAGGTAGCCGTGGATAGCAATCTGTCTATAAAACGACCAAGAATACCTCGATTTTAACCGGGGAAATCGAAGATACCCGAGCCAATGATCGGGTTTGCTTAATTTACCGTAGCAAATAATTTGTGGAATAAACTTGACGCGGCATTTCCCTTGCTGACTTTCCGATAAATTACTCTCAGCGAAAAACTATAGCTTCTGATTAAGAAATTCGAAATTTCGTTGAATTTGTAACGTAGTATGTCGATTTGGAATTGGATCCGATGTATTTATTAGAACGATAATTGTAACTTCACGCACTGTACGAAATTAAACAATGCATCCGCGGGAGATTATTTTCCATTATTTTTAATAATCTTTTAAGAAAACTTCAGTTCTGCTTGCTGTGAGGTAACAACCTCACCGCAAGGCAGCGAAAAAGAGCAAGTATTGCGGCCTTCTGTAGCAATCGCCGAGGAAAAAAAAGAAATCAAAGTGGTAGTACCAAAGCGAGGAAAAGAAATCTGCTTGTGATCAAGTCGACAGGAAATCCTATTTCCAAATAATACATCACCGCTACGAACATCGAATATTCCCCACAAAATATCAACACACCTGTCCAATTAAAAGTACATACAAAATAAAAATTACAAATGCCAAGCGAAATTATTCTGGAAACAACAAAAGGGACCGAAATCAACGTGCACAAATGCGATATAAAGACTGCAAAATCGATCGAAACTATATTTGAATACGAAACAAAAAAAATCCACGCACGCAAATAGAAGCACGCGAAAAGGAAATTGAATCACATTTCTTCAAGAACGAAAGCAAGATCGGTAAATCACCAGGATTCAATCATTTCTTTACGAAGGTAATTCGACGCAAAAATATACAATTAAACGGGGGACTGAGGCAATTCTTCAGAAAACCAGAGAGAATCTACCAGCCCTGTGTCGCGCGATTTATTTCATCCCCAAACATCATCCCCCAAGAGTCATTTCTAACGCACCCTCGAACGGATCATTAGAATCCGGCTTAACCTGCGATTCATCTTCTAACGACGTCCTCGACGTTTGTGGCCTTATCGGTGGTAATCTTATACTCGCGCAGTCGCGTACATCGCGTTGCCGAATTCAGCGAGAAAGCTTTCGGGCTCCTCTCGGGATTAGATTATGACATAAGCGGCTTATTTATCGCTGTGGTAAGGCGTACTCGCGAATGCAACGCAATCAGCACACCGAGGAGGCATTCCTCTCGTCGAAATGCGTGTTTCGTCGCTGTGCAAATCTCGAGGCATCGACGACGAGGCATCCGGTCCGGTTTTTCGTCGACGACATTCCAGACACGCGCGAATTCGAAGCAGAGAGCAATTCACGGAGTTTCGTGAGCTGTGTTTCGGAACGCAGTCATCGGGGACAAATGTGTTCTTGTTTTTTTTTTTTTTTTTTGGTGGAACGAATGGAGATTATGTTTGAATTTTTTTTTTTTTTGCACGATGGATGAACGTGGAATGCCATTCAATTAATTCACTACTTGTCTAAGTGTTTGCACTATTTATTTAATACTACATTATACTTTTTTTAAACTTTTATACCATCACATTGTGTAATAAATTTTTCATAGCAATTTTATAGACAAACGGTGAACGAAACCTCATTTAACTTAGCTGAATTCACTCACGTGTCAATTATCTCCCTATAACGAACTGAAAACACATCGACAAATCTAATTCCGATGATCATATCCGAACGCAATTAGCGGCAACAAATCGGCAAAGAAGCATTCCACTGTACAGATAATCAGAAGCCAATCGAATGAACGTCAAATAGGCAAGGAAAGAATCGGCAGCAAAGTGAATGCAAGTCATTCATTCGATTCCATCTTGAAGCGTACGCAAATAAGGCCGCGGCGACGCGCAGAGCGCGTATCGAATCGAGGAAAGTGACCGATCAAACGGGCCGATGTTGGCGTCCCGCGGATTAAACGCATCTTCTCGACTCGTCCGTCGAATAATCGAACCGGATGGGCTATAAAACGGCCGTGCAATAGTGTATTACGTCTGCGGGACGACGATTGAAAACAGAGCAACGGGAAATGACGAGCGGGTTCCTCTTTAAAGAGCGACTAAAGAGTTTAAAGCGTTAGGGCTGAAACGTTCACCGGACACTTTTCCGCTCGCTTTCAACGACTCGGCTCGTAGTGCTTGTGCGTCCCGTGTACCACGTGCACGAGGAGGAAGTCGTTGCCAACGGTAAAGAAATCGTCGAATTAAAATTCTGAAGCCGCCAACCGAGATCGTCAGCTGATTCTTCGACGCGTCTGTGCGATATAAATGGCACAAGATATTGAAGCTAATGGCTGCATTCCGAAAGGAAAGATTCGATCGATTCCATTTCTCTACGTGTTTGTTAATAATCTTGAGAGGAACACGCGGAGAATAATAGTGTAACATTTTGTACCAAGTTGCGGGAGATACTATATTTCCTCGTGGCAAAGATAAATCTGTTATACGACAGAAATATGTTTCCTTGTTGTTAACGAAAAAACATATCACCTATTTGACTAATGCGAGCACTCCTATTTATTAGTTCAACAATATTATAAAGTACACGTCGTCGAATCTCGTTCTTATACACTGAATTGATCGCGCAAGCAGCTGAGTATTTCGTATGAGAGAAAGGACGTGTACATTGATATATTCTGGTCGAAAACCAGTCAGAGTAGCTTTGACGATAGAATGATAAAATTTTGAACACACAGCTGTGCCGTTTTCCAGGCACGGTACAAACGCTTCGCCGAGTTCATTCTAGGGAGATACAACTTTTTACCTCGCATAATGTTCGCCGTTAGAACCAAAACATCTCCGCCGCCCTGAGTAAACTAGAAAGCACTGAATTCTGCATGAACTGGTCTATGGTGTCCCTGTTCCTATCAATTTTAATATGTTGTTTTCCGTTGAAACCTGTTCGAACCGCAGGGAAAGTGACAGTTCTTGGGTCAACCCCTAACGTGCGTAGTGAATGTATCGCGGAAAATGTTGTGGCTCGTGGATATTTTATTTTTCCGTAACCGTTAAGCAATATCGAACGTCGGCAAATATATTTGACCGAATTTAATACGTTACGAACGATACGATTAGCAGAGTAAGTTTTTAGTCACTTGAATAAATATATGTCCGCTGTTAAATGTAATCTAATTAGGCAATAATTAGGCAATAATTGTATCGAATTAATGAACAGGCAAGATAAATGTATCTCAGCATTATGCGAACACGTGTACACACATTCGTCACCTCTAATTAAGTACGAGAAAACGCGGTATAGTTGTGTATGGGTAAGACTTGCGGAAACTTGGGGGAAAAGAAGTAAATAATTTAGAAGAGAAAGTTAATTATCAAAGAACGAAATATATATGTACAAGCCTTGCCCGCAATATATTTAATAACACTATTTCAAGGAAAACTTGATCGCCGGTGTGTTGCAGGAAGAAAATAAGAAATTCTTTAAAAGTCACGTTATGTCAATGCATAAATAAATAGCACGGTAAATGTGGATGGAAGATCGATTCGCGTTGACTCGTTTCCGTAGAGAACAGTTACAGGTAAAGAATAAATTATTGCCATTTGAGTGGAGGACAGACAACTGGTCCAAGGAAGCTCATGATTATTCAATTCGTATCGCTATTAACTCAAAACGTTTGGCGAAAAAAAAAAAACTACAGATAATACAGAAGTACGAACGAACTCCAATCGAGACGACGTTATATCTATTCAGCTGACACGTAGGTCTAACCAAAATCAATTAGCATACATGTTTAACTGAACTCTTATCTGGTAGTAGCTCCATTAGGTAGCTGTATATAAGATAACAATTTATAAAAATCAATGGCTACATCTTCCATTCTCTAATATTACAATTTTCTCAACTCACTATTCACCGACTGCTCCGCAACGATAACAACAATAATTATTATTATTATAATCACAAGCTCCAGTGAATCGTCTGGGTTCAAGCAAAATTCAAAATAAATCACGACCTCGATTTAACCAATCAGCCGGCAAGAACGTCACGACGACCCAAGCCGCTTACTTACACGTCAGCTGAAGGCAGGCACATGGATGATTCAGATTCCCATAAACCCAACACCCACGCAGCTCCTCTGTAAACGTGTCCTCCACGGGATATCGTTGATCGAACGACAGAAACACTCACAAAACTCGCGATTCACCGAAACCTCGCCACAGTAGCTCCTCGTTTTATACGATTCGGCACGAAACGAAGGGATCGCGTCGGCAGGTAGATACGCGTCCAAAGGCCAACTAGCATAATACACGACGGAACCCGCTTACCTGGCCACTACCAGGAGTTAACTGAAAGCGTATGGCAACCGAAGAACGTCGGCCAGTACACCTGTATGCCACGGAGAAACGTGGTAGGAGCAGGTTGAGGAGAAGGAGAAGACAGCTAGCAGAAGGAGAGACGCTCCTGGCCGACCTTTACGCGGTGGATATGTTTATCGTGATAAACGGTACGCTAACAGCTGCTTGGAATGTGCTGTGGGGGAATGGAAGGGAAGAATTTTGAGGTGCTCGGGTGGGAATGGAGGGGGCAGATATTGGAGAGGGGATTGCCTTTTGAGAACGAAAATCAGAGTCGTTCGAATGATGGTAGATAGCGTGTACACACGTTAACGTGGACGGGGAAAGGTCTTTGACTTTTATTACTAATTATTTCTTAATCTGACGCCTGAAAATTGTATCTTTTAAATTCTGTAGATATGTGTGAGTTTGGGTATATTTTTGTTTCAATATAGAAGTAAAATGTGTGGACAAGTACATCATCGTGTTTCTTCTTTTTTACTGAAAAGGATTTCCTCCTGCCGTTACAATTATTGCACACTTAATTGCTATATTTGAAGAAATGATTAGAATTCGTATCTGTGAGTGGAAAGGACACGCTTTTGTGAGAGATTAAAGGGGTAGATATGTGTGTATAATTGAGGAAAGGAATAAATGGGACTAATTAAATGCCCGACTATTTGATAAAGTTGGATATAAAGGGTTGAAAGAATATTTTGAACGGAAATGATAATTGTATTAAATGGAGTACATGATTTAATATTCGGCTTCGTGGCTTTCGTGACAAGTGGAAACAATTGGAAGTTTTTCCAAAAATGTAAATTATTCAATTAAAAAGTAAAGTCATTCGAATACGTAATGAATTATTTAAATATGTTTTATGAATTATTAATAGAAGTGGAAAGCTTGTTGAATGTCGTTTAATCTGAAAAATAATAATTTAGCGATTAATTCGCTTGCTGCAATAATTCTACCGTTTTATGAAACATTTCAATCTAACAATAACACCGCCCGTCAAATATTTCTTCGGCTGCCAATAAAAATGATTTACAAACAATTCCCGCGCGTAATGTTAATCACTATCGCCACATTGATTATCTTCCCACTTAACCTACATCCCTCCTTCGATTTCTCCACGACCATTATCTCGAACCTATTGCACACCTTGAAACTATAAATAAGTACAATTGGACGCGAAATATTTCACTCGAAATGAATACACGTAAATCGTAAGGAAGGAAAGACGGAGCGTAATATCAATCGTGTTCCTTTAATACGGTTGAAAGGTAACAAAGCAGAAGGCAAACGTGCAAAACTCGTTATGAAAATAGTACGAAAAGTATCGACGAAGAGCGAGCAAAATATGCAAACCTGTTCTCGCGAGAGAAATGCAACACTCTCGAATGGCCTTTACGCGAAAGTCGAAGACCCCGTTCTGACGGTCCTTCGATTGGCAATCGTTCCAATAACAGAGGAGGAACCTTCGTGCATTCTCCAGTTTCCCGGAATTAAACCGAGCTCCACCTGTTGAAGGGACCACCTTCGGATATTTCATCTTGGGACGAGTTAATTTCGAAACATTAAAATTCATATTTGGAAATCGATCTTTAAGGTGAATACGATTGTTGCACTTCAAGTTCGTGTGTAAAGTTCGTTTGTAATTGACGGTGAGATATTATTAAAATTGCGCCCATATGTATCGAAGTTAAAAGCACAATTTGAAGGTAGAGAAACAAGGAAACTGGAAACACAGCGATATGGGAAAATAGGATCGAGAAAAATGGTGACCAGGTATGCAGCTTGCATGCTGCACGTACAAAACGATTTCGTGTTTCATTATCGTTGCCCCTGGTATTGTATCGGGCGGCGGTCGAACAAATTGCTTCCTTCCATACGGTTTTCGAATTGCGGATACCATAAATATAGGTCCACCTATGGGGAATTCGTCGGCCGGAATTCACTGGCCACGGTGGCCAGGAATCGTAAGTTATTGGAACTCGTGCAAGGAGAATCGAAATAGGACCCCCTTCCAACTCGGTTCGCGTGAAAATAATGCCAGCGTCGATTTTTCTTATTCGCCTTTCGACAGCCACTGAAGAGAGTAAAATATATTTCACTGCCTCAAGAGAAAGAAAACAGTTATAATATAAACCTGAATGAATATTGAAGTAACTAACGAAAAATTAATAACCTTGATTTAGTAAAAAAAGGAAAAAGAAATTCACAGAATCTCGATTTCGAAGAGATGAAGCAATTTTTCAAATCAATTTATTGTTATTATTATGTTCGTACTAAAAGTTCGATCTGAAAACTGCAAATTTTATTGACTCAACTTCACGACATTTATACAGTTTATATTATCATTTCAAAATAAATTATATTTATACAGGGAGAATGGATAAAATGACGAAGGACATTTGACTGACGGAAAATCGGGAAAGTTGCAATTGACCGGTTAAGATTTAAGCTTCGACCAAGGAGCAAGTCGTTGAAGAAGTCCACCCCCAGATTAAACTCCCTCGAATCGGGCAAATGAGACGAATATCATCGACCGTTCTAGCTATCGATGCTCCACAAGCACATCCTTAATTCTGATTAAACGTAATCTTCGAAGGAAGAGTAGCGCGTTTCCTATCGTTCGGTCTTCAAGTAACTAAGGAGAGGAAAAGTTTTCCGGATTCGTGAGATCGAACGGCACGGGGCACAAATCGATTTGACATCGGAACCTGGACTCCTTTCTATTTGCCAATTTCAAAGAAACTCCTTGTGTAATGGTGAAAAACTTTCGTATTTCTGATGCAGGAGTCAAAGGAAAAACTGGGAAAATTTCGCAAAATTATTCTATTCTATTGATTGGTTCTTTTATTATCGTTATTTATTTTATTTAATTGATCCAGAAAATTTTACCTCGGTGATAATAATGTCAAGTACTGATTAAATGACGACTAGTAAAGAATTTCATTAGGTATAAAAGACGACAAAAAATTGGGACACGAATTTATTACGAGTGCACAGAACTTTTCATACTTTCATGTGTGGTAATTACCCTAATGTTCGTAAAAGAAGATGATAGCGTCGAGAACCGATAAAATATAGCTTAATAAAACACGTCGCTGGTGTAATAGAGGTCTCTTCCGGAATGTAATCTTTACTCTAACATCATTTTATCGAACGTGAGCGGCCTGAATTATCAGATCTCGAGCAAAGAAGTCCAATTCTGCATGCATATACTCCACAAAATGAAAACAAAATCCATAAAATTCAAATTCATATCAATACGTACACTAATTAATAAAACGTTGAAAAGCAATCACTCGAAGGAAGGTATTAACTGGACAATGCTTGAATCACTAATAACAATCAGATGGCCGATCATCTAACGCCACGTAATCGATTTCACAACAACATGTCTTGCGGGATAAATATACAGATGGATCGCTATTACTGACGCTAACGAGGCGGCTAACAGGATTTCAAAGAAACAACGTCACGCTATGCAACTGGTATTACATTCCCGTAAATAATTGATTAACCATAGCGGCGGCAGCGTTTCACAATATCAAATAATGACATCATTTAATCGATCTTCCAATAACTCTACTATTGTACGCGTTGCGAACAGAATAATCGAAACGTTCATTGCAATTCGATTTCAACGCGTACACGCCAACCGTAAATGAATATTTACGAATTTTTCATTCGCCAAATAAAAAAAAAAGAAAACAGACGCAAACTCGCGGGTAAAAATTCAAAAAATCATAAAACCAAATCGAGTTTCACTCCGAACGTGCTTCACGTTCGAATTCGTCGCGGAAACTGAACCTCGTATCGCCCACCGCGCATATTATTCATATAAATGATCGCGACACAAGTCACAGGGAACAGACATCGTCGTGAAATCAGATTCGCCGCAGTACGTCGGCCTATCGATAACGTCGCGACGATACTCGTCTCTGCCATGAATATCGCGTGTCGATACATGTGTGTACCATGAAAATATCGAAGGCATCGACGAGGGTGAATCACACGGTCGACGTCAACCATCAAAGTATAGGAAGCCGGCGTCATCTTCAATGATTTACAGCCCACCCCCTCGTGTACGCAACAGAATAGATGGTTTTACCTGGTCTAACTTTACGGCCGAGTAACGGAGCCCCTTAAATCACTGTCATAATTGAGGGGGTTGGAAGAACAATAGAAGACAGATGGCTGAGAATAAGCGTTCGTTTACGGAACAAAAGACGCGGCTCCGCCGCGGATGAAGGTGCACGAAATCTTATCGAGGCATTAAGCGAACCGAGGATGGGACATTAATTTGATCGTTTCGTTCCTGGTCCCCGATTCGTGGCCCGCTATTTCTTCGCTGAACGGCACGGTGAATTAAATTGACAGGTGACGTTGTTGTTCAACATTAATTGAGCGAGTAGGAATAGAAGCGAAATAAATTAATTGAATTGCCAATAAAGTGTAGCAAAATTGTTACTAATAAGAGTGAAACATATAAATCGTTGTCAATTATTATCGCGTACCCCGATTCCTGAAATGTTTTTTTATAAAATAGTCGGAGGGAGCAAGGGTACTGATATATTTTTTTTTTTAACAAGAAATGTAGTAATCATAATAATCGAGTCACATCGATCGCTATTAGGAAGTCAATTTTCTAGGAGGACAACGGGACATCCGAAATTCATTTTTCTTCTTTACCCCTTTTAGACGGCCCCTTCGCTACTCTGTCCTGGAAGGAACGATCGAACGAGGGCCTAGGCTCTTACATCACTTTTATGCTCGCTATATTTCATGCTAGCCAAACGTTCCGACGAATGATGCATTATTTAGAACGCAATTCGGGGAGAGCCAGGCCGGGACCCCGTGGAACAAATGCGCGCGAAATGGGCCAAGAGCATCCGGCAGAATGTCGTCCCTCTTCCGGGCGATCGATCGACCTACAAACTTAATTTCGCTACGAATTTTCTGGCACGGGCATCGCGTTGAAGCTTCAAAACTGCATGACATAAATCCCGACGTCTCTTCTTGTCTTTTTTACGGTTCCATTGCGCGAAGGTCGTTTTTCTTTTTAAATTCGAGAGAACGACGCAATCAGATGCAAATTCAGTGATTATTTGTTTCGAACGCTCGTGATTAATATTGTCGTGGGCGTATAGTAAATCTTTGTCTAGATAATTGATTCATTTTGCAATGGATAATTTAACTCAATTTGAACAGCGTTGTTGGCTTCAGGTTGCATTCGATTTCATTCGAATCGTCGTAGTATAAGAAATTTGAAAATGTCCATTTAAGAAAATTGGAAAAAATTAGATGAACCTAGTTTTCAACTTTGCAACACCGCTCGCCATCCACTTTGACTGCCGAATATTCCGCTAACGGACAGAAATCGAATTAGACAACCCCGAAAGTCATTTTTACGGCCGACAGAATATCGAGAATATCGTTCGGGAATACGATTCCTTTCGTTCCATTCATTTTTTTTTTTTATTCCGTCTCGCTCGTGGAGGCTAACAATCCGCTTCGCTTTTTAATCTATATGTCAACCGCACGCTTCCAGTTTTCCTGACAGAGGTGGAAAGGTAGAGGAAGGCAGAGAAGAAAGGGGAAAGAGAACGTATGAATTTCACACGAGGAGGGTGGCGCATTATTTAGATGCAATTTTTTCCCAGAATCACCGACGCACGAACAAGGGGCACCTGGCGAAGAGATATGGAGAGATTAATGTTTCGACATTCGAGCCCGAACTTTCAATCCGCGCCCTACGCGTTCCTTTCGCATTCTCGTGCTTCACGTTGCGAATAATGCGAGTTCGCGTCCATTGTGGAACTACTCTTCGACGCTGCGCTCGTCAATGATTTAATGTATACGGGGAGTTTGACTATGGGGTCGCCTTTCCCCGCTAGGCGACGTTCATGGAACGAAAAATGATAAAATGTTACGCGATTGAAAATTGTTGTGTTCCGAGGGGTAAATGTATGGAGCGCGTGACAGTGGACAAAGTGAAAAGGGAGTCCCTCGATCGTGGAATCTCGCGACTTTTCAATTTTTAATTTTAAGAAATTGAATTCCTGCGGTACCTTATTATTAAGCTGAAAAGTTCTGGAACGATTGAATTTTCGAGGGTTCTAGTCGTTCAAATTGCAGGCCCTCGCACTGTTTAACTTTTCAAGTTTCTAAATCTTTCAAACGCTCATTATTTAATTTTTGAATCTTTACTAACCCCTTCGTGCTTGAATCTCGAAAAGTTTTATGCTCACATACATAATTAGCTCCCTGCATTTTTAACCGTCGAAAACATCGAACCGCGTTCATATCGGTTATCTTTCAAACGTTGAAATTTCTTAATTCCCGTTATTTCAGAACTTTCAATCCCTGTATTAGAAAGATCTTGAAAAATTCAAACCGTTTACCGACGCTCTAAATTTCGATACAGACTATCCAGTATTAGACTTTGAAAATATGATAGCTCATGACGTAAAATCATTTCGCGCTCGACCGGCGAGAATATCAGAGGCGAACCCGAGGCTGCGTCCTCGGTGAACTTAATTGCATCCACGACATTACTTGGGCTTTCTTTACGCCCGTTTCGTACGCGGCCTTTCGAATTAAACGCTCCACCCTCGGAGTCCATTAGTGTCCGTGGCTTAATTAAGCGCCACGATAAATTACCGTTCGGCCATTCACTCGAATAAGCCCACTTACCACGAGGTTTGCTTTCGAATCGAAGCTTCTGTCAATCAGGCAAGAAAACACGATTCTCATTATTAATATAGTGCACTGTTGCGCCAGTGACGCTTGACGTTGTGGCAAGCATGCTCTGTGTGTACCTGGCTCGATAATGAGACGTGACGTAACTAAATTGATAGCACGTAATTACGCGAAAATATCCGTGAAATATAATTAATCAATAATTAACGGGAATTAATTATAAACTGCTATTAATTAACATGTCAATTGATGATTCCCTCGCGCGAACGAGCCGCTCTACAAAAAAGTAATTGATACACATTTTCAATGGGCGAGCAGATATTCGGTTGAAATTGAGCTTTCCGGGTGTTCGTTCGAATTTTAAAATTGAGCGAGGATGGATATGGTGCATATTCGTTTATAATATTTCGTTATACTTATATATACTTTTGCCGTTTAACGCTACACAGTTTGGAACAAGTGGATAAGACCTGATGAAAGAAGAAATTTGATTTTTACTCGTGGAACAATACATATTGTGAATAAAATAGAGCGTGACATCTCGTCGATTGTCGAAAAGCGTCAGACATCAATTATTCGCAATACTGGCATCAGTGAATAATAAAAATTAATTGGCTTTACGCGTGAAAGTATTTCGAAAATGGTGAAAAACGACAAACTGATATATCAACGCGTACCACTTCAAGATAACTGCGCGACGACAGAAAAATTCTGTGACTCACAGAATGGAACCAATAATTTTGCCCTTCTATATCTACCAGATAATTCAGCCTATCGTCAAAAAAGAACCACCTACTTCCTGTGTAACATCCGCGGCCCGACATCAAACCAAGCCCACCGTGGCTTAACAAAACGAAAAGTGAACGAGAAGAACGCGTAATCAGGAAAAGCTAACGATGTTTAATCGCCCACGCCTGGCGAATACGAATCGTCAATTTCTTAGCAAGGCATCCGATGTGTCTTCCATAACGACGAATAATGGCTCTCGATCGATCATGCCCGGCCCAGGTTTTACAGGTCTTTTAAGCGTGCACGTTTCACGACAGACGATACGTGGAGAAGTCTAATGAACTCGACGACGCGAGCCTCTATCACTCTTCTCGAGCCGAGCTTTTTCTCCCCGCCTCGAATCGCTACAAAAATCCACGCCATTATGCAGATTTATGCACGGAAAACGAAACTTTTTCTGGGCAGGGCCAAGCCTGCTTCCGTGACCGTTAGCAAAAACGTTATTAAACGGGCCAACATTTTTTAACGCAGAGTTATGAGAGGTAGGATTCCAGTTCTTTTCCTTAATGTGGAGAAACTGTAATTTTTGGTTACAGACGACAATTGTTCTGTTAATAATATGTCATAAGCAAAAAGAAATCTCATGATAACAAAAGTACAAAATTCAAGAGAGAAATAAAAACCGGCATAATTTTCCATCTGTAGAAATAAATATCATGTCCGTAGAATAATGTATAAATTACCGAAACATTAAATTACACGGTGCTGAAATTGTCCCAACTATGTTTGCCACGACCTACACGGAATACATACTGCCACGAGCAATGCAAAGTTCGCTAGTATGGCGCAAGTTCGAAATATGGCGCAGCTTGTATCAAGAGTCTCGCAAGATCGCAAGAATGTTGGTCATCGTTCATCGACAAAGGAGGATCTAGAAGCCGATTCCAGAGAATTTCACATTGATCCCCTTTTGCAGCATACAGCGACGATCGTTTGACTCGCCGCCAGCAGAACTTCCGGCGATCATAGACCCGAACGTGTAATTGTTTTATCTGTGTATCTTGAATTGAACGAAACTATGCGTCAAGTAGACTGATCGAAACTACGCTGAAGCACGTCTTTATAGGTTCTCCTGTTTCGCAAGTTCTTGGGAGTTTCGAGAATTAAACGGGGCCATCTACGAAAGCCTCTTTCGCTTCGCAACGCTGTCACGGGAATTATTTCTGCGAGGGGAACTGGTCGGGTTGGAAATTTCGCGATGGTATTACGATTTTTCAACTTCTCTTAATACCTCTCGTTGTTCTGCGCGATATGAAATAAATTGTTATTTTCTTCTTTTTTTTTACTCCGTTTTCTGTGAAACTGCTCCGCGCATTTTGGCTACGGAATAATTATTTACAAATGCAATTAACCTGTGCTATATGTACAAAGGAACGATGCCTGTACCACTTTCTTCCCGAAGAAATCTTTTGTAATAAATCTGTCACAGAGACGAGTATTTATTTCTCCCTCTAACTCCCACTTCAAACAGAGCAAAGAAGAAGAAAAAACGAATACCCATTAATCCTATCTCGAACATCATCAAAGACAAAAATCTGCATAACAACCTCTCCTTGAATAGAACCCCCCCGAACGCCACGCAACAAAGTGGCTCCGATTACCATTAAACCCTCCCCCGGTAGCCCCAGTTTCCGGTTCTTCCGACGAATCGCTTGATTTAATTCTTACAAACCACTCACCTATTTGCAAAGTGCCACTGAGATACCCACTGACACGCTCCTTTCCCCTTTTTTTTTTCTCTCAAGAAACATTATTCAGCGTGAAGCACTTATATTCAACGGTTGCAACGAGCAACGCCATTATAATTCTCTGGAGGCAAATAACCGCGGAGGTTATACTCGTATCGCTCGTTTTCATAAATCGAGCCGCGAGACCTCGCCTCGCATCCCTGAACAAAGGAACGACGAATGTTGCGAGCACCGGTTAGGAACAGCCGCGAGGAACAAGGCAGAGGTGGCTGATAATGAAGCCGGGAAGATACGAAGGTATCGCGGAATAAATCCGTGGCAGAAAATGAATGATAAAGGGTCGAGGTGGGAGGAACGATGCTCGAAGAATACTGGGCGAGTGTTATCGGGGTGTACGATGACGCAACCACTGAGCAGAAATATAGTCCTCAGCGTTGGTCTCTCGACCCCGCTGCACAAGAGGGCTTAACGAACTGAAAATCGTTCGGGTGACCCTCGGAGAAATGGTACACTTTTTAGATATGTACGTCTCTTGTCGAGGTAAAGAACGATGCTTCTCGTGGCTATTTGGCGTGTTGGAGTTTGAAAAATTGAAAGATCGGAGATCGCTACGATGGATATAAAATACGAGGTAGTAAAATTTATGTGTAAATTGTATTCGATGAATAATTGATTTATTATTAGTATATATTTTTGAAGAATGAAACGATCATTTATTTGCTGCGAGATTCGATAGAAATTTCAGACTCCTTCAAATAATTCAAATAAATCAAGGTTGTATTTAAATCCGACAGGCATTTTTCCTTTTCCAACCGAGCCAATAAAATAATTCCTCCGCCTGATATAAAACACTCACCGTTCTAAAGCCAAAACAGATCTCTTCCTACCAGTCTACTCTATTTTTCCACGTAGCTCCCGTGCCGCACGTACTCTGAAGCAAAAAACACAGAGAGTAGAATAATCGATTAGATGAGACTGATCCAACCTATGTCCGCATTTTATTGAAATTATCGATCGTCGCGTTTCACCCGCCGCGAAATAACTTTCCTCCCCTTCGTGCCGAAGCTGCATTAAAAATTCAAAGACACGGCCGAGATGGCCAGGCGGTCGGAAAAAGAGAACTGAAAGAGAAATCGAACACTTCTAACTCGGTTGCGGCCTCGACGAAAAAGGACCCCTGACCTTCGAGCATCTCCAGAGACGATCGCTTCTACCCCCTTTCATCCCTTGGGGTTCTTTGCCTTTCCCTCTCGACAAGAAGTTTCATTCGTCTGCCGCGCTTTCAGCCGTCTTCCCTTCGAAACCGGCAAAGAAATGTATTATATCAACCCCCCAGGAAATAGTGTCGGAAGTACGAACCCTTTCGAGAGGTTTTCTCTACGCTTTCGTATGTTTCGCATCGGTGTTTCTACGTGCACGTGTGTTTGTTACGCGGTACATACGGTTTTATTATTCAATAATACGAAATTGAAATGAGCGACGAGTTTGTCGTAATGAAATTTATTGACGATTGAAATTTATTTTGGTGACAATGCGGTGGGATTATTAATAAATGTTGATAATTAAACGTTGGAATAAATTGGAATTTTGGAATTTGATTCGTTTTGACGTAGCACTCGAACGAGCAAGAATATTTATTGTTTCGCGACAACGTAAAACATTTCGAAAAATACATAAAACATTTACGCGTCTGTGCTCCATGCCGGAATATTCGCCATGTCAGCGAATTTAAACCACAGCAACTCCAAATAAAAAACCGATTTCCCGGACGGTTAAGCGCAAGGACAATTTAAATAATAACAGCTGAACAAACGAACCGTTTATCCCCGTTTTAAAAATGTAACTTCGTTGATTATGGGCGACTTATCGACATACAATCGGTAGGAAGTGGTCGGCTACGTGGTCCGATAAAAATTAATTGGTCCTCGACGACCTTACACAACTAATTGTAAAATACATACGCACATTGCCTCTTTTTTTTATCGTCCCTTACGCGAACAATAGGAAGAAGAAATCTCGGCGTCGACGTCGTCATAGCAACACCGTTCTTTGATACCTCGGATGGCGCCAATCAAACCAGCGCTTCCCGTCGAACGTCATTTTTAATTGAAACGAGCCACGCCACGTTGCAATAACGGACTCAGATGCCTGCACGGAGCGCGGTAATGGCCACGAGCAAATGGCTGCATTGCAGCAGCAATTAACGTTACGTTACAATTAATATCGAGTCAACGAAGCGTCCATGCTTTTCCACGAAATCGTGTTTAATCAGGCCACACGACAGAAATGCTGATGGCTTGCTATCAATCGCGGGACCCGCGTCCATTCCCATGAAAACTTGCCGATCGTTTACGAGAAATGTCATTGAACAAATGTGCATTGTTGATTACTGTACGATTTCAGTGAAATACTTCGGCTTTATTTATGCAATGTCTTTATTTCAGTCGACGATACTCTTCTACTTTGTGCATACCAATGATTTTAATTCGACGAATCATCGTAATAGTTAAATTTGTGTACGAATTTGAAGAAGGTTTATACTTTTATTTAATATTTGGATCGCTTTCAAAATGTTTTATTATTATTGTTAAATATTTGAGGAAACATTGCTCTTTACTGATTTGATTGATTCACGGTTTTGTCAAATTCAGCCAGCTTAAAATCGAATTGGCCAAATTGTATGGAAATGTTGCCTGCAAACATGTGTATGCGCCACGTTTTCATCCCCAACGATATATTTTCCGCGAAATTTTTCACACATCGCACGTCTTCCATTAGGTCTCCCCCCATCGCCAACAGTTCGACTACGTGCGCTTTTGTGAATCTAGACACACCTTCCATTAAATTTAACTGGGAAATTTTCCTTGGGACGCGAAACTTCACTGCTTCGTCGCGTGCCCTTTCTCCGCAACATTTTATCCTAAAGATTCGCCATTCCACAAACAAGGTTTTAGTCTTTTCAACCCCTAAACTTTCCCGTGTTACTGCGTGCTGCACGCTTTACGAGCAACGCGGAAATTATCTGGTCGTGGTGTGTATGCACGCGGAACACCGTGTACATGATTATTAAAGCAGCTATTATACTTGCGTGTGACATTAGAGAAGTGCGTGTAGAAGTAGAAGAGGGGCAGGGGAGAGAGTAGAGACGATCTCAGCGAATTGTCGAGAGTCACAAATGGATATCGAATTTTATGATGTTCAAGTACCTTATGATTTTGTTAAATATATTTGTTTCAATCGTATAGTACTTTCTGTACAAAAACAGTCAAAAGGGTAACTTAAAGTTTCTTTTAAATTTTCTTAGTTACTACTTTTAGTTGCACGGACTTCAGGAATTTTTTATTTCATGCCGAATAATAAATATCTGCAATGCTACAATGGTAATACGTTTATCGTAGCGACAAGTATTGTATCAATCTTAAACTGTATTCAAATATGCAATCGATGGTTGTGTTGGCGAACGAAACAAACGTTGACAAACGAAGTCCACCCAGATTATCACGTCAGTGAAATTTGTACAGCACCGATGACAATGCGAGAAATAGCAATACCACTATTTACAACTCTTCGTATACAGATGCTTCAAAGACATCCTGAAGCTGACTGTCGCGCGTTTCCAAACTTCTAACAGCCCACTGCACTTCATAACGATAACAACTTCGAGACTTTCTAACATAAACTTCCCTGCGCATTTCTAGCACGAGGTACATATGTACACACGAACTGAAATTCTACAATGAACATCAGTTACCGTGCAAAGCGAGTGCGGGGACTTAAGTTCGAAGGTCTGTCCCAATTTGATGTGATACAACAAAATGTTCCACCCCTTGATAGCAACCTATTCCCTTCCGTTCTTATGAAACCACCCTTGCCTCCAGAACGACCGGGGAACGAGGTGAAAATAATTCAACAGGCCGGCAGTGGAATGAAATTCGATCGCCACATCGTCCATGAGAAATTCGATAAATCAATAAAACTGGGGCTAACCAGACGACTACGAAAAGATTTTATTCGCGAGGCAAGCTCTTTTCAGTCAGATGGACTTCGCAGAACGAATTCATTGGGGCGGCCGTTCTTTTATAATGCATGAGATTTCCACGATCCCCGGATAATGGAATGGGAAATAAAGTGCGAACAATTCCGTCACTCCCAGTTCACTTCGAGTCGCGGCGTTCTCGCGAGGAGTGTGCGCGCGTGCACTCGCACGCCTACACAATGGAACATTGTTTTCTGTGGCAAGTGCAGGCCCAGAGGTATGCAGATTGAGTTTAAAATTAGACGATACAGGAGACAAGGGTTGAATTACTACGCAGCGTAGCAGGTGTCGAAAGTAATACACTTCTTTTTTCTTCAGCCGTTTTCAATGAAAAAGAGTTGGTACTTTATTTCCACCGAAAACAGAACATTGTCGAAGGTTTGCGTTAGCCCTTGATTACGGATATATAGGTAATACGTCCTTTACTTTCGTTGACTTTCTGACGGAGATATTATGTCAAAATAAAAAATAAAAAAAAGAATTACATTTATTTCGAATAAACTTCTACAAAGTATTTTACGCCAAGATATGACTTCTCAATAAATAACGCACAAGATACAGGCCAAACCAGCACAAAAATAATAATAATAATTTCTTCAACCAGGCAACTTCACAATGGCCAAGATAAATCGAAAGATAAATCGATTAGCTGTAAAAAAGGAAACCATATTCGTCACTCGTTGGATCGCGCAGGTATTCAATCAGTGGTTAAAAGAGCGGTAAGAAGGTTGCGTGAAAAGGTAAATTGGAGGTTCAGCCAGGCGAGCATAATATGCCAAACACGCATAATTCATTCGTATCGGTAATAAGAAATGCTCCGGCAATTAGAGTTGAATAATTAAAGGGTCGTTAAACCCGGACGGCTGTACTAAAATAACTCGCGCGGAGGACGGAATGGAGAACGAAAATGAAGTTCAGAAATCTTCAAAGACCGACGCCGGGTCGGCTCGAAATTACAGAAAGTATCGATCGTGGGCTACGTCTTAATTCTTGCCAACGTTTCTACGCGGAATGCAATAATCGTACGTTAAACGTGACACAACTCCCCATATAATTAATGCCCCATGTGGGGGGCCGAGTGTCGCGTAACAATGCATTCGCAATGGCGCTGAAGCACGTAATTACCGTGAATTTGTCTTGGCTCGTGGCAACGCACGGTGACAAAGAAATATAAGTAAAACTGATGTCTCTTTGGGTAAACAAACGTACAGAAATATATTGTGATTTTGTATGGCTCAAGCGGTGTCTCGTTGGCAACCGGTTGAAGAAAAAGCCGATATGAATTTTTATACAAACCTGTTTGCATTACCTATCTGCGTCAATTGGTGCAAAGAATAAATAATTTTCAAAAGTTCCCCGCTGCTGATAAGCGAAAATTGTTATCAAAATATACATATAAAGCAAAATAGACATCCCTCCTACTTAAACCGACAAATAAAACATCGCTCATAAAAGGAGAACGTCTCCCATGAAAAGAAAACCAATACTAAATTTCCTGATCACACGTTTCGTTCCGTTCTTCCCATACACGAGTAAACTTCCTCGGATCAATATTAAAGGCCTCGTGGCGTTAAATATCGTGAGCCAAAGGAATGCAAATGCTCGCGGGGGCACAAGTGCCGAAGGGTGGGATTCGATGCGCGAGAATCGCGAAAGCAACCGGTGCTTTTATTTCTGTAAATTATCTTCACCTTTTAGGTGTGTGCGTACGCGCGCGCACGTGTATGTGGGGGGTACGCTCGTGCCTACGTTTTGCAAACAACGAAAAGGGAACAGGAACAGGAGCAGCAGAGGAAAGGAACGAAAAAAAAAAAAAAAATAAGGGACTCGTGCACTCGTTACCGTTGGACGAATATATGAAAAATGCATGACGCCGGAAGGATCGTTATGCTAATTCATTCGACGGCACGGTAGTTTCGTGTACAAACTTGCCGGCCGTGTCTACGCACACGCGTGCCACACCATCGATCGTAATTAAACCTGTCCGTCAGTTTTCCATCGTCCGCCCGGTATTTCCACTTTCATCGTGTGTCATTTCGACGATCTGTCAGGCTTAGAAGGGATTCATTATGTCCGTTTCGTGGGTTAGGTTCTCGTAATAACTGCATTGGAATTGTACGAGGGTGAAGTGTAATGGGGCGATGCGAAATTGAGGAGAATTCGATGTAATGGACAGTTCTGGGTTAACGTTCCTTGATACCTTTCAGTCTGGCTTGAATGGTATAGCTTTAATTGGTAAGTATTCGTAATCGGACAATGAGATCGTGTTCTAATTCGGTCGATCTCCGCGCAGTGTTTCTGTAAATTGAATAAAATATGAAATAATATTTTTGACATTTTAATAAATAACATTTTCAATGGAATTCTTGTATATTGTGTTTCTTGCGCCGAAGCGAGAAAACGGGAATGTTTGAGTAATTTTAATATTCCGAAAGTGTTTTCAACGAATTACGTACTAACGTAATATTGCGATTCCTTTTGTTCGGATATGAGATAAAGCCATTATTTGAATTGTTCTGTAATTCTGAATAGTTTTTCAGGTTGTCTAGAGTAGATGGTAATTGAACGGTGAACGACTATAGTGGTTATAGTGTTCATTATTAATTATATACTTTACATAAGACGGTATCTTGATGAACATGTAAATTAACTGAATGCACGAGTTCGAAACCATCGACGCTTTAACAGTGGATGATTCTGTAATCATCATTTTCTTTTATGTTCCTTTTACTGTACATCTTAATTAAGCTCGCGTGAGCTGTGCCATGACCGTGAAATGTTCATAATTAACGAAATTTCCGCAGTTTTTGAAATATACCTTCAGCGTTAAACTTGATAATTATTATATTATTAAAATATACATTCAATCTGGCCTTAGTTTACATACAATGTAAATGACTCCAAAATGTATGAAAATATTCCTCCAAACTAGATTTATATCTTGACATCTGAACTCTATCTTCTGTATTTTTTTTAAATTTCATCGTCCAGGCGCTAATATCGAAAATGTATGTCCATATTTTTGTTTCGCGAAGTTAACCGATTTAATCAACGAGCGACTAATTCATCGAAAGATACAGAGCTGAAGCAAATGAAATTTTTACACGCTTTTGATACGTCTGATCCGCTCCGCCTCGTGGATGACAGTATAATAAAAGGGCAAAGTTTGCGGATCCAAGACAATATAGAGAACCGGGATGGATTACCCGACAAGAAAACGAAGCTGCTTTTCCGTGTGCTCAGCACAGAGACGTGGGAAATATGCGGGGGATGCGAAAAGTTCTGTCGCGAGGAAGGAGAGGGGAGAAGGAGGCCGGTCGCTCTTGTAAGTACGAAGAAGAATCGATGTTCGCCAACAAAGTGGTAATACCAGGGCATCTGCTATTCAGCAGATATCAGCAGACAAGCAGTCGAGCGGAAGAAAATGGCAAAAGGGAAGAGGAGCAACAAATTCTAACGAATTTTTACGTGCCTCGCGATTTGTCGTTTGTCTATCGTTGACACCGCAGAAATAGGGGTGGAATTTCAATGGGACTTGGCATTCCGCTTTGCAGCTCGTAATCTGACGCCGTAGAAATTTTTTGCAAATGCACTCTGCAAATAGAATTCTCTGATTGTTTTCTCCCTTTGCGACTTTCGTATTATGTAATACTTTTAATTGGTCTCGAGATTTCGTTGCGCCAAATGGCGCAATTTGTAACATTTGGTATGCAAATACGAGATAAGAAGTAAAATTTTAAGCATCTTTCGTCCTCGAAGCGAAAGAATTAAAAAGAATATTGGGACCTCCCGAAGATTAAACGAGGGGCAACTGTTCACGAAACGAAAATCACGATGATAAAAAATATCTTTTATTCCAAAGTCGAGAGAAGAAAATTCGAGACCATAGCAATGATTTCGCGACCATAACGTTAACGGCATTTGATCTGGCCACGAATAATTCTCTCGTTATCAGTGTATTGAGCATTGTGTGCTCTGTCCCTCTCTTTCTCCCTCTCGCACCTTGATCATAGATCGCTCTATTTCCAGAAATTCGAATATTAATGTGGACAAACGGGCAGCAGATTCGCACCGAGCGTGAATCCAACTCCCGTTCTAATTCCAAAGCTTAATCCAATCTGCATGCAATTGTCAACGAGGCCGCGCAACCGTGGAGCTGCTCGATTTTAATTAAACCCAATGCAGATTAAATCTAGGCTTTAAACGCGCCACCGACCCGGGGACAGGTTAGAAACTCGCCTTGTCCGCATAAATTAATAACGATCGGTGTCGACTGCTGTTCAGTTCGAGCCGCATCGCACCATTAGCCCCTCAAAGGAGTTACGTTAATCCTTGCATTGTTGGCAAATTGAAATGTACGTTTAAAGCCGACCAATGAACTAGAAACAACAAAATTCTTCAAATCCATCGTTATTGAAGTAAATTGGTAAATATTCAGATGATCGACTTGCATCGCTCGTACACCTTATTTCGCAAATCTCAGAAATAAGTGTCACATGTACGTTACACCCCTAATTAGTCAAAATTTCTAAGCGTTTTGCAGATACGAAAGGATTGCAGTGTATTACAAAGGGTATAAATAATAAATTCACTATTTCTAAACAGAAAGAACAATAATTTTAAAAAATATCCCCGTGCAAAAGAATTAATTTAAAACCTGATTCGACGACTCTCAACGATGAAGCTAAACATTTATACAAACTTCGGAGGTATTAAATAAACGGGACAACCGTCAGGAAAGGAAAAAAATTCGAGCTAATATCACCAGCCGCAAAACAATAATTGCAAGGTAATAAAACCAGCGGTTCTTTGCTTCCTTATGAATCAACGAATCCCACAATAATCGAGGGAAGTCGAATCATCCACGGAGTGGAGCAAACCCGTACTTTTGCATCAATTGTTCGAGCGATAGGGGCAACCACGAGGCAACCAACACAAACTTCAAGCATAAGCCGTAGTTCGAGAAGTTTGAAGTTGCCTTCGGGAGGCAAGCTAATTAAGAAGGATTCAAGGTAATTAATTCGTATGCCGGACGTTTGTTTCTGCTCCAAGAATCCCGCTAATATTCCGCGTGGCGATCAACCAACGTCCCGTGGATTAAGCAGCCATCTCGGCGGCTAGATGATTCGAGTTCCAACAGGGGTATTTCGGCTGCGTGGCATCCGGTTCCGGTTTGTTAATGGAACTTGGAACAATTAGGTCGTATCCGAAGTGTGACCCAAAAGTGGACACGTTCCAAACCTCATAATAACCTCGTCAATGAATTTATAAAGAGAACCATCGAAATATTTCTATTTATGTGCAGGAAAAATTGTTGCAATGCCGAACAATTATTTCCGATCTCAATTTGTGGATTGAAAATATTGACAAACAATTGCAATTTTCTATCTATTGTTTCAACAACATAAAATTGTAATTGAGTGTCGCGTATATAAATTTTTCATTATCTGTTACGTTTACACTGCCGTTCTATTGTATCCGTAGATTGCTCCTTTCAAAACGAACGAAAATATTATCACTGACCGTCCAGCAAGGCGCACTTAAGCATCATTCAGAATTGGTTTAATGACGTTCAGATTGCGTATTGCTGACTGTAAATGCAAATTTTTTTTTAGTCTCGCCACTTGCACCTTCCTTGAAGGGCTACCTGAAATTTATTACCATGCCAACACGCACCTTTTTAATTTACATTTCTAACACAGACCGATAGCATCGATTATGAATATGTATCCGCGCGATAAGCACAATGATTCTGTCTATTTTAATTAATGAATGGAATTACCCATGCTTGTATGCTCTTATTCGCAATCTATCCTATACTATCGTCGACGCAACGCTATTTTTCTGTTCCTTTTTCGAAAACAGACAAGCTCAATGAATCTGCCATCGCTGAATTTAAATACCATTTTAATACGATAAGAACAAAAATGTTTCGCGACTTTCCGAAAATTCCATACAAAAGCACAAGATCACCGTCAATTACGAACTGTTGTTCAACGACACCGAAAGTAAATCCTGATCTTCCAAACGAAGAAAATTAATTCCCCCGCAAAATGAAACCATTGTTCGGGAATAATTATTATAATTACACCATGACCTAACCCGATAAAGAAAAACCGAAGGCTGAAAAGCACCGTCCAATTTCCACCGCCTCGATCAACGAAACTTCGCTTCGTCCCTCAAGATCGCTGCAAAAGAAAAAGCTCGCCAATTTTCCCCTGTCCGTACAGGAGGATCGTATCCTTATCGTTCAAACGAAGCCGCCTTCTAATTCCTAGGGCTATAAGAAGCTAATAGTATTAGCACGCCAGAGTTTCCTGGTCTGGGAAACAATTAAGCTGAAAGGGGGCACACCATCGAGTCTTTCAGCGAGATGAGTAGATTATCTTGTTAGTCCCGTGCCGTGTCGTACACGATACACTCTTCTACTCTGTGCCGTGTTTTCGTGTAGGAGCCACACTTTGGTCTCGCGTGCTTCTGGTTTTAACAAAAATAGAGGTGCGTCCGGGCGCCGATACAGAAACGAAGACAACATTGTTACGTGAAAATAAGAGGCGCGGGCGAGATATACATGCTCTGAACGTAAATTTTGTCCGCTCTTTATTCGTTCTATTGCCTACACAGTATCTTCGTCTGTATGTTTTAGATGAAACACGAATAATAAATTAAAGGAAAATGTGAATGCGATATACTGTTTCCGAGAGTAAAAAATCTTCCACTAAATATTTCCCAATGGTCTTAAAAATAAAGATCACTTCGGCGAAGTAAGCAGATTTTCTTATTGCTCGGGGCTTCGTTATTCGAGGATTTGTAAGGATTCCCATCGAGCTCGATAAATATTTTCAAAAGCACTGGCCCAAGTATCAACGGCAAAATTAATATCCCAAATGCTGACGTCGTCCGATGCGGACGGCGCGCTGCAGCGTAACGATGCAGCGGCAAAAGAAATGCAGAAAGTCGACCTTCGAATGGCGATAACGACTGGAGGAAAAGGAAGTTTCTGCTCAGACATTAATGACCAACGGGATCATTTCTTTTCCGTGGAACGATCGCTCATTCGCGAACGCTTTTTAAAGATTTATCGTTATTGCCGACAAAAAAAATCCCCCCGTACTATTTTCTGCAATTAGAGGGCTAAATAGCCGACGTTTCATTCGCGACATATTCTGCAGAACAGTTTCGTTCAACCCTATAATGATTAGAATCGCAACGTACTGATACTTCTTTCAAATTTTTAATAATAACAAGAATTATTCAATAATAATAGTGGGAGGCCAAAGAAGTATTCCTCAACACCCTTCTAAATATTTCAGCTATAATTTACACGTGTATATACATCTATAATTCATCAAGGGATGGAAAGGGAATGAAAGGAACTTGCAATGACAAAATGAAACAAAAGTATCGTCGCGCAGCGCAGAGGGTAATAAATGTCCCGACCACCGAACATTTTCAAGTGAATGCAGCACGGTGTCGAAATAACCATAAAGGGACCGAGTTCCACACAAAGTACGAATACTTCACCAACCATTTGCCCCGTGAAAATCATCATATTTCTCCGCGCACTCTGGCTGCTGTCGCGAATCATGAGCTAAGGTGTAGAATAAAAAAGAACCTCCGGCACGGAAACTTTACCGTTTCCTCGGTGTTTTCATTCGCCCCATAGAACGAGCGGAACATCGAGGAAGGGAATGCGGCCGGAATTAGAGCGCGAAAGAAAAGGGGCCAATGGAACTCATTTATTTTATGTCTCAGGACCTTCCGAACACTTTAATGCTCCCTCTAAACAAACTTCCCTCTTTTAAAGGTGCCGTGTTGCCTATTAAACACACCGTTCGCCGTTTCGCCTCCGAAATACCCCTGTGTAATTAAAGCGATCTTTTGATACAAGCTACGAGAAGAGGCTGGTACAAATTATTTGATCTGCGAAATTCGTGTAACATTTTTACATTGTTCTCCAGCGAGCCCATTCTATTCTTAGCTATACTCAACTTCAATCTTATACTTTCAAGCGTTGGAGACATTTTCACGGAAAGCGAATTTCAATCATTATTTGACGATATAAAAAATTCCAGTAATATTTTGTGGATAATAAGAATATTCTATTAAATATAACTCGAGGGGCGTTTTACTGCCGCTTGTTTTTCAATACCAATAAGATTCCTCATTTAGAACGTACTTGAATGCTTTTAATTAAACACTTCATCATCGAACGACCAAATTATTCACACACCCCGCAGCTAAACCTCGTTCGATTGAAACCAACGAAACGAACGGAATATTAAATCTATCGAGAAAAATCGAACGCTCCGTGTGCAAACGAAGCCTGACAAACCGTGTATAAAAAAAAAAATATCGTTCCAAACGAACCAGCGATACACATCATTGATCTTCGGGCAAATATTCAATCAACGCTTTTCGTTGTCCACGAGCGTCGAACTTTCCCGGATACGCGAACGACGCTTGCAAAAATTCGACGTTCGAAAGAACGTCGTGGGATCCAGAGGCGAGAAGGAGCCGAGAAAATCGAGGCGTCTAAACAAACCTCAGGAGACATCGTTTCCAACTCTATTTTAAGCTGGCCAAAGGGGAGCACGCGGGGAGATCGCGGCTGTGCCAATATTTGCGACGAACTAAAATGACATATCGTTGTTGTCGGAACGCGGCATTAAACATTGCATCCTCGACTTTCACTGTGCCACGGAACGCACTGCATTGTAACGCAAATAATGTAGCGGCGGTATCATAGAAATCATCGTTGGAATGGCTGTCCGTTTATTTCAGCCAGTCAAAGGGAACGAGGGGTTCGGGTGTTGACGTTTGCTGTACACGGTCAATATAGCTGTTAACCGTAACAGGACGAACAATTGTCGTAATCGTGTGAACCGCTTTTCACGGGAAACGCAACACCCTTGTAATTTTACTGGACGCGCGATATCCTTCTGTTAACGTATATTATTGCCCTTTATTACAAGGTATTGTAACACTGTCGCGAATAGATCGGTCGACGTGCTTTCGTGCGTTCATTTGTAATTCGATTGAAATAAAAGCGGTGTACTAGAAAAAAAAGTGGGATTTTCAATGAATCGTTTATCGTTGCGGACGATTATTCGAAGAAGAGGAGGAATTTGTTAAGGTTATGACAAATATTGAAATTAAATTGAAATTCAAGTAGCTTTCTGCATCTGATGTATTGAGTAAGACGTTCTTTTATAATTTAACGGAATAAACGGATTGGGAAAAAATGAAAGAATTAGAGAGTTAATTAAGCGATAAAGTGCCCAACGAACGTAACAGAGTTAAGTATTCCTAAGAAGGAGAAAAATGAAGTGTCTTTAATGTAGAATCACGCGCGCCGTCCCTGTGATCTAAAGTTTTTACCGACTCCGATGTAAAAGTACGAACTGTTGTTCTGCGAAATAAGATTAAGCGCCGCGGAAAGCACTTTGCCGTATAATAACCGTGTTTTGTCACAGAAAATTGAGCGTCGTTTAAGAATAGAATTACGTTGTTTCACGTTTGACAGGACTTCGTTATTTCCCTGAAATAAATAGAATCCCGATCCGTCCTTTATGTATAATCCGGCGCCGCCATTTCGTTTGTCGCCGTAGAAATTCAATTTTGCCTAACAACTGAATTTTAATCATACTCGCGGAATTCAATAGAGATACTTCGACATTTCGTGCCGCGTTAATGCATCAGCTGCATATTATCGCAACGATCAAATTTTAGATTACAATGTTCGGACTAATGCGTCGCTGAAAGCATTTCGATGGGAAACAACGAATGCAACGGCCGGAAATTGTTACTTCACCGACAATCCTGTCGCTGTTCACTCTCTGCGATCTATTGAGCAAAATAAAAAAAAAAAAAGAGAAACGAGAGAAAGAATTATTCGACACCAATATATTGGGGTTAAAGAGGAACTGAGGTGAAAAAGTTTAGAAAATCAGAAAACTGTGGAGATAATATTCGTTTCTCCTCAAACAATGTCCGGGCAAAATTTCATAAAAATCGTATGGTGGTTTAGAGAAATAAAATACAAGAGGTTCCACCTACTGTAATTTTCTAAATAATTTTTCGTTATTTCATCGTTGAAGAATTTTGCCGGAGAGGCAGCTTTGATAAGGCTCGTTCTTTATCGCGCGATATTCAAATCACCTGATAACGAACTTTTCGAACATCTTTCCGACTGCAATCCGACATCGCCTTTGTCGGTGCAACCGATGCACGGTTGCACACAACCACCCTGATGCAGGATTAATTTCATTTAACCCTCTGCTTCACTCTCTACACTCTGGCAATTTGATTGTCCTTCCGGTCCCCAGCACTCAAGCACCGTACATCCATGCCATTAATACATCCACAGTGCAAAGCCATCGATAGCATTGATTGTTCACTTTTGTCAGCCAACGTGTTATAAATTTCATTTACGGTAATCAAATCCAATGAAACGTTCTACGAATCCCCATACCCCTCTCGTTCGATGAATAAATTACCAAAACATTCGGGAACAGGTAACAAAAGTGTATGCCTGGTGAGCGTAAAGAATAGCGAGATGAAAAATATGAATAATATTTTCATTTATCAAATTTAAGTGGACAAATAATTTTAGTATTTTTTAAAACACCTCCGTACAATAAATAAGTGAATGCACGCGTTCGAATAATAAGAGTATCAAACGAAATAATCGTCAGAGCGTACAACGGGCACGCGAGCAAGTATTGTTTTCGAAGTGAACACCATGGTAAGCTGCCTGGGGGCGAGTCGAACGATACATCTCGGTCTCGATTGCAACAGAAAAATGAACGGCCCGATGAAGATAGCCTAATCGACGCCTCAATTGCAACTTTATCAATTTGATTGTCCGTATAACGACTCTATCTGCCTAACGAGAGCAGCTTGTACGCCATTATTCGTTCCGGCATTATCGATTCATTACCTCTTGAACGGGTAACTGAACGACCTTTGTTGCGGCTTGCTGAAAATCCAACTATGCCTCCACTTCGCGAAATTCGTACCTCTGACGCGAAATCGAACTTAACAGAGGTAACAGAAGCTCGATTTACTATTGTATTCTGTCGCGTAGATCTGAATTCGAGGTGTCTAATATATTGCAGCTGTCGATTGTTTAAAACCTATATAAATACATATATGCATATACGTTGCAGCGTTTCGTTGTATGAAATATTTCTGAAGAACGAAAAAAAAAAAAAAACTCAGATGTTTCGAGGGTTCAGAGTGCCGCCCTGAATAAGTGAAAAATATTGTCAAATCAGTAGCAGTTGAAATGTGAAAGGTTTTCTATGTTACGTATGTTTGAGAGAAGCAGCAGGGATCCCATGTGATTTTCCTTTGTTTCGAGAGAATTTTTATTCGGAAAGTGGAACTCTGAAGTGCGTGTTCCTTTGCCAATCGTATCTTTTTATCTTTATTGCAACCGTACGATATGAAATGCTCAATATCGCTGTCTCACTGTCGCAAGAATAACGTCTCCAATTATTTTTAACAAAACACAATTATATCGTTTGTATCGTGCGAATAGAAATAAAACGACAAAAACCGGCAAACCCCTCTGCGCGACGAAACTGTATTCCAGTTACGCGAAGTTTCGCACCGAATCGCCCGGTCGGACGGCGAATTGAAACTTCGTTGGCTAATTTATCGCCTTCGAGGGACCCGATGACAGAAAATTAATTAAGGGTTCGCCGCGAACGCGGAGAGCAAGCTGCTCGTGCAACGATCCGGCGGGCAGAAAAATTCGTAACTCCCGATTGCACGGTTCGACCAAATATATGTACGACGTGGACGCAGCGTGCGTCTCAGAATCGTGAAAAAGTAAAGGGCGAGTATAAGACACCGTCGCGAAATAGAGGGAAGGAGGGAGAGTAGGAAAATCGGTTGAACAAGGACGAGGAATGTTCATACTCGTTTAACAGGCTGAAATACGATTTCATAAGAGCATCGTGTGCCGCCTTGGTACATTATGTGGCGTGCTTTTTTTCAGAGTTTAGCGAGAAATGGGGAATCGTGGTTTATAGTAGGGTGGCCAGAACAGAAACGAACCCTCCAGACGCTTGGAGAAATTCCTAATTTTGTACGACGAATAAAATGGGACTAATATTTTATGAAAATTCGAGTACACCTTTTATTTGTACGTATTTCATAAGTCTAAAGATTTTCTTGTTCCTGCAAATGCAACATTTCAAGCGAATTCTCTGAGAAATATCCTACGGTGCACAATGTGCATATCTTAAAATATCATGTAGCAGGTAAAGTCGGCTCTTTCTGTAGAACGAGCAACGTTCGATAACAAAACATTATTAAATACCCACAAAGAAAATCTTTCGCATCGTTGATTTAAAATTAACTCTATACAGGCCACCTAAAAATAATTTTTGAAGCGGCTCCAACAGATAAATGAACGCTGCCACTCTTCGCCTGCGAAGCATTCGAATAGTAGCTTGATAACATCGATCACCACAAATTTATGAACGACGATTATTACAATAATAATAATAATAGTAATAATACCAGAAAAAATACTGTAACAAACAATAAGCAAACTAACATATCGAGCGCACCGTTGCTCCACGTTTTTTCATCGAGACACCGCTAAAGCGAAAGTTCAACAAGTTTCTTCACCCCTCGAAATTCCCAAATGAACACGCATCCGTGCTAGCCGTCGCAAAAAATCCCATTAGAGCGAGCCTTTGCGTCTCGCGAAAACGACGTAGGGGAACAATGTCGAACAGCAAAACAGCGAGACGTCAACGGTGAAATTAACAATGGCATTAAGCAACATAACAGGAACAAAACCGGCGAGACATTAAATTAGCTTGGCAAAGTTGAGGCGAGAGCGTCTCCAAGTCGCCAAGACCGCTTCGTAATGAAGAGTAAATGAGTCTTGGCCGAGTTCAATTTGTACCTACACCTGTTATGACTTCTGCCGCGATGAAACCGGGGAAATAAGCGTCATAAATGAACGGGAGAAGAGTCGCCCGGGCACCGGGCGAAACGGGGAAAAAGAAAAAGGCGAGACGAAGCAGGGAAAGGAAGAACGAAGTTCGTCGTGCGACGTAAGAATATCACGGAAATGAATGAAGCCGGTGATGAATAAGTATGAACGACCCGCTCGATGGTTCCATTTCAAGCCGGGACACGCGGGGGCGAGTTTGCAGTCTCCGGTTGCAGACTTTTCGCGGTGGAATTATTTCTGCAACGGTACGACGCGATGCGATGATCAATTTTAAGGGCCAGGGAAATTGGTTCAAATGGTACGGAAATATAGTTTCGAATGGAATTATTTTAGGTTAATCCGTGACGATCATTTCAAGTCACGTGTAATCGTGTGTGTCAAACGAAATTGAAGAACGGGAAGATCGAGAAACAAAATTTGCCTTGCAAAGTTCCGAATAATCAGGGACGAATGCTTTAAACTATTCGGTGCTTGACCTTATGTTATAAATGTGAATTAAATATATAGATATTGTTCATTACAATTACTCAAATGTAATATTAATCGGATTTGTACATGTAAAAGCGATCGAAGAGGGACAGGGGATCAGGAATAAAAGTTTTCTTCCAAAGTTTGAAACTGTTTCTGCACGGGGATTGGGTTACTTTCGATTAACCAGGGGTGTCTATAGCAAGTTCAATTCGCACGTATTCCTGTCATCCCTTCGCTCAACGAAGTAATATGCAATTTGCTTGATAGTCGCAGCACGCATCCCACCCACCAGATACGAAACTTCTGGTTTCTGCGATATTATGTCATGTACACGTGAATGGAGAGAGAGAGAGAGAGAGAATATGCACAAAGAGTGTAATTCGTGAACAGACAGAGAAGAGACAGCTGCGTGAATTTCGCATCTCGAAATTTATTGAACTTTCAGCGTATTTCGAATTAATCTGTATAAAACAGCCGCGTTGAATTTAATCGAACTTTCGAAGTACCGGCCTTCGACGAAATTCGAAAGCAAAGCGCGATGCAGCAACAATTTCTCCCGGTTATTGTTTCGAATCCACTTTGCAAGTGACATAATCCTGGCGATCGTATCCCCTGCCATTCGTCATGTTTTATCGGCTGACTTCGTGCGTCAGAATTTTCATATCGCACGGCCGCGATATTTATTCTCCGTGTGAATAATAAAACGCTACCAATTAACCGAGGTGTGTTTGATTTCGGCGAAGTGTACCGGAGTGTGATTTTCTGTCGAAGTCAAGAGCGGCGATAGGGAATCGGAGGCTTGAACGCGCACCGACGACGATAAAATTCGAACGCGGACAAGTACGAAATAAAAATCCCTTTCGTATAAACAATATAAGAATAGGGAATACAAGAAGAACGAACGCAAATCATCGAGAAAATTCTATAATTACGACGGAAGAATATGAATCGTTCACTTCCAAAAGAATTTTTCTAAAAACCGATACGTCGGTTCCACCTTTCTCAAATTAAATTCACCGCGAAAGAAAGCTACCGCGTCATCAAAATTCATCCCCTCGCATCCAAGTCCAGAGTCACCGGACCAGCAGGAAAAATCCTCGTCGGTGTAACGCCTGTCGAATGAACCCGAGGAAAGTCCAAACAGTGGACAACCCTCTCCGACTGTGCACATCCCATTCACGTACGCGCATGAGTACCGCATACTACCCGCGCTATCTGCTTATCCGACCGCTATCCGGATCCGCCAAAGGTTAATTACTCCATTCCAATTAATGCTAACAGTGTTACAGATCGCAGCGTCCCTTAAACGATAATACCCGCGTCCCGTAATAAGGTGGACCGATCGCGTCCCGTAATTAGTGTCGGCGTACGTAACCGACCGCGAGGGGGTTGAAAGCACGAATGAATACACGAAAACGTGCGTGGCCGCGTGGCCGAGCGATTCGCGAAGCGGACAGATCGAAGTGCTTATCGATTCTAATTGGTACATGCTTCGCATTAACGTCCGTCCATGAGGGACGCGTGGACGGTGGTGTTCGCGGGCACAACGGCCAAAGGTGGATTAACCAAGTAGAACGGGCGTGGGACAAACGTGACCCAGCGATTAAGATGGCACAGACGACGGCTCCCTGAACTTAAGCACGATGTAATCGTCTTAAGGCCCGTAACGACCATCGGGGACAGACCAGCATTAATCTTCCAGGTCGTCTGGGCCCGCCTGATATGCCACCGCGGGGGATCCTGCATGGATCCGCGTCGATCGTTCTGTAACGGTGGAACTGGATCGCACCGTGCACGCCTGCGGAACAAGTTCTCGCGCGAAGGTTGGGGAGGTGGAAGGTTCCTGCAGAGTCGTGAACGTGGAACGTGCGGGCGTTGTACGGGGTGAAAGATCCCCGATGGGGAGGACGGTGTTGTTTTCGGTCGAAAAACGTGAACGCGTAAAAATATTTAGATATTTTAGAATGACGGTCCCTACGCGTTCTAATGATGTTCTAATGATATTCCGAAAGATTCTTAGAAGGAGATATTTCATGACTCGACTCAGCTTTCATTTAATACACAGTACATTTCGTAGCATCCTCGAATTCTAAGGTTTCCCCCTTATCTTGCCCGTCTTAATAAACTTCGTAATTAACCGCGGTGACCGCGTAATCGATTTCCAGACGTTGGCAGAACATTTTTTCCCCGCCGATTCCGCGTGCACCAGCACGCGAGAACACAGTCACGTGCTGCACGGCACGTGGGACACGAAGCAGCGGTCTTTCACGCTATTTTCACGTACGTGACGACATTACCTATACGCGATTTCTTTGGTATTCCCGTAAAGAAAATTCGCGGCGAACGAGCCGGCCGCTCGAATTCCACACTCGACATAAATTCCCATCGGGACGCGACGCGTGTATCAAACGTCTCCCCATAAAGCGACAGTGTCGCGAGCGTTTTTTGAAACGTGCATTTGTGATAAGCTGAACGACACTCCGAAGATAAAACGTTCCCCGGACCTGAAGCACACAGGGAACGTTTCTTCGTCTCGAATAATTGCAATTGAAACATTAAAAAGCTATTACACTGGTATAATTACGTATTCAGTATCGCCGTTAGTCACGATACTATTAACCGGCAACGGCTTGGGAGCCACGGCTGAAAGAGTGCGAGAAAAAAAAAAAAGGAAAAACGACGATATAATCTTCGTGTGAAATTCATCGTGTCCAGCACACTGAAACGCGAGAGTTCGACAAACTCGCGAGAAACGCGTGACCTTTGAGATGGGGGTTCGCAGGAAGCTAGAAGGCTCGTTTGCTATTCAAGCCGTGGCCCTTGGCCGGCTATTCGATTCCTTTTTGGTTCTGCCTGGGCGAATATGCCGTCGAAGACGCGATATGGAAACGTGCAGCCGCTGCAACGAGACCGATAAATCTCTGGCCGCCTCTATTAGGAGCGCAATCGTCCCGGAACCACCCTCACGACGACCGTCTCGAAGGAGACGGAGACACGAATGGGGTTTATAATGTGGATGGTAGTCGGTCTCGATGGATGCTTTGGTGCTTGCAATTATATCGTTCAAATTGATTTCATGTTTTGCTCGGGATCGTTTACTTGTTGATGAAAGATTAGAAAGAAATCAATCTATATATATTTATCCAACACATCGGTCCCCCATAAAAAGGAGATATAAGAAAACCGTGTACGACTATGTTCTAACCCCCGTTACTTCTCCTCTAGCTTACCTTAAAACAAACCCATAAAACTTCCATCCATCTTCATCTAACTAAAAATATACCGGAACGCTATTGATAATATTGAGTAAATCAGTCCCCTCAAAAAATATCCTAAATATCATACAGTATACCACACTCTGACTACCTATGCAAATCGTATAATAAACGTACCCCAAACTTGACCAAAAAAAGTCTAACGAAAAAATTTCACGATAGGTAGACCACGGGCCAAAGAGCAATGCACTCAACCACTGTACCGCGATCTAACTATGCGCGTAAATCAAGCAATAAACGCACCCCAAAGCACAACCACGCAAAAAAGTGTAACGAGAAAATGTAAGGGATGATGGACTTCGAGAGAGAAGGAGCAACGATAGAGGAACGATCGAGGATCGAGAAGGAGGGAAACTGAAACGGGGTACCGTCTCGATTTACGTTTTACGAAGTTAATTGAATGGGTCCCCCTCTCCCTTGTCGTAAGATCGCTTATAACGACGGGGGCGGAACGGAGCCTATGGAAGCGCAAAATGGTTATTATCTCCGGCGCCGCAGACATAGCTGGCTGAGCTTCTGATTTACGAGCTGCCCTCTCGACTTAATCCTCACATCTACCACTCGTTCCAGTGGCGGGTCCGATCGAGTCTGGAATTGGTCCTCGACTTTTCAGACACCGATGACGGAATTAACACGGCGCGGCTGTCCGCTGTTCCGAGCCGCGAGAATCGATGCGCGTTTTAAGGTTGCGCTTTAATCCACCGTGAAAAACATATAAATATATTACACCGATATTGCGTACTTAATACCTCTGGTTCGATAATAATTTTTCGTCAGTTTAAATGTTGTGAATACTGAAAGAGCTATGTTAACATGGCTGTAAAATATGGGAAGCGTCGAGTTGTAATTGTATTGGCAAACGAACGACTTAACAATAATAATCTGTTCAATTTTATATACGAAACTTATTTTCTCGTACGCTCCCTTTGAATTTTCTCCAGTGCGTATAGAGACAGGGCTGTGTGTTTTCTTACATTTACGTACACAGAATAATTTGTACTCTACTACTCAATGATAATTCGATCATTTCAGAAATAATGCGCTACACGCGAATTTAGTAAAAACCCGTGCACACAGCAATATTCAAAACGTCCCCAAGGAATTCGCGAATCGAGAAGAACAAGGCTAGCTCAGACTTGTGTGCAACTTTTTCGCTTCCGAGTTGAGTTCGATAAGCAAAACTTTGCCGTTCGATCTCGCGCGGATCGCGGTTCAGAAGTTGCAACTGTAATCAGGGAATTCGGGAGTAAGGACTTAGGGACTGTCAAAGGGAATTTCTTTCGCGGCTTGACAAATCGTTAGCATCGGGAACTCGTTCCCGGGGCTCACGACTCTTCCGGGGTTTTTTTTCCGGGCGTCGGGTCGGCTCGGCCGCGCGAAACAAACCGCTCAATTTGTGGTCCTGCAAACGAACGAATGACCCACGGAACGGAGTTTCAGCGAGTTTACGTATCGGTTCGAGACTTATCCCCGGCGGGGTCGGCCGGCTCTTGCCGCCAAATGGCGTCATTTTTCACCTGAATCGATCGAGCCACCCCGATACATAGTAAGATGTCGTTAACACGCACGATTGCGGTGTCGCTTAATCCGGTGTAGCTGATTCGCGATCGTTTCGAGCCTTCCAACGACTCGGCTCCCCTTCTGTTTATGCTCGCACTTCGCGTGTAATAGTTTGAATTTAATAATGCTATTTTAATGATGGTCTTTGGTTAACTTACGGATAATGATAAAGTGAGATGTTGCCTGTGGTCTGCAAATATCTGTTGATATTTTTTCCGGTTTATGATAGAAGCGTCCCACATACCTGGAAAAATAATAATTTTATCTTAGTGGAACGTTATTGGAATTAATTCTTAATGCGAAATCTTGAAATTAATACAATCAATATTCATTGCCACGAATAAATAAACCGAGTCCTATCACTTTTTGTCGGATTAAGAAAGAAGAAACTGAATGCACTCTGGAGTACGTTTAAGAAAAAAGGCGCATCGATCTGATAGCCAACGAACTAATCTGAGAAATGCATACTTAATTTCTTCAATACTTCCGTCAGCCTTGATCGAATAACGGATTCGAATAGGATGGCTTCATTCGAACACTCTGCGAGCGTATTCTCGCGGCTTAATCGCGTTATGTAGTGATAAGCTCCAATCCGATTTGGCCAATGCAATTTTACGAATCCTTTCGCAGTCGCGTCTAAATCGTATCACGTTTAATAAACATACCCGCCGCTTCTGGCAAACTAGTGCTTGATAAAACAGAAACCAACCAGCTATCCGTTTATTCGAAACGTTCAAAGTATTGTCCTGTATCGAACACATTTACCAGCGGTACGAAAATTTCCCCAGCTATACATACTTTACTTTCTATAATTTCATTTGTCGAACTCCTCCATACCGCGTGCAAATAATTATTGAAACGTTTTAAAGTATCTCGAAGTTTCTCGTATAAAATAAACATTCTGTCGCGCCTTTCGCGTAAAACTTTGCACTCTTGCACGGTGCGAGCGTACGAGGCAATGTGTATCCAACGCTTCGCTTCCGGAAAAATGAAGTTTCGCTTGCGTGCACGTTGTACCAGCAAAGTTTTACGACGGCTGATCCGCCGGTATTGCGAGGAAATTTTACTACCACGATAACACGCTGTACCAATATCCGAGCAACACCCCGAATTCAACATTTATAAAACAAAAATCAAGTACACGATAAGGGTCGGACCGGGTAACATCTTCTTGACGCCCTCGAGCACTCGTTTCTGTAAAGTACCCCAGCAGCTCGGGGTTACGTGCGCAGACTGTTCATAAAATTGGCAAATTGGTTGGAAAACCTTATACTGCGGTCATAAAGATTACTTTAATTTGTTTCTTTCGGTCCTTCTTTCGCCTGGTGTAATTCGGGAAACGGATATAACCGAGGGTTAACTACTCTTCTGAGGAGATTCCCAAGATACGAGAATACTGCAAGAATTTTACTTGCCATTCTTTTAACTTTAATTACCAAATTTCCATTATTAAATATGAGGGTTCGGGTGAAAGAAAAATGCATCACAGACGTGTGCGGGCTTCAATCGAGCAATCAATTTCGCCAAGCTTTTCAAGCTTTTCATCCACCGACAAACCATTCCGAAAACACAATCTGACCCAGTTGCATGATATACTCTGGGCATTGAGTAAACCGCACTGCTGCACTGGTCTAATAAAAATTTAGTGCATATCCACTGCAACAGTTTCGGGCTGCAGTATAACAGAACAAACAACGTTTCGTATTCAAAACTATATGAGTCAAATTGCAGAACTCGTTCGAGAAATGAAACTTCAGGCACGACAATTTCCCGTGCCTTTTACAGCATGTCACAGTGTCCCACAATACAACCGTATATCATCAAGTACTCGAGTAGAAAGATTGACACGCCATAAAATCTTCACGGGAAGAAATACAAATTTCGTGCGATCAACTGAATTTCGTGTGACAAAACTGTGATTGGTGGTGAACGAACGGTGAACAAATAAATATACTACGCCATACGTACATTTACCTCTAAAATAATATCTTTCCCGAGAAATCGTCCATCATTCATTAATTATATTCCATTATCGCAACTCGTCGTCCCCGAGAGCAATCACCCGAAACCAATTTCACCTGCCCGCAGAATAAATCGAAGCATAAAATAAGGAACCGAACACGCCGGCCTTCCATTCAAAACAATAGGATCGCACGAAAGGCCAGGCAATGCCCTAGCCACCTCAGTCGAATCACCTGCCGCCAGTTCGAAATTGAAGTCGGACACGAAAGGGACCACCGTATGTAGGCCACCGACAGCAATAACAGTTTTTCCCGGGGAATACTTTACATCGACACCGCACGCTCTCAGCGCTGTTGCGCCGGTGGTGGTTTGATCCGGAGGGAAAAGGAATCCAAGGCCGGGGTTCATGGCGTCCGTGTATCGGATTTTCACAAAACGAAACGAGCAATCTCGCAGCTCGAGAATCCGGTCTGGGGAAGGCCGTCCGATCGGACCCGTCCTCGCGTGCCTTTCAAACTCCGCAGCCTCGAGGAACAACCTTGAGTGTCACGGATACCATTCCCGCAAGTGACTTCCATCAACCCCCCTCGTGTAATCGATTTTTCCTACGAGAACTTCACGGGGAAAGACGTGAAGAAGCGTGGGCGCGTGTGGTTCGAAAAAACGGATACATTAATTTGCAGGCACCGATTCAATTTGACAACACCCTTTGATTCACAATTGAGAATCAATTTCATTGCTATTTCGTTTATCTGTAACGTAGTAATTTCGCGTCTCTCTCACTTTCTCTCGTCCTGGGTTATCTTAAAGCGGTGCAGCTACAACGAGCATCCCTCTAAGGGTGTTCGGGAGAATGTAATCCAATCGAGGGCAAGGCGGAACACAGTTCTTTTACGGTGACTCGATAGTAAAGAATACGACCGGGGCCGCGAGGAAGGCGTGTACAAAATGCTATCTGTTATTCCAAGGAATACGGCTGGCTCGGGGGAGTACTTGGCAGAATCGATAGGGTGGGAGGGACGGAGGGTGGGAAAAGGGTTTCTGGTATATCTCGCTGGTTAATTGCTGCGCTTGGAAAGTTCTTATTCTGCGGGGTGCGTGCATGCGATATCAAGTGATGAAGTTAAAGTCGGGTTGGAAGGTGGGAAAGTTTTGGAGCGAACGCGAAAGAGGATATGGCGTGAGTTTAATGTGACAATAAAACTGGAGTGCGTTGGGAACGCGTGAACTTATTAACAGTCGGACAGATTGTGTTGCAGCTGGAAATTTGGAATTGAATCTCCGATGAGTACAGAAATTATGTCGGGGAGTGTAATTTTTGTATAAGTGCGAAATCGACTTTCGTATTATTTGTTCGTAAGTATTTCGTTACTGATCATTTCTTTAACGGTGGGTTTTTCTTGAAAAGTCGGCCAAATCGAAAGCAATTGACATTACCTTTGCCTGCTAACGCGAACCCTGTGGTAATCTCGTTTTTTTTTTTTTGCAACTTAAAAGATTTTAACGTACTTATATGCTCGGTGACAGGAAACCGCCCTTTCAAGACACCACTTTAATTTAAATAGGCAGTCTGAAGGAACCTTATCATTTTCATCCATCTTTCTTTCATATAACTCGAAGAAAGACCATGTACATGTATACATGTCTCTACACATTGCACAAAATCTCTGTACAAAAAACTACTTGCACCTCTTCTAACATAAAGTACCACACATATCCCTCCTCTGACTTCTAAAAAAAAGAACATCACCCCAAGACGACATATCGAATCAAATACAACGCTAAAGATGATTCCCCAATCGCAAATGCGTTAACCGCAGTTACAATTTCTCAGCAATAAAAAAGAGCAACGAAACTTAATCGAATCGGAACGCGGCCAAACGAATTCCGATTCCCATGGAACGGCAATCGGACGATCCGAAGGCAGGAAAAATCTCGACACACGTTCGCACGTCGAGAAACCTTATTCCCTCGTATTCCCGTATCCTATCCTGGACAGATCACAATGTTCTCCTCCTAGAAACTTCCGTCTACGTTTTACAACCGAATGGTTCGCATACGTGCATCAGTTCAAGGGTCACAGTGGTGCACACAGCGCCGGGTGCTTGGCCAGCGGAAAGAAAACGGGACCAGTTCGCCAACTACATACTTCGATCGGACTCGTCCGCGGTACGTGTGCACTTACCCCGGCCAATAGGTATCGAGTACAATTTCGAGCGGTCGTATTTCTCCCCGCGTGTACGTGTGCACGGAAATCCGAGCGATGCACCGACTTGTCACGCCTGTAACGTCAGCTCGTAATGTCCACGATTTAATAACGAGTACAGCACGGTATTGATCCCCGCGGGAAGTGCCGGGGCCCACGCTCGACCACGCTCGACGTTAACTCGCTCCCTTGACGCGATAATTAGATACGTTGTCTCGATAAGAACCGTTTCAGCCGGTTCTTTCACGTGGAGGGGTTAAACGGTGACCCGGAGCTCGTCTAACGAGAACGTGACGTGTTGGAACTTCGTGTAAGTTCGCGGTGCTCCTTCGAGGGTCAGCGGAGCATTTTGCAGCTCGTGTCTACCAGTTGACTTTTGTCGCGGGGCTGAATATTTGTTCAACGGTTGGAGCATTTGGGTTAGTTTTTTTGGGAGGTCAATTGAGTCCCTGTTGTACGTCCCTTTGGCAAGTCGTCGCGGCGAATATGGAGAAGAAGTGATTTCTCGAGACTAAAAGGAAATACTTTGTATTCTTATGGAACAATTACCTATAAATGTAATTAAATAAATTGAACGCGATAACGTAAACATGCAACGTTGTATTACACGAATAAAAATGTATCCGTTTGAATTTAATTGTCATAAATTACGTCGCCACTCTATGATTCACACTAAATTCCCGGGGTACTATAACTGAGCAGCAGACAGTGGGAAATGGGCAATACCGGCAACAAAATAGAACTCAGTGTATTTGTGGCAAATATGATGGATCGCCTGGATGGTACACAATGTGAATCCTTTTACCGAAAACGCATTGTGCGATATTTTGTCAGTTACGTGCACTCCGATTGTCTGCTCTGGACAAATTGTGCAGCGCAAACGGAACCCTCTGTACACTGGCCGCGCAATCGCGAGCCCTTTTTTTTCTCAGCTGTGCATTTCGTTTTTATGGTTTTTTTTTCGTTACCTAGGAAACAATAATAAACCCCGGACACAGAAGGCACGTGTCCAATTAGATCGCACGAAAAAAATTCCATCTGCTATCTGTATTTAAAAGGAGGAGAAGCTATCGCGATATACTTTTGCCCGCATTTTTACCTCATCGGCGAAAGGGACGCCGAAAATAGGTTACTGTAAAGCGGGAGGAAAGTTTGATGTAACGTTGAAACTAAGATGCAACGAGGCTAACGCAGGAAAGCCCCGATGCCGCTTTCTCGTAAAACTTTTACCGCCAATGCAGGGACGGCGGATACACGTGGCGTTGATACGCGAAAAATTCGTCGTAAAATCTAAATCGAGCGTCTAAGGAAATCGATTTATCAGGGATGATAGCTTTTCGAAGATCGCCGAAAGCAAAATAAACAAGAAGGATACGTTCCCCGAGATATCAATGTAGAAACTTTCGCTAAAAATTCCGTGGAAAATATGTCCGAGCGTTCGAATAGTTAGAACTAGAACTGTTCTGAATATTTCAACCAGCAGAATTTTATAATTTGAAGAAAAAAACGTTCGTACGAGTCGAATAATTGCGATAAAATTCGTGCGTAGATAAACGAAAAACGTAAATGAAACCGAGCAACTGTTACTTTCAATTTCCTAATGCCTACCCACTGGAATAAAATCATACAAACTTTCTACTCTGTCTGATAGAATATGGCAATGAATATTAAACAAATAATTAACATTACTTCGATTTACGTTATACGTAACATTCACGACAATGGTAACAAGAATAATAATCCTACGAGAGGAAGACCACCCGCTGAAGCTCGAAATTTCCCTCCCCCTTTACTCATTGAATTATTCAGCCGTCAATTAAGCTTTCTCAAGCTTCCTTACCCAACCGCTGTCGTTATTTACAAAACGATACACCGCTCCTCAAACCTGTCAGACCCTCCGTACCGCGTATTCTTCCCCGTCTAATTAATCCAAATCGATCCGCCCGGCTGTATCAATACGACCCGGATATTATGCAAAATGACACAACAATCAAGGAAATGGGAGGCACGCGGAATAGAACGCAGTGGGCGGCTCGGCACAACTATCAAACCTATTCACACGTATTAGGGGTGGGCCGGATCGCCAGAGCCGGAAACAAATGGTAGCAGTCGCGGGCAATGATTAATTGTAAACCGCGTCGTAGGACGTGGTTAAGCGTGGTTAATCATCCACTGCGGGGCCCAGAGAATTCCCTCTGTGGACCATGTGACAGAACTATGGCGAACCACGATTGTTTGACAGATAGCCGCGTCAAAACAACTACCGCGTGGCCCTTGTGTCTGCAGTCGCGTGTGCATAGGCCACTGACACCTGTCGTGGCTCCTCGAGTCTCTGTCAGTTGGACCAACCGGTCGAACAATAGGGAATCCAACCCCCTTATCCGCGAGGTCTCATACATCAAGAACTGACTGAGCTCGATGCAAGACCACCGCGCCGCGAGAAGAGAACGTACGAACGAGCACTCTCGTTAAACACAGTGTCGAACACGAGATACACGCGTCGCGTTCGTCCGGCGAACTTTGGCACACTGGCGAGGTGAAATTATTTTATTATTTTACTTGTTCGAACAACGATAAAAGTAATGTGTTCCGTAGATTTAACACACGCATCTAAATTGCGTTATATTTGAAACGAACGCTACCTAAAAAGAATTTTGCAACCAGCTCATAAAAATGAAATAATCTAGAGGCACGTAGCGAAACGTGCGGCTATTTTAAGCATTGCTTCCGAAATTTAGATAGCGCACAGAAGAAGCACCGAACTATGAAATCACGGCAAACGATGGAGGCAGACGTGGCAGTATCCTCTCTCGCGTGTTGGATCTGTCCCAGATTTGACCTAGTCTTAACTGAGGCCTAACCTGACTCTATCTGGAGCCTAACAAGGGTCACACACTTTGGGGCCGCTGACACCTGTCGCAAGCTCTGGAGAATCTGTTAGCCTGAATAACCGAACAATAGTATCGCGTGCTCGTGCCTGCACACCTGGATCTGGATTAAGCGCCGGTTAACCAGCAAATTGTTTCATCAATATTCATTATCGATGTGTCTTAGCGATGATCGGAAGTTCGATGCAGGTGATCAGCTAGATCGGTAAAATTATTATTCCAGAAAAAGAATTTTGAACGAATAATATATACGCGAATATAACTGTAATGTTATGCAATATTCGATATTCTCGAAAGAATAGAAACATTTCATTATAGAACAGAAAAATTAAATTGAGCAATATAGTTGTGCAACAGTATGATAAAATGAAAATTCTGAACTGAACGGTACGGGGAAAGGGGAAAAAGAAATCCAGCCTTCCCTGTATCCTGATGCGACTTGAATTCTGAATAAATGGGCTAAGGATTATTCGATGCACGAGATCACTATGCGAACTAATCCAAATTCCGGGGCTCAATCAGATCTACGGATCTCCGTGAATACAGTGGCGACAGTAGCGTATCGACAAAGGAATATCGTCCATGTTTGCTGGACATGGTCCGTATCGAAGTATTCGACCGTTCGATGTGTTGAATAATTTCCATTGAATCGATTCACGTATCGGAACATCTATCTGCGTATCGTCGGACCAGTTTTAATTTGACGACTAATTTGTCATAAAGAAATTACTGAACCGGCAGAGAAAAATGGGAACATTGCAAGTACATCGATAACAAACCTGGATTCTCTATTTTTCTTAATAAAAAGAAACTGGTATGAATTAATTGAGATGGGGAACAATGAAACGAATTAACTCCGCGGTTTGATCAATTGGCGGCTAATCATTTGCATTAATTAAGAACAAGATTTGCGCAAATTTTATAGTAATTATAAATGGGACGATTCATCAAACCAAAAAATAAAATGCACGTTCTAATTTACATTGTGCTCTTCTTTTAGTCGCATTTAATGGGCTATCAATTATATAATACAATGAAACCAAACGAAATTACTTGTGGAACGCTGTTAATTTATAATAGACTGCCGATGATTCGCATCACTTTTTTAATATTTCCGAACTTTAAAGAAGACTTTTAAATTCATCAATATTCTCTGAGATAACCTAATGTCTGTTTACTGCTACGAATCAAGTAATTCACGGAGCGACAGTCTAACAGTGATTTGCTAGGTAGAATCAATCCTGATTCTCAGTTGCAAACTGCATTAGATACCGCCACCCCAAATTTGATATAGGTTATAGCGGTACAATTGCAAGACGCACCGCAAACGATCATTACCAACGACAGATCCTAATTAATGAACACACACACACCAATCGAATAGCCAAATAGTCGAACAGATCGGCAGTGAGGCGATCGTATCAAACTTGTTCCAATTGTAAGTAGAACTGTTATCAATTACTTCGATATCACCGTCGCAATTATCAAATATTCCTCCTCCCCCTGTCTCCGTAAAAACAAAGAAACAGGTGAAGTTTATTAAAAAACAATCAGTATCGTCATGATCAAAAAAGTATTTTTCACATAAACTATTTTGCCTTACGGTAAAAACTGCAAATCTCGAATAGAAACAACAACAAAGCTCAAAGGGATAACAAGTGGAAAAAACGTGAAAAATTCAATTAAACGCTCAATATAAATGAAACCACGCGGACGGATTAATCGAAACGAATCGCTGCCGGTTACAAAACGGAGGACGACGAATTTTCGTTTCGTTTTTCCACCCCTTTTTTTTCTTGTATACGACACAATCAATTAACGTAACTACAATGGCGAGGTGTGCATTCCAATAAATTGTCAGCGATACTGCTGGCTGCGAATAAATAAATTCGTGCGTGGTTTTTCATGCCTGTAGACAGGAGACGATCGATAAAAACTATTCGATAAGCTATCGTTGAAAAGGAAACCGAATGTATGACTTGAGTGACACAATTATCATCGTTGCTAATATTCTCGACTGAGTGGAAACCAAGTTATATCTGTCATACGTATTTCAAACTATCACTTGTGTACAATTAACAAGAGCAGCTTGAAAGCTCGTTTGAAAAGTATTTTCTTAAACATTCTAACATTGAGCGTCCTCTGAAACATGTCGCAATTCTATTAATTTTAATAGCACCCATCTGCAATATGAATGCATTGCTCAACAAACGATTAAAATTGTTCATGCTGGCAACGATTTTTGTCGTCAAATAGAAAATTTAATCAATGAATTTCCCACTGTAAATTGTTAAAACTCGTTGTGTACCAGGATATCGACGGATTTTCTGTAAGAAACCACGTTTAAGTGAGGCCTGAAGTGTACACGAACTACTTGGAGGCAAGGTGGACGAACCGAAATGATTTTCGACGAGCCACCGTCCAGCCTAGATCGATTCTCGTTTCGAGGCGAACTCGTGTGACCCCGATGAACAGGATTCGCTTTCAATCGCGCACGACAAACAGTATCGAAAGCTCTGGTAATTTTCAAGCGCTACCCGATGAAAACAGCAGATACGAATGGATACCCGCGATTTTTCAATCGATTCCCGTTGCAATCCCGAAAAGATACAAACGAATGATAATTGACCTACTACGTTTCGATGCTGTCGGCAAATTTATTATCGTCGAAAGCCGTCAGAAGTGCGCGTTTGGTGTCTGTACGTGACGTAAAGATGAGATATTTGTTTAAACTATAGTGGATATTAAATAAACATGCAGAGAAATTCGAGGGGGCTTCTATGCGTGTAAATTCGACGATTGACGGATTAATTTGGCGATATTGACAGAGAAAATGTATGCGTATGTCGATACTAATTTTCGTTTTCCTTCGGAGAGTTTGCAGAACATGGAAGGGATCGTTTTATACGAGTGAATAAATTACACAAATATTCCAGTTCCCGAAGGATTTAATGGATGAAAAAATACAACCCCCTTTCCTGACAACGTAATAAAGACAGCGAAACGATATAATCCGCACGAAAATATGAAGAAACGCACGACTACACACACACTAAAGACACGCAATTTGTGAAGCAACCCAATCTGCGAAATTTTTCCGGCTGCGTGCCAGCTGGATATTTTTAGACCGCCTCAATTTCCCGGCAAACAAAGGTGGAAAACATCAAAAGATGGGAAAACGCGGCACTACTGTCAGCAGTGAAACTGTTCCATTTGATGAACTGAGCGCGGAAGGAACGAAGCTAAACTGAAAAAGACACTTATACGTTTCGCGAACGCGAAATAGAACGACAGCGGAGAAAAGAAAACTGCTGTACACGAATTTAAATGCCAGAATAAAAAAGACGTACACATTCAGAAAAATTTTACTCCCGAACTTTTTACCTATCGTTTTAAACGCGCGAGCATTAAATTTCAACCAGAACACCAATCTCTTTTACAGCTACTTTTAAATTCTCTAAATTGCCATTCAAATCCGAAGAACGATTCAACGATACGATGTATTATACACAAAAGATTCCTTAATAATTTCGCAGAATTTTCTTACTCGTATCAAATACCCTAATCAAAGCTTCTCCATTTATATGAAAATGGACTAACGGTGGCGGATAACGAGGAGCGTGTCGAGGAAAGGATACAGGCGAGGAGCAGCTAGGATCGATATTATCGAAAAGAGAGCAGCGAAAGGATAGGATACATATGTATCTACGTGGACCATAGCTGCACCATAGATATCCGTCCGGCAAGTATCTAATACGAATAGGGGCGGAGGGCTCGCTGCAAACTTGGATTTATGCACACGTTGCAGGGCATAAAGTTCCCCGTCCTTGCATGTCCGCCTCGCCATGGCAAATTTCTCACCGTTCCGGCAATATTCCTGCCGACTATTTGACGCAAAATATATATCGAATGAATAAAGAAATCAATCCTTTCGGGGTAGATCTTCGATTCAATTTAATTCCAACGGCCAACAGCCGACGACACTGAAAGATCGCTTCGAATTTCACTATTTCGCAAGAAGTTTTGCAAAGGCTGGTAAAAGAGAGTTTGATTAAAATTAAATTATCGGACGTTATACAAATTATACAGAGGACTGTGCAACACGAGTTACAAGAATTAGAAGAATCTGAAAGGTTTTTTAAATTGGCTAGAAACGTCTGGAATAATGTTTCTTTAATGCGCAGGATATTTTTAGAGCAATGGAATTCTAGGTTAAATCGTGGCAGACTTTGGACATGCCATGTTTCGAAACGCTAATTTAAAAGACGTTTGCATCGAACTGATTCATTACGGTGCAAAGAAAAAAAACTAAGGACTGCCACAGCTTCGAGGCTTCTTTCCCTTTCGAGAAGAATCGAAGACGACTGCTCGGAGCACCGCCATATATACACTCTCAAAATCTAGATTTCAGACAGGAGGGTTCGCCACATTGCAAAGTTTGCGTCACAGATCGATGCCAGGAAAGTATCTGTCCGTTCGCGCAATGTCCAAACGATGCACCGTAGTAGACAGTAGCACGAATCGTTCCACATACGTAGTTACCATCTATTAGAAATCCCAGACGTGCATAACGTTGCAACACGCTGAAATCGTTGAAAGTCGCGGATAATCGCGGCGCGTGCGCAACGTTTATCTCTATACGGGATCGCAATTAACCGCAATGAAAGGAAGATGTCCAGGTGAGGGTAGATAAATCATCCTGGGCTGTCGCTATCAGCTAAATAAATGCCTCGAAATATCCGCTGAGTCAATTGTAACCTTCCACGACCAACATTTGAAAGGAGGAACGACGTTTGAATGGCATCTTTGTTTTCTCGATCGCCTTGAGAATCGACCTTGGATGCATATGATTCCGAGAAGAGGAAGATCGAACGTTCGATGGTAGAAAGTAGAAATACATAGAATCGTTTCCATTGAGTCATGGAACCCGGGTTCTCTCTCCGTCCCCCTCTATTTCTGCTTTTCATCCGATTTTCATGGACGTGAATTCCGTCTGAAGGGTCCGGCTGTAACGGACGAAATGCAAAGTCAGGGGCGAAGAACGAGAGAATTCAGATGAGACGTTGCTCGTCCGCCTATTTATGGAGACGAATTCTCTCCGTGAAGATTTGAAAGAAAATTGGTTTCCTTCCGGGATGTTGAACTACCGTCAATGTTAGCTTTGTTGGCGGAAATAAGGCAATTGTATCGGAATACGTATTTGCCACGCGAAGAAATTTGGCGTGGAATATTTTGTCCATTACCAATGGGTTCGTAATGCTAGCTATTAAGGTGTGCACACTGTTTTTCTTTTATATTCAGAAATATCGAAGATTTAATATTACAGTGTAATATACTGTGATGGGTACTCTATTCATTAATCAAATTATAGTGGAATAGTGCAATTTAATAAGGATTTGATTCGTTCCTCTTTTACCTAATTTCAGTATTTTATTGGCAAGTCAGCGACTGGCAATTAAAAGGGATAATAGGAATATTCGGAAATTTCCATTCCACCAACGTGTATACGCAGCGTGACAGAAATATAAGGAAGATATACTTGATTTGGTTAGACGTCGAAGGCAAACACGATCATCTCTCGTTACATTTCAAAAAATCGAGCATCAATGTCAGCCTGTTATCGACGATACCATCCTTATCTCCTTCCGCTACCAGTAGCAGACATGTCTCTCCTCCGTGGAACGAATAAATCCCAGAATGATCAAGAAGGAAACAGGATTGCTTTCCGTGCCAATAAATCCATGCTTAATGCGTTTCGAGTTCCAGTCATTTATTCCGCCGGCAATCAGGATGACGAACGACATGTAATACGTGTCTACTGAATTTGATTTCTTCGAACGCATTCTAATGATGAAATAAAGCGAACGAAATTAATGTTGCCCCATGAATCATTGTTCTTGCGTTAAGAATCGAATATACTTCCCTTAATAACATCGTTACGTCTAACGCGCGAAACTACAGGACGATTCAAAAGACAAATTATCATCGCGCTCGATATCATATGAAAAATCGAATCACCGGACTTCGAAATTCTTTTCAAAGGTATATTACACAAATCATTGCACCCGCTTGCTAAAAGGAACAGCGAGTTTCCAGAGTACGGAAATAAATCAACGCGAAAGTTCCTCGCCCCATTCGAGGGGATTAATAAAACGGGAAGAAAGCGGCGTAAAATAATCCACGGTGAAAAATAAAAATAAAAAAGGGTTTCAATACTTCGCGCGGCTAATCGAACTCCAAACTCGTCGAATTACTCCACCCTCGACAACCAAGCCGAAACTTTCGAACTCTCGGCCGATCGAATTTCCCGACTCTCGAAATTCCGAACTTTCCCCGAAACTCCGCCCCTGTCTTATGAAAATCCCGACGAGAAAAATCACGAAACGGTTCGAACCGACCCCCGTTGCCCCGTTCCCCAGGAAACAGATCAACGGCTATCGGAGCCGAGAAGAGGGAAATCCGCCTCGTCGTCCGATTTTCAAGAATTTCAGCATCGAAAATGTTGCGCAGTTTTCCCAGGTTCGCAACCCTCGTCAGGCAAAGGATTGGGGCGCCCCCTTCACCCTTCACGCGATTTTCGCGTCTTACGACCAGCGATTTATCGGGTCGTCCCTCCCTGTCCTCTCTATCTTCGCGTCCTTCCTGAAGCAGTCCATAAATTGCCGCGATGCACCGGGAGAAAAGGAACGAAATGGGGATGAGAGGAAGAAGAGAGGGCCACCTTTGAGCACAAGGAGTGGTGGAAAAGTTGCACACACCGTCGGGAGGCAGAAGAGGAACTTGAATAGGGCCAACAGATATATCTGTTCCTTGGTATTTCTTCGCCGACGTGCGGATCCGCCGAGCGAAATGCAACGCGAACGCGGAGGGGCGCATCGTTCTTCTGTCATTCGCAGCGTGCGATCCGCGGGGGAACGCGGCCACGCTTTTGCCGAGAGGCGCATAAAGACCGAATTCCGGTAGCCAGGGAGCAGCCGAGTGTGTAAATGCATTGGGTGTGGCAATGGAAACATTGAGCTACCCATTTGGGCCACCCCTTTCGTTCGATCCCGCGGGCATCGATAACGTATCTGAATGGAATATGTTCCGAGTTTCGTTTAATTCTGTTCGGTTTCTCGGCGATGCTAGGGTCGGCATGCGGCCGAATAGAAGGCGTTAGGAGGTTAAACGTGGAGTCGCTTTTAAAATTGCAACTACATAATCGGCAGAGTGTGTGCAGCGTTGCGCTTTATTTCAGGAATGATGGTGTTTTTGAAAAAGTTATCGATGAAATCATCCAGATGTTATCTGGGTCGACGGAAAATATATTAAAGGCATAGAAACGAATTTTTGTAGATACGTATGATAACGACATTACGGGACATTTGCAAGGAAAGTAGGTAAAATGGTAAGTTACAAATTAAAGAAAGTAAAAATTCAACTCCGCGTATTATCGTCACATGAACGGCGTACATTGTGTAAATTGCACGGCTCGAATGCGAAAATGGGGGGTAATTTTTCACGAAGATAACCGCGGCAACGAGGCTCCGGCTAGAACGCGGTTTTCTCATTAAACGTTTGCCCATTATTTTTTCCCGTTACACGTAAAAGAAATTTAAAAAAAAAAAAAAAAACTATGCGTATTAAAATGTCCGCGACAGGATGCGAATTATCGTTGCTCGAACATTGCGCGATAATTTTTTTATCGTCACAGATTCCATCGTGGAAAGACATCATTGAAATTTAATAAATCAAAAAACGAATTCAAACTAATATCCGTCGATCGAAAGCAACCCTCTACTCTGGCTTTCAATTTCAACGTTTCAAATATATATTATCTATCAAATAAATTCCCCCAGAAAATTAATCGCGTCCCGATATTGCCAAAATCCCGGCGCACGCAACAACCCGTCCGACGTTTCCAAACGTGAACCGTGGCTCGCAGGTGAAACCGCCGAAAATACTCCCGTCAACGGTGAAACATACGAGCCCACGTAGAAACTACGGGGGAACACGATTCTTCTTCCAACGCGACATCGCTGTACGATTTTTCCGCACACGCGTTCTCCCCGTTTCGACGAGGGGCATTCAATATCCAACAGGATATCAGATCCCACGTCCCAGACCCGCTTTATCATCCCAATAAGTGTGAGCGAGCGCGAGTAAACTCGAGCGGATAACGCTCTTCGTGGAAATACAACGAGCTCGACCAGCTGGCGAGTAACTACCGGAAAGGGTGGCCGGGCTGGTTCGGAATGGCAGAAAGAAAGGGAGAAAAGTAGCGGTACAAGGGACTTTATTTCCGTTCCCGTGGTGATTCCGGTTTATTTCCGCGACACGGCACTCCAATTGCAAGGGACAAAGTTAATTTCCATCGTTTATTCGCGGAGTCCTCAACTTCTCTGCGCTATTTTGGACTTTCCGCGATCGAGCTGGAAATCGTCGCGATGCCGGAGCCGCCGCTTCGAATCGCGCGGAGAATCGAATTTCCCGATTCCGTGTCTATAATTAATCTGGACACGTTCGTTTCGCTTTTTCTTTCGTTGGCCTATTTTTTTCAACGCGCCCAGCCGACGGTGTTAATTAAACGGGACTCACGTTATCCGTGTTGTCGCTGACAATTTACCGAGGCCAGTGGGAAGGTTCGGTTCCATTCTATCCGGACGTTTCTATCGAGGGTTTGGCCTCTGGTCTTTTCCCTGTTGATCATTGCGTATGCTGGATAACGGAGATTCGGTTTATAGTAGCCGGGTGATTGGACAGTAAACGAGTATCCTGTTGGTTATCGTTCAATATTGGCGTGTCTGTTATTTATTAAGATGGAAGTACATGTCCGCCATATTCAGAAAATTTATCTTCGATATCGATTTCAGTTTCAAGTATGCGGCTATAAAATTTATGGCGAATAATAGTTTGCAGTTTTTCGGCGTTTCTGTGTATATCCAATTTGAAACTGAATGCATCGCATCCAATTATAGAGGGAAACTTAATAATGCGATTCGCTGCAAACGCTATCAGAGCCTCGGTGCTTTGAAACACACCGGAATTGTGCACAATCCTTAATGCTCCAAAGAGATCGAAATAGATAAAGCATGGAAATCGAGGAATAGGGATTAAGCGATTTCGCGATGCTGAATGCATCTGACCGACTCAATGCTTGTTCGACGTAGGATTTGCTCGGAAACATTAACACAGACCGATTAAATCGACCAATGTACTGTAGAAGGGAATGCTGCATCGGTTATGTGAACTTGAAATTTGCATAGCACGTTACAGCGTAGCCTGATACGATTAACTTAGGTAAACACGGAAATTTCCCAGTTCTCTATCAAGAATTTTTTAATGTGCATCGTAAAATTAATGCCAAGGCACAGTGAACATTATCGCAGTTATGAAAATTGCTCGGACTTTCCATAATTGAGACCGGTATTTATTCAATTGCCTCGTCGAGTTGCAAGTTGATCAACAAATTTTTTTTCCCTTTACGATACTTCACATAAAAAATATTTTATCCCCAAATATTATCGTCGCATTATCACCGTACAAATTTATACAGCCTGACAAGGATGCTCTCCTAAATCGGGTCACGTTTATTAATTCCGCATGAAAATTTGTTCGTTGAATTCGGAGATCTCTTTCGCGATTAAGCGTGTAGGCAATCGACGAGACTTTTTAAAAACATCGGAGACTGTATCACGAGAGCTATGTGCTTTCCTTATCAAGCTCGCGTGATTTAACGCGAGCACCAGGGCTCGCCAGAGGCAATTTGTAAGTGTATGCGAATTAATGGCGCGAATGGCATTTTACGAGCAGCTCTATTTACGGCTGCACTGCATTTAATGCCCTGGAAGCGATGACTTAGGTGTCATTAAACGTTTATTGACGTGCAACAAGTGAACATGTTATACGTCGCGTGCACCAGAATACGTTCTGTTTTCTATTCTTTCCATTTAATGGACCTTCCGGAAGCCCGCGCGAAGATTTCGAATCGAATGATCTCTTTTCTTTATTACCCCTGAAATTAATTCCCTGTACTCCCAACTTTAACTATTTATAAGAGTCTTGTACTTTCTAAACCTATACTTATCATTATCTCGTTTCCATCGTCGTTTCTAATAAAGGTTTGCAATACTTTAAATAACAGCAAATAATTTTTCCTTTGAATCCTTTGAAAACCAGGACAACTGAATACCATTTTTAAATATTGACCAAAACATTACCAGACATTTGAACGGCGGCCAATGCAGATTGCATTAAATAATATATATTTCCTTGAACTTGTCGTCACGAACTTTGTGCGACACATTTTATGACAGACAAAGCCTCGAACAAAAATTGTCAAGCCTCCGATTGCATGCCAGAAACATCATCAAACCCTAATCTTCTGCGAGCCAAACATTATCTCTATCATAAATTCTTCGCAAGACGCGAGGGAATCTGCCTGAAACGTTTAGGTTTAATAACAGTATACTGTTTATACCACACCCCTTTCACTTTACGACACACCGTGCTTCATACCCATGCACGTATACGCATTGTACAACAGCTCCCTTTTATTTCACCCGTAACAAATTACGAATTTCTGAATTCCATTTACAATTTTTTGCAAATCAAGAAAGAAGGGCGAAATAAAATGTCCACGGAGAACATCAAAAGTTTCCAGAGACATGGGAAACAATGGTGCACCCGTGCTTCTTCGCTCCAACCCCCTATTGACCAGCGGATGCTAGAAATTTTCGAAACTCGAGTGCAAAAGTACAGAAAGCTGAGTGTCTGGACGACAGGGTGGAAAGAAATGCGCGTGCGTCCGCGCGTGCCCTTCGGTGGATGGATTAAGAACGGTAAACACGTGCGAACGCGACACGCGTCGAGGGAGGGTTTCTGGTGCTCCGTCGGAGCTGGCCAGAAAGAAGATGTATAGAGGACGGCTTTGGGGTGGCGCAGAAGGAGCGCAGAAAGGGGTGGAAAGCGTGGTTACGAATTCACAATGGCATTGTGTAACTCCTCCATCCCTTCGCCCCTTTCTGCTGTACGATTTTCTCTCCTACGTCCGCCCTCCTTCATCCCTCTCCCTCTTTTTCCCTCGTTTCAAGTCCTTGCAGACTCGCTCATTTTCTCCCGCCGGTATTATATACCCTTCTCCCCTTTCTTCCTGCCTGTCCTTGTCTATCTAGTTTCATCCACTTCACGGTACTTGCCGTGAACGCCATTAATGGTTTCCGTTTCCGGTGTCTCAATCTCGCATTCTCCGCGCTTTGCCTCCAAGCCGCACGCCCCTTTCTATGTTGCGCGCACACACACACACACACACGTGCTTCCATACACACCTGTTCCCCGCGTTTCAATCCCCTGCTATCACGCGTTTCTCGTCCCTGTCTTCCTCCTACGGAACCACCTCGCCCTCGCTTTCTCTATTTACGCCGGTACTTCTCTCTCGGCTTCATTGAAAAGAAACGAAACGCACCGCTTTGAAGGCGAATCATAGCGTGAACGCGCTGGAGTGTGTTACGGATGAACAGGTGTGTACGTGTGCGTGCGGGAGTTACACGCGCGCGAAGGGGTTGAGGCGGAACCGCTGAATGGGTGTCGCGAAATTTAGCAGGCGTAATTTACACGGGATGGGATTTTGTGAACGGTACCGTCAGAAACCGGCGGCTCTTTGGGAGTGTTACTTGGGATGAATCGGTAACGGGGTGCGCTCGCGTGTACACGCTCGCGATGGTACTTTGAGGTTCAGCGCTGGATGGTTTGGCGAGGCGAAGAGGGATCCTCTGTCTTTGACGCGGATGGAAGTTTACCGCGCGGATAAGAATACGAGGATATTGGAAATTACTTTCGCGTCGCTGTCTTCGATTTTTTTTTTTAGGAAATTTATATTTCGAGCGAGAATACGAATGTGACACAGCGGATTGCCGGGACGGATTTTCGAATAGTTTTGGAAAAATGTAATTGTTTCGACCGAGTTATATTTATAATTATTGACGAGCAAGGTTTTGAAAGATGTAGCTTGAGAATTCTGAGGGAAATTTGCGATTCAAATAAATATGATTTAATTGATCTTGCGGATGCACGCTGGTTGGAATTATTGAAGGCATCGGGTGAAGTATGAAGTTTCTTTAAGTGGATGAAAATTAATGCGATGCGGGATGCATGTTTACGTGTAAGAAATATTTACTGGCAGGGTAATTGCGTGATTTCGCGATGCTTTCGAGTAGGCTAATTAGTCTGTGGCAGTGAACATAGATCTGTAATAGCGTTAGAGATCCCGGAAATCCTCGTAAGGTTAATGTAGGCCATTTAAAGTACGATCATACTTATTACAAAACTACCCAACTGCGAGTTTCCAAACTATCAATAGGTTTTTTATCGCCGCAGAAATTTTTACGCGGAGGCACACGCTCGTCTAAATTGCTGCAATTACGTGCTTCTTCGTAATTAATAAATAAATAGAAATCCACAACGGAAGATTGCAAGTAGGTAATAGTCCGAAGAAATAATCGAGACTCCAATAAACAGCGAGACGATAAATGAAGGTGTATCAAATAAATATTACAGAACGTTAATTAGTGAAATTTCTCGAGAAGAATTTACTCTTAAACAAACATAATTAAACGAGCAAAACCATTCGTGGATAATATAAACGTAATATTTATCTAGCATAGAAAGAGCTATTAATCTAAGATTATTCGATTAATCTAATAACATAATTATTTATATTTCCCCGACGTGCACCTATACTGCTGGCCCGAACATTTCACATAAACGCCTTCGCGGCGTAAAAGTAACGAGCGAACGGAGAGATTTCGATACCGATTGTTCGCGAACTCGTTAATCGCAGAAAGTTGGATCACTTAAACGATTCGGTCGTCGATTTCTTCCTCGAGCTGGCAGTCGGCCAACGTGTTTTCAGGAATGAATCTGAAAACCCGAGTGGATATTTGAATCACACCGACGCGACGCGTTGAATAGTGTCGACGGGAGGCATCGGTAATGGGCACGATCGATTCGCATTAATGGATTTATAGTTACTCCAATCGAGACTTCAATTTAACTTGACGGACAATCGATGCGTTCACATAAAATCTGGCCGCGTCAAACGAGACGCAAGTCAATTTGTAAATTCTTGCCTAGTTAAAAATGTATAAATACGCGAGTATCAAATTATGAAAGAAGTCAGGGATGTTTAGTTTAACGCTTAGTTTAACATCGGGGTAATAATTCCCGTAATTCGTCGAAGCAGCGGCGATCACCTGGATCCAAAATTAAAGCGACGCGTGCAATTTCATTATTCGTAAAAACGGATCCCTCTGTCACCGAATAAGAGTCCCTCGTCAAAGAACGCTTCACCCCATAAATTTCGCCGAGAAAGTATCGCATAAATTGGCACGGGGTAATGGACACTGAGTCCACCGAGTCAACCCTTTGACAGGGTACCGTAAAAAAAAAGAACGGCCGATGAATGATGAAGGGGAAAAGTATAAAAAAAAAAAGAAAGAAAAAAAAAAGTGAAGGGTTCCTGACTAAATCTTTGATAGCCGGGCTCGATGGCGTTTCCACGCCAGCGATTCTTCCAACGTTCGTTCCCATTTCGGCGGAGTCGTAAAATCGGATCCCAAATTCAGCGACGCGATCCCGCGCCACCGGCGACATAAATTCTTCGTCGTCGGGGGGGCTTCGTCCGATGGAAGTCGCGTGATCGTTAAACCATCGAAATCCCCCACGATTTATTATCCACCGCTCTCATCGTCGATAGCATAAACTCCCTCCCCATTTCTTCTCGTCCGCAACGATCAGGGCTAAGTTTTCTGAATCCGTGGCCCCTGCCAGTTTCTCTGCGCGCCCCGGTTGTCCCTGCTTATCCGATCAAACGTGCCGAAACTTGTTGAATACCTCGTCACGCACGATCATTCGAGCTCCGGGAAGATATTTGTAACCCCGCGGGATTAATACCGCGGACACTTTGTCACATATTAAGTGCGCGAATTAAATCGGATCTCCGGGGCGACGTGCAATGCGCTTATTGCTCTTATCAATATATTACTTCGTGCGCATTTTCCCAGCCACATTGCTGAACCATCCCGTCGAGTAATACTTCCAACGACTATGCTGCGATTCGACGTGCACGCGAGCACGAATTTTAAATTGCCCCACGGGTGAAATATTTCTTGTAATTGGTGCTTCGTTTGCATTTCACGATCAACGAAATATACGTATGTCCTGATGTAAAAAACGAGAGGGAGAGAGAGAGAGAGAACAGAAGTAAAACCACTCCGGCAGAAAATAGACGTCCGTTATCCAATTATAAGGGAGAACTCGACGAAAGAAACGAATCTCCGATTAATTAAAAATTCGAGGAATACGACGCGCAAATACATGCGCACACGTAATAATAACGTATACATGTGTACCCTCAGGAATTGTAACGCGTGGAATGTTCTTCCAACTATCCATGTACCACCTGCCTAGTCTCATTTGCCTGGGAATTATCTCCAAACTTGTAATTATCCTCGTCAATTTTACGATCACTTCAGATTTAAGGGATGTGCTTTGAATTTAATGATCGTCGACAGCGTAAAACTTTATCGTCCAGCGAGGCGAGCACATGCTCGCGTTTCCCTACTCCTTTTCTTTACCCTCTTTCTTTATCACTTGCGGCACAGAACTTAGAAAGCTCGCGAGACAACGATAATTTTCACTTTTTACATAATACAGATTAAGGTGCGGAATAATGACGCGCAATTACTTCGGTTTTAAAAGCGACATGAATTTCAAGTAAAGTTCTTTATTGTAGCGAAGAACGTTTCATAAATTCCCATTTGATCCCTTTATGGCTCGGCTAAACGAGAGTTTCCCTTTTTGAAAAAGAACAAAGTTCCGTGCCGCTGCAACCGTTTTCGAATATATCGTGCAATCAACGTGAGCGTTTATTTCGTCTTATACCAAGGGGAACAGTGAATTCGTTTGAAAAAAATTTTTATAACAATGTTTGAGGTGTGATATTTACATCGTGCGGCTGAATTTTCTCAAAAATGCATTCCCCTTACTGTCAGATATTTTTCCATTAATTTATATTTATTCATTTTTGATTTACTAAAATCGAGCAAGCAAATTAAATTATAATTTCGAAAGGTCCCTTGAAATCTAATTGAAATAGTATTACATCTAATTTAGTTTTACCCATCTATTAAATATTCAGCTGTTCAAAATCATTCGAAATAGGAACCTCGACGAAAGTTAATATTCCTTCATCTAACATTCGACCGTGCAATTAGCGTACGAGGCAAAGTGCAATTGGCGAATAAATTATCGAAGGTAATCTTCGCTATTAACCGTGTAACGTTTCGTCCCCCTTCTTTCAGGGGCATCTTATTGCTTTTGTGTCTGGGCACAGCATAGTTCTCAGACCGCCACGGCGAGCATGGCGAGTCGGGCAGGTCCGCAAAATCGACCATAGAACGTCCCACCAACACACTGACACGGAAGATCGTATACCGATGAAATTCCATGGAAGACCTTAAATCTCCCTTCGAACACAATGAGCAGTTCATTCTGGAGAATAAGAAGAGCACGAGCTGACCCTCGACAGGGCCGCACTTACACGCTCTGACTGCCTAATAACCTTGAAATGAAGTTCCAGCCAATTTTTTATGTCGATTAATTGTCTTACGGAAGCAGCGCAGATTTTTATTGATACGATCAAAGGAGCTGTAGCTGCCGAATCATAATTATTATCGATTATAATTGACATTGAGAAGTTGAGATGTGAGTAGCATTTCATATTCGAATAAAACCTTCACAAATAAATTTCCTACTCGAGGTCCGTGGCAATAAAATTCCATAATACCAAATTTCGATAAATAAATTTCAGAACCTGCGAACAATTGAATAAAGCTGAAATTGTTCTTCCTATTAAATACTCTCCTTCGTCCATTCGAGGATTTCATTATACAATTTTTTTGTTATTCGTTCGAGAAGAATTGAAGAAACTACCTCGCAGTTCATTTTTCACTTATGCTCGACGACGGGCCGAAGTTGCATTCAATGGAAGAAGAAGCTATAAATCAATTGCTGAACTCTGTGGACTGTAAATGAACTTTGTACTCGTCGCAGAACGTTTCTGTCGCGAAAGAAGAAGAAGAAGAAGAAGAAGAAGGAGGAGGAGGAGAAGAAGAAGAAATCTCTAGCTAATTCACGAGAAGTTGTCACAAGAGGATTCAGGATCTCGAGCATGCTGGCCGTGCTTCGAGAATCGACCAGATAGCATCTATCCGACCCCGAGAGTTTCTAATCGCTGTTCTACCCAGATATTTCCTACCTCGCTCTACGTTCATCTCGGATTCACCGCTGGTTCCAGACGAACGCACGCTTGTTCAGAATTTTGAGAACTTTCGCGATACAGTTTCTCGATTAACAAGATTGTAATACCTGCTCACCCATGAAAGAGACCGTGTCCCATGAATTTAATGATATCCTAATAATCCTCGTATCGATTCCAATGTATTATACAAAATTCTAGTTTCATCGGGGCTTGAAATAATGTCAGTTCAAACTCGAAAAGAATATCAACCAATTAGAACTGAAAGGTGAACTGGAAGTATTATATTCGACATTCCTATATTTAATAATTGCAGTCGTGTAGAAATATGATATGTAATAACGGTAAAGATAAAATTATTATTAATATAGAATTTCTTGCGCTGCACCAATCTGTCTATTTTAGTGAAACATTCTTTCAATTAGATGATAAACATAATTGACTTATACCGTAATGGCAATACCTGCCCCTTGAGTACATAATTCGCCCAGGTACCAAACAAATTCATTTATTTCGAGCATTCACTCCAACGAACTCTTTCTCTTACCAGAACGACGATTCGATTTCTATGAACTTCAACTACCAATAAGAATCAAGTCGAGCATGGAACAAAGTGTCCAATACATATACAAATACACACGTAGCAGCAGCAGCACTTAAGGATCGCGCAATGGGGAAGAAAATCGCGTTCCAAAGGTGTTCGTGACTTCATTATAGGTCGAGTCGGTGGCGTCTCCTCGCCTCGTAGCCTTTAATCGACACGACCTCTTCCTCTTCTGCCCGCCACCCCTTTTTTTCTCTTCACCTGCCTCCTCGAGAGGCCTACGAGCGAAGAATCCGCACGTCCATGCAGCAAATTATACGAGAAAATGCACGGTTTGGCCGAGCACGTAATCGGTTTACCTCCTGGTAAAGAATCAAAAGGTAAGTAGGCGGCCTTCGTAGGCCATCGACCAGGCACACGGCTCGGCTGATCCGATGTCGCGTGAACTTGCACGCTCTTTATCTTTGCAAACGATGCATATGAATGGAGTAGCTCGATGTGCACGACCCAGAAAAAAAGGAGTAATTGATACGAAGGCTCTGCGAGCGGTTTGATAAAACGACCGATTATTTCGAACTGGTACGAGGAAACGATTAAACTGTAAATTAGCACGGATACAAATTGTGCGAGATGAATCGATAAAAATTAGTAATCGTTTGGGAGGGCATTTAATGCGTGGAAAGATAAATATTCGATGCGATCGAACTTAATTGAGAAACATGGATTTACTGACGTATCAGTGTACATAATTAGAAGATGGAGGACACTGCTGGAACTTACAACAGCTGCGACCGCAATAGTTCTTTATTAACCGTGCTAATATGTACTGTGCATTTTTCATGACTCGTAAAACGTAGAGAAGGAGCGCGAAAACAAATTTATACGACGTACTCGCTGAAAATATTTCATCACTACAATTTAATATTCACTTTATTAAGATTCTTCTCAACCGAATCAACCTATCTATTCATTAAACCTAGATAATAGAACCTCTCCCATAACCACACGAATAATTTTCACAGATTTTCCAAAAGTGAAAGTTTCGCGTATTAAACCATCTGCTGCGTATAATTATGTACAATTAACTTTCTCAATTGCACGCGTCTGTTTAATTGCACGGATGCACGGTACGGTTTGAAATACGAATGAACGAGATACGTACTAGGAATATTTGAATAAGATTCCGTGTATCGATTAAGAAACTCGACGACGCTGCCGCAAATACTATTCTATGTACCTTTCCAGTTAACCTTTCGTTTACTATTATATCCGCAAATGTCAGCAGTTCACGCTATTCTACTACATAATAGTAGTTGACACTTTTAGACAGCCGTAGATATTCGAATAAAGCCGAAGGTAAATATAATCGACAATTATATTTGTCCAAATAAAATTTTCTATCTCTATGTAGTAATTACGTAAAGAAATTCACGAGATATTGAGATAGACAGTGCAGAAACGAGAACTGCGTGGCATATAACAAACGTCGCAAACTTAATAATGAAGGAGTAAATTTCATGAATAATGTAGAAGTTGGTTGACATACCAGCCAAGTATTTTACGTTATTAATAAATGCGCAGATTGGACTCTATTTCTGTGTCCCCGGTGATATAGCAATAATTTAAAACGCTAATTTTCAGCAGCGATGTTTGAAGAATGTTCGTGCGAATCACGAAGTCATTAGGAAACTCGCTAACTATACAGCGTGGATGGAAATGAACAAGCTGAATGGTATAATACTAGTACGCCAACCTCGTTCTCCTACAATTAACTAATGAACACTGTTGCTGCAACAACAAACAAAAAAGTAGTAAACACATAGCGGAGCCCTGGTGCATACCTGGTTCTCAATTAAAAATAGTAAATGTTTCGGGCAACCTTTTATTCTAATCCAGAAACCGGTTCGTGGCAAATAATTGTAAAATAATTTTACAACGCACCGTGTTATTTTATTAATTTCAATCATCTACATATTACGTCCAATAATAATTCCCAAAGCGAACACTGATTCGTAATTTTGCTACATCCGCAATATTTTACGTCTCGCGCACACGGTTACTTAACCATACAATAATTTGATAAATATCTTCGACAGCAAGTAGGTACTATCCCACTGATATTCATTACTTTCGTAATGCATAAACGTATCCAACGGAAGGCAATCACAAGTGCCCTTAAAATTTGTATGCAACGCGAAACGAGGGTTCGCGAGATGGCTCAATTAACTTGCCTCTTGATTACACGTGCGAGTCGGAACTCGATTGAACTTGTCAGAACGAAATCACTATCGATCATCCACACATTACACAGGAAATATTACGAGCTACAGGAAGCATGAACGACGGAATGCAGAACGACTGTCCGGCACAATATGCGGCGTACAAAGGGAAGCTGCGATGATCAGCAAACTCACGTTCATCGCCACGCTTCGATGGAGTCCAGCTGAACGATAGTTACGTGTGACTGTTCAACGTTAACGCTGCTAATATTGGTACAAGGGTTCGAGCTTTACAACTTCATTATTAATGGCATTTTCGAACGGAGCCTGCACGCCTGTACGAACGGATACCACATTCGATTCTTTCGTGCTCTTTTTAATCTTCACTTTTTTACAACATTGACACTGCAGATGTTCTTCTCGATTTTTATATTAAACGGTAAAACTGTAATCATGAAAGGAGCATCTAGCTCAACAGTAAAAAAAACCGACTACAAGGGACAATTTGCTTCGACAGAATCGAATTATAAAAATTCCCTTTCGTGAACTACCATGACTGACGACAATTCCACCGACCAGACACCAACGATGTTCCGCCAATCGTTTATCGCGGTCATTATATCCAAAGAAAAGTAAACGGAACTGCTGATAACAACGCTACATTATCTCTGGCTGCACAATGGAGCACGCGAGCAAATGATACAGTACACGACGAGGATGTAAAATTTAAACTTCCGTCAGTCGAAGGAGAGCAAAGGGGGGAATTGAAGAAAGACAGAGGGGAAAGGAGAAAGATAGGTGGCAAGATAGTACAGAGAGGACTGAATTCACATTCCATCTACGATCCTCACTTCCCAGCTCTCTCGCTCTCTCACTTCCGCTCTTTCTTCTCCGCATTCGAACTCGAAAAGTTTGGCCGCTGTAACAGCTGCAGCTTGACAGAGAAACGGTTTTAATTGGGTCCACGGGGTTCGCACGTAGGAACCGTGACTTAAGGTGCACGTCTGTAATTTCGCGAATGGACCAGCGAAGCCTCAACCCTTCCGCGAAGGAACTCTGCAGTCAGCTATTTGGCTCTATGAACATTCCAGAATTAAAATTTTTTTCGCCCCCTTCAATATACGTGTCCAATCACGAGTCCGATCATTTTGTAAATGAAAGAGATATAAATAGTAGAACCGCGACGGTTTTATATTCTGTGTCTGTCTGTGTATGGAACGTTCCCCTTAATCCTAGCATTGCCATAAGATTGGCGTCTACCCGAGTTTCATATCACTTGATTACCGCCTTCCATCATATTATATTACCTGTTAAAGACCCCTTTCATTCCTTCCATAATTCATAAAAAAATTTCTTTCAACATTTTCACCAATTGTATGAGAAAATCCATGAAAAACGTTCCCAAATTATTTCGCGCAAAATAAATTGCACCATAAACTTTCCACGTACCGCGCAATTTCCCCACTGTCTTGCAAACATTTTCACATCGTTACACGACAAAGCAAGCAGTAATTACTTATGCAGAGGTTCGAGTGTGCATCAGCTACTTTTAACATAATGAAGCACCTACTGAACTTTCAAACGAACCATAAAGAACGTCACCTCCCCACCCCTTTTTTCTTTTTAAAGTAAACAGTCTGGTTGCACGACGATCCGGGGACAGAAGGGACCACTTCAAGCGAAAGGCACAGACGCGATCGCGATTCCAGTGTCCGATGCAACCTGGATCGTCGAACCAGGTTAATCGATCTTCTCCGTGTTCTTCGAAATCCTGTTACTAGCACGCGTACTTGCTCGAAGTACGCAATTATTACACACTAAATGTCAGCACCTTTATATCACAATCACGCCTCGTTATACGAGCCGTGCGTCACTCTACCGCGGAAACCGACGTTCCAAGTCGGATTCCAGTGATCCCCGCGGGGAAGATTATGTTTCTGGCGATACTCGTTGCAACTTTCCCCGATATAAATCATCGCTCGTTGCACATACGCCCGCGGAACACTGCGAAAGAACTTTCTACCGCTAATTAACCCTGTCCTATTATCATTCGTGCAGTCACAAACATTCCTTTACGCGAACAGGGAACAACGAACGCGAGGCTAATTCTACAGGCAGTCTCGTTCGGTTGTTAGTCAGACGGTTTATGCACGGGACTATTTGTTTCAGTGTCTACGGGGTCTAATCGACAGCACGATTAACACTGAGATAATTTCGTGAGAGATATTGTTCAACTGATGTGTAGACGTTGTGTAATTTTCGTAGGTGAGTGCTTTGATATGATTGCTATGATTTATTCTTAATAGAAAAACTAAAATAGTCGGCGTTATATTTTTATCGTAGTTTCGGATGCTTCTGAAACGATATTCGAGTGACGACTGACAATATTCCGGTGGCACGATGATTGATCATGGTAATCGTTTTCATGGCTTCCTGTCCCGAATTTCGTATTTCGCTGATCGCCTTAATTCCAGCCACTTGTACCAACTGGCGTCACATGTCAGAATTAAGTGCGTCTATTAACCCGATTAATTACCATTATCGTATGGCACCGGATTGCATCGTATCTGCGTGAAAGCAGAAACGTGTTGGCTCCATAAATGGCGAACGTCGCGTCGCAGGCATATACAAATTCAGTCTCCTTCTGTACAAATAACGGATTTACAGGACCTACGATTTTCTTCTCTTTTAGTCCGACTAACAATAACGAGGAGCCAGGAGGGGCGAAAGCATTATTAATCGAACTCGTGCGTAAGTAAAATTATAATTGATCGTACAAAGATTAAAACAGTAAATTAAGAAATAAATGTATGTCGTGTAAATATACTCGAATGATTTGCACTTGTAGAGCATGAACTATTTTCATGACTATACTTGCTTATCGGGATACATACATGTTTGAACAATTTCGAATACACTTGTTAAAACTACCTATCTATTGCACACCCGTGTAACTCAACGTCAAACCGTATTTGAGGAAGAAACAAACTGGAGACTTGCGTCAAGACAGAATAAACATACTGCTGCGTGTTACATCAATGTAAATTCGCTTATCTTTCAGGTTTGCGAGATTCTTTGTACGGATAAATACGTTCTAAATTTAATTATGACCATTGATAATTCACTTGTTACCAAACACATTGTAAATCCATCGAGGGGATAATATAAAAGATCTTATAGTTAGTCATGTAATTAAATATTAATATACAACATATTCAATATCTGATGAAAAGTGCACGATATACATGCACAGGAACATGCACGAATATACTCGAATTATATTCAGCAGCAGACTGCAGTTGTTCCAGGAACGAAGGGAGCGGAGTTATAGAAGAGTACGAACAGAATTAAAAAAAAGAGAGGGAGAGATAGAGAGAAGGAAGATAAAGGAAACATATTGCTTTTCTGAATTAAAGAAGAACTCGGTTTCCCTCCGCTAAATTCCAACGGGAATCGAAAAAGTTCCGCCGTTTAGATGAGAACAACCGTCGGTTTCGTACGCGCCTCCAACTTCCAATTAATTACACGTCGATTGGAGATACAGCTGCAGAAAATCGAGGCACGGTAGTTAAAGCCGGCTACCAAGTTCACCGTGCAAAGTATGTTGCAACGCACAGCAGCGAGTTAATTTTCACACACCCTATACCCCCTCTGTCTACCCGTTCACGACCCGACACTCTTCTGCGCGAATACGCCTGAAAAGCAGCGCCCAGTTCTGAGCTTCTCAAGAAAGTCAATGTTTTGTCGGGTCACAGACTTGTTTAACTAGCGCGTCCCCTTTGACTTCGTTAAGACAGCTCGCACCACCGATTGTTTCTTTGAATCGTGGCGACTCGTCGGCTAAAACATTAACACCGTTCGAAGCATCGCAGGTAAACGTTTCTTCAATGGGGAACATTTTGCCCGAAAATACCAATCGCGCGAATGCTCGAACAGAATAAACGAAATCTGAACGGAATATAAATGCGATATAGATCTATTCTGAATATCTTTTCAAGTCTCGCTATACGTGAATTAAAATTTTGAATTAAAAATTACGGGGTTGTTAATGAGAAATAAATCGTTGACGTTAACATCGCAATGAAATAGAAATATATATGCCAACTTTAGAAGAAGAGAATCCCAAATGAGAAAATTAGTTAAATCAGTCGAGAGAAAACTGAGGGGCACGATTTTCCATAATTAAATTTGATCCTACAGTTCGCTTAATATTTTCAAGAAATCGATTCCTAAAAAGAGTTCAACTGTGATTCGATCCACCAATCGTTTCGGTTCCTTTGTACAATTCATAATCACATCTTTCACCCTCGATTACAGATAATCAATGAGCAGCTGTCGCAAAGAGAAATGGTGAATTAATATCGATAACGTTAAAAGGAGAAGGTCGATCGTGCACACGTGATCGCAATCGCGGGTACAAACGACGTTATTCGAGTTCGCTGGAGTAGCAATTAAAGTCGGCTGCGGGCAAACACATCAGTAATTATAATGGGATTCGGTGGCGCTGTACGCATAACTCGCATCGCGGATAGAGAAGCGGTTGACCGATAATAAGGATATTGGTAACGGGAAGTGGACAATGATCATTAAAGAGCGAGAGAGCTGTGGGTGAAGAGGTATCATGTCTCCTATGTAACAAGGGTCACCGACCTTTCAACGAAATCCCGCTTTTCCCAAGCAAAACGAATCGTAAAGGATGTTTAATTATTTTACCAGCGGGAACGAACGGAATTTCCCTCGGCAATGAAACGTTGGTAAAATACGACACGACCTCGCGTCCAATGGGCAAAAGGGAATTTTCACGATTTAGTGTGCACATAATGACGAAGACGTGTTGCAAAAATTTGTCCAAACGAACTCCACTGATTTCACAGCGAATTTATAGCCTGGCATCAATTAGACAGCAATTTTGGAGCGCAATGCGCGTAATGATAGAAACTAAATATGTACGTCGAAACCCTCTATTTGCTAATCATTCAAAGGAGGAAATTAATGTCGGACGAGTGAAATGAGAATTTGTTTTAATACCGGGAAATTATTTCGTCTATGAAGATTATTACATTAAAACAATGATAGAAAAATTAACACTGCGGTAATAAAGAATTAAAGTACAAATTGATTAACATCGAAGAGCAATATTACGTACAAGACATAATTTATATAAACAATTGTAATAATGAAATTAGGTATTGCTTATTATATACCAGATCGTCTTGTGCTCTGCATTCTACACCATACATGCGAAGTTTGTTTCGAAATCAATTAGATACATGAAGAAGGGAACATCAGAAGTTGTAAGAGCAGTCGCTCGTAATCACCAAGGTAGCTCTAATAGGTCCCCCGTCAAAGGTGTCTCTGCCTTGTTTGGATCTGTACGACATTTCTATCGCAATCTTTAAATCCTCGCGAATCAGAGTGCTTGCATGGATACTTGTAGTTGAACGATTCTGTTTGCGGCGTGCGTACAAATACACGGAACACAGTACACGGCATGTACACTTGCCGATCCAAGAATGCGACTCGTTACATAAAATTTACCATGTATTACTACCACCACGATTACATCTCAGTTCGTATCAAAAAGAGAGCAAAAGTTCGATCGGAGGACGATCACGTAATCATGCAGCAAACAATAGAGACACTAAAAGAACATTGATTATACTTTTTATAAAGTGACCGGGATTAATTAATTGATACGAAAAATCTTGATACCATTTTAAAAGCAATCTGCACCGCCTGCCTTTCAACCCTTCGGTTTTATCGCGTATTATTCCGTAGAAATCGCGCACGTTATTATTTTATTATCGCGGTAGTAAAAAAATTATGCGCATGAACGTGAAATGTATCAGAATAAATTCTCCATAAATGGCGTTCCGGGTATTTAAAATGATAATAATATATTTTGCACAATCGTGCTTTTAATAAACTGCTAAAGAGTTAACAGAGTTGTTTCCTTCGAACTCTTCCCGTCGCGATCTCCGAAGGGGATTAAATTGAAATGCTTTATCTGAGAAATTATAAATATCATTTCTGACGGAACAAAACTAGCGCAGGGGAGTTTCAAAGCATTGTTTCGAAGCCCGTGAGATTAAAAGTCGCGCGGGTTTCGACTGCATCACGTAGAAGGAGAACGTCCAAGTGCATGAAAGTTGCTAACTAACACGGTAATCTCGATGAAACCTTTTTAACGAGCTACTCGACCAGTTGGTAATAACTGAAATCACGGCTGTTCGTATATCGTGTATCCCCGTAAGTATTAATAGTATCTGCGACGCCGGAGTGTTTTCGCTACTGTTTATCCGCAAATATAATTTCGCGAACAGACAAACTGGGAACTGCACTACATTATTATTTTGTCTCTTCAAATTGCGGTGCAACGTTACACCAAATAATGCTAACTAGCGTCCGTAAATTTTAAGTACTAATATCAACTATCGTTTTAGCGACGATATTTAGAAATATTTTTTTTCCAGCGACTTACCCTAGGAAATATAATAGTGGAAATATTTTTGCAACGATACCGTACGGTTAAACAAAGGTTTATACGCAGCCGAGTTAAAGCACGTTGAAAACACTATCTTTACAGTCGATACGGTCGATAACCCACTTAGGGAAGCGTAACGCCAAGTCGTGAAATAGGTTTGAATCATGCTACGTAAAAACTTAAGCAATATGCACGTCATAGTGGTACTTTGTATGCTTTCGTTATTGCAATTTATATCTCACGTGTAGTTTTGCATTTGACCGTGTCGTTTTATTCGACGAGTATTTAATAATACGAACGATGGAATTAACATTTTAGAAATTAGAAAATTATCAGCTAATATTTTTCTCTGCTCGTGAGAATCGCCGGTGCATTCGCTGATTTATTGTACGCGATTTCGTTCCTCAGCCCGGTTTTCAATTTTCCTTTAAAAAGCTCGAAACTGGCACAACATTGTAACCACTTTAGTCACGACATAATTTTAAGAATGATATTTCCTTTTACGCGTTAAAATCTTGAACGCTTTATACAAAAAATAACGCGACCCAGATGTCAGTAGCAATTTCTGCCCAGCACCTACCGCACGATTTTGCACGAATTCAATGAACAAAAAATTCCTTCGCGACGTCTATTGTTCCACGAGATTATAAATTTGTTTGCACGACACGTAAAATAAAACAGAGTGCTGTCACAAAGTCGCTCGGTAAACGTAAAAAATACTGTAGCAATTAAAAGAACGTAAAGTTATATACGAAATGCTCTTATTTTTAAATTATTCACAAAATTAACAACCGTTTCATGATGTTTGAAATTAAAAAGGAAAAATCTGAAATCCTAGTCGCCGTTACTTGCGGCGAAAATTTCGTCAGGCCAGCAATATTGTTTAACGAGGTTGCCCTTGCATGTTGCACGTTACATTATCGGGGCCGAAAATCTCGATTATAAATCCCCGCGAAGTGGCTCTCGTTCGACGTGCGCGCACCAAATACAATTCATACAGTGCACTGCAGTGGCGCGTGAAACGAATGCATCCCGTTCCTCTTTGGTTTGGTCGCCAAAACGACTGGCTACAATTACAAACGGAGTTGCAGAGCTCATGTAATCATGACATACGCAGTTGCAAACACGCTCGTTACATCGCTGCTCGGCAGAGGCATGCGTGCCGGTGAGAAACGATGCAATTGGACAATTTATTCCCCGCTATCTGAGCAAGCGTTTGCATTAACTAAAGCGAAACTCGACGTCAAACGGTAACGATGCACTGCAGCTACAGTGACCGACGTTCCACAGATTATTCTGCCGTTCGTAGATTCGACCGGGCAATACGTCACACGCGACGTTTCATCCACGAATTTTCGTAAGACTTCTAGGATAAATTCGTGCCCAGGTCGAATGTTTTTTTGGTACGCGATTAGTATTGGCGATTGTGTTGGAGTTTTATCCGGATAATGAAATGAAGCGAAGATTGCCGGATCGATTGGTGTATTGGAGTTAATTTGAAAGAAGCGATTGGGGTAAGGGCAATTGAGAAAATGGCGAACGATGTTAGAGATTGGAGAAGGCTATTCATAATGTTAGACATAATGTCGTAATAAAAATAATATCTGTGCTATTTGCAGCAAAATAAAAATGAAACGGTGCACATCAGAATAACGATTAAGTAAAATACCCAATGTCGAAATTGTCGAGCAGAAATTGCTCAAACTTACTCGAAATTTTGTATTCAAAATAATTAAAAGTACACCGACAACATCGTTTCCGTACCAAAAGTGGCAGCCACCTCGCCGAACCTGCCACCGCCCGAACCACGTTAATCAGAGTAAGACCCGATAAGCTTGACAATTTCTGTGACAGTGCATAAAATTTCGATAAGACAGACCACCGCGGTACGAGATTCACGAAAATCGTCGCTGCGAGCACGGAATATGTTAATAAGAATATACTTTGCAAGCAACCTGCGAGAGGATTACGTGACTGGTTTTACTTTTCTCCCGGTTGCTTTATTCCATTCGTGCTGGTGATTGCGTTTATACGCGACCGCAGCCAGTATTTACTCCTTTTCCACGCACCCGTTTTACACACCGGGCAGGAATGAATTTCAACGCGATGTGAAATTATCCGTGGCTTCACGTGACGTTTACAGCAAACTTCTCACCGATAATTACTCCTTTCCCTTTTCTACGGATCCAGTTTCCCCTCCCCCAAATCCTGTTTTTACGCGCCGCGTATCGCGGCATATCTAAGCTCTGCATGGAAGATTATGACTGTGTCGGATGCAATAACACGGAAGTACGCAATAACATCCAGCAACCCAATGCAAATACTGCACTTCCTTCGCCCGAGATATTCAAAACACCCTACATGTTTTTCCTGGTCATTACACGCATTATTACGTAATTTACCGCTGTTTTCACTGCGAGCGTAAACCACGTTCATTAAATAAACCGGATTCATTCTATCTTGAGAACGATGTACTTTTGTTTTTCCAACATCTACGATCCGCGAAAATTAATTGCATTATTTGGATATTCGTGTTATTTTATAATACAGCCGATTATGCGCATTTAGTAATTATGAAATATATAGAGCCGTTCTGTTTCTAAATTTTAGTGTTCAATAAAAATCTGTTCAGTATTAGCTATCGTATGAAATAGTGAAAATAAAAGCTAAGACAGACAACAGAGTGAAGCATTGCTTCGAAGAAATACTTAAACAGAATCAATCCGTCGACAGTTCAATCCTAAAACGTTATCACAAAATCGAGGCAACTTTACCAAGATAACTCGCTGAACCTTTCAGAAATCCTCTTACGTGGTTATTTCCTCCGCTTCGCGTCTCAATTATTAAGACTCGCAGCCAGAAGGTAGCAACGATAAAAGCCGATCACAAAAATACTCCCAGGCGATTCGCGGGCGGTCCGCAGAAAGGACCTCGACTTTTCGATTTCACCGCGATCGTATTCAGTAATGCACACATTTCCATAAGCCCCAAAGAAAGTCGTGAAACGTGTGGATCGCCGCGATGCGTCGCGACGTCAACGTCCCCCGAGTATCTTGTCCACGGATTTTTCACCGAGATGCTGGATATCGAGGCCGGAATCTTTTTCCACGACTGTGCCGTCTGATACACGTGTTATATTCTGGATGTATGCGCATCTTAGGTGCGGTACACCTCGCGTACAGTGGAAAGATTTCAAACAATATTATCAAAATAGTCGTCGAATTTCGGGCGCTTGAGGAGGAGCACACAGAAGTCGAACATTTTATAAATTTTAATTACTAAGATGACAATAATAATGCGCAATATATTATTTGCAGGACGATGTCGCATTGCAGTTACTGCAGATAAAGAAAAAAGTTTCTGGTGTTTACTTTGTACACTGCGTTCTATGTTTATCTTCGTTCCAGTGTTTTTTTTATTTTTCGAACTGCTAGAATGAAATTTCTGCACAGCTATATCTGCGTCGCGTTATTTTCCGTCTCTATTCCATGATACTTTTTACGCTGAACCATAAAAAAAGAACTACCGTATTCTCAGCCGAAATCATTTTCACTGGAACGCCATAGCATTTTTTCCACCCCAAAGAAATTAATATTTCCAAGACCGACCCCTGAAAACTGGCCTCGCGCAACATATTCCTACGCGTTTCATTCGAAGTACAACATTTGCACCCCATTATGCAAAATAACCTTAACTCGGCAAACCGAAATGGCTATTTAACAAATACAATCTAATCCACATGGTGGACAGAAAGCGATCAATATACTTCGAATAATAATTACGCACAGAAGAGACAGGTGTGCATATTTCACAGCTTCCCAGGTGTTCGCGACCCTTCAACCGCGAGAGGCTCGATACACCTTCGCGCATCCCTAATCTAGCGAGGCACAGCGAACCATGCTGAAAAGGGAGGAGCGGAACAGTCACAGATAGAGACGAAGTGACTACAAAAGGGGAACAGAGAAAGGGCTAATGGAGAGAAGCAAACCGACCTGTCTGAGTCAACCGGTCTAACCACATGTTTGCCTGCAAGTCGCTATGCAACCGGATGGGGTTCGCTCAGAACCGTAAGCAACCTCCGTTAAGCCGCATTTACACCGAGGAGCAAATCGATCGCGGCGACGCAGCGCGACGTTTCACCGTGGAAGGCAACGTTTATCGCGTGGATCGATCGCGAACGTACGCGGGACAGAAACCGCGGACACAGAGATACGCCGATTGTCCATCGCGGTGCCGCTCGCATTTAGGTTAATTAATGGGGGGTTGGGACCGGGTAGAAAGTGGCGTTACCGTACCGCCACGATACACCTGGCCGGCGGTGGCTGCGCGGCCGCAATGAATCGAGATAATCGAGATTGAAATTTTTCCAACGCCGGCCGAAGCGCGCCGCGGAACGTCCGGATGGCGTTCGCGATATGCATACGTATATCCGTAATTAGGATGTGTCGTTTGATCGATGCGCCCTATTAAACCGATCTGAATACAATGGAGACGGTGCGCGCCTTTCTAATCGGATTGCGGCGGAAGAGACGAATGGAGGAATCGTTTCAACTGGTTGTTAAATTAATTTAACTTGTACGAAATTAATTTAATCGGATGTAGTTCTTTTTTTTGTAACAATTGTGGTGAGACGGACACCCTCGTAGGGAGTGCAGAACGAGTTACAGGGGGTTGTTTCGTTTATATCATTTTTTCGCTGTTCGGTGAAGTTTTATTAATTGTTTCCAATCGCGATCTTTATTGGTTTCCTTTGTAGAAAGGACGATTGTGTGTCTTCTTTTTAATGATACGTATCGCTGGTGACTATTAACGGAGAAGATAACATCTTCTTAGGCCGGTGGGAAATAATTGAATGCTTGGGACTCCTGCATATTTCATTCCCGAGTCATTCGAGTCACCCGCGGTCCGCGGATTTTTACCAGAATTCCCGTAGAGTTATTGAACATTTTTTTGCAATGCAAATTCACGCAGGGTTATTAAAATTTAATTACCTTCAGAATATACGAACATACATACCTTCAACCCCCGGGCGGTATTTTAGAAACGAACGCAATTGTGCGGAAAACTTTATATTGTTTTCCTCGAGAATGAATGAAATGCCAATGATAATCCTCGTCAGTGTTCCCTGCGTGTAATGCCCAACGCAATAAATCGCCTTTTCCCCCAGCCATAAAAAAAAAATTCACCGATCTGTACGATCTCGCGAACCGCCAACGGTATTAAAAATTCGCAAATACCCGGAGAATGCGCCACGCAAACATCCAGCGGATAAATCAGATTTAAGCATCGCTTTCCGAATCAGTCCACGTGTCGATATATTTCCATTCGATACAGGTCGAATATCGGGAAGGGAGGGTAAAAAAAAAAAGAAAGAGGGGCAACCAAGTAAATGGAGCTTCGTACAACCAATCATTCGGTACCAGACTTCTAATAATTCCATGGTCGATATATGTCTGGGCGAAACTGTTGCGAGATATCCGTGGCACGGGCAAATATCTAGCCATTCCGGGGTTCGATCGTACGATAAAAAGGGTCGTTCGATCAGGAGGCGTGGGGAAACAGCGAATTACAGCTATCCGACCCGGTGCGGCTACGACACACAACACGCGCGCCTGCTCCCGTACAACGGTATGTATGCGCCTGGCCTGGACATTTAAAATTTTAATGTTTCGCGTCCCGACGCACTTTGGTGCATCGCCGATGCTCTTTTCCGCCGGTCGCCAGCCATATTTCGTCCTGCGTGCGATCATCGTGTTCGCTACGTATCTGTAGCCGTGTAAATATCGTTGGGCGAAAATAGGAAACGGTACCGGTGTTTTGCGGAGCGAAACCGTAGTTTGGGGTGCACGGTGCAATTTTGAACGGAAGGCGAAATTACGCGACTCCCTTGTAGAAAATTAGCAGGCAACTTTTTGTACAGCGACTTGTTTTCTGTTTAATTGATTCAATACGTCGAGAGGACGATTAATCGTTTCGACAGACAAGGAGGAAATTACTGACATCGCTCGCATCTTACAACCTGATCGTGCACCGTTGCTCCGCGTCATCTGTTTTTGATACATCAGATAATGGGGACCCGAAATAATAGGAACACCGATAATCGAGAAACCATAAAGTTACAACCCGGACGGGTTAAACTTCAACATGTTTGAAGTCATGGACGTTATCCTGCTAAGAGCATCAAGTAAGGTATTGCTATTAAAGTCCCATTTAAGCCATTGAACTAAATTAACTTCTTCAAGTTTGTTGAAATTTCCGTAAATTATTTCACCATACAGCGATTAAATAAAATCGTGACACCTACAATTAAAGTATTGCACAACTTAAACCAGCAATGGACCAATCGTCACGAGTATTCTCGAATAGAAATGTCAATCTGCAACTAATTGTTGTCGTCGAAATTTTCGCGAAGATGTAATGGGTGCACGATAAATATTACTCGATCTCCAACTCCAACAACCGATCGCTAACAATCGTTCCAACAAATAGCACAGAAACACCGATTCAACCGGTCGCCAAGGTAAACCAGGACAAAACGAAGTCCAGAGAAAGCAAGATAGCCGCGACGAGAATCCTCAGCCTCGCTATCAGAACAAACTGCGACGAGCAGGTGGACACGTACGTAGTTAAGCTATATCGCGGGCGAAAATAGGGGAAAACGAGGTTGTTACACCTCGTACGGGGGAATCCGCTTTGAAATCTCGGCCGTCGTCCGTGGGACGTCGCTTAGAATTTGTGGCACGAGCTGGAAAAAATCCAAAGACGGACACGACGTACGCCGTAGACGTACAAAAGAGGCATGGTCGCCTAGGAACGTGAAAGAACGAGACAGGGAAAACAAAAAGAGAAAGAAAGAAATGAAGGAAGGAAGAAAGAAAGAGGCTATGAAGACATTGAAATGCACGGAATAAATTTCAGGCCACCGAACGCGGACGTACCAGAGAGATTTAATTAAAGATGCATTGCGCCTCATTTCTGATGTTGAATGGAAACCGTCCCAGGCTCGAGCCAGCACTCCTCTCCTTGATTACAACCACCCCAACGTACCCCATTCGCGTTCATTTCTTATCCGGCCAAACATTAATTGAACTTTTCCTGACGCCTCATTTGCCGTAAGATTCCACTGGATTGCTTACTCGTATGCGCTATTAGCGGCGGCTGCGAGCGCGTTGAAATTTTTAGCGAGGGTAAAGAGACAGTTACCGAAGGTATATGTTACGCTGAGTAATTGCGCCATGTCGTGAACAATTATTAATCGGCCGGTTTTTGCGTAGACGGTATTTTGTTGTTGGAAAGCAGACGAAAAAAGGGGAATTTTTATTGCGATTTATTTTACCACTTGACGACTGTGGAAATATATATCTTTTTATTTTATGTAATACGTGCGCGTGTATATTTTAAATTTGTCTGTGGATTTTTTAATTAAATAAGTTTCAACTCATTTGTAATTTAACTCTGCATAAATGACGATGAATGAAATAAACAAAAATACACGTGGGTATGTGTTACACGGTCCGAATATATTTGAAATATTTTCCCCTTTTCCAAATATCATAATTTCACAAACATCCGCGCATCAGTAATTCCGCGTTAAATTTTAAAACGGCGCTTCTCTTTGCAAGAGATAATTACTATTACATTTCAGCGCTTTAAATTATTTAGCGCGTTCAAATATCAGTACTTCGACTGGCGATATAATGTAGATTGGCCGAAGGGTGGAAATATAAGTTTATTTCGAAATCCGAAACGATCTAAAACCGGACTTCGACACATCGAATATCAATCTTAATTTCCCGGTTTATTATTCGCCTATCTACATAATATTTATCGAATAAATGCCACTTAATGCACACACCAATCATCGTATCACAAATTATCCTATCACTCGGTCCGCCCAGCGAACGATACCGTGGTTAAAAAAAAAAAAATAATAATTCCAGTCAACGTGTCCGGACGCATCATCTATCATCCGTCAAATGCCGGTGCTTTCAGCGATACTGGCGATTCTTTTAACCCCGTGAATCACCGTGCGAGGCCACTTGAATTAATTAAAAACGCTCGCCTGGTCATTTTAACCGGGCAAAGGAAGGAAACATATGCCGGCGCGGATAGAACTTATCCGACCGTAATATTTTTTATCGCCACGGCAAATTCATTCCGTGTCACGATACATATACTTTACTTTTTATTCGCGAAACGCGCAACGAATGTTTACTCGTTGAGTTTCGCGCAATGCCGTAGGAAATCGCCGGTCCACGTCAACCAAAAATCGACGCTCGCCAAACGAGGGTCCACCGTGTTCGTTACACAAAATTCCGCCACGAGCGAATAAATAACATATCAGCACTGAGAGGACGAATAAAAGTACGAGCAGCAGAAACTCGGTGGTCCAGAGATCGAACTCGATCTCCACGAGGGAATAACAATTTTGCGGTAATTAATATTATTTGCGCTCCACCCCGATGAATCCGTAAGATGCGAATAAAAGTATCCATTACGTTCCGCTCTTCAAATGCGTGCCCAACGAAAAATCGTGTCGACGCGAATTGACGGGAGGGCTCCCTTGCGACACCAATGTAACCATTGTCTTCTATGCCGTGCGAAATATCGCGAAACGAACGGTGCAATTTCGCGTGTTCGATGCATCGATGCCATCGAAGGGTTCTGTCAAAAGAGAAAGATTTGTATGCTGATGCTTGATTCTCGATATGACGTGGCGGTCGCACGCGCTGCTACATCCCATCAACTAGGAGGGAGATTTGCAACCGTCTAACTGCGCTCTGACAGATAAGAAATAAGTGTTGCAATAATGCCCCGTAACGTCAGCTCGTCATTAACGTGACAGGAATCGTCGCGTCGGTAGCATTCCAAACAACCACGGTCAACTGCTATCTGTTCTTTCTTGTATACACCTTTGGTATTGCGAAATATGAGCGCTTTGTACGTGGCTCGACAGTCGTAGGTCATGAACACGGGAGAGACAGGTATTGGATAGATAACCGAGGAGAGCGCGAACGCTTGAAATTTACGATATTCTTGGACGTCGTCTACGGAAATCTACTTCGTCTCTATTTCGTTACTAATTTCTGGTTGGAAATAAAGCGAAATAATTTGTTCTACCGATGTACATACAATGCTCTCGCGTTGGAAGAAAGTGACTGAAAATGTTTGCCTCTTTTCGTATTTCACATGCGACATATTGTGTCGCGCCTACTTATCTGCCAGATAAGTTGCGCGTGCCAAAATCGATGCGATGATTCATTCTATGTATATCATTTATCTGAAGTGAACACACGGACACACAATTGAGTTATTTACTGAAGGCAACAGATTATATGGATACATTCACCGAACACTTGTTGCTAAAAGAGTAGAGCCAAAAAAAAGTGCTACTCTGCTCTAGCAAGCACATCTGTCAAGATTTTACGACTGGATGACTTAACAAATGACGTATGCTAATTGAAAGAAAAAAGACTTTTATCGCGCGTGAATCGGTATTCATGGAGGCGAATAATTCATAACCCGAAGGCAAGAAAGAATGTAAACAATTGTTTAACCTGCTTCTGAAGAAAAATTCAACGCTTAAGGCGAAGTTTTTCGTGGGTGAATTATCAATGCTGTAAAGGAGGATTTACGTTTTTAGCAGCGGCGTTATCGCGTGAGCAGCGCAACGGTGCGTCGCGTGTTATAATTACCAAAGCAAGTGTGCGTTTGTTAATTTCTTATCACGCGAATCGTCCACGGGAAAAAAGACATCAGTTACGATAAGCCACTATTTCAAATGAAATGAAAACGATCTGTGCCGCTCGTATAATTGGAACGTCTTTAATCAATTGCGTATGACTTTTTCGCATCATTAGAAAGAATTGCGTATTTCTCTTTCTTTTGTTTAAATAGAAAAGGTGCCACAATTATGCTAATCAATGCGCGACGATAACAATTAACGAACGGCGATAAACAAGCTACAAGGCTGGACAACTTCTGCACGTATATACGTGTTTCTAAAACACAGCAACCGTATATTTCTTTGTCGCACAGGTCAGATTAGATTAGACAGGCATGTTAATGCACCGTCGACTTGTTTCGTTTACCAAACTTCGAAATTGCGAGTTCTCCGAATTTTCCAAACATAAACATGCGTACTCCAGAACGGAGCACTCGAAATGTTTACAAGAGCGCGTGACTCCAATTGTGGAACGTGTTCGAGAAAGAAAGAAAAAAAGAAAAAGGAAGCAGAGGAAAGGGAAGCACGAGATAGATTGCTGTGTAATTATAATGTCGTTGCATGCTGCGACAAGAACTATGACCGGTTAACAGGCAAAGTTTTGTAATTGCGGGGGTAAAAATTGAGGAAACTGTGATATTCATAATTTGTACACGTCCTGCACATCGTACGTACATGTACGCACCTGGCTGGGTAATAATTCACGTGCAGGTAATCGGGACAGCCATCGACGTGATTCACGGTATGAAAAACTTTCGTTCATAATTTTCTATTAAAATGGAGAGTCCAGTAGCGGAAAAGGGTTACAAAAAGAGCCCGACGCTCCCTGCGGAAGGCAGCTATTAGAAGATTGGCGTTTAATCCGTGAATCGAGCAAACGTAAAGATTCTATACGAAAAACGCCTTAATTATTCCGGCTGTTATTTTAGTTGCGCGCCGTGATTACTGGTTATACGAGCATTCTATTATTCCAACATTTCTTCTTTCGCTGTGGGGTTTGCTGTGTCTGCTTTCGGAGCAAAAACTCTTCATGCGCGTTTAATTATAGCACAACGGAGGATAGCACACGCTGGCCAGTCGGGCATAATTTGGGATTATATTAACGGAGTATTGTTTTTGATGCGAAGAAGCGTAATGTTAATTGGGGATATTAAACGTCACCTAGAAACGTTTTAAGGGACTAAAATAATTCCTACAATTTGAGTACACACTACAGAAGAAAAATCTATAAAATTGCTTGCAAACTTTTTGGAGAGCTAATATCATTTTCATTATATAAAATTTCATTCTGATCCTGACTACTCCAAAAGTAACATCGCCGTTCGTTCAACCGCTCGATACCTACATTCTTATTTCCGCGGTAGTAAAATGAAATCGTTATGCAATTCTTCAGAAATCTTACGTCGGTCAGTTACACCTTGTCAACGAACGAGGCACGCATCGCAGAGAAAATAGAAAGAACGGAGCAAACACGAAGACGTCAATATCTACGTACACCCGAAGAATCGACGCATCTAATCACGCTCTCTGATCACGTCCCCGACTTTACACGTAATGAATTCAAATCGTCGTGCAAATAACACGGACCAACGCGGCGAAGTAACGTTATATCAACAGACGAGAGTCGATGGACGATGGGTACACCGCGTCGTAAACCGGCCAGAAAATCACAATTAACCGTGCTGCTATTTTAATCGCTTTCGTCGAAGGCACGTTAACATTTCGAAGATCTCGACGAGTTAGTATAACACGGTGTGCTTGCGAATTGAAAAATCTGAAATAAATCTTGGCAGTATTAATACTACTGCAAGTGTGCACTTCGAGACAGAAATAGGAAGCAGTATAGTCGACGTCTATCAGACCTGTGCTCCAATATGATTATTATTGCATAAATTGCAGTACTTAAAAAAATTATTAGTTAAATCCACCGAATTCGTGAGTTCGCTTTTCGGTCGCTTTATGGCTTGGCTTGTTCGACCAGTAACTGGGTTATTCGGTTACCCGTCGAAACTGAACAAACTCCTACCCTTTTTATATTAGTTCAATTTATATCAGATCAGTTCCTCGAAATAAATTACAAACGCGTCTCGAGGAAGGCTTCGATCCAGCGAATTAAACCATAACCTTGGTTAAAAGATAGCGTGTCGACTATGTCGTTGACGATTTTTATGATCTGTACTGCCTATGAAACGATTTCACCCTCGTGGGATCTCTATCTCGAGTTAATTCAAGAATTTCTGTATTTATTGGCAATCCTATGTACAACAGTCGTACATTTCAACAATTCAAAGCAGCTGGAAACGATGTTACTCCAAAACTTTCCAACAGATTTTCAAATCCAACACATGTCCCCATTCCTCGCCCCGTTGTACGCGCCGTTAAAGGGTTGAACCCATAAATCGACCATCGCGCAAGGGTTAAACGCGACTCTAATGCTCCGAAAGGGCGGTAATTCGCAAACGAAGAGGTATTCGCGCAACGCTCGCGGCATGAGACGTCCCCGGCACGCGATGGTAACGAGCAGAATCGACTTACCTTAGAGTTAATCGGCCAAGGGGAACGTCCTCGCGGCAATCTCGACGGCACCGTTTCCGCTGTGGCATCCACACACTTCTGCACACTGGGACGCACACGCGAGCGGAAACGTGGTCGGCGAACGAATAGCACGACACGACAAACCCGAACGGAGCACAACGTGAAATTCGCCGATCAAATGGTTCGCACGAATTGGCACGGCATCGCCGCGACGAAAAAACGAAAAACGCAAAGAAAGGAAACTCGTTGACGGAGGGGGGGGGGAGATCCGTTCGAACGGCTTGAAACGTGCCGCGATGAGCGTCGTTTGATTGAATCGCGTCGTCGCTGACGGTGGTCTAGCGAAACGAACCGGCTCGATTCCGTCGCGATACTCGCACGCCGAGTGACCGGCCTCAACTGTCGAGCGACGCGACGCCTGCTTGCCGCCGCTACTGTCAACGACACGCGGACACGGCACCCTCTCTCGTCTCACCACGCGGTTCCCCCATCGGACCACGACTACGCTATCTATCCCCTTCGACCGGCGTATCGTTCCCCACCAGGCGTCGCGACGCCGCGACGGCGCACGAACGCACGCGAACGTCGACGGACGATCGACGCGCATGCGGCCGCTCGAACGTGCCGCGTTGAATGAATTCGCACGCGAGCAGAGGTTGCCCGGCGCTTCCGCTTCCGATGTGCCTCGTTGTTGCGGAAGGTGACGGAGGGCGTGAAAGTGGTGGGACGATTTGAAAAAGTTGGACGAAGGTATGTGCTTTCGAGGTCTGAGTGGGGTTCGGGTTTGTATGATCCGATTTCGGTTTCTGCTTTTAGTGGAACTTTTTTTATTTAGATGTTTTTCGCGTTGATGTAACATCCGACGAGACGAAATTTACTGATGGAAGCGAATGTGATGATATAAAGGTCGATAGTAAATTACTGTTTCTACGATGTCTGTATGAATGTATTCAAATCAAGCGTTGTTTCGCTTCTATTCATCGAGCTATTGTTATTGCTGAGAGTATATTATTTCTTTAATATATATATACGTCCGGATTTATGTAAGCGCCGGCAAGAAATACACAGAGAAACGAATCATGAACGAAAAAAACTATTACCACTGTGCTAAAAAAATAAGACGTGAAACATTAATAGAAAAAAGGAGGTTATCACCCACAGCCATACATTTCAATCTAATACAATTCCATATCCATCAAGATCCCGTTCCCTAATCCAAACGTGGACAAACTCCGATATCAAACGACCTGGCAAAAACAAACGGCCCAGTGATATTTCAATCTGTCATCGTGCATCCAATACTCTATCAAGTAGATCAGATTTATTCATCAAAATCTCGCTGACAGTTTCCGCCTGACCTACCCTGCATACGAAGTAACCGGGATTATGTAATACACGACCTTGTATCTACCACCACAGGCTCTTCCTTGCCGCCTCTCCTGTCATTAATCTTCCCCATAAACCAATTATCGTTGCGAAAACCGGTTGAACTGTAAGCCTCTTAAGCATGCACACGTTCATACGTGACGTTCACCCCTTAAGAAGCTTCCGAAATTTCATTAAACGCCTATTTCACCCCGGAGAAATAAAACGAGCTCGCGGGTCTCTTTTAAATTACGGTTGGAGTCTTCCAATTGTTGCTCGTCGGTGCCGTTGCGTCGACGTTTAAACAACAAAAGAATGACAAAAAAACACAAAGAGGTGTATAACCAAAATAAATGAAATAAAAAAAAAGGAAGACTAGCTGTCGAGTGTCCCGGGGCAGTTAGACAGCCGCGTAACCGTGACGAAAGAAATCGAGCCATTACGAGCGGGCCGTTCCGCAGATTTAAATTCTAATTCGAGGTCGGTAATGGTAGGGCTCGGTTAAGTTCGCCAGGCGAGGCGAACTAATGCCTTCGGCGGCGCGAAACCCCCGAAGGAATTTGTAAATTCGACGCTGGAAGTTTTAATCGTCCATCAGGGAAGAAACGAGGAGCACGAACTTTTCGCATAATAATTCTTTCCTACCTTTCCCGCGGCGCGAACCCGCAAGAACGATTTTCGTCCCTCGGTGAAATAAGCCAGGGGAGGTATATATTCCTCTGTTTTATTAGAACTGATCGCTTTATCGCGAATTTGCGATCTGTTGGCTGGAAAGATAACGGGGGAAAATTATTTTTAACCGCGGATAATAGTTTGTTAACCATTTAGTATAGGGGATAAATGTTTGTTTGCACCTGGAGGAGATATCTCCTACGGGCTTGTTACCTGTGAAATGAATCGTCGAAGAATTGATAATCGGAATTGCAAATCATTATTTATGTGTTTTTTTAATTAAGCCGTTTAAAATTTGCAATAATATACTGACGAATTCTTTTACTTAGAGGTATTTCAATTTTTCTGAAAAATCGACAAACTTTTCCATGGAGTCGTGAATCGGAGAAGTTTCGATGATTGAATTTTCAGTAATCGTATCGAATAATTAGTGGCTCATATGAGGATTCAGTACACGCAAGCTCTTTCGAAAAGCAGTAAAAGGTTTTGTGCTGTGATTCCCAAGCGATCGGAGCAACTATGAAAGTTTTGGCTGTATGGGCACATTGCTAACAGATATAGAGGGGGGAGTGCTTAATTGGAAAATATTACTGCAATGGAGCCATTATTCTGCAACTTCTAAATATTTTCCTTAATATTCTTTTGCTCTGAAATATGTTATTCGCTATTTCCATATCGTAACCCTACAACAACTATGTTTCTTACAGATAAATCGACAAAATCTTATACTTCTTCTGGGCTATATTTTTCTTACGAATATACTATTAATATTGAATATTCAATGTAAGAAGAAAAAGTCAGAAATAGGTATGCAATTCCATACCATTTCCAAACTTTCTAAACGAAATCAAATTATACATAGATTATAATGTCCTAGCTTAACAGAACAACGAAAATCTGAGCGAATTGCACTGGCGCAAGAAGCATAAAGCAGGCAAAAGCCAGTGAGAGTAAACAAGTGTGCAACAATGATATTGGCTTCCTACCGAAGCGAAACACGTTTGTAAGGATACCTGCAAAGTATCTGTACATCTGTGCTGGCTTCCAGAAACCGTAAACTCACCTGGGAAATCAGACGTTCCTCGTTGGCCACTTGATAAACGCTACGCGGAAAGGACGGCGAGGATAATTGCACTACATCAACTTGAAAGAAGTTTCCGGCACTGCGAAACCAAAATGCTGCTTCGAATCGCCGAATTCTTATTAGAAATTATTATCGATCAAATTTTAGTTCCTTCAATTCGCAAATATACTCGCTATTCAAATTCAACAAATAAACGAATTTGTTAATTTTCAAAGCTTTGCTAACTTTCTAAATCTCAAATTTTCTTGCTCTCAGCCTTTCAATATCCCAGGTGTAATAATTTTTGAACTCTTCAATTTTCGTATGCCTTTCAATATTTGCACGCTGTCAATCCATAGAACGTGGTCCTCTGCCAATAAAATTCATCGAGGTTTCAATTTTACGAGATATTCGCGATTTCAAGCCCGAACGAAGAGTCGCGTTATGGGCCTAGCAAAGCTACTTCAGGGTCCAGTTTTAAAGAGAAGGATACATCTTTGCGACTTGTATTGCGTCTTCGCGGAGTATTTGACTCCCGGAGGTCGTGAGTTCAGTGGCCGGTTGCAGGGTTCGCTTGACCAGAACTATTTCGCTCAAGATCGAGCAGTTTACTTTTTACGAGCAGCTCGGCTACAACCTGCGATATCTATATATATACTCATTCAAGTACCTACTGCTTACACCTACAATTGGAACTCCGTCTTGTTCGACTCGCAGGTAAGTAGTTTATGGGAGGTTGTCTCGTCGTACTCTTATTGAAAAAAAACTCGGAAAGTCGATCGCGCTGAATTAACATACAAGAATGAAAACTTCTTGAACTGCTATAAATGATCTCTTTATTCCTTTCCCTGGAGCTGAAATTCCTTAAACGATTGGTCATCAAATTTCTATACGTATACGGAACATTGTCTGATATGGTACAGCGGTATCGAGCTACACGCATTATTGAATTTTATTTTTGCCAATTCTTGTTGCCTGAAGTGAAATCGACCGTTTCATTTATTACCAGTAGCAAGAAGGCTGCGTTATTAATCCTAACGCAATTTCTAACAAGTGGGAATCTTAAATTTGATTGTTTTAAATATCTTTCGTAATAACGGTGAAGAGTTTCTAAAACGTTAATTAGAAGCGGCGCTCTTAAAAGACAATTAAAGTAAATTGAATTCATTAGGATTCGATAAAAAAGCCGTTTCACGGCAAGCATGTTCGTAAGCACGTTACGCAGACTAGAGACTATTACGCATGTCTGCAATTAACGGTGATTATTATTCGAGGGTGGTACGACCCTATCGAAATTCGTTCTCAGCGAATTCTTAGCCGATAGATATACTGTTTAAAATGCATGGCGCGTCTTGGCCGAACGACACTGAAAGTGTTTAGGGTATGTGCATTACAGGTGCATCGAAAATTCAGTGTTATCGAAAATGCAAATGAAAACTTTACTGTTACGTTCTTTCCTGCGATCAAATTCGTTTGGGTATGTCGTGCTCTAATTAAATACTGTCAATCGACACAACCGGGTGAAATTAAAATTCTTACAATTAGTACGATTGGCAATTCAATTGTACATCATGATAAATCGATGAGAATTCATGTTAATGTCATTTTCCGTAATTTATTTAACCCCTTTGCAAATAGAAATAATCTTGCTATCCGATTGAATTAATGAATCTACACTGAACGAACGAACACTGCCATTGTACATCACGTGATCCTTTGTATTTTATACAAAATACAATGTATAACACGGAGTAACGTAAACTCGAAGAGCGACTTATCGATCTAACTGAAATGAAAACAAAGAGAAGCTGCGGCCTGCATAAAATTAAAACACCAAGCTCAATAACGAACCAGATTGTTTTCTGTGATCGCGTTTCGTTGGAAACAAGCGACTGTCTGTAATTTATATCGGTCCAAGTCGAACAAAGCACGGTAAGAGAAAGAGAGAAAAGTGGATGCCGCTTTTTGACCGCACGTGCGTTCGGCATCGATAGTGTCAAACGCGACACTTGCCTTTGAACTTTCTTAGCACCGCTTCAGTTCGTCATCAGTTCGCGTGCGGAGAACATCGTTCCGATTTTCGAGTGACGATAGTCTAACGAACGACGACGATTCGATCGCGTATTTTTCAATTTTTAGTCGTAAACAATGAGGATTTACAAAACAATAAACCACATGTAAGGGTCGCCGCAATCATTCTCTATTGTTGTGTGAAAAAAAATCGAAAATTGATTCCACTTTTGTCAGAGCTAGTGCCGTCGATTAATTTTTAACGAAACGGCGTTTGCACGCTGCTTTCCCTTGTTTCACAGTGCTGGATATGTGAGTGGTGAATAGCGAGATTACTCGGTTTTTTTGGAGGGTCGTTTTGCTACTGATGTCCAACGTAACGGAGTCATTTCTTAGCATTACACAAAAGAATTGTATCTATTCAAGTGAAAGATCCTACGTCCATGAGACGTCGATATATCTTTGCCTTTCTTTCTTTTAACATTTAGTGTGTCGCTTTTGTGTGTTTCTCGCGAAAGCAAAGGAAATAATTTCACGTCAACCGCGATTCGAGCCGAATTTGAAAACCTGTTACATTTATTGTACCGTGAAGTTGTTCTGTGTTCAAACGTCCGTATATTCAACGGAAATTTCGCACGCCATAACAGATTAATACGCAGTTCCAGTTACCAACACATAAATGGAGTTCCTGTGCAAAGGAAACGAACAAAGAATGGAAAGATGTACATGTGCACCGATTGCAAGTACGAGAGTAATCGGCAATACAACGTGCAACGTCACAAGCAGAGGATCCACGCGAATCGAAAGCTACGCGTTTGCTGCGGTAATTACGCATTGTGCATCGAAATTTTCTTTTTTATTTAAACATTTTCCATATCGCACGAATTTCAGATATTAGTAATCGTGGAACGAAATTCAGAATATCAATAATAATTCGCTATTTAATTTGATTTCCAATATACTACACCATCCAAATCATTATTTAATCCTTCGTTCGGCCAAACATTAATACCGTTAATACCATTTGACCCCTTCCAATGATCTGCCTGGCGAACCACACGCAAACTGTTTAGATGAAATATCAAAAGCATCCAGGAAACGAGCACGCGCCCGTGGAACGTGCGACTGTCAAATAAATACACCAGCCAGGTCTCTTATTTCCGAGATCACTTTCATTATCTTTCCACGCCCTAAACAAACCGAACACCGGCATCGAGGGCAGTTTGGCCACGCGGTACTTGCTGTTTATATCTTCCTCAAATGATAAAAGCGCACTGCAATAATTATCTGCATAATCCTTTCGGTGTCAATTACGAAACAATATTTCACCTAACTCACTGTGACAGATGTAACTCTCCTCGACCTTAAGTACGATCGCTCGAAATTGTTACGCACTGACAGTTTAAGAAGAAAAACGAACAAAAACAATATCGTTCACGTTTCTTTTTCTTCGCACAGGAATGAAATTCGTCACCAAAGGGGATTATTACGTTCACTGCGAGCAACTGCATCCCGAGAAAAGAACGCACGCAATCATGTCCAAGATCAAGTACAAAATCACCGGTGACACGCTGTCGATAGAACATCGAAACGGCACCGATGGAAATGGTAATTCGTGCAGCATGCAACTGAGATCGAGATTCTCTCGGAGTATTCGCGTGACGGATCACGACGAACAGACAGACGGGAAAGTGAGGGTGGAATATTCACTGACTTGCAGTGAGATCGACATGGAGGACGTACCATTGATAAGTTTCCTCACTGATCGCCGATTGATGTCGCTCATGAAGAAGGACCCGGCGAAGAAAACAGTCGACGTATCACGAAACGAGGATGCGAACGAGACTGTAAAGATTGCTATTTCTTCGGAGAGGAACATCGAGAAGGCGGTGCCTACGAGGGAATCGGAGAACATTCGAACGAGAATTTCCTCCACGTCGTCTGTCGCGAGTTTATCGCACGAATTGCCAACGAAGAAACTTATTTTGCATCGATTCATGAGCAGCCTGGTACAGGAATTCCAGTTACCGTTGAGGGAGGAAAATAATAATGGCCGAGATCAAGTGAATTTCGAGGAGAGGAAAATGAGAGAAAGCGGATTAAACGCTCGCCAGGGTAGAGGCAAAAACTGCAGGCACGCCAATAGAAAGATGGACAAGGAGAATGTTTCCGCATTTGCGTTCAGTTTGGAGCAACAATTGAATGTAGAATTGGATACAGGAATCAGTGGGCCTGTGGTAACGCAATTGCACCGAGATTTTTTGGCCTCTATCGATTTCGACAAGTACAAAATATTTTGAAGCTTTGGAGAGGCAGCATGCGAGAGGACTGTAAATTGCGTAATGATGGACGTTGAATGAAAATGGTAATTTATCGCTATGTTACTTATTAAATTCGTGGAAATTATCATTCATTGTTCAGTCAGTAAATGTATATATGAATGAATGTTGTATATGAAAGAAATTAATATACATAGAATATTATAATACCTTAGCAGGTAAATTTACAATATTTGTTATTTTTTTTCAGATCCAGAGGATAATAAATATTTATTTTTGTACCAAAGACTATTGGCTGTAAGAAATGCTCAAGCGAACATGATAAAATTCGTACTTATTAAGCATCGTATAACTTTGCAGGCTAAGTTATGGTAGCCCCTACATAAAGTATTATTTTTATATTCCCCGTTTTTGAAGCATACATGGTGTATCAAAAATAATGCACATGGAAAGGTGTAGAATCACCTCTGCAAGCCGCGACCATTACTTTTTATAACAACCCTTTACATAAACGTGTATCATTGTAATAAAACAGATAGTTGCTAAGTACCGGTACGTTGCTTTCAGATCGATCGTATCCCGAATCACTCAACTTTGTTTCATGATTGTTATTTTAATCAAGTGCACTTCAAGACTGAAATTATTCAGCGAAATGCTTGTCTTGCATAAACCCACACCTGGTTCTCCCTCATCCACGAACATTCTGCTCCTAGGAGTACGTCACTTTCTCAACGCGTCAGCATTTTGTTTAATACCTTCATTTTAAACTCTTTATAGCTGGCGAGCAAACGAGGTTTCGAAGCTTCCCTTTGAACGCGCCCGTGGAAAAATGTTCCATCGTCGAGATCCTAATGCAGATTCATTTGCATGGTGGAATTCATTTTTGTATCGTCCTTCGGAAATTCTGAATGCCTCGAAATTTTGGAACATACAGATATATGCATACACCTTCGACAGCTCCAATATGCAGGAACAAATTTATTGAAAATTAATATCATATTTTTCGAGATATTTTTCATGGAAAATGTCGACGGGGGAATGAAATGAAATAATGACAGTTCGCTTATGAATTACACCATTGCATTCCACGATAAATACATTCCTGGGAAGAACTCGTTTTGTATTTCACCGATGCCAGTCAAGACTATCTCTTTGCCCACCTTAGATAAAGAAAGCTGAATATGTATAGAGGTTCCTGGTGTTACGTAAACCCCTTGAAGTTTAAAGGGAATACTAAATGCTCGGCGAGATAGAGGATTACGAGGCTCGTTGCTTAATACGAAATTTGTCAAAGACACGGCGCAATATCCAAAATCCAGACACATGGGAATCCAAATGCACTTGCTAATTATTTGGTTGTTGAGTATCTAACGAACCATGGCTACTCATTGTCCGGTTCGTTAACACCACACAAACCCCCACATACACTCCTGCACTAGCCGGCATACAAATGGAACGAGATAATTACTCGGGCCAATTGTAACCTGCATGACAGTCTACATGCTCCCCGTTTCGAAAATAACGATCCTCGGATTCGCGATAGAATATCGTTGGCCTATCGATAGCGGCTCAAAACTGAATCACTTGGAAAGCTTTCTTGTAATTAAATATAAGTGCCCAACATTACATATACTGTGTGTACAAAAAACTATTTATTTTGACTATGAAACAAATTCTTCAGATGAATACCGATAATTAGGTAACTATATTTGATTAATTTAATAATTATTAAAAATGTTCGCAAAGATATGCGATTAATGTTGTAAATTTACCCATCGAGGAATTGGCCTTCCCTCGATGAACGCGCAGAAAAAAGTGTCTTCGTCCCCTAATAACGACTGTCTAAAATTTCTCAAAAACTCGAGTTACGAATAGGGAATAGGGAAACGAAGATAGGGAACACCCTAATAAATTTAATGAAGCGGATGATCGCGGTCGAAAAATGAGATGGCATGCATCATATATGTATATATGTACACACATATGTACTCCTATAATTACCTGTGCGAAAGCGCCACCGTTGCGACTTCGTGTGGATATGCGGGGGATATTACGAGCAAGGGAGCAACGTCGAGGAACCTAAACGAGTCTAAAGTACCCACTTCTCTCCTACTCAAGCTCGTTTCACAACGCGAGCGTAACCGAGTGTTTTCCTCGATGCTTCTTGACCGAGTTACCGATCGTTTCGTTGTGGACACAGAGGCACCTATAGCCGCAGAACCCCCAAATACGACATGTCTTTTACTGGCCCTGTATATACATATTCGCCTCACTTTGAAATTTATTTCTTGGCCCTCGAGTACGCGCGACTTGCAACCACCTGTATACACGGTACGCAAATAAATTTTGCATAAAATATTGCCTTGCGGATATTCGTTGCGCTTATGGCAGTGATAAGAATATATGTAATCGATAAAAATTCATTGAAAGATTTCAATCGTGCTTCATTGTTTGAAAGGCTTCGAGGAAGTGGAGATTGAGGTTCTGACGTAAAGCATTCAAGATTTAAGCCCCCGAACCGCGGTGTATTTCAATTAATTAAAATATTATTAATGACCGAACAAACAATACCGTGCTGCGATGAATATTCGTTTATGATCTTTGTTTTTCACTTTCCGCTAGGTATAAATCTTTCTTGTCGAATGGGTTAATTTGACTGCAAGAGCAAGAAGATGAGTAACTAAGGTTCATTATGAACTTTGCTTGCACGCTGTGCTTGCATGCTGCGCAGCTCGATAGCGTATACATTCCTAATATAATTGTTACGGAACTCATAACCCAATCTTTAGTTCAATCAGATAATGCAGTTTGCTGGATACTGAGGCATCCGATGCACCGTGGAATATTGTTGACAGCCACCCAACGCGACCCGGTATGGGCGATGCATTATTAATTATGCCAACATAGAGCTATTAGGCCAAAACAATACCCCCTTAATCTCCGTGTACTGAGGTAATAGCACATTCAAAGACGTACAGGGTGTTCTACGGCGAACAGTGATACGTGTATAAGTATTTTGCGCCGTTCAATGAATTCATCGATTGAATCTCTGTCAATCAGATGGAAAGGATTTTCTTGGACAGGAAGAAAACAATCATCAAATTTTCAATAAAATAAATATAGATTTAGCAAACCAATTAATTCCCTACTATCATCCTTTAAAATAATTACTTTAAAGTATGTACATACGTGTATCACTATAAAATAATACTACTTTCCCTTAGGAATCTCTTCTTGGTTTCCCTCGGAGAAAATTATGTCACAGTCCCTAATGTACGAAGCCTAAACGCTTTATATCGCAATACCGTTTTAACCAATCCTAAACCAGAGGGAGATCGTTCTTTCAACTTCGATCTGAAAGATTCAACCCGCCGACACAGTGTCTGTACGATGAATTAACAAGGTACGACGATTTCTGACGGACTCCAGGAGTGGCACTCTCAACTGCAATTTCCAGGCGATCGTTGCAGCAGCCGGCTGCTGCAACGCTTTATCTCCGTCTAACGAAGCTGCGGTCCGAGATTGCGGCACGTGGAACATCAGGAACTCGTTAGTGCGTGAAGCATCCAGGTATTCCGGAAACTAACTCCATTTACCAACGGTACCGCGAACCTCGGCGTAGATCAGAGAGGCCTGACCGAATTAGAACGTTCGTCCCTTCGAAACGTAATTTACGTTTCCAACAGAACGCATTGATTTGCGGCTGTTCCGCTGGGGCGGGTATAAGGCCAGTTGAAAATAATCGTAACAACTCGACGAATCGTCGACGGGGGTTTCCTCGTTCTATTCAACCACCATTTTGTTCCCCGGCTTATCTTTCTTGTTTTCGTTGCGCCGCTTGATTTATCGATCGATGAACGACGAATAAAGTTTTCTTTCGGAGTAGTTTGCATCGATTTAAATTGGTTCCCGTCGAGCCCGTTCAGCATCTCTTCTCCGCCTCCGCGCGAATAAAGTGTTCTCGCTATTCTCGCGAAACTTTTGCGAACAATTATTTACGGGAAAAAAGTTGTTCCGCCGGTTCGGTTGCTGGGTCGCCAATTTTTCGACCTTCTTTTTATTTTGTTCTTAATCAAAGCCCGCTGTACGTAGACGGTGATTGCAAAGAAAACACGAGCGGTACGTCAGCTTCCCATCGACCTCGTTTAATCCCTTCGCGTTTAAGTTTGTCCATTTTTAGATCGAAGTGGGTCATTTTATATTAGTAACGTTTTACATGCTGCGCCTTTAGATTATATTGTTTATAGCGTACGAACTGTCGGGAAAATATGAAATATCTCGGTCTCGTACCGTAACGTTTCGAACCGCTTATCGAGCAATAATTGTATCACCGTTACTTTCTGCATAATAATAGATTAATTGCAACGGAGTAAGCTAGATCGCGATTCGAGACACATTGTTGCGCGTTCGGGTAAAAATTATGCGATGGGTCTGTGTCGGAAGCATACTCGGAGGGGTTGCCGGGGTGAAGAGGTGGGTAAAGAGGCGTGGTAATTATTATCATTGGAATTTATGGTGACACCGGGATTACCCTTTCCCTGTGTCCAGTGCCCATGGAACTGCAAGAAACTATTATTACCCTCGCTCGTGTTTCTTGTTTTGCCGTTCCCCTATCCCGAAGGACCTCGTCCTGGGTGAAGCAATAAATCAGCCTTCAGCCTGACTACACACCCACCCACACAATGTCCGTGGAGCATTCTAACTTGATAGAAAAAAAAAATCGAATGATACAAATGAACAGGTAAGAAAACCGTAGTAGCCATGGCGATGGGCTGTCGATAAAATTTCCACCGGTGAGAAACGATGCACTGGAGAATGTGCACAACTATAGGGACTCATGTGGCTATAGTTTAATTGTGAGGTGAGAAACTTGGGACGTGCATCGACACGAACGGCTGTAGTACTTACGATCCAATAAACTGCTTACTAGGTGGCAAATTGATCATTGAGCGTGAGTAATGGAAATGCGCTATAAGAAACGTCGACACCTTTGGAAAAATAATTGTTCACCTGAGTTGTCGACAACAATATGTAATTATTTATTAGTTTGAACGTATAGAATTGGTATCCTATGGCACTTGTTAAACGAGAGATCTGAATGTTCTGGATTATATATTTTATATGTTTCTTTTTTTGTTAACAAAATATGTTAGAATTCCCATAGAAATTATTTTACTTCGCGGTGATTCAGTAAGAAGCGAAGAATTATGTTTATCGAGATATTTCATGGTCGATTGTCCCCGAAATGAATAATTAATTGAGCTTTAATTCGATTTAGATACGCACATATATTGCGCGAGAAATTTCTGGCGGTGGTAGTTTGACCAGCATGTTGGCATTAATAATACGCTACTAAGGGTCTTACCTTTGGGCTGAAATATCTGTTGCGACGGGACTACGCATTATTAGCCTGGATTAACATCAGCTTTCTCTATAGTGCCTGATAAGGGACATTCGTGGGGATTCATCGACTACAAAGCGAATATATAACGAACGTTAACGTCAAAGAGATTTCTGTCATCAACGGAAAAAGTAGCAGACGCCTTTGAGCCACTATTAGGCTGAATAAAACATATCCGCCGAAACGCGTACTTATGCAAAGCGTGCCAACAGTTGTAAGTGTGCAAAGATCCTTGAGTCAATGGTCTCTCAAAAGGGTGCTCCTTAAAGCGTAACATTAAAGAGCAAACTCACACAAACACTCGACTTTCGTCGCTCATTCAATAAATAAACGACGCTGAAATATATATACCGCCGAACATCTAATTCTTCTCACTACGGAATGAAGCCTAGAAACTTGACGACACCCAACAAATACGTACGACATCATTGAAACTATTACTCCGCAATAATATCTTTCACAAAATTAAAATCGCGAGACGCGTCGGACTAAAACGAGAAAAAGAACGGAGCCACGAACTAGATTATCCGCGAAAATTATCGTACAAAGAAAAATAGAAGAACACCCAGTACATCGAATGCCTGAAATTCGCACCTCGCATTAAATCAACGTACTGTCCGCTGCTTGAAATTCGATAGTGCATAGAATCCGAGTACATTCGTTTGCCGCTGTTTCTTTAACGCGCCCCGGCCCGCGCGGAGCAGAAAGCGGAAGAGTTATAGCAATGTGTACATGATACGCCGCTGGGACCCTCCTTGCCCCCCTTCGCCCCCCAGTGCCAGCCCTTTACGATCCATTCGGGCGATAGCCCCGACGATCGATAGCCGCGCATTATTGCGAAATTTTCTTATTACGTGTAAGACGAGGAGCCGCCTGATTTACCGTCTTTGAAAAGAACCGTTCGCGAACGAGATCACTAATTAAAGTCGTCTATATTACCTGGTGGAATACCGGTCGGGGAGAACGTGCGCAATTAATTCTCGGCAATATCTGGTTACCGTACTACACGGATACAAGTGCGGATACCGCGTGTAAGAAGGTATCTACGCGATGAAGTTGCGGGCTATTCATGCGTAACGAGGTGAATTTACTCTGGGGCGTGTTCTTTTGTACGCTTTTTTCTTCCCCTCTTTTTTTCTTCGCACGCACACTTCAGTCGTGTACATCGTATGTATATACGTATATACGATTCCTGAATGGTATCTTGAAATAATTGTCGACGCCGGCAACGTGATTCGTTTCGCGTAACGGGCGTCAGGTGGTTTTACGATAAAAAGAAATGAAGGAAATTTCAGTGCACAGAACGGCGTAGAACGCCGGTTTACCGGTCCGACGAGTGCAAACCGATAATTGTTACCTCGCGTATACACGGTGTCTCTCCCCCTCCTACGCCGTGCGTGTCGCAATTAAGAGTTGGCGACGTTTCGCTGTTTAATTTCCTGTTCAAAGTGCACGGTCAATTATGTAAACGTCGCACTCGTTACTTTCCCGACGAAAGTGAACGCTGCGGCATCCGGCATGCGAGAGTACATAACGTATTTCGACAAACTAGTTTCATTCAGCACGGCGAACGACTTTACTTGGAAAATATGAAGGATCCGTGGCCGTTAATGTGGGTCATCGTGTAATATAGCCTGATTGAAATTAAACGGTCATTCGGGGCAGGTAAAAAGGGGGGATAAGAGTCAATCGATAATAAAATGTTTCGATTAAATTCTGACAACGATACTAGAACAGATTTCAATTTATTAAATATATGCTTGACGGATTATTGTGAAAGGGAACAAAAGTCGCGGAAACAGTAATTATAATATAATGTACCACGAGTGCTCCATGAAACACTTGAGGGCGAGGGAGAAACGAAAAAGTGGATGCTGAATGAAAGCGAGAGGGTACAGAAATGAATATGCAAAGTAACCTGGAAACTACTGAACGGGTCACGGTCGGATCATAAATTCAGATCACGTACTATAATTCTTAGCAAGTTCCCGGGGCTCATCGTGACGTCAATTTTCACGTCACTGAAGCGCACACAAGTGTTACGCAGTTCCACTTCGAATCTCAAGCACCGAAATCCTCGAGGACACATTCCTCCAAATAAAACAAATATTAATCCACCCATCCACTCTTCACTCGAGCATTTCCACACAGCAGTTGCAATTTCTACGACAAATAAAGCAACAAGATATCGCGCGATCCTTTCATAATAAAATAAGATCTACGTCTGGCAATTCCAAATGAAACTTGCTCGACCTCGACTATAAGGGAACTTGACTCCCTTTCGCGTCGCGAGATCTTTTCACGCGATTCCTTCAGCACGGCAGTGTCGTGTCGCGGGCGATACAAAAGCGCCGACGATGCGGCAGAATTTGAACGCTCCGAGTCACTTTCTAACCAGGTGATCCCCGATTGGTCGATACGGGTGCCCTTATTTCGCGGTACGTCCTTAATTCAAAGCTACGCCACTGCGGTCTCCGTCTACCTGCGAGGAGGACTTCCTTCCCGCACCGGCTAGTGTCCTTCGATTATCCGGGCTAGAGGTGGTGAAATAGCAAAGGTTGTTCTCCAGTACGCGACGAAGTGTCGCCACGATATTGGCTAACCGAGTGACGCATGCGTCGCCCCTCGAGGATTCGCTGCAATTTTGGAATCTTGTCAACAAACATCCCACTGCACCCTTAACCCGTTCGCTGGTCTAGCTATTCGTGCATCTGTACCGGAGTATTTTTATCCGGATCGCGACACGACACCGCACCGCCGTGATATCAATCTTGGTAGACCGTTTTGTCGACGATTCGGTAGAGATTTATCACTGGTTTTGCTGGATTTATGTTCGTCCATCGTGAAAGGGTTGCACGTTGTTTAGGAAACGTCGCCTGGCGCACGGTGTGTCGAATCGAATGTGATTGTTAAAGAAGGTGGCGTGTTCGTTTGCGTAACGTGATACGTGTGAAATTAATTCATGATCGGGACCGTAATTATTCAAGTGCCTTTGTGAATTTCATTTGACAAGCGGCTCGAGGGTATTGTGCGTACACGTGCGGGGAAATGGATAAAGAGGAGGAAGCTGAAACTGATCCATCGATCGTTGAAACCCTCTCCGAAAGGTAATACGCGGAGGAAAGTATTTACTGTAATTGATTTCTTCCCTTCTTTCGTTCCGATTAGTAATGGATTCCAACGCATCGACATCGTTCTCGATCATCCACATAAGGTATATTGCAGCGGACAACAGATTTCAGGGAGCGTTCACTTGGAATTGGAGCAGCCGACAAGTGCCTTAGGTAAGCCTGACTTACGTTTTTCATTTATAATATCGGAGCAGGAAATTTAATAGGAATAACCCGAGTCACGAAATTTTTACCAGATTGAAGTAAAAAGCGATACGACAAACGTTGCAAATAATTATAAATGTGTAGAAGTTTACAGTGAATGTGGGCTGAGTTTATTAGAGAATTCCAAATAAAATAGGCGATAACTATCAGATACTATAATTGGTCTTGAAGAAAAAAGAGCAAAACAGCTATAGCGTGAACTATCGATCAACGCCTATATCGAAAGCCGATCGACAGGCAGACACACGGAGCCAGAAGATACTCGATTGGCTCGTTGTAACGAGGCACGACCAACTTTATATTTATTCTCGCGATGTTTACCCCCGTTGTCGATTCGCAATCACAAAAATTTCTCCCCTGTTCAAGTCGAACGCGTGCCAAACGTGCCATCGATCGTGTTGCATAACGGGTGACCCGAAAGATTTTAGTACCGCTCTATGTACGTCACCAGGCGGTATACAACATGATTCTGGTATTGCCGGAACGCTTGTAAAATGAATTGATTAAAGGAAGAATCTTGTACACATTCGCGACTGACCTTCTGTCAAGACCAACGGTAAACAACGTTCAATGCGTTGCTGCTAGGGAATTACGATCGAAATTATTGCACGTTTTATTTGCCTGCCTATTATAAACAGATGCCCCTATACGTTCTAATGATCCTAGCTCTTGTTCTATTACCAAACATTTGATCTTGCAGGTAATAATTAGATAATAGTTGAGGATATTTAGAAATAGTATGTAGTTGCATTTTCTAGCTCGTTATTTATGAGCCTGCGTTATAAAACAGTATTCGCCGAACCACGACTAATTACCAAAGTTATTACATACTTTTCCCTTACATTTTAATACACGTGTTCTCCGCGTAATTGCAGCAATAAATGTCCAACAAACTCATTCACAATAATATAAATTAACTAATTGTCCAAATTAATCTTACAAAAAAAAAAAAAACAAAAACGAGATTTCCGTTCTATCATGATAAATGTTGCCCGTGAAATCGCTGTATGCTCACCGTTTCAACAAACAGGAATTAGACTTAAATGCAAGGGAGAGGCGCAGGTGTATTTCACGGATCGATCGGCGGGGATCCGGCGTACGTTTTCGGCGTTCGAGAATTATCTTCACGTTGAAACGTATCTGGCGGGCGGTAAGTACACGAGAATCGAACGATTGTTACACGAGTGGTGAGTGTAGGATTAACAAATTCTCGTCACGGTTAGATGGCAAAGAAAAGTCTATGATAACGGGCGGCGTCTATCCGTTCAGCCTAACACTTCCAGAAGAGCTACCATGCAGCTTCGAGGGCCGATACGGACGAGTACGGTACTCGATTAGGGCATTGTTGGACGTAACGACTATTTATCGGTTTTCCACCAATATTATTCCATTCACGGTGGCCCCCATTCTTGACCTTAATCGAGATCCTCTCGCTCCCGTGAGTAGAAATCCAACAACGGACGATATTACTTCTGGGATGCGATTTCATTCCCGCCCACCAATAAGCTTTCGAATTAACGCCCGCACTCGTGCTTCCTTTATGCAGAGGATAGTACAAACAACGACGTTATTTAAACAATACGACCGATCGTTTCAGTTACCAATAAACGTTCGACAATCGAAGGTGTACATGGGCCAGACGGAACCGCTCGACCTGTCCATGTACCTTCCGGTTCGTGGTTTCGTTCCTGGCCAAACTATACCGATTAAGATCGACGTGACGAATCGTTCCACGGTTTCGGTCAAGAAGATCAGAATTGTTTTTAAGAAAGTAAAGAGATGCTCCTGTACAATTTGATGTAGAGAATTATGCCAGTGCGTTGTTTTTGTGGCACGCTTTGAAATGATTTTATGTTTCAGTAGTATGTACTGCGCTTGATAAATATTTCAGCTTGATGGAATTTTAGTTTTGGTTCGCGACTGCACCTTCTATTATTTATTGTATTCTAGATATATATATTATTTTTACTTTATTGCACTTATAGTCCTGCATCGGTTGTTCTAAATGCGCCATGTTCCCTTAGGTGGTGTTCTATCGCGCGACGGAAAAATCGCGTAAACACAAAGAAATCGTAGTAGAAGTAGAACAGCCTGTTAATAAAGCGACCGATACATACGAAGTCACGTTTGACGTTCCTGCCGTGCCACCCACTGGGATGATCTACTGCAACATCATCGACGTTCTGTACACGCTTAAAGTGAGACTATCTGAAATTTAGTAGCGCACCGTTCGACGATAAAATCAGAATGAGCTGAAATTGCAGCCACCAAGGAGACCTAATTTTCATACAAATTCCCTTGCACGTTTCATGTTATCGGAGGAAGTATTTACGAATTACTGTTTCATTTGCTTGTTCACCTTGTGCCGCTAATATCGCCTCTGAGATTATTATTATGATGATTGAAGAACATCTACAGCATTCTCAATTTAATTTCAACAATGAAGTATACGCGATGAAAGATTTTCACCATTATTAAGCTCAATTACGTTTCTCCCGATTGTTAGATATTTTTAATTGTTCTCGTTCGTGAAATATTTGTTTTCCCTTCTGTGACAAAAGATCGAGGCCTGCGTGGACGTGAGCGAATGGTACTACAGAATGTTTCAGAAGAACTTGAAGCTACGGACAAGCATAGTAGTCGGCACGGTGCCGCTTCAAAATTATCAGACTCCGCAAGAGGCAGTCGATGTGACGGAAGCTTTTTCATTTCATCCCCATTGTGCCACCGTTACGAAAGAATACGCCGACGACACGTCGTGGTTAAAAAGCACAGTGAGCGAAGAAACTGTGGAACCCAGTTTATTATGTAAGTACCACCGCTGTTACACAGTACACAAACTGTGGAACGCTAAATTGCCGATATTTCCTAAAACTACCAGTCGACGGTTTACATTATTCCTCTGTTAGCCAGTGTAAATATTCTTGGACAGTTAGAGAGCTTTGCCATGCTGTTCGATTGTACCTTGTTATCGCGAGTTCTGTTTAAAATTGAGTTAAAGTTCTCCCGTCCTACGAAACCATCGATTTTCATATTCGAAGTACCCGTTGGTCGTAAAGAAAATGATATGTCGAAGTTGCAACAGAGAAAAATAATTTGATTAAATATTGCACGGCAGAACAATTGGCCAAAATAATAATCGCGAAGAGTTTCTTCCTTTACCAAAAAAACGCGACCTAATTGTGAACGTGAACGACAAATGTTTGCAAACGAGCGCCCTAAAATTGTCATCGACAAACCCTTCCCACGTTGCAACTCGATATATATATATATATATCTTTAAGTAAAACGAACTGATTGCAAAGTTTGTCCCGACGAACTTGTCTATTTGCCGAGCACCGGTGGCAGACCTGGCGCAAATAAACCTGATATTTCTTCCAGCTTTGCCGGTCTACGAGAGAAGTCAAATATATCGATCCTCGAAACCGGACACGGACGATCCCACGGGAGATGAAGGTGACAGCGATGGCGAGGTCAAGCCATATTCGCCCATGTATCGTGTGTACAAATTTTAAATCGTCCCCCGAGAATCAGGCTCACAATTAGACACGTGCTTGGTTAAACAAAGTGTCGCGCCCAGAGCAAAGCCAACTAATATATTCAACATTTATACAGAAATGTCACGTACATTTTCGCGGTCTATCGATCGACTGGTTGCCTTCAATTTTTTCCCGTTGGTTTTCTTATTTTCTTACGCGGGGGAGAAGAGCGTAGAAAAAGGAGAGGGGGGGGGGCGAAATTATTAGAACGAAAGGAGCACCGTGCGAGGTATTAAAATCCGTCGGGACCAAGCCGTGCAGCTAATTAAATTCCATAATTATACGAGCAACACGCGAGGCAAGTTATTCTATAAAAATTTCCCGTCCCGTGTAATCCCCGATACCACCGGGACGAAGTTCGCCAAACGCCTAACAAATATGTATTGCTTTAATGATCAATAAAAATGTTCCCGGCGAGTTTCGTTGAATAATTAATACCTCGACCGCAGCCCTCTCCTCTACCGATGGAACAATCGACAGCCGAATCGATACGTATTGCAGAGTACCGAGATGTCGTACATCTTTTAATCTGAACACTGCGAATAATCTGTTGCAGGTTCTCCTAAGTACTTCGAATTCGATGTATGGGAACAATCATTGACATACTATATACTTTTGTGTAACGAAGTTAGGAAAATTGCAGAGCGTTTTCCAAACGTTACTGATTCATTTCTATGCAAGCAGTAGAATGAGTATCGTACTCTGTAGTTACACATATATTCTCCAAGCACTTGTATATCAGACAAAAAATGCTGTTTCTCTCTCTTCCTTTTTCCTTATTAAAATAGTACGTACCCAGGTACATTTTATGCATTTCACGGAGCAGCAACGGGACGAGTAAAAAAAGATTGCTAGAAATCGACGAATGTGTTTCAGGCATCGTGTGCAATTCATCCTGATCATTAAAGCGTACCAGCCAGCCGTTTTGTAATCTTCTCAACGCGTATGTACGAGCGAACGATCTCGTTCACATCGCACGCTTGAATTAATGACGTCGTTAATGCGCGATTCGACAATATAACTTGCATCGATCGTCGTGGAAGTGCAATCACATAGAGTGGTGTTCTGTGTAGGCGGCAAGTAAACGGTGTACAAGTCACGATGAGCAGAAAAGAAAAAAAGAATATCGCAAAGAAAGGAATGTATCTAGTCAGTGTGTCCAGATTATGGCTCGCAATTCAAGAGGATAACATGAACCATAAATTTGAATCACCTAGTTGGCAAACACAGATTGTCGCGAGCGTTCGCCTGCACTCTTTCTTTAACTCCATATTTTATATTCAATATATTTGATTTACTTTAACTTATTCAACCGGTTGAATAACACTTCAAATGCATGGTATCAATATATTAAAAACTTGGGTGCAGAGATATTAAATAGAGATTCTACTTAAGATGTTCTCGCCATTCAGAACGATTTGAAAATAACAAAAAAGATTAATTTCTTTAAGATTGCGACACCTCTCGCAAGACAGATGTACCAGTCGTGTTATTTAAATATTTACCGAAACTTCTCGCACAGCTGCACACGAATCGAACTATTCGTGTTTCCGCTTTAGCAAAATGCATCTCGTGCATCTCAATATCGTGTGATTGCTTGAGACCGGTTCAGATTCGGCAAGGTGTGCAACCCTATCAGATTCTTGATTTTGAAGTTGCTCGCAGGTGATGACGGAACTACCGGAGTAGCTTTAACTTTGAGGGCTTTCAATATCGCATTGCTGGGTCTTTGATTACGAACACCGTCTAGCAAATGTTCGCCATCTTTCTCTGTTCTCCTTCGATGGCGTTGCATCTTCCTCCACCGCGGTGTGTACATCTACTTTGAAAGACCACATCATAGGTGGCCGGGTCTGGAGGTTCGGCTTAATCACGGCCCTGGAGCACGAGGTTATCCTAATTTCGTAGTGATTAAACGTTACTGGCTTGTAGCACAGGCCAGGGGACGCGAAATTCTCGAAAATTCAAGCTTCTTGCGACCTAAATAGCCGTCCCATCAAATTGTCCCGAATTTAAATCGGGATCTTTCTGCCGATATCTTATTTCACCGAGGAACACGTCGTATTTTAAGTTTCAGCTTAAACCGTATTTGCATCCGTGTAATTTCACTGACAATATCGGACGATAAATAAAATTATATAATAAATATTGGAATTACTTATTGAAGATAAATTGTATGAACTTGTAAGATATGTGCTGCAAGTTTTAGACTGATACCCGTTAATATACGCGTTATGGTACTTTTGCATTGAAATATACGCTCGTCGACTGTTAATAATTACCTTCCATCCGAGGTACTCGAAGGTGTGGGACAACGCAATGCTGCGCAAAATCTAATTTCAATTGTGATCCGGATTGAACGGGTCAAAGAAAATCGCACATTATTTGAACTGGCCATTACAATTCGAAGTCTATTCAGGCGAATGAAGAAACTCGTCGTGCACCGGCGAATCGATCTTTTTGTTAGGTCAGAGCACGCCTCCATGTACCTTTACGTTGAAGTCACGGCGTCAGAGCGTGCACCTAATTAAAAGTTCGTACTACTTCTGGTAGAACTCGACGGCATGGTGTTACCACTATCGGCTGTCGCGCAGAAACGAGTTTCCCTCAAAGAACTGCCGTTCGCCTCGCATTTGGAATTTCTCTTGTCGTAGCTAGAAAAATTCTCCCGGAAAATTCGTGTCCTCTCGCCGTTAAACCCCTAATCGGCCAGAAGAAACTCTTGACTAGAACGATTAAGAAAGATTGCTTAAAAATCATGGAGACGTTTTGCCATGCTCCCCGTTAGACGAAGAATAAAAATATGGTGGAATAAAATAAATTCAAAATTTGGTGACTAGTATCGAAACGAGAAATTGTCTAATATCTATCTATTTAGGAGTTGTAGAACCGGTTGATAAGTAATACGGGTCTCTTACGTATCTGTTAAAGAAAATTGGGAAGCAATACTTGAAGAAGTACGTAGGCAATGCTCCCTGCCAATCCTGGTTGCTTACTTTTTTCCTCCAGTCTGCAGACTCCTAAAATCGGATTTGCGATACAATGAAGGCCTTTAAGGTAGCGTGCAATGTTGGCACTTGCCAACCGAACGATAAAGTTTCCCTTGAATTTCCCGCAGCGCCCCTGGCAGCAGACGAGTTTACGTGGATTTACTCCAATCAGAGTTTGTTACGTACACAAACGACATATAGTCACAAATGAAAATACGAACGACGACAACTTATCCGAGTTTATAGTAGATATCTACACAATATCAGGCCTGGCCTGGTTTTCCATTCATTCGTCGATTCATTGCCCCCTCATTCGCGGCACAATATTCATTAATTAGAAAAGTCATCAAAATATTAATAATGCTATTCAAAATAATATTTCAAAATAATAGCAACTGAATATAACCGTAACACAAAATTCCTCGCCAGAAGAGACCTAACTCCGCCGAGTCCATCAACCCTTTGAAGCCGTTTCTACACCTGGCACCAGCGGCTACGAAAGTTCCCACCGAATTTTCTACTGCGCCGAAAGTATGATGCGCTCGACGTTACTGTCGATTCGCAGTCGCCCAACTTCTCACGACGGCGGAATTAAATCACGTATCGGTGTGTGCACGACGTCGGTTAGAACAGAAAGTTGAAAGAAAGAAATACGTAGACGGAGGGCGGAATGGTGTAGGTCACCCGCGTAATGCTACCTGCGAACGATGCGAAAACTTGTACACCCTCGCCCGGGGGGCTTTCCTTTGAATTTCAATGGTCGATCCTCGGAGAATCACAAACGCTTCCGTGAAGACTAAGTACCACGACCGACGTTTTCATTTTCCCGCGGGAGAACTGTCTGTTCAACGGTAAATTTCAATCCTCAACCCCGTGTGCCCTCCCACCATCTTTCTGCGCCTTTTTATACATAATTCTCTGAAGACGCATGAGCACGATACGCGGAGGCAACGAAAGTGAGATTAAAACGTCCGTGCTCGAGTTCCACAGACACGAATTACCAAAGGTAGACCACTTTCTGACATTATTATCCGCCTATCTTTTTAAACAGAACGAGTTACGTCGCCTCCTCGCGTTTCCTTGAATACTCGGTTTCGTTGCGCAGATATTCAACCCTTTCGCTGCCCGCTGAAATAACGAGAAGCGGTGAAACATGTCCGACGCTCGTTTCAATAATAATGCTCTTCCTGTATCATTCAAGGATTCAACGAGTAGACCAACCAAGGGTTGGTTGGGAAACGGTTGAAAGTAAATCTTGAAACAGCCGAGCGTTCACTGGCTTCGACCGATCGCCGTGAACCAGACAGGGCGAAATTTACAGGGGGTGGACACATTTGGGACATTGTGCCGCCTTTATTCCGCGAAATTGTCAAGCGTTATCGCTGGCCGCTTCGTTAGAGCCGTCATTGTGCCATGGCCCCCCATAGGTGGCTGCATAAATCCAGGACTTATTGAGCCGCGTAGGTAAGTACGGGCGGTTAAAACAATTAGCTGTGCTCGACGCGGCTGCACTAGCCCCGGTGTAAACAGCCCTCAGCAGTAATTCTGTTATCGGTGCTCGGCGAGCATTCATAGGCTTAACGGGGCTTATTTCCCTACCACCCTCCCTCCCTTCTGTCCACTTACTTCCCTCCCGCGATCCCTCTCTCCCTCTTTCGCACCTGAACCGTGGCCAGCTCGTCCCTGTCTATCCACGTTGAATTAGTAGCCAGTTTATCATAGCCGGACTGCATCAATTGGAGTGGCATCGACGATGAAGCCAGCTTTCGGATAACCGAAGCTCGAAGCTTGTCACGTTTGAAACGGACTTGCAACGTCTCGTCGTTAGACGCGTTGCGAAATCGAGATTATTCGACAGCTTGGGAGCTGTGGATTTTAATCGTTTCTTAACTTTTTGGGGCGTTGATTATTTGACGTGATACTTGTGATTTTTATTTGTCGTTGTCGGTGGTTCGTGGGAAGCGCTGATAACAAATTTTCGCGCAAGGAAGTTGTGTAAGAAGCGTACGAATCGTTATTGTAATGTAATCGGTGGGCGAATTTAGTTCCCGTAATGGCACGAAATTGAATGCTATCATTTGCGTCCCTTCCGATTACGAAGAAAGAGAGAAACGATTATGGATCGTTATAGGCGAACGTGCCGCGATGGAGGAATGGTATTATGCAATTTCGCGTCTGATCGTCTGTACACTGTACGAATGCATTCGTACGCACGCAAACAGCCGTACGCTGAATGCTGCTACCTACCTACACGTGTTATCTGGTCCTGGACACTTTAGATAACGGCGCAGTAGAAGAAACTGAATGTTTGAAACATTTAAGGAAAAACGCTTCTTGCAATTGTACAGCGTACACGAATAGGCAGGCGTAATCACTTTGAACCTTTATTTTCATTGCTGAGATTCATTTGGTATTATTGCAAGAACTGAACGCGCAATATTTCAAGGCCCCACTTTAAACGAAGATAGGGTCTGTAGAAAGTAATGTAGCCGAATTGAAATGTGCGGAGTGATCCGCGACGTCGATATGCTTGCTAAAAGCTCTCGCGAATTTAGAAAATTTGGGACACCGTGGTGGCGGAGCAAAATGCAGGGGTGAATCCGCAGAAAGGGCTTAAAAATCGTGGAAATTAAAAGTCCACGATAAAAGGTTCCCGGGCATATTCGAATGTGGCGCAGTAAAACGAAACGCACGGGCGTAAAATATTTTGATCGTTGTCTGGCCGCTCGGCCATTTTCATCGGCCTGACTTTACCAAACTGTACGTCCGGAGATTCGACATTTTTTTTTTTTTATCGCCCAATCTATTGTCGGCGTAAAAGTTTATACTGATTCGTGTCGCTCGTTGAATTGATTTTACGGCTCCCGTTGCTGTTTTTCGTTTTTCGGCATCGTTCCGGTTTTTTTTTTTGTTCGTTTCCAACGATACTGAATGGACCAGAAATGTAACCGGACGCGAGTGAAACTTCTTGACGAAGGCGTCACGAAGATACAGTGTGAAAAGAGAATGACGATAACAATAGACGAGGACTCATTTCCGCAGCGCTGGCCCATTATAACGTGATCGTACGTAGAGGGTCCAATTTCGGTCTCGAATAATCCATTGGAAAGTGTAACATACGTAGTAAATAGAAAGTAAATAGACGATCGAAGAATTGATTAAATAAAATCCTAAAGCTTCCGGATTTCCACAAAATTGTTGAATAAATATAAAAGCGATGAAACGTGCCAATCCTGTACCTCGACATATGTACTTTGATATAAATCTTTTAATAACAATAATAAATGATATATTTTGTATACCTATATCGTTTTCATACTACAATTACTGTATACTATAAACTAATTCTTTGTTTTATTTATGAGACAACTTGTGGATGGCAAAACAGGATTATGTTTTTATTGAAAGTGATAGAGTTTGCAGGATTCTCCGACGAGGATAACACCGAGTATTTCAAAACTCGACGAAGCTTGCCATTCAATATTCGTGCATGGTTAAGGAAAGCCCTGACTATGCGATTCCTGTGAGCTTTGTCGATCCCATGGGCACCTCACCCTTCTCCCCGTCTCATGAGTATGAAATACGTTCACGGATCATCGGTTCGATTTTTCACGGAAGTATTACCCAGCGGCCCTTGCCTCGTTGCCTTTCCAAAACTTTCCCCTCGCAATTTTTGTTGCGCCCCCGATAGAAGAACCGCGGCAAAATGTTTGATAAATTGAGTTATTGAAACTCTACGCGGCCCCGCATGGTTTTCTGATTTTCGGTAGAAATTTGTTTGCAAAGCAACACGTGTATCCGAAACAAATACACTTGTTTCTAAGTTTCATTTCCTTTTCGAAAATATTTGAAAATGACGAGATATTTGCCTCTACGTAATTTATAACATTTCTCCGTGAAATGAGACAATACAATTCGAGTTCAACGAGTTTTAAAGATTTGTCAACCAGAAATTGCTACTATGCACTTCAATGAGAGCATCCACCAGACGTCTGCACGTGATGGCAGTAAAAAAGGACAGCTGGTTGGAAAGGATGGTTGGAAATTGAACAATCCGAGTTCTCTGTCCGAGAAGTCGAGCACGCAGACACGGAAGAGCGCAAGAGGTAAGCGCAATTTTAGAATTGTTCGTGCGTTAAAGGATATAGCGACGTAGTGAGTAAATGCACAATACTAGCAGGAAACTAACCGACGATAATACTTGGCTACTCACCTCCACGCCCCTACTTTCGTTGCTTAGTTCTATCTTGATTCCCTCAGGTTTCGATAGCCGTTGAAATCGGGATTCGTCTTGGGAATAACCAAGAAATTCCAGGATGAAACTTCCACTTCTGTTCATGATACTTGGCCATTATTATAGTTGGCTTCGGGGACTCTTCGTAAGATTGTCTATCTGACGGTCGGTTCACTGGGCGTGGCTCCGAACTAGTTTTCATGACAACAGTTAGTGATGCTGATTATAATTGTCATCGATTTCCTTGCCGCAGAAATGTTCTGGATCTATGTACATATAAGGATTTATTAGACACCATTTTTATTCTTTTCGAAATGAAAGGCACACGTAATTGAGATAATAATTTTTGTTATATCTGTAATAGTTGACTTTATAATTATGTATGCTGAAATATCCAAAAAATTTTAATGTATCTGTAATGCGATTTTTCTACTGGCAATTATTATTATTTGTCTTGGTTAACGTCTGAATATTAAATTGAGCAATTTCTTGAACCTTTACGAGAATCGACAATTCAGAATAGAGCGATTGCAAAAAGATTCGAATGAAGATAACGAAACATGGAAATAGTTTTCCATGCATTCGACAAGGCGGAAAGAATCGACACATACGGGATAGCGGTTCAGGAAGTTGCTACTTCCTTATCAATGAAATAAATCGTTCGCGTGGGAGGGAGATTCCTCCACTCAAAGCCATTATCTTTCTTCTTCCTCTACAGCTGTATAGCTGTCGATAACCCCAAAACGATTATGATTATTGGAACTCTGTGAAATGGCTTTCGATTGTAATTCGCCTACTTGAATTCGTTCGACTGACGTTTAATTAAATCTGTTGAAAAGAAAATCGATGGTATACACGATGCCACAGACGATCATGTAATTCACATCTCTATGATGCACGCCGTATAAACGAGATGTGGAATTGGCTAATTATTATTATTTTACGACAGTCTTTCACAAAACGACAAAACAAGGAAATTTAAATTTTCCGTTCTATCATATGATTACATACAAGTAGTAGACAAAAAGTTCAAAAAATGTTCCTCCTAGTTTCCCTTTATTCTGAATCGGAAGGTCGGATGGCCTCACTAAATTCACTGATATAGATTTTGAATGCCTATGACTGTTTACTAGTTTACATATTTTGTAATAAAATAATTTATAGTTCTAAACTTTCTGCTAATGAACGACTTATTAACTCTCATAGTAGAAAATAGTTGCCAATGGAGGACTGCAAACAAAGCTTATCATGAACATACTGCTTCTTTGCAAGCGGACTGTACATATGTTTGTGGTCAAGTATGCTTTATAGCGTGTCAGTTTTTTTTCATTCACACCAAAATACAAGAACTTGCAATTATTAACGTTATTACCGTCTGCAATTGTCAATTTCTTTGCGCAAACCTTTCTTCGCGTGCGAGCGTAATTTCACGAAAAAAACTCTGCGCAATTACAATAGGGTTGCCACTTGCATGAGATGTATAATAATCTGAAGTCCTCGTATAAATAAAAAAATTGGCATGCTATGGCTGGTTTGAAGCGAACCTGGGCACAAAATGTACACGTCGCTTTAAGAAGCAACGTCTTTACTCTTTAAACAACAGTTTCTATTCGTAAATTTCTTTATCGTACAAGAATTAATGCTATCTACAATTTGTAATGTATAATTTAATGTGGAAGGTTTATTATCTAAATAATTTAATTCAAATTTATAGTCATAGGCAATCAATATAAATATGTGTCCCTTGTAGCAATAGCCGATACTGTCTAGTGAACTAACAATAAGTGACATACAATACCTAGGAAACATTAGCAAGAAAATTGTCTGGTGACTGTAAACATCGAGGTTTTCTTTTAAAGGGACATCATTTCAAACAATAGAGCAACCGGTTCTATCACAAAATAATAATAAAACGTCGTAAGAATATAAAAACGAAGAACTGAGCGATTAAAAAACAGAGTTTGACTCTATCGCGTGATGAAATGAAACCACTAGGAAGAAGGTATTCCTACTAATTTCTCCCTACGGGTAATGAGATTTTTCAAAGTGGCAAGTACTGCCGTACTAAACTTACTGACATACGTTTTAGGTGTCTATGATTATTGGTAATTTGCGTGATATTTTTTAATAAAATAAGTCACAGATATAAACTTCTGTCGCACTCATGAACGGTTCATTAATTTCCATATTAAAAAATAGTTGCCAATAGGGGACTGCAGGAAAAGATTGAAACATGTAGAAAAAGATAGAAACATGCAGGAAAAGATTGAAACATGCAGAAGCGTGAGCATAGTCCTTGTTTTCCAGTGCGCTATACATATGTATTCTATTCAAGTACGCGTTTGAGCATTTCAATTTCTTCTTAATTCGCACGCAAATAGCCGAACTTGCCATTATTATCATTACCACGTGCAGTCGTCAGTTCCCTTTGCGCAAAACTTTCTTCACATGCGAGCGTAATGTTTCAAAAGCTTTGCACAATTACAATAGGATTGATTGTTGCAAATCGTATATAATAATTAGCAGTCCATGTGTAAATAAAAAACTTGTCACGTTTGTATGAAACGAACGTCAGCACAAAATGCTGAGCACAATACATAGCTCGTTTTAAAAAACAAGCACTATACTCGTTAAGCAGCAGATCCTATTCGCAAATTTTTTCATCGTACAGAAATGAATGGATGGCTCTAATTTTTAGAGCAAACTAATTTAATGTAAACGGGCTACTAAGTAAATAATGAACTTTAGTACGGTAGTATTTGCCAACCAACGAAAACTCATTACCCAGAAGGAGTAAAATAGTAGAAACTGCACCTTGTAAATTCAGTACATAAGTTACAGAGCTATCATAATGGGCTAGGGAAAAAATGAAGTTACTGAAAAATCCATTGTAGAAGATAATAGTGAATGGGAATTGTAGTATACAACTGAAAACTCTTTTCAGCAATTATAGTGGAGTGCAACATTGAGATGAATAAATGCAATATCTGTTTACGCAGATTCCAATAGGTATTTTCAGAAGAAATTACAATCATTGCATGACAATAACCGTTTCAAATTGGCAAACCCGAAGCTGTTCAATTAGTCTATTCCGACCACGAGCCCTAAAGAAGGTAATGACGTGTCAAAATCATACTTGCAGTTGAGTTTTCAAACACGTCCAATTAGCAAAATGCTATCATCGCGCCAGTAAATTTACGTTTAGTTGTACTAAAATATCTATACACCGTAAACGCAAAAACTGAATATCCCCGTCTTAATCTCTCATGTGATAACAAGGTTGTTAATGAAAGATTGTCCCAAAAATAATAATGACTAGCCATATCCATGTCCATTTTATACGCCGTGCAACATAGAAATGCAAAATACATGGTCGTCCGAATACGCATCCACTGTAACCCTAGCCTTATACAGCTTTAATAGCTGCCTTTGGTGACTCAGGAACCAATTTGGGCATTTCATTGTGGTCGCAACGCTACTTCAAAATCGCGATCATTTATCGTCGCAACACTGTATGAAAATCTGAAAAAATATTCCCGATGGAAAAATATCGTGGTACAGTAAATGCTAATTAAAACTTGTCAGAAAAGGACCACGAAAATTATTTTCGCAACGCTAGGATCAAGTACATATCGCAAGTCTAATTTAATATAAAAGCTACTCTAATTCAAACCACGATATACTTAATCGCAACTCTAGTTGTATTCGCGATTTCATTTCATTCGCAACTCTAATGCAAACCGTATTCAATCGTACGCGACGCTAATAAAAACCGCGATTTGCCCAATACGACGATGAGTGCTGAAAACAATAAACTACAACTACAGCATACAAAAGCGAGCATAGTGACAAAATAGTAACAAAGAATGGCTCTCCATCCAAAGGATGCAGAGCCATTGGTAGTTGCCCTCTTGAGAGACAGTTTGTCGGGCCTCTTCGGCATTTAGCTTCTTCTTTTCTTCGGGCCCAATGCCCGCTGAAACTTAGTCTAGGCTCGAGACTCTACTCGCAAACAAACAAAAACATAAAATAAGAATCTAAGCCGCGCAGCTAAACGGAACGCACGTGGACGAATCACGACCAAATACAATCGTAAAAATTGCGATTATGGAAAATCATAAAGATTACGATTAAAATTGTAATCGATCTTCGCCTACACGTGCAGCCTCGAGCATGATGTAAGGCGTTTCGTTTCGGAACCTAAATCGCGACCACGACCGCGAAGGATTCGAAAAATCGATAGGCAAAGCCAGAGGCGAACGCATTTTCGTTCGCGCCACAGCTTCGCCGTCGACTTTTCAAATCAGATTTCCTGAAACAGGTTGAACACGCGGAATATTGCCTACCCGATCAGAGACTGTGTCAACCTGCCCGGCCCTACCTACTTATATCTAACAGGCACACCAGAAGGTATACTACCTATCCTACCTGGACCTATATTTAAAAAATGGCAAAGCATTCACACAAACACACATCATTCAACGTTCCTCACTCAAACACCCGGGTGCAAGGGCCTACACTAGAGAGACGTCCCGGGACGCCTCCGACACCCGAGCTTGGCATACAATCGTTCACACTCTAAGGGTACGTACCAATTCCTGAAATCGGCGGACAAAGGCTAGCGACCATTGCGTAAATATGCGTAAACGTGTATGCAAAATATTGATTGTTCAAATATATTGTAAATTTTCTTTCAAATAAGTACAAGTATACTTGGTTGGTATAGTACTCTATTGTTTGCCATACTTTCATAACTCGTATGGTATTCAATGTATATATGCAATTGTAAAACATATTATTAAATACGTTTATTATTTCTTATCGAATTCCCGAGCCGACGCAATTCCACAACCTAACCACATACACACGCAACGTGGAAAATACGTCGTGCACGGTACGCTAGCAAATGTCAGCTGCTAAAGATTGTTATTTTAAAAACTATATGATCATCGTGCCCATTGCCTTTCGCTCACCCAAGTAGCACCTGGGCACGTGAGTGAGTTCCTGGCAATGAACACGGAAGGGGTTAAACCTGAAAATCCTGATCTAAAAAGATGATTAGTATACATACAGTTGCAATAATATATTTTATTTTCTATCTCTTTAAAAATGACTCGACATTGTAATTGATAAAATATCAATGAAAACTCGAAAGTGACTGATATATCATTTATTTTTTAGGGGACATTGAAAATGAATTTTCCAGAATAAGTAATGCAAGAAATAAATGCAATTAAATATTTACTTGAAAAATAGGCAACGTATTAAATAAGCCTCAGGTGATTCCTTAATCGAAGTAAATTGTTCAAGCTTGCTACTCCGATTTAAAAATCTACCCATATATAAAGTGCCTTCTTGTACATAATGTGCAATAAATTTCATACGAGCATATGAAAATTAATATTAAATGCTATCATTAGCTATGCGCATTAAGTGCTGATTTTAATATACGTATCTTATATGTATTGTTTTAATACACGTTTACTATAATCATGAAATCCCGCAGTAACGAGGTCGGAGGGTATCCGACTTCACTGCTCAACAGTGAAAACCAAATTCAATTGACTAGAAATGCAATTATAAATTTAATATACAATGTCCCCACTATATGTATACACCTTTGTCCATTTATTAATGCAACCGTGTATTCAATAAGAAATATTTCTATAGTTAATATTTTTTTATATTAAAAAACACAGCGTACAAGAAGACAAACCTAATCTGATATAAGAAATAGTACACAAGAAAATATTGGCGGTCACTACGCTCGCACAACTACTAAAAAATACAACCAGTCACCCGTGCCGGTTCGGACCAATCGTCCTACGGCATGATTGGGGACCGGAGGAACCAAAACGCATGCGACTCACCAGCCCGTTGATTGCAGAAATAGAGCAAGTACTCGTAGGAGACGTCAGGACCCCGACCTGGGCAGCCCAAGTGAACTCAACCGTCAAGAAGTGTGCCAACTGTAACGAAACAAGAACGCAAAGAACAATAAAATCTACTGTTAAATCTACAGAATTTTATTCTTTATAGAGAACTGAGATACTTACATTTCTCACTTTACTAGTGTCGTCTAAAGCATTCCCTTCAGTGATGCACTGATTCTACATCCGATAGCGAATATAAGAAAAAAAATAAAAACAAAGGACTATGTACGCGACCGCAGATTATATCGGCGAAAAAATTAAGATGCTACTTTCGCGATTGAAATAACTGAAAAGGAGCACCGGTGCTCTGATAATATTATCTAGTACGTGAAAAACACTGACTCTAAAATCGCGTGTAGCTAAAGTATGAACGAAGATTTAAACAGAGCCACTTGCTCTGGACATATTAGAAAACTGCGGAGCAAACACTAACTCTACCGACCGCATTGCGCGCGATCACAAAATTTTCTGAAAGAAAACATGTTCATCCTATTTAGTGTTTCTCAACAATGATATTTATGAAAAATAAATGTACATTAGAAATATCTAAAAAAGTATTAACAATATTTAAATATACATTAAAAATATGAAAGTATGCATTAAAAATATGGAAATATGCAAATATGCAAGGAAAATATACAATATTAACAATGCAATAACAATTGCACTAAGTTATTGCATATGTTTTTAAGTATAAAACATAAAAACATATGCATTATGCAAAATGTGCAAAATAGTTGTGCCTATTCCAATTGCAATTACTTAATTGTAATTGGTATAGAAAATCTAATTGTTTTTATAAGTATTTCAAGTGTGGTTGTTTCATCTTAGTATCAATATAAATACATATATAAAACCAATATAAAAATATATAATAATTAAAATACTCACATACAGAGGCCTTGGCTGCATTGAATTATTAATTGTAATATAATTAAAGCTATTGGATTATTCTATTCCATATAACCAGGTCTCTCCATACACCTGTATCAAAGAAAAACAAGGAAATTAAACAAGTGCATAGAAGTAATGATAATTGTGATGGAAGCAATATTATGTGAAGTGCTAATTACAATCCTATTAAATAAACAGCAGCGGTAATAGAGTGCAAATAATTGTGGTACAGCTATTATGAACGTACCTCACTGAGATGCCTGCCATATGTTTTGTCGGCACGCCGTCAAGTAGTTGAATGACAACCTCTGCAACCGTCCTTCGCCGTTCGACTCTGTTCAACACCCGACTATAGCAAATGACGACGTTTATCTACAACCGCTTCCATTTCCTAGAAATATTTCAATGCATACGTCACTTGACAAGCGTCTTTTTTTTCACGATAAATTGTCGAGATTTTCGGGAAAAAACAAGATTCCTGACCGCGGCAGAAACAGTAAACAAATAGTCGCAAATAACTGCTTGTATTATGTTATTACTTATCTACAACACGATCTTACATTATACAAGTCTTATATGTGGTACGAATTATAATTTAATAGGGATATATTGCTAAAGTACAACTTATTTCTACAAGAAATTTGAGAAATGCTTACCTGTCAACCAGACCGTTCGACACTTCAACATGGATCGCCGCCATTACGCTGTACATTCCCGCCGGCGAGCGCCATGTTCGCGCCTGTTCTGATTTGAATTTGCAAGGAAGCAAAAGAGACGCCATGGAACAGAATCGAACTGAAATTGGAGATAAATGGTTTGAGAATCGCCAATATTATAACAATACCGCCGGAAACTGCGGAATATATTGCAAGATAATGGCATTCAGAGCTGAAATACATATACGCATACGTAAAAGACGATACGTATATGCATACACGAGTCGATTTGAAAATGCACGCCACGCGGTGTGACTGCACAATATTTTCATCATTTCTTGGAAAATAGTCATTAATATTAACAAAGAAACTGCAGAAAACTTGGAAGACAGGGAAATGAAAGCAATTCGTATATCATTTCCTGTTTTCGAGAATATATTAGACTAAGTGACATACCTTGATTCGACGGACACTCTGGGCACATCTATTCACTACGAGGTCCGTTGCGCGAAAGAGGCAGATTTTTGAAATAGATTGCGCTAATTGGCTGGCAACTGGCGGCAGAGGGGGGCGCCGGGGGGGTATTGTTCTTACTTTAAGGCGGGTGTTTTTGAATACCATATCGAACTGAATATTTTTTATTGCAAGTGATACAGTATGGATATTAGTTGAATAGCGCGATATAAATATATTTATTAGTAATAACAAACGTTACTGTGTAATCAAATGTTTGCAATGTTTGTTGCACTATAGAATAAGTAAACTATTCCCGGCAAACTAACATTTGTCTTACCTGAACTTTATTTAAATTACAATTCCTACTGTTGTACAGATCGTTCTCTAGAATCTTTTGACACCGACGAGCCTCGAACACAGACGAGATATATAGACAAGCCATCCAATGCAATTTTTTCGGCTAGTATTTATGGGACCCCGGGGCCCATTACCATTTCTGTGTCACTCACAACGTTACCGATTAAATTGAAAAACATTGTTATCCCGGTTCGTGGTGGTTATTTAGGAGGTGTCTAATGTAAGAGAAAGAAATAAGCTATTCACCTGTAATAGTCTCGTTGCTGTAACTTTATCCAGTTGTCTGTAATTATTATTGAAATTGTTTTATTATTTGTATACACTAGTTGTATGGTATGCAGGTAAGTATGAAGAGCCTCTAGCGGAGAATTTTATGACTAATCAATGAAGAAGCTTCACGATTGGTGGAGTTTGAATGGTAGTAGAAAGCGGCTGTTGCGTTTTCAACGTGTAGTGTCAACGGCTTTATGGCGCGATACCGCGTACGTTTATACAAGAAGTGATTATCAGTGAATATTCGTTTGGGAATTCATACTAGAAATGTGTTACACGTGTCGTACTATTGAATTTATAATTAAAGCTCGAATAGATTGATATTCTTAACAGAATACAAGAAGCGTAATACCCGGTACAATCGTGGTGGAAAAGCCGCGAATCTCTTACGTGTATTTTGTATGTGATAAAATTGTAACATCGTCTGAAGGAGAACTATATCGATTCGAAAATGACTACGTCGTTGTCGTTGTTGGCTAGCCACGATGAAGTGGTTCGATGTACGGATGTACTAGTGAACGCAGCTTGCGAAGAAGGTTTGTCTTTAACATATTTACTGCCTATAATGTTTCACTTGCTCGGTGGTATACCGTAGGTATAACATTACGATGCGCATATAAATACTCTTAAGAATTACAGCACACAGTGTTTATATCATACTGCTTTTATTGCACATACTTGATCTCTTATATCTTGCATTTTTTAAATGGTACTACATGGCATAAGAATACTGTGGTATTTGCTCAAGTACGGTTGTTCCATGCCTCTACTGTTTAGCTCAGCCGATTTAATGTAACAAATGTAAATTTAACTGGCATTTGATTGAAACGTTGTGATGTTTCCTTTAGAATTTTTGCAATTCGCTATAAATCAAGAGGAAATGAGACAAAAATGGTTAGCATCGATACAAGAATGCCAACGACTTCATTCAGCCTTAGAGAAAGCTCATCAAGAAGCGGCAGATTTGGATAGAAAGTTAAGTCACGCTAGAAGGCTTTTAGACGAAGAAAAACGAAGAAGACGGACTGCCGAGGAGCAAAGAAATTCATTGGTAGATAAATAACTATTTTTTGCGCCTTTTAGGCACGTAGTATTGTATTTTCATCAGACATGTTTACACAGGAAAGACAAGTCGCTTTGGCTAGAGATCTTTTATTCAACGACGGTGGGAGGAATCTGAATGATGAAACCCGTGAAAAGTTACAGTTCTTAAATAACACTACATTAAATGGTCGCCACAGTAATATGCATATCAAAGACTTACACCCAAATGACAAGTGAGTTTCATTATTTAATGAGAATTGCTCGACTAATACAAGTATTGTTAAACCCAAAAATTTCTTTATCATTTTCAGATTAAATACTATAGCGGAGCTGGACTCCACTGGCTCGATCTTAAGTGACTTAAGTTGTTTCTCAAAGTCTGAGGATGATTTAGACGCTAGTGTAATTATTCAACAAAATCAAAAGAAAAGAGAGTGGAAAGAGCATAGGCCCAGCGGTGAATATTCCACCAAGAAACGTCGTAGTAATCAACAAAAGGTCACTGAGTTAAACACATCGGATAGGATAGTAGCTACAACTACAGTAGTGGTGCCCAAGGAAGGCAACATCACTGCGTCTTCGGTAATCGAAGCTATACCTAGAGATGAGAACACGGATCCACAGGGACCACCTTTACATAGCTCACGAAAGCGGCGTAAGAGTGGTGATCGTAGTAAATCAAAGCTGAATCCTGTTGATACAAACGAAATATTAATAGATACAGCTGTAAGTAATCACTATTGTAGTGGAACATTTGTAAAATAAGCATGTTGATTTCAGTAATAAAATTATTGCAGCCTTCTGCGCCGAAGGCAGAAATTCTTACATCGGGATCTGATTCAGAGGGTGTCTTCAAACCTAGTCCGAACATAGGCGGATACACTTTGAATACGAAATCCGCCAGAGGTCATAATTTTGTAGCAAAGACAGTAATTAAACCAGAAGTCTGTACACCCTGTGATAAGAGGTAACAACATTTGCCGGAAAATTGCATTCCATTCTCGTAAATACCACCTGCGTACATGTAAATAATATTCCAGGATTCGTTTCGGAAAAGTAGCCCTGAAATGCAGGGATTGCAGAGCTACGGCCCACACAGAATGTAAAGACTTAGTACCATTACCATGTATACCTACCGGAAATACACCAACGTTGCGTGGTACATCGGTAAGTCCAATGGTATTCTACAATTTTTATTCAGAATGGCAACGTTATCGATATAATTTATTCTTAGGGAACAATAGCAGATTATACACCGATGATCCCACCAATGGTACCATCACTGGTTGTTCATTGTATCAACGAGGTAGAATTAAGAGGGATGGGTGAACAAGGATTGTACAGAGTAAACGGTGGTTTAGCAGAGGTAAAATGTCTGAAGGAAAAGTTCCTTAAAGGCAAGGGAGCTCCCAATCTTTCAGACCTTGATATACCAACTATATGTTCCACCCTCAAAGATTTCCTTAGGTACACACATTAATTAATACAAAATGTTGTCCGTGAAGAAATAGAACAATTTCATTATTCTTCCACCTATTACCAGATCATTACGCGAGCCGCTAATTACCGTGGGTTTATGGGCGGATTTCGTTCGCGCTACTACTATTACTGACAAACAGGATGCCGATGCTGCTTTATACCAAGCAATATCAGAATTGCCCCAACCAAACAGAGATACCCTTGCCTTTTTGGTTTTGCATTTGCAAAGAGTGTCGAGTAGTCCCGAGTGCAAAATGCCAATAAGTAATTTGGCTAAAGTGTTTGGACCTACATTGGTGGGCTACAGTTCCCAAGATCCATCGCCAATTTCTCTGCTCACCGAGACAAGGAATCAGGTCGCTGTAAGTATATTGTCGTTACAGACGTCGGTCAGTTATCAAACATTCCACAAATTTAAAATAAACACACGCAATTATTTATCCATTACAGATAGTAGAAAATTTGCTGAAAATTCCTTCAGATTATTGGGCCAACTTCGTTAACCCCGAAAACTTAAACACTATTGGTACGCATAAAACTGGCGAACTTAGACATACGCCTTCCACGGAATCGTTACTTAAGCGCAGTTCTTCACGTGGCTTCTTCAATACACCACTTGCTTCTCGGTTCGTATTATTTGGATTACTGTTTTTGTTTAAGTTTAATTATTATACACGATACTTACATCCAGATGTTATCCTTTGTTCCCTAGCACATTCCTGAGAAGAAACAAAAAGTATTTCGCCACACCTCCTTCTAGAGTAGGCTTCTAACGAGAGTAGGTATGTACTTATACGATACTTACATTAAGGTACAAATAATTTCTAATTAATTATCAATCGTTTCAAAGTAAATGACTAATATTTTTCAATGTGCAACATGATGTTTTTATATTCTGTTGAAAATTTTGTAATATTTTGATTAAAATATATCTGTGTGTATTGTACGACGGGGAATAACACGAGGGCACTGATAGCACATATTTACTTATTTTGTATACGTGAGACAAAATACATATCAATATTTCTTTTGATTGAGATCAAAATATAATTATATAAGATAAGGGTAGTTTCACATGTTACATGTATAAAACTATGTAAATGTGACGTATTTATTAACAATTAACAGTTAAAAGGGACTCTGTCTGGTTAAGTAAAAACACATTGTATTTTACTTCAATAGAATTTGATTTTCTTCTCCTCGTAAGTGTAGAAATACACGTATGAGTAACAAAAATTATAAATTTATTATCACTAGTCTCGTAAAAATAACAGACGCCTTATGCGAACTAAGTAAACGCGAAATATATATTACAAACATTGCTTCCGAGTTCATTTACATTGTCTCGTTCAAGCGTCAGAAAATATCTTTAATTTTGTACATACTTTCGTTATCGTAATAATAATCGTATCACAAGTACATGTTACATTTTAAAATGATTTCTTAGCGAGGTACTCATTTTAATTATGGCGAAATAAAATTTCTTAAACGTTACAATTAAAATCGAAGCATCTAAAAGGAATACCTGTGTTCTATATTTTCTTTTGGTTCTTTTATTCGAAACCTTAAGCTGTCTCCGTGCATGTTTTTTCTTTAACTTCCCAAGAAGCTTCCCAGAATTGTTTCAACCTATTATCACCATTCGAACAGAAATGTCTAAAATCCTGAATGAGTTTCTTCTGAAATAATTCATCGCCGGCCAACGTAGACGATGATTTCCATTTTCGACTTAGCATGTGATTCCATGACCAAAGAAATCCAATCTGTATACAAACAAAAAATCATTTCTCCAATTGCTTCCTCCCGGCATGACTCACAAACACTCACCCTTTTGTCTTTGCTGTAATCATCTTTATTTTTTCCACTAACATGCCTCGTAATATAAGCTTCGTGTGGACTGGGCTGATCAGCATGTATTGGATATCCCTTTTGTCCCGTATTTCGTCTCACAACATTGGTCGCAGTTCTGGGACGGGATCTCGTGTTTGTCGTAGATGGGATTAATATAAATGCATTACCAGTCATGTGAACGTATTGATGATCGCTTTCCGTACTTTCTATTAAGCATCGAACAAAGCCGAATCTTTGTATAATTGCTTCTTGACACAGGAAAAGTCTTTGTGCGTAGGTTTCCTCGCGAAATTCTGTAAACGACAATTGTTTCTCAAATTTCTCAATAACTTTCTTCGTATTGTAAAAGAATTTGTTGTCCAGTATGGACGACGTACCTTCAAAAAGGTGCCGTTTGTTTGCCATAAGACACTCTATATTTAATGGTATAAAAATAGGCCCTCTTAGAGGATCGCTTTTCAACGTGAATGGTAGTGCTAGTAGATCGCTGGGAATAGGAACTATTTGAATTCCACACGTTTGAGCTTTGCGTTGCCACACGAATATCTTTGGAAAAGTACATTGAAACGCGTTAACGATTTAGAAAGAACGGGGTTCCAATGTAAAATGTAGATGGTTTACTCACGAGGTCGCTAACGATGCTACCGGACGATGCCACCCATTGAACTACAAGTTCATAAGAATCACCCACCTTGTATATGGATTGATATCTTAAATGACCCCATTCGATTCTGTCACTTCTGTTATTTATATCTATATCTAAATGGGTATGTTTGTATGGTAGAACTAAAACAACGGGGATATGTGAATGTTGTTAATTGCTAGTACATAATTCTAATATTTTGTTCTTCTTATAAGAGATCAAAAATTACCTTGCCACTCTCTGTCGTCCGTAGTATCTACGAAATCTATGTCATCTCTCAGAAACGGCGATACATTCGATTCGTCCACAGAATCTGTACTAGGTATATTCACCGGAGACGAGATTGTTGGAAATGATTCTGGCGAACTAGGTTCGCACCATCCCTTTGGCGCCTTCATTTCAACCTCCACCCATTCGTTTTCGAAACTTTGCAAATCGCCCAATGGCGAGCAATATTCACCTGCTGCGTAGCGTTCAAGAATTATTTAGAAAAGTAAACGGTGTACTTATATATCACGATTGAAATAATAGTGCTCTTACCCCTTTGATTTTCTTTGTCTTGTACTATATGGTATAAATAAAATCCCAGAATAAATGGTTTCGAGAAGTCGCCAGATGCGTGGCATATTAATTTATCTTGTATCATACCCTGAATGAAAATACTCTATTGAAGTAACGATATTAATCATCTCTTTCCAATCGATCGTATTACTCTTACGTTCATGATATTGATAGCAGTATCCACCGACACTCCTCCCTCGATATGATTATTTAGCCATTGCACTGCGTCCGCGCTGACGAACGTTTGACTTGGCAGGGATGGATGTTGTGTAAGAAAACCAACGCCATTCTGGGAGTGTTTCATCGCCTCTAGGATTTCGTTATGCGACGCAGTGTTCTTCAGCTTCGTTAGCTCCATATTTGTACTGTCGACGAAGGTTCAATTTAAGCAGGAGAAAATTTTCGAATATAATCAATGTGAGTTCATATTCGATTTTACCTGTCCTCGTTAGATTCGAAGTGATCCTGTTGTTGCTCAAGCGAAAGGGGTAGCACGGCTTCGCTCGCCGGCGAGATTCGACCTCTGTCCATCACTTTGGAACCTGATCTAAGAAAAATAGAGGGGGCCAATATTCATGTTCTGCTTGCATTTCACTAGAATTCTATGCGTGGCAAAGAAACACAGGGCGATTGAAAAGTTAAGCGATGTCTAAGATTGCAATGTAATAAAAAGAAGCAACATTTCTTTGCATATGCATAATTCGATTTGCATTTAATTCAAACGAAAACAGAGAATCTCCTTTAATCGACATGTATGTACATGAAGTGGGGGTGAAAAGTTCGTTCTCTAATATCTAGGTACTAGAAACTAACGTTTCCAAATTTTCATTAATTCTTGGACGCTGTGCGTGATGTAATATGTACATACATGTCACATTCCCTTAGTAGGAAATGTTTAATTTCATAGTTGAATTGAAAGAATTTAAAGAAGTAAAACCAACCTGTTTGGCACGTGGCGAGGAGTGTCGAGGCACGTGCGGGCAGTCGCAGCGGTATTCACTACATGCCTCTCCTGTACAGAGAACCCCGTCACTCCCTCACTCACTACCAATATTGTCTACTGTACAGAGCATTTGTAATAAGCATAGATATACATGCTGAAATATGTTCCGTGATATTTTCTCATTCAACGTGATATAAACGGTACAAATGCTCCGCATCTCGGTTTCTTTTCTTTTTTTTTTTTATTTTTACGAAACGATGAAAAGAAAGACTAAAGCAGCTGAAAAGTATGGGCAGTATGTACAAAGATTGTTCTCAAACATTTACAAGTACAGTCCGTTTCTTAAATCCGTTCATCACACCCTTTCCAGAAACAAGTTGCAACAGAGGTACCTCTCTATTCATCACCAGAACAGATAGAAGCATTTCAAAGCAAACTGTCGACTCAATACTTTGATACTTTCTAGGCTGACCTGCTTCAAAATACCACATTATAATTGTTGCGCCAGGCATACACATAAAAACTTGCTATTATTGCCTCTTTCCTCCTTTACAAAGCATGCAAATTGTGTGGGTTGAAGAGAGTTGTGTGCCGTATTTTTAATCCGAATGCATGCGCTTCCCTTTTGAGACCAGTATGTTCGCGAAACTAAAAGTGAACGTGTGTGTGATTACATGAGTGTTCGTTTGAACATCTGTGTGTACATAATTAATGAATTTTACGATTCGCAGCATTACGAATAACGCTGAAAATAATACGGTAATTATAATCAAAGTTAACGAGCATGAAATAATCGTTGCCACGCAGAATAAGTTTGGAATTCCTGCAAACATACATAAAGAAGAAAATACCTCTGAAATTCGAGATACGAATTGTGTTCGAATTGCGGATACCTTTTTCACGAACTTCGTATTGCAGAACAAGAAGCAGTTCTAATTTAGTATCTGAACATACGTTGCCCAAAGAAATGCAAGCAATGTGGAAAACCGTCAAACACCAAACTCCCGATGGGCCCGCCCATCGTAAAATGAACAGGCTGCAAGCTATACAATTACATTTGCCAAAGCAACAATGCCTAAATCATCAATCTAAGCTGGTTCAAACCTTGGTCTCGGTTTCTCTGGTAGACGATTGCTCCCAAGTCGCTCCCTGAAGGGAGAACTGCCGACTAGGCTGGTCTGAAAAGCATGATGAATAGTATGGGTAATTGTAAATGTGTGAACAAGCTCATGATCATGAAGAAGTATATCACTGCTTTGTTTAAACTGTAATGGCATCGTTTGTTAACATCAATATCCAAAGAGCATTATTACATCGATGAAAAGAAAAAAAAGAGGGGGGAGGGCAGGATAAATCAAACGTCAGGCGTTCTGCATTACACGAAAGCTTGCTAAAATCGTAGTGCGCATTCAAGGCGGATATCAAGCATGGTTGCATTCACTGTGTAAATACGTTGTGTAAGCTGTCGGAACGTTCTAACTAACTGTTTCATGAAAATCTAACATAACTGAATAATCAAGAGTACACAGTATATGTATAAAATATAATGCAAAAATAAAAAAGACATCAAGATATTATGGTTATTCTTCGCTGCTTGAAAAAGACAAACTGTATCGAGACAGATGGATAAACATGATAATAATTTCATTGACACCTGGATCAGCGTATTGAGGCTACAGGATGCAAGGATATACCTGGTTAGTGAGGACAATCAGGCTTGTGCTGTGCCTGCGTCTGGTCAAGTGAGAGGCAGGATCTCTCTGGGGAACACCACCTAGAGTTGAAGGATTCTGAAACATATCATGCTAAATACCCCTCTCCTAACATTCCACTGAGATCTATTTCTACCTACGATTAATATGTCTATCGATCGTGTAACTGTTTAGTTTTCGCATCGACAACCCCTTAATTGTAATGTCCCTGAATATAATTAGTTTCTATGTAATCAAATGTTGCCGTAATTAAATACGTTATAGCTGTCGTAAGTGATGTATTGAGTGCCAAAAAAAGCTCGTGAACGTAAAAAAAAAAAGGAGAAATCGTGCTTTGTTTCATTTGGAAATTAACCCACATGTTATTGCTTGTTACACCCTACGTATTATCTAATACACCAATCAGGAACACGCTAATTATTACAATGGCACTGCGTCGAAATCTTGCAAACGAAAAGTTGCAAAATAAATAACAAATATTACGCCTTCCAGTATATCAAGTGAAATGACAAAAATATTCAAAATTCACGTAAGCACCGAAATAAATTGCATCACTTGGACACTTTACATTAGGCATGCGACATTCAGTTCTAGAGTGCAATAATACAGCGTAATATAGTATAAAATAAATCGTTAAGCCAAAATTACTTAATATTCAGGTTTGTAAAAAAGAAAACAAAAAGATAGGATAATATCAAAGCTCCTGCAATTGGAATTTTGCTAAAAACTCGTTAAATATTCTAAATCTAGTTAAGAACACTAGGTTGCTATAGCCATTTATCAAGTCCTATGAATTAAGAAATTGAATTACATTGTAATATAAAAATATTATTTGACAAAATTACCCAATTCTTGTTCGGATTTGGACGTCGTATTTTATTTGGCGAAAGTTCGATGAATCGTAGGAATCCACCCAAGAGGGAAATTTGCTCGGAAGCTGTGAGAGGTGTGTAGATATCGCATCTCGATGATCCTTCGGATAATTTTCGCGTGATAGAATTATGTAGAGGGAGCAAAAAAACACGAAACCTCCAATATTTCAGTGCCTAAAAAATGTCAATTGATTTTTGAAATCAGAACAAGATATTATTAATGCATTTAATTATATGGTGGACTGTCTCACCTCCACTAGAGCAAAGTCAGTGTGGCCTCTAGTACAAATATAGTGATCCAAATAATTCCAATTGTAATTTTCAAGTTTCTCCGTTGTAAAAGACACCCACGACACTTCATAAGTGTCGTGGTGCGGAGCATGAAATCGATAGAGATAATGAATATTGAATGGAGGATAAGGATGCCTGTAAATAATCATCTAAATATCTTTCCATCATTTTCCATTATTACCTAATGCAATTTCTCACCTTGGACGGTATCTGGTCACGGTTATACAGTTGTCGAATAAGGATATTTTATGAAATATCCTGCCAATACTTAATAAATATTCCTCCTTGGGCTCCGATTCGGATTGCCGGCCCCGCATTACAGAACTTATTGCAGGGACAGCGTTACCACCGGGTGTATTGCTTTGATTTTTATTATTTTGCGGCGCGACAATTAGTTGGAAACCCTTGGTACAATAAAAAAAAAAAATTTTTTTTTAAACAGTTTCACATACGACTAAGATATAGGGGTGTTTTTTTGCTATGAGCTGGCAAAAATTTGCATGAATGTTATAATAAGGCTCTAGATATTATTCTCTGAGTTGAACAAATTGTTTAGTATTTAAGGTTGACAATAAAAATTGTTCGATGCAAAAATGGCATTTGTTTAATATAAATACCTGTGCCAATCGTTGCGATACTAGCTCTTTGAACACTTCAAGAGTTGTTAAAGGCTTTTTGTATATCGCTCGTTGTTGGGCAAAGTCAGTATTAACATCGTCAGGAAGAAGATTATAATCTGACACAACGTAGTCATTCTGTAAGCTTCTCTTGTCTGGGAAGTAATCTGTAGTGATAGGCAAGCATGCTGGGATTGTCAGAGATTTCCAATCAACACCTAAAAAATAAGATGCGAAGTATGTATGAAAGATATCAATTACGCGACGAATTACTAGAAGTGAAGTGTAGGATGATCTATTTAGTATATAATGTTAATTTCGTGACTACGTAAGTGCCAAATCTAAATATTTGTAGCAGTTAATATAAAAATCCATAAATGTAGTGTACAGAAGAAATTTCATCAAAATTATTATACAATAGTGCAAATACATATTCAATACTCTATGCACCCAAACCAAAGATAGCGTACGATTATTATTAATGTCACAATATGTGTTATCGACGTGTGAATAAGATGACCAATATTAAAGCATGCAATGTAAAATTTTTTTTTGAGCCCCTTAGTTGACAGGTGAATTTTTATTTTCTTAGTATTGGGACAATTGAACTTTCGTGTAACTATTTTTCATTAACATAAAAACAACTCATTTTGCGTAATATAAAGCTTGCGCCGCACGCCAATTGAGGGGCTCACATTTGTAATCAAACCAAAATCATCAAAATAATATTAGATAAAATATACACGTATGTATCGGAGCCAGAATACGGTGCTAAAATACCAGAAAGAGAAATACGTAAGAAAATTCACTATGTTTATATACGAATAATTAACGCACATTAGTAGTAGATACTACCCCATCGTAATATGCTACGTATAATTAATAATATAAGGAGATGATGTGAATAAAGCGAGATGATATAGTGGAAGGATTGTGAAGCATATGAGAGAATGTTTGAAGAATTTGTGATCCACAGATAGTAAATCATAGTGTGTTTGGAGAATTATTGGAGAGAAATTAGAAATTCGAACAGTGCGCACATTTGATAAAGTAAGAAAAAGTAAAAAAGATGGCGAAAATGAAAAACAAAGAAAAAAAATTGTACGTAGGTGTATAAATAACCAGAATAATAATATTTAATTAGATTACTATTTATAGAAGTTATCCTGGAATTAAAATTACTCGTTTGCAACAGAGAACATACATGCATAGAAGAGTCATTAAAAAAAAAAAGTAGAGCTATGAAGAGCAAAGTTGCTACAAATTTAATGTCCTAAAAGTAAGTGTGTACCATAACCGAATCAACCCCCATAAACGTATGGCGCTAACCTATGATTGCTGTTTAATGTGACATCATAGTTGCACATCACACACGCGTCAATGCGTCCAGCGTTGCATCCCAATAAGACGTACCATAGCATGGAAATAAATGTAATAATATTATTCATATAAATGATCGATGATATTCAAAAATAAACATGAGTATGTCCAAGAATGAAAATACTTCATATGCATGATGGTTGTGTGATCGTGTACCAAACTTCCATTCATTTCTACTTGGAAAACAATATTTCTTCCCTTAGACATGTATTAACTATTTTCATTCTTTAAGGAATTATATTTTGATATATGTATTAATTAATCCTTCTTGGTATTAATTATGGATGAAGTGTCGTTTTATATGAATTTAGGCTTTCGGTGAATATATCGTAATGTAATTCACTTATGCCTTTACTGTTCTCCTGCCAAGAAGCATTATATTTCTGCAATTAGTTGTCCAATATTTCGTATCGTAAAAATCGGGTGCTTAATTGAAGAAGGTAGTATTAAAATTATTTTTTTCTTTTCTTCAAACTGTAAACTCATTTCATAAGATATTGTGAATAATAATGTGGGTAATATTGTTACTTGGATATATGTTATAAAATATTATTTGCCAGTAGTTACATGGTATATCTATGTCGTAAATTACTTCGTTAGAACATATGCAAACCTGTTGTAAGTGCCGGTGTCCATTCCTGTTCACCAGTAGCACCCCACAACAACGTCAGGGACTTATTTCCGGTAGTAGACATTGGATTCCCAATTTTATCACCGCTTGATAATAAGAGATTCAATCTCTGTGATTTATGTTTCGTGTCTAAAGAAAATGTAGTTGCAATATCATACTATGATAAATACCAAGCTTACATATATTTTTTGATTAAAATACTAACTATCATGGAATTGATTCGCATTAGCGATGTCGTTGTGTTCCATTGGCGACCCACTTATTGCGGAAGTAGCATCAGATTGCGATTCTGAACACATGTGCGTTGGCACAGCTTGATAATGGTGTTGCTGTATAAGCACCCCTGTTGGCCCTGTAATAATTGTATTTAATCAAAAAATTGAACGATCATTCTTTGCTACTTCTAGTCGAAAGTCACGTTTCCTTGGTCAAATATTCTGTTCCGTGCAAGTATAAAATACATGAAATTTGTTTATTAATAATTACCTTTAGGAAAAATATGCGTCCACCTTCGCCTGTTACTTGTAAGTTTAATGGTAACGTGGGATGGATCGAATGGATTAATAAGGGCTCTACCGGGCCTGATACTAGGGGGCTGAGATATTGTATTTGTCGGGCTACCAGCACTACCCACAACAGGCCTAAATGGTGGCGATATCTCCGTATCCGTTAAGTCACTTTTTATCGATGTCCTCGATTCTATTTAATATGCAATTATTATATATTATTTTTTACGAATTTATTTGGAAACATTATTTATAGAATTGATTTAGATACATGCCATTAATTTCTCCATTAGATTCACTGCTCACAACATCGTCTGTTCTGGCAGGTATTAAAATCGCTGCGCTTCGTGTTGCAGCCGGGGGTGAATGAGATTCGGGTGGTGGATGATGTATGTCAGGATCTGACATTTTTCGTTTCAGAAGTTTTAGTATATGTGCGTTATTGTGGGTCTCCATACTTACTACACTTGTCTTCTTAGTTCTCGTTGTAACGCGTTGCAAGCTACTTATATTAAATGTTTAGATAAAACCTTTAGTCTAACATGCGTTATAGACAATGCCACGGGTTACATTTACCTTGAAGTATGAACGGAGGGTAATTGAAATACTTGTGCATCGTATGCATCATAATCGAACAATGTATTATGCAAACATTCTCTCGGGTCTTCTTGTAACAGTTTATTTTTACATTGCAATTTTCCGTTCTCCATGGGTTTCAATACTCGTTGCGGAAGTTTTATACGCGGTATGAATGTTGAGTACGGGATTTTTTTATTTGTTGAATAAAAACTGAGATTAATCCAATGCGGCATACTATAGTCGTCGGGCGCATTAATCGATGTGTCTTTATTATGAAACTGAATTTGTATCGTAAGTATAGATATGCATATTGTGGAACTAATTCGTATTTAATATTTTCAGTCGGCAATACCTTCAATAAAGGAACTGCATGTAGTGGTTGTTCTCCAACGCACACCAAATCACTACCAACTCCATTATCAATGATCCTTTGTTTCGTAACATTTGTCAACTCTCTGTCGACCTCAAAAACACCCACACCGGGTGTAATTACCACCGATAATTGGCCGGTTCTATCAAAACTGCGATCCAGGTAATGTTTTTCAAACACTGTAAGAAGTTGGATTTAAAGCATTTCATGTTATATTTACTATGCATATCTCTTGTATTACCATTTAAAGACATGTTTAGAACTTCTAAAAAGTTGCCTTGTGCAGCTGTTGAATTCACTGCTTTTGGTATAATAATACCGGGTTTTTGGTGATACTCTAATACAATCTTTTGATAATCTGTAAAGAGTTTACGCAATTGTACCAACACATTACTCCAATCTTCGAATCTCTCATTTTGAACAACCACTCTGTAAAAATCTTCATAAAACCTTCCTCTATAATCGTGTTGCAAACATTCGCGCATATGATTCGGAAATTCTTCTAAACTGGTGGCATTATAAAAGGTCCTCGAGAATAGGACAATTGTTACTTCATGATTACTGCCATTTTTTTTCCATTTTTGAAATAAATCAGCCAGAAATCCGTTCACAGCTTTTTCAAAGTATAGATCACCATGAATATCAAAATCCCACATTTCTGAACTCATTTGAATGAACAGGTATACCATACTTGTCGAAGAACGGAATACAACCTGGAAGGCATATTCTTAAGAAACAAGTCTTTACATGTAGCCTTACAATAGTATTTAAGTTTGAACCTTAGTATCGTTGGTGATTACTCCACAGGCAACTCTATCACCCTGTGACCACATTTCATACACTTGACATCTTACATTACCCCCGCAGAATTCAATTTTTTTGTTCATATATACACAAGTATTAACCTGGATGGGAGTTTATATAAAGTATTATGAAGCTGATGATATGAAAAGACTAAAATGTATATGCAACAGTAAATAACATATTCTACCAAGCTATTTTTGAGACGCCACATTTCACTACGACCCAAGTATTGGTCTTTAAATGTAAGCTCAATGGAGTCCAAAGCAACATCATCCGGATTAACAATATTCATATAGACATCTCCAAATGTTCTCAGTTGAAACATTGTTGCTACGTTATTCTCCACGCTAATTGTTTCACGTCCTTGTAAGTCATCTTTGAAGGACGTGACTTGGAGTAGTAGCCGACTAAACTCAACTTCTGGGTGATAAATTTCAACAACATCTCCAGTTTTTATACCAGGATGATCCTTTGGATTGATTATCAAATCTTCCTCGCTAAAGGTTTTTTGATGAACTATTAACTTATACAGCTTCATTCTTAACCCATTACTTCTTTGGTAATAAATTTAACTGTAATATATGACACAAATAAATTCTATGATATTATACAATATATAGATATATACCCTTCATGTATATTTTTATTAATCATAAAAATATGCATGCATTAGAATAAATTGGTCACTTACTATCTATACGTGTCCAACATAAAATAATTGGTCAAAATATCCAGAATCATTGTTGCCTTTTAAATCTGGCATTTGGATATATTGTAAACAGAGTGTTATTAAAACATGCCAGCAATTTATAATATACATATATAGGTACTGTTATGGTTTACACAAACTCCCAGACCCTTCCCTCTTCCAACTTTGTCCTGTGCTGATAGCATGTAAAATTTATTCACATTGTTGCATTTCATTTGAATCTCAGAGGATAACAGAAGTTAGCACCGTACACAGGGGATGAGAATTAATATCAAACAGAATATCCATATTTTCAGTATGTTTTATTCTATAGAATTGTGGTAACACACATTTGTTTCATAGAAGAATGTTACTAGCCATCAGCTTTTCTCATACGATCGATATCGTTACGTTGAGATGTTTCCACCGCGAGAATTTTAAATAAAACAGATGCAAAAACGACAATACTATAGAATAAAAAAAACGTCACGTATTTTCGTGTGTACTAAAAGTTGAAACGCAATCAAACTAATTACATTCCAAAGGTTCAAAGTTCATTAAAAATGGCTGCACATAAGGTGGCTGAAGATAAGTCCCGTTGCATATTGATTATAAATTAATTAATTTGACAACTGAAATATTTCGCAGCTGGTACATGCGCAAAAATATGTTAATGTTATGCAAATTTATCTAAAGAGTAATGAGAATTTTATTTCATGTTTTACGTATTGTTTACGTTTCATGCCATATTTTACATATGATTATGTATACTGTTGATCATTTCAGTTGCATATAACGTAATCATCATGTATATAATAAAACTATTAAAAGTTTACAATTTATTATTATATTTATATTTAAACGTCCATTAATATTTCTCTGCAGTACGTAATTACTAGAATGGGGATCTAGTTTCATGATACTGTTTTCTACTAGTTTCAGCCAGTTTTGTCCAATAAATTGCATCGGAGATTACACAATTTGACTATGCAAATTTCGAATTCAACTTAAGTATAAGTTGTATACTGCTAAAATATAATGGAAACATGTTTTATTTGGTTACAATTTCGCAAGATTTCGCGATTATAAAATGTAGTTATGCGGTTGCGGTACCATCAAGCAAGCCTGCCAGCAGAGCTAAAAGTTCCTAAAAATGCGGCGTCTGCTAGACCGCTGACAGTATTTTGTTATCAGTAAAAATATAGTTTAATCTAATCTATGATAAGATTTCATACATCCTATTTAAGAGATGGGCACGAAAATTACACTTTTCGATCTTTATCTGCTAGTTACGTGTCTCAATTGAAACAATATGCGTTTTACCAGGATGATACGATTCACGAATAATGTCTAACCTAAGTGTAATTTTTCTAACGTAACGTAACGAACAAATTGTCGTCTAAAAATTGAAAATACATACGATTAAATGATGAGAGATGCGTACCAAGGGCCTGCTACTGTTGCTTATCTGCATAGCAGGGAGCAGCATCATTTTCATTGCTTTCAGCAATCAACGACCTTCCATTCAAACTCTGGTTACAGAAACCCACAAGCAACTACGAAACTTCCAAGTAAATATCGCTGTATTATCGTACTGTTTTAATACATTTAGGACTAAGCACCTTCAATTTTTGTTCCTATTATTTCTGCAGGAGAATCTGAAAGATGTTGAGGAAAAGCGGTTGGTAACAGATTCCAAGTATCTAGCAATACTTGGCTTAGATGGGCAAACAAGCACAACACCTTATAGTCTTAAATCCCAAAATGTGACTGTTGTCTCTCTAATAAGGCCTGGGAATGAGCAACACATTTACGGCTTTGTGAGAAATGTCAGTCACTTTTTGCCAAATAATAATATAGTCATTTATAGTGTCGGTTTGAATGATGATTCTTTGCAAAACATTAGAACGGCTTGTAATTCCAGCAAGTGTAATGTGTTTCATTTTGACATAAGTCCATTTCCAGCGCACGCTGAGGATGATAGACTGCATGTTTATAGACCTTTAGTTATACAGGTAATTGATATTCTTTTAAAGAATTTGTGCGTATAATAGTTAGATATCGACAATGTTTCTAATTAGCTCGAATTTTCTTGTTTATATATTACAGACAGCTTTAAACACATTAGGAAACATATTGTACATGGACTCGAATGTACGCTTGAATTCTTCGGACATTGCAAAGTATCTTTTACCAAAATCTGGAATTCTAACTTGGCCTACAAGGCATGCGATTAGCTCTTTAACACATCCAAAGATGTATGAATACTTTCACGTGTCTGCAGAAAGTTTCTTCTTTCTCCCTTTGATAAGAGCATCGCACATAGTGATTAGGAATGTTAAAGAAATTAGAGAGAAAGTAATGTTGCCATGGGTTCAATGCGCGTTAACAAGAGACTGTATTTGTCCTATTGGTAAGCATGCTAGAAATATTTTTCTCTAGATAGGATGATTCAACCTTATGGGACACCTCGAAAACCATTGATTTTCCTATATTTTCGTGAATTATAAATGTCAATTTCTAAAGTAATATCAGTCGTATACATCGAATTCTTTTTGGTATAACTTTTACTGTTACGTACATATAATTATATTTATATATAATTGATAGTAACCACAGTCGTTCCATTGATTCTCGAACAAAATTTAGCCAATCGCAAGTTTTCGAAAAACACGATCACATAAAAAAGAAACGAGGATATTAATCTAGCTGCTCGAGTTGAAAATAAAACGTACAGCATATCGCGGATTAAAATATACCAATTATTAATATACAAATAACTTATATCGGTGCAGGAGCTCAATCAGCAGGTTGCCGATTTAATAAGAAACCACAATACCGGTATTCCGGTTGCCACGCGTACGACGCTTCTGCACTGAATATCGTCCTAGGACTTCACTTTAATTTCGACGACACGTATTACGTGCACCAGGAGCGGGAAACGTATTTCAATAAGATACAACCCGAGGAGGTTACAGAGGAGTACGTTATGATTACTCGGCAGAATAATGCGACCGAGTCGAACTTAAGAAACATCATATCAACTGAGCGCTGATTTCTCAAAAAGGATCTCGATTGGTCTTAAAACAACAAATTAAGTGAAACGTCGGACAAGCACAAGTTAATATAAGTATACACAATAAGTTAAGGAACAAATAAAGACTTTAGCAAACAATCGATATCAGCGTTTCATTCCCCGATTTCCTTTAAATTATTTTCCAATGGCAAACGAAAGACAACGCCATGTTTTATTTATCCCGCGATACTCAGTGTGATCTGTTTTTCGTTGCATTGATCAGTCGCCAGAATAGTTCACGATATCGTCCAGTCAATCCTTAATATTTCTTCTCTTCGCTGAAAGTGTAACGGCTTCGTAGAACGCGAAATCCGACCATGGAATCGCGTGAAGATATTTACCATGAATCTCTCAGTAAATTTCACGCTGATCTACACCTCGCCGTCGCTAATAGGGATTCGTCGTTGTTTGTATAAATGAAAACTGCAACATCGGATCATGGACGGATATGCACACACGAGTTCCAACGGGACTCCAGTGGATTAATCGAAACACTCCATCGGATACCAACGATATGTGACAAGTTTCTAAATTTCGACATACTTTTGTCTCTTGTAACCTTCATCACGTACTATCTGATCAGGATTGACCGTACAAGACTATGGTTGACAGCGACATTGACAGCTGGTATGACTGGGAACGAGGAGATGATAGCGATATGCACGGAAGGGACATTGGAGCCCGACGAAACGCACGGCTAATGGGTTCCGACAGTTTGCCAAACGTAATGACCGATGACGGCTATAAAGGAAGTCATCGAAGCAACGGAATGATTCGATACGGTGCTGTCCCTAAGAGCGCCAGGTCTGGCACGGAAGTTCGATTCATTAATCCGGCGATTTACGCGGAGACATTGAACAACGAGGAACTGGAACACGACGTTGAGATTCAAGTGAAAGTCAGTAGCAAAAACGATGGACAGGTTCTGGTTAATTGCGGGGATTCGGTGAAAATGACGGACATGATGTCTACGTTGTCTGTCAATAACGATTTGGGCACCGCCTACGTGGACCATGCCGGGGATCAGGGCTCTGCTCAAGAAACGTATCGCTGCTACTCATTCAATACGTCGTCGCCGTCCACGATATCAACGACGTGCGGTATTGTGCGTTCGAAGTCCGTGACTTCTTGCACGCCAAGTACCCGAGTCGAGAGACGATGCAAAGTTCCGAATGGTTTAGACAATAACGACGAGCTTTGTTCTGCCAGACAAGCGGACAGCGAAGTGCAGAGGTATTCTGTACAATTGTGGTGTTGCGTCGATATTAACAGAGCAATTTGGAATTGAAATTATTCTAATGGAATGTCTGAAAGAAAAATTGTTCCCCGTTATTTAGATACACGGTAAATGGTCGCCGAATTGTCCAAGTAGCCAGTTCGTCGTTGTCCAGTATCAGAATCTCGGAGAACCGAACGAACGAGACGGAGGACGCCAAGAAGATCACTTACACCGAGTGGATACGAAAGAAGCTGGAAGTGGCGAAACAGAAAAGGGAGGACGACGATCAGGTTGAGAAGAGGAAGCAAATGGAGGCTGAGAAACAGGCTCGTGAGAAAGAAGAGAGAGAATCTCGCGAGCGGGAGAATTTTTTGAAGTGGTCTAAGAAGAAGAAAAAAGAAGGGGAGAGGAAGAAAGCTGTGGTGGAGAAGGAGCTGGAATTGCAGAAGCAATTGAAAGAAATAGAAGACAAGGCTGGCGTAGTGAAAACTCTGTACCTTCGTCAATGGGAACGCAAGAAGAAGGAAGAGGAGAAAGGTAACGAGGACGTCCCATTGTATTTCGATTCTTTTATCATTTCTAATGGTCCTGTAGTTCGCCAGAGGAAGGTGGAAATTAAGCAGAAACAGGAGGAAGAGGGCAGGAAGAAAAGATTAGAGGAGAGCACCAGGGCTTATGAACATTGGCGGAAGATGGCGAAGAACAAGCCGAAGCCTGCAACGCAAGGACTTTTGCGTTAGTTCTTCTGTATCCGTATTTTCGTATGCAAAAAGGAAACGATTCCGGAGTAATGTATAATTTGCATGACCGTAAATTTTCATTTTCTCTCAGCTCATCAAAAAGCCAAACCGGCGTACGTGAATCCAACCCCTTGGCAGCGAATCGTCGATGACGTTGAAGATGTTGAGGAAGATGCATTGAACTTCGGCAAGAAGACGCAGCAAAGTCAGTCGAAGATTATTAATAGAAGAAGCGCTATATCTTATCGGTGATACGATTCTTTTAATTTTGCTTCAAAGTAGAATTAAAATTATTATTAAATATTATGCATTGAATTGTAGACGTGTGTAGTTTGCTTAGAAGAAAACAGAGTATCCTTGTGCAGGATATGTCGTAGAATTAGAATGATTTTACAAGCATATAGTAGATTGATGAACAATTTCATTCATAGCTGATATTATTTGATATATTTTTACGACTTTTACTTCAATTCTTTTTTAATCCCGTATATTATCAATAAATATTTATACATGTATGTTGTGATAGGTATATGGTTCCTGTTCTTCAACCAATATTTATTTTTGAATACGCCGATTTTGGAAGGTTTATAGATAGTAAGCAGAAAAAGGAAAATTAAATTGTTGCGTCGACAATTAAAAGTAGGCATATACGGAAAAACTGAATACTTTTATTACTTGTATTATTAATACTGTATTGTATATTACATGACGTAGATTCATTACATAATCGTAATTTTTACACGGGGTCAGGTGGGTGCTTTTCTATACGTTCATTAATCCAGACATACTTTGAGGAAAAGAGTTCATCAAATCACGTAATTGCTCCTTTCACGCTTTCTTTATCCATACTTTGCTCTTTCTCAATGTATGTCGCATTCGTACATGCACATAATTTCAGGTGTAAGTGTACAATTGCACTGTGCGCAATTTTTTTAACATCGTCCAATGGATCTACTGAACTAAACCTTCCTCCTCTTCTTGAAGTCTCTCGATGTCCGATTTGTTCATAAAATAATAGGAGGGTTGTCGTGATTTCTGAAAATATCGAGTACAAATCGTTACCGTCAGAATCTCTTATTACCCGTCAAATTAAATGAATCTTACCAAATCCTTTATCGTGCGTTTTGCACCAGCTTTAATAAGAATGTTGCTTAATTCCTCAACGGATGGCAGGCCCATCGCGTAATGCAAAGCTGTTCTTTCCAACTGAAATGGAAAGTTAAGGATTCATTTCCTTCTTTACAGATTTTTTTATTTTAAATTAAACTGAGGATGATCTAATTATTTCTTACATTGTCGCCGATTCTTAATGTTTCTGGATACATTTTCGCAATGTACTCGACTATTTCATCGTTTTCACGAAGAACAGAGATATGTAGTGCGCATCTGCTCATCGAATTTTTTCCCATCGCCAACAATTTTCCACCTCCGTTGTTTTTGTTTAACAATTCTTTAACTTTTGCCACGTTACCCATTCGAATTTCATGGTGCACTTCCTCACGTTGTGTCTACAATAAATTCTTCTCTGGTAGGCTCTTTTGTAATATTCGCTTTTAAAACGTCATAACCGTTATCTAATTCATCTTACCACATAATTTGGAATTGATTGCAAAAATTGTACTGTTGCTTCTCGTCCCCTTTCTGCAGCGATATCCACAATATTCACGCCTTCGTCTTCTACGTCTAGAATATGGTCGTATCCTTCCAATAATAATTCCACTAACTTCTCGGTTTCACCTGTGCATGTATTATATATTTTTTACTGAGAAGATTAGTGTAGACATTTTTTTATGAAATAATAGAAGATCAGAAATTTTTCGTACAATAATCAGAAGTAGCATTACCTCTGGCTGCCAAATAAACTACGTATCTATCAATTTCGTCAACATTTTCTCTAATGTTTGCTAGTTCAGCGACGTCTCTGGCCGTTCTGTATAATTCATCTCTGAAACCAACGTTAACTTGGCTTTGTTGCAGTAAATGGAGCAAACCTTCCTTCGCGTAAGATCGAATAGCTGCGAAATGAACAACACTTTGCCCATGCTCATCCTATGGAAACAATGGAATTTTTTACTCTTTAGACCAGATTTTTAATTTCGACATTTCGTTTAATGATGCCATGATAATCAGCATACTCTGTTAGGATTGCTAAACGCTGATTCTGGTATATCTGAGCCTGGGCTCTGCGGATATCCAGCATCCTCATCCCCATTTTCATTTTCAATATTTTCTATATTCCCTTCGGGTCGATCAGGAATTATCAACACGTTAGGTTCCTGAAATATTTTCCAATTACACTTAATGCAGCAATCGTTTATTTAAAATTAGGTACCTGTTCCGGTGGACTGCTCTTGTTCTTATTTGAAAAATTGTATAAATAGGTAGCCAGATAAGTAACTGGATCGTTTGGACGGTTATTCGCAACTTCCGCCAATCCTTTAATCAATGGATCACCTAGGGCTGAATATAAATTCTTTAGAATTCTATTGTACTGCAATTAGATGAATGACGCCTCCTTTCAACTTACACGATGCTAAGTAACGACCTTCCTCTTCTCTAAATATCGGTATCTCAACCTGACTCTCATCTGAAAAGATAATTTATTTCAATTTTCATCGGTTTAAAATGCAATCAAAGAAAATGCATTGCACTTATTTTATTTGTAATTTATATCAACCGTTTTTCCTCTCGCATTCGTTTTCGATTTTCGATTGAAGCGCAATGCATTGACCAGATAGAATAAATTTTTTCTTTAAATACGGAAGCAAATGTTTCACGAATAATAAGTGCATTGTGGACGTGCAATCACGTTGGTCCACGTTGAAAAAAAAATCGTGTTGCACAAATTACAAGCAGATCTGTCACAATATCAAGTATAAAAATGCAAAAGCAGAAATACAACATGTAACTGGAAAGATATTAGGATCGAAATCATAAATTGTTTGAAAGCGAGGGGTGAAGGGTTCTGTTGATGTATAATAATAACAATTTAGGCACGGTAACCATTCATTGAAATATGGAGTCCATCATAAAGTTGAATACATGAAGTTGGAAAGACATGTGCTACGCCATTTCTGTTTCGTGTGAACATCGAACTCGTGCATGACATATAAAGAAAAAGCTCTTGAATTTGAAAAACTTTCTCTTCTCAACTTCCCACGATAATTTACGTGAAATCATCCCTTTGATTAACCTTCCAATTCAGTTACATACACAACATTTCACGTAGATACGTAAGCATGGTGTCGTGCGACAACATGTCAAAGCGCCGTTAACAATTGCCCGTGTACCAATAATGATTTTACTAACCTAATGAACAATCCAGCGTTCCTCCGAGTAGCTAATTTACTTTCGTTCTAATATCGTAACGCGATGCACGAGAAATCGAATAAACGTTCACACACATCTTTCCAACGTTCCTCTTTCTCATTTTAGATATACTCTAACAGTCTCTGCTATAATTTAAATCTATGAGGATTAATTGGCAATTCGAACGTATTGGCCTCAGGAATTATCACAGAAATTCTTCTGTTATCAGAGAAATAAAGAAATAGTCGATATATAAATTAGGAAGGGACCAAATTCTTCATTAATTGCAATCGGTCCTTCCGTTTTATCTTAATCATGAACTCTGGAAACGTTTCGCACTGTTCCGTTTCCGAAATATCCCCGCCAATAAACTGGCTATCTTCATCGAATTATTAATCGTCAACTCCTTCTCCAATGTCAGAACGTTTAAAACAGCTCTGGAGAAGTCTTGAAGCGTCTGCAGTTCGGTGATACTCAACGATTGCTGATTTCCAATTCGAACTGTATCCTTCTTCGGTGTTTCCCTTATACTCAATCCGCGAACGACGCACAGGTGTTTCAGATGATCGTATTCCTTCGACAATTCCGGGAACTTGATTATTATATTAAACCTGAGAGTATTGCCAATGGCATGAGGGCGAGCACTGAGGAAGCCCAGTTTCTTGTCCCTCTTGAACTTCAATTTCTCGTCCAATATTACCATCAATTTCGCGAGTCTGACGTATGCCCGTCCGATCAGGCCCGGCCTGTTGTCAGTAGTCCTGCAAACGACTCTCAGGTGATCATGTACGTTCACCCAGGCGGCCAAATCCCCAGCAGAAGCTACGTAAACTCCTCTGCCGTATGGCCAGTGTCTGCCATGCAGACGTCTGTCGTCGTGTATATCGAAATCTGTGATTGGCAACAGCAATCCAGAAGCGGCCAACTGTGCCCTGATTGGACTGGGCTGATCCAAAACTTCATTCAACGTGAAATACGTTCCGGGTTCGTCCTCGCTGCTACCCTCCGCCATCATCCCCGAGATCTCTTGGCTCATTAACTCGCTGGTGATCTCCCGTTCCACTTCCTCCAATTGATTCACCGTGAGCGTCAATGGAAGCGTATAATTCTCCAAATTTCTGCAACACTCTATAACAGCGGCCTGAACGTATTTCGCCGGTGGATCGAGATCGTACGCTTCTATGGCTGACACTGTCACCTCGTCGACAGTGTCAGGATTCTCCTCGCCGTCCTCGTCCTCGTTGTAGAAAAATCTTGGCGACGGATGGTCAGGTAGATCACCGCTGGCCGTCACGCAATGAATGTCCCTGATTAGCGGGTCGAAGAATTCGGAGAACACGATGTAACTTTCGTAGTCTGGCGCGACGATAGATAAAGACTCGTCCTCTTCCATGACGCTCGCGTGGGAATAAGCGCTACTTGCTTTACTGTTGGAATACGAGTTACCGTATTTCTTTAAAGCGGGCCAAATCACATCAAAGAGATTGTGGTCCATGCGTGTCACACGGTGCTTGATACGGTCGAATACGGGTCGTTTCAGGCAACGACCGATCAATGTAGCAGAGTTCCCAGCTGATTTTGGTGTCATACCGTGTTTTACGCCGATCAGAAGACGGAAGCACCTTTCCAGGGTGGCCAGGGTCTCCGGTTCGGTTATGTCTCGTCGCGCGGATACCGTGTCCCCTCCAGGAACTGTTCGCCACATCGTTGAATGGGTTGTCCGAACGGATGACGTAGAATCGTGAATAGCCGCGGTTATATTAATAATATTCGACAGATTTGTCATGGGGATTGTTACGAGTGACGGGACAACTTTACGAATATATAGGGCGATTGTTCATGAACGTTCTTGAGAATTTCAGAACATTTCTGAAACTTTCAAGACTCTGTTTGTGTTCTCACAGTGCTAACTGGTTTTTTAATGCATCGGTGTAGGGCGGTGTATCGTTTTTAATGAATTAACGTGATAGTCTATTGTTTGTGGGATGTGTGGCTGCGTTACTGTACGAAGCTAACTGTCTAATTTGTGACGACTTTTATACACCACGATAGAACTATTGTAGCACGTGTGAAAAAGCAAAGTGACAGTATTTATCTATATATGTAGATCCACGCGATTTGATTGATTGGAACATAGTTTAGACTGGATTTCTATGTTTAACGAGTGTAATACTTTGATGGTGCTGTTGAACGATCATTATACAGTTTTGTTTGGTGTCAATAATGGTGCTCGTGAGTGCATCGTTCGTGTAAAGTACCTTTGTCTGTCAGCATCTCGTCGGCGAGATTCTCGTTGGCCCCGAAATCGCGTAGAAGTGATTTGTGAGAAAATTCGGTGTGGTCTTGCTTGTAATATTCCGCCCTTTGTCCAGACTACATGGATAACAGTATTGGAAATAAATTGATTTAAACTCCTATGAATTTCTGTCACCTTCAACTTCTCGTCTTGATTTTAATAAACGCGATATAAATCGGAGCTTCCTCTTCAATCTTACTAGGTATACGTGATTGAAAGTTTATGCCCGTAAATATACTTTTTAATTAAATATATAGATACGGAAAGGCTCTCTCAATTGCATGGGAAGTTAAATTTTTATACCTAAACCGATATGACACACTTTGTGCTATAAATAATTATTTCCTGACGGAGGCAAACTTACGTTATCCTGGACTAAGGGATTCGCACCGAGGTGAAGTAGGAGGTTGTAATAATGACCGTTGTCTGCGAGGGTGGCCGCGTAATGCAAAGGTGTTCGGCCATCGTAATCGATTGCATGCGCGGTTTCTGGAAACCTGCCTGCCAGGTATCTAAGGGCAACATGAAAAATTAATCGTGTAGGAAATGGTAGTCGATAAAGGTTGATTGGAACTTGACAGGGCAACAGCTGTTCTTCTCGTGCCTTTGATTTCACGTGGCTGGTACTTTGCTAAACTCCACGAATTTTTTAAATTACAAATGGTGCTTCGTTTTGCCATGATAAGGATTACTGCGACGACATATTCATTTTGTATAACGTTTATGATTAAATATTATATTGGATATACTTCAAATCGATCAATATATTGAGCAAGAAAAAGTAATGAAAGAAAGTTCGCATTTAATGAATTATGAAATTTGATATCCAATTGGAATACCTGATGACAGTGGTGTTCCCGAATACTACGGCGACGTGAAGGGGTGTAGCGCCACGTGGGGATGATCCATCCCTCGCAACTGCAAATTTGCGACGATCCAGAGCACTTTGCAAGTCTCTTAGGTTTCCTTCGCGTGCCGCCATGTGAACCGCGTGAATTTTCCCCTGAAATAACCATAGACACACAATTTCTAATGCAAAATAATTTAATCAATACCATCGGGAACGACTTGCATGAAGATATTCGAATTATTATTCAATACGCATTAGGAGATTTAATTATCATTACAGCAACAGCTTCTCTGAATTCGGATACATAAGTTCAATATTAATCGATAAATGAATTAAAATTGTTTCGAATCAAACACTCGAGTTAATCCTAGACGTGATTATCATTCGAACCAAACGCTCGTGTAAATCATCGACTTCATTAGTTTACAAATCGGCAGATATCGTCGTTTATCGTCATTTGCATGTAACGAGCAAAGGTTTTGCGATGTTAACAAGAACACGTAGAGGGAAAAAATTCTTTTGCGTGTAATTACCATGTACGAAGGTACACGATCGATGAAAGACTGTAGCTCAGGATTCCCCGAGTGTCGAGCGACCAATCTTCTGCCTTCTCCGTTCAAGACCAACGTGGCCAATTGCTCCATGTTGCCGGACTCCAACAGCTTCTCGATTTCCGGATCTGCCGACATGCTGCCCTCGTTAACTTCTGTCTCCGGGAGTTCCTCCTGTTCCCCGGCGATCACCTGCTAATCATGTTCAGGTGCAAAACCATGCGCAGAGAAAGCACGTGCCGATCGATATAGGGAGATATTAATCGTACGTGGTAATCTAGACACCGTGAATCGATCGTTCTCATCTGTGTTGCGTGTCGTCGTGCGTGTGTACGTTTTACTGTCTCCATGAAACAGAATGGTCGATGAAACGAAATTGTTCGCCTCGCGGTTCACAGGTGTCTGTACTGTCATTGCATTTTAATAATTTGTACGAAAATCGGATGGATCTGTGTTTATTCGAAAGGTCTGCTTGGGTAAATTAGTTTTTCGTATGTTCGGCGTGAAAGGATCGCAGTGTTGCTATGTTTGCTGAAATGAACATTGTAACAGAAACATAATGTGGGATTTCAATTGAAATGTCATACGTTCACGTGCGGAGAAGGTGTAAAATAAGATTGGACAATTTTAATTGCACTATTTCATATGACTTTTCTTTTGGAATATTAATTTGCACTTAATATATTAAATATTACGTGCAACGAAATTCCTGTTGAAAGATTGAAAAATAAAATGATATAAACTGAAATGTTTCGTGCGTTTGCCTGGGTCTATTGTGTACAGAAGTTACATAACAGAAGTTCTTTGCTTAGTTATTTATTTATTTGTAATATATTTGTGCGTGACAAAGACCATACTGTATAACACGTCGATATCGATCGTACCTTACTGTCGACAAACACGATGTCCTAATTATATCCTGTTACATACAACCGCAAACATAAGTTGCCGATTATATCTAGGAGCTACCTGGCTAAACGAACGATTAATTGAAATTTCAAATCTATCAACTTTCTATACCTTCTCTGCCTTAGTTTTCTTTTGTTTATTTATATCCTGACTAAAATATCACATTATAACATTATTCATACCTATTCTACCTTGCTTCATCTCTAACGATATGTGTATTGTAAGCCTTGTCATAAATATAAGTTTATACGTTTGTGCTATAAAAATTCCTGAAAATTCGTTTCGTCTATGAGTTATGATGACTGTACCTGGTCTTCGTCGTTTGCCGGATCATCGACACCAGAATCACCTGTGCTTGGCTCGTTTCTCTCTTCTTGCTCCACTTTACTTTCCTCGCCCTGCTCAGTGACTTCCTCTAGTTTCTCAGATTCTTCCACATTCGTCGATTCTTCTCCTTCTTCTCCTCCTCCTCCTTCTTCTTCTTCGTCTTTTTCTTCGTCTTTGCTTCCCTCGGGTTTATTTTCACCTTCCATCTCCTCTGGATTCTCTTCTTCTTTGTTCTCAATGGTTGTGCCTATTACCACGTCGTCGTCTGATGACCTTTCCTCTGCATCTTCGTTAGTTGTTTCCTGGGCTGCCTGCCCATCATTATCTTCTGCATTTTCTGGATCTTTTGTTTCGTCTGGATTTTCCGTGCCTTCTGCATTCTCTGCATCCTCGGCATTCTCGACATTTTCTGGATTTTCTGCATTCTCCGCGTCCTCTGCAGTCTCTGCGTCTTTTGTTTCCTCTGTATTTTCAATGTTTCATATTTGTTTTATTATAATATATTTTATTTTGTAATATATTATAACATGTTATATTTGAAAATCTATATATTATATTTTAATTCATTGTACTTTCTCTACCTTCTGCATTCTCCGCTTCTCCAGAATTTTCCTGTTCGTTCTTCTGATGATCTTCTTCGGTACTTTTTATCTGTTTCATTAAATTATTTATTAGTCTTATCCGATTACTTTCTGTTTTATCCAATATGGGCAAACTTTTGCAAAAGATTGTTTAAGCTTTTTGACTTTACGTTGAAAATATCAGGCTATCATTGGTTAAACTATAAATTATTTTAGTACCTGTTCCATAGATCTGCTATAATGTTTCGATGCTGATTCTGCACTGCCAATCGCGCTATCGATATCTGCACTGCTGGCTTTTTTCATACCTCTGGATATGGATTCGTCTGTGTCTAGAATTCTCCAATCCCAATTTTTCGGATAAGCGATACTAGCTACACGAGGCGCTTCTGGTATCACGGATAATAATGACTGATCTATGTCTGATGGCCTATTTTTATAGAAGGCTGGCGCTTTGTGTCTCTAATAAAAAAATCCTCGTATAAAATATTTATACTCACGTCGCTATATACATTTGCCTCCCCATAGAAATTAATATACAACCAAGACATACCAATAACCCATCAATAACCCATCTCTCCAATTAATATTAATCGAAATCAAAATTTGAAACCCCATTTCTCATTATTATGAATAACTTTTCATTTACTCACGTTGTCTAATTTACTTTCGTCACCCCCGTATTCTGTTAACAAATTGTACAAAGTACCATCATCCTTCGCTGCAGCTGCATAATGCAATGGTGTTTTTCCATCGTTATCTTGCGCTTCCACAACACCTGGATACCTCGATAAAATTTCCCTAGCGATTTCCGTGTACCCCAAACCGGCAGCCTATTAATTATTACATATTCAAGAGTTCAAGAATGAAACGAGGGCAATACAAAAATAATGAAATTATTAAATATATACTTTATGTAGGACATTTAAACCATTACTGTCTTTTCCGCATAGGACGATTGGCGATGTTTCGTCAATTTTATTTCTGAGACCATCCAGATCATTGTGAACCGTAGCTGTATGAACATCTTTTATCGAACTCTATAATATAACAATTCCTAGGTAATTCGAATGAAATTCACATGAAATGTTTTTACGTTCAGAAAACAATGAAAGTTTCATGACACGCTCTATCAAAGCATGAACTTTTTTTTTTCGTTGATTAAAAAGAAAATACACAAATATTTTAATATTGGCACAAACCATAATAAAAGGTAGTGCTTCCAAAAATTTTTTCACTCGCGGATTGTTGCTCGTCTCCCTTCGCAACTGGTTCCCATGGCCTCCCCATAGAACCTGTTGCAGTTTCCCGATATCTCGATTGTGAATCCATATTCTTATATTGGAAGGCTTGAAATCCAAAGCTGAAAGGAATTGATTTTTATCAGCGATTAAAATAATTCTTTCGTTCTTAATTCTATTTAATTTTGGGATCGATAATCTAATGTAGCATGGTCTCCAAATTTTTCATTAATAGAAATTGCAGTGCTTATTACAACGTGTATCGTCAAATAGTTGGATTCGAATGATGACCTATGATAGATATTAAAGAAAATCTGATCTTTATAAATATACATCAAATTTGTTCTTATTATTTGATTCTTAATAAAATAAAAATAATACCGTGACGTTTACCCCTGCCGTATGGCTACTTTATTAACAATTTACGAACGTCAAGATTTGTACCTATACGTCGCGTGTTGGAATAATGTGATAAATATTTTAGACTTCCAGGGGGAATCGTCTTACTGGGAAATATCGATTCTCTGTCCAACACTGTTGCTATTTTGTTGTAGGAATAGGACAGAAAACTACACCGACCACTGCAATCGTATTTAATTATTATTTAAATAAATGGAAGATACCGTAGTTGATAAATTCGCTACGATTTAAAGAAATTATCTCGGAGGCGCAATTGAATGAATGAATCATTGATCATGAGTAATCAATTTTTATATAACGTTAACAAGACGTTGACGATGAGGTGATTAAACGAGATAAACGTCAGCGTGCTCAACGAAAAATTACGCCTCCCGTGTAAAACATATAATCAACGAATGACGACGCACAGCGTTTGACAGCGAAATCATTTTCTTATGCTCAGATCAGTGGCACTGCGCCTTCATTTGCGAACAAATAACGAAACAAAGTAGAAAAGGTATAATTTGGCAATTGAATGAAAGAAATTCAATGAAATATCAACTATGTGAAAGGAAATATTTTCGAAAACTATTCGAAGGTATGAAAATAATCCATTTAAAGTATCGTATAATGTTATTTTTTTATTTCATGTCATACTGCGCGTACGCGTCAATAATTTCATTTCAACATAGTTTGCGTGCACCAATGTCGGATTAATAAATTTTTTAAGAGCCAGTCGAGTGCACGGACCCCGTCACTCACTGACACGTTTACATCGTATCTACCCTCTGCTCTGATGGTAAATAGATCAATCAATGTACATAGTTGGAAATACTGGTGTATGTCGTATGCACTGTATACTGAACCTGCACGAGTAAAATAGCATCGGCTTGTAACAATTTAATGTTACACCGAGGTCTTCTAATTTAATCGTAGTCCCAATGTCAGTCTAAATAATGAAAAACCGATGGTGTTTTTGTTCAATTCGAACTGTATTTTAATCCACGTATACGTAGGCACACGATAGAGCATTCCTTGTTACAGGATTAATGAAATAATTTTGTCAAAGTGTTTAGAGTAGACTAGCAACTCTCAGTAATGTGAATTACTGAGTTGGGATTACAAATCTTTTTTAGAGCACAGAATGCAGATCGATGTAATAAATTGATATTTTTTTTATCATTATTTGTTTAAATATCTCGACATTGAAATTCGAATTTCGACTGTATGGAACACGCTTGAACGTCCGTGCTCTGACATTAACATCAACATTTATAAAAGTTTTCACAATTTATTCCGACGACATAGAGCGTAATCGTTACGTCACGATGCATCACAGTCGTCATTGATTTACTGCAGAAATTCACCTTCAAGTTCTTCAAACTATTATTCACATGTTCTTCGAACAGTTTAGTATGCAATTTGTAACAGAAAACGAAGGAATGCTATTGGAATTCTTCAGGAAACAGTCTTCGTAGACGATCTTCGAACAATATGCTTACGACACGTAATAGACTGCAATTTTTGTTTCAATTCTCTGCGTAATGCTCCATTTTACGTAAATATCGACCACCATGCATAGTTGATTTTCGTTATCATGATTATTTTATGACACATTCAAACTTGGATGATTTGTTGTCGTTGAAAGAAAAAGAGAATGCCTTTATGTAATTCCAGTGAATTATAACTTTTCGAGGGTTCTTTAATAATACGTTGCTCAATCGATCGGGATAGTTTTTCCTTGCCTTATAAAATTAAGTTCTATCGATTCTTTCGGGTCATTACGAGAAATATTCTATAGGGTATAAGTCAAGGAATTCGTAACCATTGAGGGTGGAGAATTAAGGAACAATACAGGTTTTTACAAGGCTGTCACTAATCCATTCGCTAACTTACTTTGAAACTTGTGTAATAATTTTATCATTGGTAAATGTGCGTACTTCGAGTTGCAATCGAGTTGCAGTTTCTTAGGAATTTCAATTTTTTTCTTAATAACGGTAATAACAGTCTCAGATAAACTGAACTATTATGTTTTTTTATCATTAAGAACTAAATGATTTTAATGGTGAATGGAATAATTTTTTTTAAGTGTACACTATTATCGTCGTTGCGAGTAGAACCATCATGTGAAGAAAAAAAGAATGTAATAGACTTCAAAGAAGCATTCAACCGTGGAAATGTACCGAATCGACTCTTCGCTCCGAATAGAGCAGTCTATAGACTGTGGTAGGAAACAATTTAGCAAAACAACAATGACGTAAAAATTGATTATGAAAATGACTTTAGAAAAATTTGAAAAACTAGAAATTTGAATGAAAGAAAGATTTTAAATACTTTTCACGAATTTATATAAAAAATAATATAGGTATTTGAATAATGTTACTTACATTCCCTGCCAGAGATTGTCTTTCGTCGGGACATGCTCTCTGATTCCGGTAATTCAATTTCCGAACTGTGCTCAAGGTAGTAAGCAGCAGAGTTGCCCTTTTTGTCACAGATACTTGCGTCGCAGTCGTTTTCTATCAGAACATCCCAAATCGCCTCGGGATCCTTGCAAGCGGTGCAATAATGCAACGCTGTTCTGCCCTCCTACATATCAAGATAATAAAATGTCAATAATTCGAAAATCTGATTTCTTTCTAAATCATTTTCTGCAAATAAATCACAAATAATTGTAACATCGATAGATATGATTTTCTACCAGATATAAATTTTGCTTTCATCAGTATCGCTAAATAGTAATGAACGAAAACAGAAATAATAATCATCCGGTGTTTCTATTTCTCTGCCAATTAATATATTATCGCGTCCATTTACAATTTCGCTTATTACATAAAAAAAAATTCAAGACCCATCCATAATATAGTGCATTCAATGTTCGCCTGGTCACTGATTCGTGCAATTACCTTAAACGCGTCAATCAACAACGATAATTGTTATCCCAAGCAAACCAACGTATTACGATCCACCTTGCTAACCGATCTCTGTTCTCTAAACAATTTCACCGAACGGAACGTTCTCGGTAATAAAAAAAAAATGAACCATTAGAGAATGAATGTTTCCGCGGAACGACGACGTGAAACGCAAAGTCGCCGACAGTTAAACGGCGAATATAAGGGTCGAATCGAGATCATGGGCGGTAAAGGGGTGAAAAGGCTGGCGTTTGGCCGTATTAGAGGCGCTGCGTGCGCCTTGGACACGAACTCGGATGGCTGCAGGGAAGAACAGGTGGTTTACACTTTGTTATTAGCCCCGTCACGCGATGCGGGAAAGACGATCGTCGTTGCGAAAAATGGCTTTTCGATTATTCAGTAGACAGATATCTTTGGAGATGCGCAAACACCGTTGTCACGACAGGACCGTGACGCCTACCGCAATTTTCTGAACCGAAGAACAACGATAATCCAACTGGCGAGTTGATCACGATTATCCGTGAATGACAAAAAAGATCGAGGAACAATTTTAATTGAAGACCAGAAATAGGAGACGAAAATTGTTCGTAAACTGTATGCAATCGAACAATTACCCTGTCTTTCTGTTGGACAGTGATCGGATAATTTTGCACGAGCCACTCGACGATGTCCTGTTGATCGTAGTATACTGCTTTGTGGAGCAGAGGTGTGCCAGCTGGATCTTTTGCAATAGCCAATTTCTTTTTGGGTTCCTCTAATATAAACCGTTGAGTCTCTGCTAGAGAACCGCGTGCAACGGCGTCGTGCACGTATGCAACTTTTGTCTAGAATAATGGAAATGAATGTTTACGCAGAGGCTATACGATCGATGCATCCTTGTTTCCTTCTAATTTCTGTCGCTAAAGCTGTACCAGATAGTTCGGGAGTCCTTTTAGGAAGACTCTAGTCCGGAGATCTGGCGAATGTTCACCTAACAATCGTGCGCCGCGTCCTTCCAAAACGACATGTTCCAATTTTTCGAGTTCACCTCGCTGTAGCCAAGATTTTATTGCCGCTGGGTTCATCTGCATCTAAAAATTGAATACGCCCAATTAAATACACTGTGATATCGATTGATTAATTTGTGCCCCACAAAGATTGGCAAATTCTTGATCTGAAAAGGAATAGAAATAATTGACATCGTCGTTTATAATTCTTCCCGTCACATAATCGTGAATCACGATTCCCGAAATATCCTCTATTGATTCTCCATTATGCTTATCGAATAAAGACCGTGTCCGTCCAAGTTCATATGGGTGCGCACATTATAAAGCACAGTACGTTTCGACCGTAAGGTAACTCGGTAAATTCATATATAATGTTTGCGATAAGAATGACACAATTATAGATAATTACATTTTTCAATGAAATAACAGGCAGACTTCGATAATATAATTCCAGGGGCTATGATTTTGATTTATATTGCGGAAATTTGTTCGTTCCAACAATATAGTATTTTATATTATTTTCATATATTTCTACATATCACTGCAGTTAATATTAAGTAATAAAAGATTAAGATGACATAACATGGAAGAAATTTTGCTCTTGTTTAAGTGTCTCAATTCTTATGAAATTAAATATACAAGTTGCATCAATTTATTGGTAAGGAAAACTAACAAACTTCCCCTCCTTTGTATCGAAAGTTTTTATATTTATATCTATATTTCCACTTCGTAATCAGATCACTTTCAAGCATCTCCTCGTGCGTCTGCGTTGCTCTAATTAAAAAATGATTCACAAGAATTAAATGATATATATATATTTTTCTAATAAATCTATTATTGCGTAAATAACGTAAAATCGTCAACAAGTGTCTATTATCAAGTGTTGCTGCATTATTTCGCGATCACTTTTCCGCTTACAAAAATATCTGTGAATCCCCCGGTTTGTGGGTCATATGCGAAACTAAGTGTAATACGAATACAGTTTATAACGAAATCGCCGTACATTGCGTGTTTTATTTGCACCACGAAACTTCCATAAGATTTTCGTTTATAAAGTTCATGTTTTTCTTGTCTTAATGGACAGGCGAAATATTAAAATTTTTTTCTAAGTAGCTTCCCCCTGTTCTCGTGAAATATTTCCTGCTCCTATTTTCAACCAGAGCTCAATTAGTGAGACACGTAGCAGAAAAATATATAAAAAAGGCAATTTTTGCAACGATAAGACCTAGCTGATGATAGGTATGATAGAATGCCCTGGTTAGTTGACCACATCGCAGTTTCAATTCGTCGATCGTGAGTAGCGGTACATTACCTGGAAGGTTGTATAAATGTATTCGTTAATGCAATTGCATCGCAATGTAACAATTATATGTGGCTTCGTTGACGTACCCAGTCTCGTTCCGGTGATAAAGAATATAAATAAAGGGAGGGTATAGATAAGAATAAAAATTAAAAAAAAAATATGGGTGGCACAATTTTTATTGCGTAGAAAATACATAACATTTAAACGCCAGCAGAAAGATTTATACAACAATTGTGACAAGCTTAATAAATTTTGCATGATATTGTCAATTACAGCATTAATGTTTCTCCAAGGTAATTTTTAAACGTCCTACTAGTTAAATATCATGTAAAAGCTAGAAAAATTTATTCCGTGTTTAACTAAACGACACACTTTCAAAGTAGCGAACACGAAATTTGCCTGCGGGATGTTAATCGAAACAGACAAACAATCTCAATATACATACGAGTGCATAGGTTGCAACAATATCGGCTGAAACAATTGTCAACAAGCGAGAGTGCGTGGGAAAATCGGAAAACATGTGCATCGTGCTACCATCGACTCGATCCCCTGGATCGTTCTCCATAATCGTCCTTGAGGAATTACCTGATCTACTTCGAGTCACGGGATCCTTGTTATATCGTGGTCATGATTCACGGCACGGTGCAACACAAGAAAAGAGAAATGCGTCGCAATGCCAAGAAACGAAAATGAAAATGATCCACGATCGGCGAGTAGGAAAGAGAAACGTGTGACACGAGGAAGCGTCGCGTGGCGAATGAAGTCGATGCCGAGCATCGCGACGCCACCTGTGAAGTCGTTTCCATAGAATTCACCGGGTTATCGAATCCCAGACAAAAAAGGTTTCACAGAGAAACCTTTTTATTAACGTTTACAAACGTGGTATTTTTCTATCGAGTAATTCCGCAGTTTGCCTCGTGCACTTAGCCCACTTGTGCTCTACAAAATATTTGTAATGCGTTCCGTATAATTCTCCCCATTTTTCGCCCGATATTTCACCATTGCGATTTGCAACGTCCCATATGATAAAGACGTCATGGACGATTCTTTGCGGTATCCCCTCCTTGGTGGTTTAATAACTAATTAAGCGCATGTATTTAACGAGATACCGTCAAGTAGGAATTACAACAGCTAGAAAAATACCGGGAATCCTTGAATTCCCGTTACTGCGACTGAAAAACGTACGCGAGGCCAGTGCGAACTTGTTGGTGAACCCCCTCGTGTTCAAGTACCCGTAACAATCAAAGAGTTTTTAAGTAAGTCGATAATTATAGTTATACGAGTTGTGAAAAACAATTACGCAATGTGAAAGTCGGTCGATAAAAATGTTTGGCCGCTCGTGTGTCAAATATATTATAAATATTTATGAACCACTCGTGACGAGGAAAAATCATTCGGCAAAATTTTGCAACTGATTACAATTGCCTTGCTGACGTAACGTACACACTTTTCGTATCTAGGACATTAAAACATGGATTCTGAATAATTGCTTAATAATTACGGTAATTATTTCAAAGCAGTTTATACAATTCTTCCATATTTAAATAAACACTTTAGATTCCCTTTACAAATATGTGCGCACATGTTTGAAGAATCGTGTGTCCTTTTAATAAGAAAAATCAGAAGGATGAGAAACGTATCCTTTATTCATCGCTCGGGTTACCATTAGTCCTCGAATGGCTTCTGCCTAACGATTATCGACTTTTACATTTGATGCTTGAGACTCATCGACCGATTGTTTTGTTCATTCTGTAGTCGTTTACCTCGTTTACTTATTTAGCGTGAAGCTCGACCTACAAAATCGATATTTCCTGGAGCAATGACACATGGATCACGTATGCTGCATGAATCTTCGCTCGATCGTGTTGCCAATAACGTGATATGCAGTCATCAAAATAGTGCAATCAAGGGGAAGGCTTGTGTTAATTGTGCGACAATTAAATTTGACTTTAACATTAAGCTGGATCCGATGCACAACGTACAATAAATACGTTCGGTGTGTAAATAATTTAGAAATATATGTTTCTATTGGAAAATTGTGTAAATCGTTCGTATAAATGTTTTTCATTTCAACATTTAGGTCGATGTGGAATAAAATAACGTGGTGTTAAACAGATGCGATTGATTTTTTCTGTCATAAGCGTTTTCACAATAACATTATTATAAAGTAAAATGACCGTGCGGTTGAGACATTGTAAAACCCATCGTTTCACTGGTGCCACATGAAATAAAAACGAGGTGCGTGGTAAAATTTTTATTTAACGAACCATTTCAGTATCTTCCAAGTTATACCATCCTCGTCGAAACGTTTTTAACCAGTGATCGTTTAATTACCTTTTTATTTTCGTATTAAAACACGCTGTAAAAATCGGTAGCCATGACTAGAAAAATGATCGCGGTAAAACACATATGAAGGCGAAGGTGTCTGTCGGTCGACTGGCAACGCGTAGTTTTCCACGTGTCCCAGTGAAAGACGGTTTTTATTATTCAGGAACACTATGGCAGAATATCACGTATATGTATACTGTTCTCGTAATGGGCAGAGTAATGAAATTTCGTTCTGAATATGAATTGATCGGCTAAACAGCTCTAATTCTCGATATCGTCAAACACACTGAAATATTAAATTAATTAGAACATTTTCGACCGATTTACTTTAAAAAGAAAAAAGAGGCTGAACAATCGCACAGAATATATAATTATAAAGTTATCCAGTCATGAGAGAAAGCTTCTAAAAATATTTCCTATATTACATATTATTATCTTCTTATTGAACAGACTTTTCTCATTCACTGAAAAGGCGATGACGGAGATCGAATATTCATTGGAATGTTTATGTAAACAAACAAGCGTGTACTTTTAGCTCGATATCGATGTAACTATAAAGAACACGATCCACCGGGTGCTATCCTATAATTGCAACGTCGTAAAGTTTACAACCTTCTAGACCGATCCCATTGTTTCATGAATATTTCACAACGCCGAGTGTGTTGAAGCAGTTGACATTCTTCTTCCTTTTTTTGACGTATTGACAATTTGCGGTTTTTTGCATCAGCATATATGCTGTGCATTTCGAATTTCAGCAACAGAAACAGTCAGTGTGTCGACGATACTCCGCTATCAACTTTGTACTGTTGCAACTCGTGATTGTCAAGATGAACAGGAGATTAATAATTTTATTCTTCTTGATGCCCCTGATTTCGTTTGTTTCTACAACTGGTAATTACAGGACAACGATATCTACAAATCTTTACACCCACCACACCTTCTTCGACTAAATAATTTATTTTAGAGAGGAGTCTAAATAGAACAGACTTCGAATGCAGCGGTCAAGCACATTACAATGTAACAATGACTGCCTACTTTCCCGACTTCAATAGCAGTGACGAGGCTGATTATTTAGATGCCAGGAAGAAGAAATTGAGAACTTTGCAGGTTCGTTGGGAAATTTATTTTTTATTCGTGTCCAGTAAAATGTAATATCTGAACTTGTTCTAATTTATGCGACGATATATGTACGATATCACATCACTGTAGCAGAATTTTGAGTACAATATTTAGATAGGAATACCGTTTTAAATTTTATCGTAGGATTTCCTTGACGGACGTACCGAATTCGTCACTGTCTCCATGGATCTCGATTCGGGGATACCGTACGGGACGAAATTGTGCATACCTGAGTTAAATGAAAAATTTCAACGTCAGATTCCACTTCAGGTACGGTGCACATCATAAAATAATGCCTTCCTAATCTGAAGCGGAGAAAATTATTTTCGTGTACTTCAGGCCAGAGACAGAAGTCATTACGAAGATGTTGAACGAAGTGTCCCTGACTTTTCTTACGTGGATATTTGTGTGAGGAGCGAGGAGGACAGTTACGATAATTCAGTGAATGGCATCGTAACGCTTTATAGATAATTATGTACATAAACAAGAATTCAGAATTAATACTAATGTATTTTGCCATAAACAATAAAGTATCTTTACTTCAGAGAACGAAGGTGTTCAATAAATCGTACAAATAGTGTTCACAATTGAATTTCGTTTATCCAGTCGACGACCATTTTGGCCAGGTTTGAATTAACTGGTACAGGCTGTCCCCTGGGCACTCAGTACTTGCTGTTTGTCTATGTCCAAGCAGTGTATAATTTTCTTGTATTTTTCCAATAGCCACGCCGTATGAGATTAAGTCCTGAACTGCTCTTATGGCTGCTGCATTAGGATTGCGTCCTGTGGAAATAGTTGGAAATGTTGTGCAACCAGACTTAACAGAGTAATTAAATATTACAGTCTTTTTTCTCTTCGTTAGAATAGTCTTTAAGTACCATTCGATATTGACATAAACATTTCGAAATATTTATTTCGTATTTTCCAATTCTAGATTGTACTATATTGAACGAAATCAGTTTCGTTACGAATTAATTTGATTTATCGCCGTGGAGGATCTATAAATGTTATATTTAAGTCCGCATACTTCTGTCGCTCGTGGCTGTGCTACATACGGTAATTGCGAGCTTACCAATAAAAGCGCCGATCATGCAAATTCCAATGCTTTTGGAGTTGTAACGCACCGAGTGTGCCCCATGTTTTCCCCAGCCTCTCCCTTCATAAATATTTCCATCTTCGCCAACGAGGAATTGGTAGCCTATATCTGCCCACCCTTTGTCATTCATATGATGATTCTGGAAACAAGGGTAATAATAAAGCCGTGAAGTGAAATATTAATTCGGAATTCTTTATGTATTTCTCTGAGATCTATATTTGGCATAGGTTACATTCAATTTTACTGCGATGATAACGATTTCGTTTATTATCCTGGAAGGGTACAGTTTGCTGGATTAATTACCTGAAAACTTCTCACTTTGGCTTGGCAAATTGCTTGGGTCGTGCATCCATCAGTATCAGAATGATGAATTATAACGTATGGCGGTGGGTCTATGCTGAGATTTTGTATATTATGCTTGGGAGGTCTAGCCCCCCATTCCGCCCTCGATATTATAGTTGGACGTACTGAATCATATTAATATAATTGATGAATTGAAATTGCAGTGATTATTTGTTAAAATTATTTCCTCTCAAACTATGTTACGAATAGATTCAAGATTTCGCTTTGCATCTAATGCCTCGAAAAATCGAACGGGTAAAAGATTGGAAAGCTAATGAAATCAATTTTCTTATTCAAATTACGGTTAGTGTTTTTTATACGTTTAATCTCACAGTTGGAAGGGAATATTCTGTGTTAATGGCACGCGTTTCCTTTTCATTATGAATAGAGACGCTTGCATTCAAAATAAATGCGCCTCGAGTCACCGATTTCAATGCGTCGACTGCACCGAGTAATATAATCATTTCCTCTGAAAGATCGTATCTTGCTCATAATTCACGATCGCGGAGAATTATATTCCTGCGAGTGTTTCATATGTAAACAGTGTCATCGTACCGGCGTAATAATTATTATCGAGCTTTAGAACGGCACATTTGCTTCAAGAAGTTGCCAATCTTGTAGCAGTATTAATTATTCTGGGAATCTTATGCAATCCGACACGTAATTGGTATGCGTCGACGCGGTAGATAATAACACTACGATAAAGAGGAATTATAATATCTTTCATTGGCGAAAGTCTCCTCTCAAACAATTCTTAATAATACATATATATTTTTCACACCAGGTTTCTCGGATTTATTAACTCTGAAATTTATATAATTGCAGCAGAATCTATTTCACACCGAATGTATCAGCCTGATATTGACGACGCGAATCTAAATTTAACTCACTGTTATAATCCATATCTGTCGTCCATATCATAATAGAAACTTTTACTGGTATTTAAATTAAAAAGGATGGAAAATGAAAGAGGACTATTATGTTTTACAACGATCGAAGTTCGTAGGATTGAATTTTTTAACGAAACTACTCGACTGGATCAAACAGCACCGATTTCGAAACACTTGAGTAATTATTCTCCTTCGCACAACGGACACGTTGCCCCGGAGGCATGATTTCTAATGATCTTCAGGGAATAATTTATTACCAGGTGTTACGTGCACAGCACAAAACGACACTTGACAGATTGAGAATAGGAGGAGCACAGTTATTGGTTGCACCATCTTAATTGTCCGAGATGAACTGCCATAGAAACCGACAAGTGCTGCAACTATATAATAAGATGTGTGCCATCACTTGTTGCCCTTTGAACCCGATGTCCGAGAAGTCGGGATATATGCTCAATTTCTAAATATATTTAAATTACGACATTACGTATGACAATGGCTTATCGGAAATGATATGAACGTATGCAACATATAATACAGAGAAACAGAACCGCTATCTAGCTTGTGTTGCGTTTTTTCAGTAGTAAGCGGAACCCCATGATAAACATTCAACTTTCGTTAAAAAAAAAAAAACAGAACAAAATCGGACGATTTGTCTTAATATTGTTTGAATATTTTTATTTCGTTTATTTCGCTGTTCGGAAACGCTTGCGGCTACTGCGTTTTCTAAGAAACGCACATTCGTAAACGTACATTCGATGAAGAGAAAAAAGTGCAAATAGTCGTCTGGTATCAATAGTTTATTTAGATACTACGTACAATCGAAAAATTATTTATAGACAGTTTACGTGAAATGCATGTGGTTTTTTTTTCACTTTACTTAATTTATTCCAGTTTAGATATTCATCAGTTGCATTCTTACTCAGTGCTATTTTTGTCTCTGCAACGAAGATAAGCGAATGAGAAATGAATTAGGAACATTACCCATATAATATTAAAACTCCTACTTCTATAAAGCGCGTACTGGACAGATGAAAAAAGAACTTTGGAGAAATTAATAACTTATCAGTACCTAATCCGATAGATTACTAGAAGGGAAAGACAGTCGTAATTTATGAAAGAATTACAAATTTTTATGCTGCCTATCGTTAACTGCGAATCTCCTCGATAGTACGATACAAGTACTCTTTTTTTTTAACGTGGATAACACACGTGTGTCTTTCTTCATAGTGGTTTATCGTGGTTATTGCCTAACGTAGTTGTACATCGATTAGAACAATTTTTCTCGTAATCGTCCCGAGTCACTTTTGTCGACGAGTGCATCGTGTCTCTTTTGCTCGTGTCCAAGATATATTTTCATTCGCGACACTTTAAAAAATCATTTCCGTGGTTGACATCGTCGACGTTTCCGAATATCTTGGTACAGGCTCGTCGGTCCATCTTGGATGAGTTTGGACGTATTTGTAAAATGCTTCGCCTGGGCAGAGGGTTTTTCTCGCCTGTCTGTGTCCCAGAACATGGTAATCTTGGCTTATTTTACCAATCGATATACCGTAATCGATCAGAGCGTTCACCGTCCTCAGTGCTTCTTCGTTCGGAAGGAAATCTGTACGAAAGGTTATTATAAATTAAACTCCTAATAAAAATTGAGGTCTGCCGTTTTAATATTCGTGTTCTCTGCCCTACTTCTTTCTAATGCATATTTCACCATTGGTATAGTTCTCAAATATTCTCACGACCTAGTACAAGGATTCTAAGAATGTTGAACAAAAATTGAGCTACGTTCAATTAAATTAAATTCTGTATTCTAAGGGGTCTAAGATCCTAAATATTCCTCTTCGCCTTTTTCGTTAAGAAACTATTCCCTGATTTCCTAACGATGAAACCATTCGATATCTCGAAAATGAAGCGTTCCTATATAAATCTATGTATTTCCCATTTCATCTAAATCTAAACGATTGGTATACAGTATTGAATGTTTCTTCTAATTCGAGTTGCGTTAACTGGCAGATCATTCAATTGATTTTGTAAAACGCATACCGCTAAAATCACCGATGACACATATTCCAATGCTCTGTGTATTATAGCCAGGTGCATGTGCCCCGGTGTAATCCCATCCTCGACCCTCGTACGCGTTACCATCCTCGCCTATGACGAAACTGTATCCAATATCGAACCATTTCCGATCGTCAATATGATAGTTTTGATAGCTCCTCACTATCGAGGAGCACGCTTTTTCATTGTAACAGTAGTTAGCTATTCCACCATGATGGATCACCACATAAGGTGTGGGTGTCACTTCCAGAGGAACTCTTGCTGTCGGTGATCTGGCTCGCCACTGTTTTCTACTCACGATATTTGGAATTTCTGCGCACAATTGAAATAACACACTTTTCAAAACACTCGATTATTTATCTTATTTATGTTGAATCGAAAAGCTCGAACGAAAACTGTTTGAATCTCAACCGAGAGATTTATCGTTTGTCAATACGTAATAAAAGAATTGTACAATTACTACATTGATATTTCAGTTACCGATTTCAAGTAGCTGAATGATCGAACAGTAGCCGAATTAATCGAGTCTGTTCTTACCAGTGTCGTTATCGAAATTGGCCCAGCTGATCGGTAGGGCGAGGGTATTTTCGATCAATATAAATAAAATTGAAGAGTAAACTGTGAGCATTAATGGGTTCGACGATCTCATGTTGCTTGAACACCGTGTTAGCTCGTGGTTAAAAGTATAACTAACCGAGAATCAGAAACCGCGACGGCTTTTAAACAAAAAATTGAACGCGACCGGGAAGTCCCTCAGAGACGTAATGGTGGGTCTTTTAACCCTCTCCCCTCTTAGGCCTTGCTGTCTTACGAAAACAAGAACAAGAATCAGACAACTCTCCAATTCGCTCGAGTCACTCCTCGACTATCGTTTTTCGATTTCACGAATAATCGTGGAGAAAAAAAATGACGATCGAACCGTAATCTGACAGGTAGAAAGATCTTGAAGATAGAGGAACGTAAACGTTACTACGATAAGATACAGTGTTCGATAATTGCATGCCTCTTGATCTGAAATGTGCATTTAGTTATTCTACGCGGAAGAATTTACTCCAATGTTCCATTAGTTAATTCATATTTTTCCTTTCCTTTTATGAAAGACTTTGGAATTCTGCGAACCATTATCGTGAAATCTGATAGACGCTACAGACGTGGACGTTATATTGTTGATGTTGATACTGTATATGTTGCTTGAATTTCTTATCGTTGATATCACGAATATATAGTAAACTATTTCCATGTTTGATAGATAAGAATATTATTCGCCGAAATCTTTATTGTTAATAGTGATGTAAAGAAGCAATTTCCTTTAGTGTTGTAAAAATACTTGATTCGTGTAGATTGAATATTTCATTTTACAGGAAAGTTTAAAATGAAGGCGATAAAGGAGTACTTTCGATGCACAAGAAGAAATAAATTATATTTGTTGAACACGTTTAAAGAGTAATGTTAGTGACTATAAGTGTTAAAAAAAAATTTTTGTCGAATGTGTGTGAGTCGAGACTTTTTACAGATTATTACAGGATTAGCTAACAATTTTAGTTTTAAATGTATATACTATTTGCTGGAAAGGGGAAAATTTATATAATTGAAACTATTGTTTAAATTTGTCTTTTTTAATTGCATTTATTTATCCAACCGTAGAGGTCGTTACATCTAAAGCAGTTATACTTGGATGTTACCTTACCGACCATACTTATAGCAAATTATTAAATTAAATTCGAAATAAATATACATTCTTCACTTTCTTTCTGTCCGTAAAATAATTTGTCATTTGTAATAACTTTCAATCTGTACACGTAATAATAAAAAGGTATTAAAATAGCTTCTGCAAAATATAATACATATAAGCAAACAATAATTTCATAATTCACAACTTCGATAAATAATAATTACCTTGTTCGAATAAGGAATACAATTTTTGAACACTCACAAACTTTGTGCGCCATTACTCCGAAATATTTATTTCAGTCATTGCCCGACTTATTTGCGGCAATGTTTCGACTCCGTTTCACTTTCTCTTAGTTTACTTTTTCGCTAGTTTCATTATCCAAATAAGTGCACTAAGGTATTGTTCAAAGTAAGATGTTCAAATTTGGATTTTTAAGCGACGAACAAGACAGAGGTATTTTTTTACGTTTCTCATTTTTCTGCAACTACTTCGAATTCGTACAGATAGAACTTAAGTTTGAGGTTATATTCGCGTTTTACTGTTGCGCGGGTGCAATTTTCAAATTGGTTCAAGACTTTGACCAAAATATCATTCGAAAAAAAAAATTGGTGTAATTATTTCAGCGAAAGCTGTCGATGGGCAAAATCTGTCGATTAATTGGATACCTGCCTCAGAGGTTGAGGTGTCTCGATCACAAATCGAGAATAATTACGGGGCCAACGATTATGCGGAAAATTTGATTTTCCCGGGTTGCAAATTGAAATTAATTCGATCCGACAAGGCTTTGCATGCTTTGAAGGAAGAAAATTGCGCAAATATTATGGAGGCAGAGTCGCAACATTCTGATTTGATTCCCGCGAAATACGAAGGTAGTGTGTGGATCGTTATTCCGTTAAAGAGTTTGTCCTCGTGAAAAAGATGTCTTTTTCGTTAACAATAACGAGCAAATTTTTGTCTACCAAGGTGGTTTAAAAATTTGGGAGTCCAGTTACGATTTAGGACAATACATTTTCGAAAAGAATATCGATTTACAAGACAAATTGGTGTTGGATTTGGGTTGCGGCGCTGGCGTTATTGGTCTCGTTGCTCTTCTCAGAAATTCCAGTGTTCATTTTCAAGATTACGTTCGTATTTATTCAAATATATTCATCGTCTATTATTTATCACGAAATCGAGCGTACGAGTGAATCGTTTTCCAGAACGTAGAAGTACTTAGAACCGTAACGATACCAAATGTTCTGTTGAATGTCGATGACCGGGAAAGCGTGTTAAAAAGATGCAAATTTTTCTCCGGCGATTGGGAATCGTTTAGAAAATTGATTAATTCGAACGTCGACAATGATTATTCAAAATACGACATGATTTTTACGAGTGAAACAATTTATAATCCCGATAATCATCGAAAACTGTACGAAGTTTTTAAGGAACGACTGAAACAAGATGGCGTTGGGCAAGTATAATTATCAAGAACGATCATTTGCATTCGAGTTTTATCAAAAACGAGAAATACCATCGGGTCGTGTGTTGTGTTTAGGTTCGTTGCTGGCAAAAGTTATTATTTCGGTGTTGGAGGTGGTATGAGGCAATTTCAGAGTCTCGTAGAGGAGGATGGTGTTTTCGATGTTGAAGTAGCATGGAAAAGCGGAGAGGGTAATTAAGCCGAGTACATGTTTAACAGTTCCGAATAAGCAACAAAAGTATATGTACGTACATTTTTAGGATTACAAAGAGAGATCCTAAAGATTACAAGGAAGCAAGAATCATTTACGTAGCCGGGACCCGTTTGTATTTAAATTCTATCTAATATGGAAATATTGTACTCTATTCATTTGTACACGAAAATAAACAATTAACTATCTTTCTAATATTTATGGCGATAGTCTCTCGTACACCCATCCGTTGTCCCCTTGATGGACGAGGACGTTGTCGATTTTTTCCTTAAACTGAGGCAATCGAAAACGAATTCTATCGTGCAAACGATCGCTTTGACCCTGCCAAAATTCTATGGAACGTGGAATCAGTATGTATCCGCCCCTAAAAAGAAAGTCGGATTATAGTATTTCTGTGGACACTTTCCACGGCCACAATAAAATCAATCCGGCAATGAAAGATTCATGCAACCCTCGATCGTATCACGATTAGAAATTATGTATGTACCAGCAGGCTGGTCTTTTAACTTCTCCTTCCGGAAACTGAGCTATCAATTCGCGTTCCTTCACGATTAATGTTTGCCTACTTGCGATCACGCTACTCTGTCGGCTGGCCGCTGATCCTATTTGATTCGAGTACGGTCGACTTTGAAAATAACGATCCGAGTCTTCTGGTGAAGTCTTCACCACTTTCCCCTCTATACGCACCTGGCGAAAATGTTAGTGATCGTACGCGATAGTAATTTTAGAAGACGCAGAGATTATTCCTAAATTATTCGAAATCGCCGAAGTGAATAAATAGATAGCAGGTTTTAATCGATGCTCACCCCTCGTCTCAAAGGTTCCCAGTAAAAAGTCACGGCTGCATTTGGGTTTTCGGCCTGAAAATGATTTAAATGTAATATCTATCGATGGTAACGTGAATTGTAAATCTATAGCACTCACTAATTCACGACCCTTTCTGCTTTCGTAATTGGTGTAGAACTTAAAACCCTCGGTGCCATAACTTTTCAATAATACCGCTCGAACTGATGGGATTCCGTCTCTGGAAAAATGAGTATCCTCTGAAACATTACTTTCCAATAAATGCCAAGAAAAGTGATTAGTTCGTTTTCAAATTACTTGGTCGCTGTGGCGAGGAACATGGCGTTCGGTTCGAAAATTTGCGGAGTATTGCATGCTTCTTCGAACCATGCTGTAAATTGTCCTATGGGCTCCTTGCTTACAAGACGATCTTCCGTAAATGTTTCGTGCTTGCTTTTATATTTGATTCGCATGTCTGTAAGAAATATTTCAAAACTAATTCATTACCATATTTCTTTGTCATAAAAATCTGCGGTCTTAAGTTTTGTATCATTACATTAAATAAAACTGTTACGGGACATATGTAGAGCGTGATCTTCAATAGTTTTCTAAATTCTGTCTCGAAGTTAATATAATGCCAATTTTATTGAAATTGAAAGCGCAATTCCAACGCACTCTCGCGAGGAATCATGTCACCTGTAATATGGAGGTCGCTCGATAACAGGTTTCCTAACGATAATTATACTAGTATTTCCCCGTGTTAAATGTTGATTCACGTAACCGGGTGCCAGAGGAAGTAAGTCACAGTTGCCGTGCGTATTTTGGTGCAATCGTTTTGTCAGAAACTATTGATTGTACAACGAACGACACATTCGGGTGATTATGAGAGTGCTGCAGCCGCACAGGGTGTGTGTGGATGTGTGCACATCCGCTCCTCGACAACACGTGAACGGTGATGACGAAAAATGTATTATCATCGATGACAGTAATGACTACGGCAATGGCAACGTTACCTCCGATGTCAACGCTCCGTTCTGTATCCTGGCCAGTCGATTTTACAGACGACATCACGCGGAGTATTAGTTGAAAACTGTTCGTTCAATGAGGAAACACTAGCACGAGCGTAGAAAAAGGCTGAACGTCACTGGCAAAAAGCGCGACAGTCTACAAAGTCGTCAGACCGCGAAAAGATAAACGCGAAGTCGAAACACTTTCCTACACCCTATTACATATTTCTGTTCTGTGGGTCTAGTTTACGAAATTCAAGGTTATCTCCCTCCCTCTTTAAAATTTGGATCACTCCAAGCGAAAGATGGCGCACGACATCGTAAGGTGCAAAGATTGTCCAATGATTTATTACATTTGTTAATACCCATTTCACTCGGTCACGTTGAATGTACTTAGAACCGTGCAATATTTCGTTTCACCGCGGCTAGTCACGCGTTCTAGGTGTATTTCGATAGTAAGGCGTATGTTCAACTTTGTGTTTTTCCATTATAATGCATCGTTGAAATTTGAACTTGTCAAATGATTGTTACGCCACTGTATATGTATCACGATGGATTACGATACGGTTAAGTAAGCATAAGATGTTTGCTTTGGATTGCGTAATAGTAACCGCACTTGATTTTTGCTTTCCTCTGGTACTCACATCAGATAGCTTCCATCATTTTATTATTTTCCGCGCCTGCACCTTGCGGACGTAGTTATAGAATGGAGAGTGTTTGCGATTGTTTATGCATTTGTATCTATGGTTTTTTTTTTCTTTTACGTGTATAGCTCGTACTTGTGAATGGTAACAGAACCAATTTGATATTGACTACAGCTATGTTAATAGCGCGTACTATCGTCTGTGAGTAAATTAGAGGCGCACGGGGTCGCACAAAATTTGGCCGCATGTACCTCTGTATTCACCTGTACACTTTCCTATTTTTTGTCCATATATTTAATTATATAATATGAACAATTTTAAGCAGAAATATTTTTGAAGACTTGAAGATTACATTATTTTAGATGCTATCAGTCAGTATTAGATATGATAAATTTCCAACAAGTATGATAATTCTATTAATGCACTGGTTACTAAAGTAAAATAATTATTATTAATGATTGAACCATAACGAATATAAGAAACTGTTCTTTAGTTGAGTTTATAGTTAAAGAATGTGTAATTTTAATGTAACAGAACGCATAAAGAAGCTGATACTGATAAGTAAACAGTCGATGAATGTGAATTTTCGACTACTAAATTAGTTGCGATGGAAGATAATAAAAGCAGAGTAAACATTTGATAAGAAAATCTGGGAATATTTAAATAATGCGCCATTTGCGTCCCGTGTTAACTAGACAACTTTCGGGTTGTGCATCGGTAATTGAACAACGGAAGTACATTTTGAAGGTGAAGGATAAATTCACAATTGCATCGTATGCAGTCAAACGTAGATATAAGAAAAATGAAAATATTTCAATTGTGATGGCTATTATGAAATCGAGAAGTATAAATAAATTTAATCCATTATAGTTCATCAAGCATTAATCGTCTCTGTTAGGTTAGAACCAGTATGCAGTACTTTTTTTTTTAAGTCTCATTAACCGAAGAAAAGTCGTCTATGAAATTCCGTTCTTTATATAATAAATTCTGTATAAACACAAGTACTTAATAGCGTGTAAATTAAAATAAATTACACGGTACTACTGCATTAAATTTCAAACTACTTCCGTTATCCATTCAGAGCTTTCCCTTAAAAATTAAAAGCCCCCGTTTAAGTTCGGAGTGTCCGAAAACGTGGTTTCCGGTCGATAGAGACTTAAACACAATCGCATTGTACATAGACCGGAGGTAACGCGCACGAATTAAAACTAACAAATATAACATAATAAGCAATACAAACTACAGATTCGTTAGAATAATACAAATATTTTAAAAAGTTACAAATAAATAATTTATTTGAAAAAAGAACATTTTTACATTTCTACGCAATTTTTTTCAACCAATTATTCAACTGTTCAATATCGGCAGACGTATCGGGATCTTTATTATACGCGCAACATTCCGCAAACTCAATATTTCGATCTAAGTGAGAAAAATCAAAATCTTTTCCCTGCTTGCCAAGGAAGCTGTTCGTTGTTGATGCATCCATTGTCTCCAGTTGGCTCGTTTTCGTCATACGTAGTAAATTCATTTCCTTCTCCAACAATGTCTTTATAACACCTGAACCTTTTGCCATAGTCTGATCTTGTTTGTTGCACAATACGAGTACAGGCTTCTTTTGTACAGCGGGGTCGGATAATAAGTTGTACAGAAATCTGAAAATCATGTATCTTTATCATTTCTGTTACAGGGTATGATCGCCGGTTTATACTCACTCTGCTACGTCCCGTGTATCCCTCTGGAAAGTCACAGAATCAATCACATAGACAAGTCCTTTTGCAGATAATTTGAACTGGTCAAAATATTTATATCTCAGGCGTTCGTGTCCAGGAATGTCGAAAATTTTCAAGGAGCGCTAAATACATGTATAACTTTAAATTGTCCATTGTTGGTATGTTCTATATATTTCAATTTAAAAAAATTTTTTTTTTGTGCAAAAACACCTTATAATATAGAAACTTACATTATTAATGACCGTGTCCCCTACATTTTCTTTCACAGACGTGTGCGTTTTAATAAACTTGGAGCAAAGCAAACGGGCGTATATCAATGTTTTACCAGCATCGCTGAGACCAGTTAACAATATACCATTTCCAACGGACCTTTTTCTACGCCATATGGCGAATAACACTGAACAAAAGGATAGAAGAAAAGAATTATAAAGGCAGTTATGCCTAAGAGTAAGTTACTAATACCATGAACAAATGGCTCTAACAAAGTTACTCTTATGGAGATTAGGGTAAAATTCTAAACATATTCTTAGATAAAAATGTATCTATTTTTATATTATATATACAATCATGACATCATGTATGTCGCATTACTTTTAGGAATTTTTATAATGTACCTTAATTATTGCGGTTACAATGATATAAGTTTCCTTTCCTAAACTAAGAGACTGTGTATGTTATTCATAGATGTTGTGAACGTAGAATGAAAAATATGTATAAATTTAAAAATGTCCTCATTGATATTGCAGCGATGTCTATGGATTTCATATTGTGCATACAATTTACGTACATGTAGCCTATCGAGAATATTAATCAAACATATTTATAGTTTTGGACACTACAGATAGTATAACTGCTATGTTATTTTTTGGCTAGCACGATAATAAAAATGAATAATTTACTTATTGCGTACATGACAGATCAATATTATATCTCTTGTAACTTTTAATACAGAATAATTGTATATTTCGATATATACGAAACATAAGGCACGTATAATCTACGGTAAATCTATTATTGTTTAATTACCCAGAGTTAGAATAATCGCGATTACCGCTGCTAATACGCCCATAAATTGGGAATCCACATTATCATGCGTTAACAGTTTTACATATTTTTCCATCCTGACAAGTTTTTATGTTTACTATAGTACACCTCGTGAACTCGATGGTTCAATACGCTTTACTATTGTAAACAGATGACATGATCAAAAACTAAAAACAGGAACGCCATCTGGTATAGGGAATTGATTATTTTAACAAAAAAATACTATATCGAAAATGAATATATTACTAGGACGTTCTGCGGGTGCACCATTCGAAATTGTTTCTGCATTGAACAAACGATTAACTTAATAGGAATCATTAAATAACTGATAGTATAGAATATAATGTATCCTTGTAGTTTAGGAACCTGTACCCATCCAGCGGGATCTAATATTTCGTCGGTGGTAACATCACTCGTAACGTTATCAAGAGAGTAAAGAAAACCATTGATGAGATATAGGAGCAGACCAATCATAAAATATATTTTTTGGGCCCAATTTCGTGGGGTATTGCTTACCATTTTCATGTAACTCACGACGTTACCGACAGATTATACAAAACCACAGACGAGATATAAGAATAGACAAGACATCTTATGGACTTTCATGCCCAATGTGACTGACATACCGACTCAGAAAATTTACTGAAGTAGTGTTGGGGACAGGATTCATGAGATTGTGTGAATGTATACAAATGCTTTTTAGGGGATCAGGAAAGCTATTTATCGGGCAACGTTTTGGTAGAAAAATTGAGCTACGGTGTCTGGTTGCGCGATACCCTTCGGTTCGGCTCGAGTTTTTTTCGAGAAAGAAAATGAGTCTCGCGTATTCTTGGAAATTTTTCGTTCTAACAAGTTATATTAGAATTAGTTTTCGCGTAATTGGAGGGTGGAAGGGCCGTGGCTAGAGTGGGTCTCCATGCGCAGTAACCTCCACGTGGTGAGACCTGGGCAATCAATTATTTACTGCATATTTATTAAACGTTTAAGAGTCATTTGATAATTATGTGGCAAATAATTCGAGCGAATTGACTGCGTGTTGTACTTAGGATACAGTGTAGAATAATTAATGTTCGCCAAGACATCGCCATTAATCCCTGGTCCTATTCCGAATCGGAGTATAAATTATATTTATTTCAATTTGTTTAAAAAAGTTATAAACAAATGCGAATAGAGCCACTTACTGGCGAGATACAGCAATGACCAGAGCACATGAATTAAAGCCTGAGGCATAAGCTATCATCTCCAACAGGTATGAACATTATTCGATGTACAGTTCATTTGTTATAAGCAATTAAACAATTAAAACTGTCATTACGGCCAACTGCATTCAGTTACAGCATTGGAGTATTTATTATCGTGTAGTTTATTCGATTCCCTTTCATTTGACACCCCATTTATTAAGAAATAGCCATCAGGAGCTGAGATAACAATTTTTTAAAATTTTGTAGGTAACGATATGTCGAAAACGGTACAAGTGGCGCCATCTCGCGTTTGCGGCCTTTTTGCAGTTTTCGATTCCGCCAAAACCGAATTCCTGGATTACATCGTTAATTTAAACAATTGCGTTTTTCTCGGCTTCTAGTGAGTACTTTTGGACTGGACTTGTCTTAAAATAATGGTACGACGCACAGCTACATCCTCCAATAGTTGCAAGAATCAAAAACTGCGAAAAAGGCCGCAAACGCGAGATGGCGCCACTTGCACCGTTATCGACATATTTTAATTGTTAATAACTTTTAAACCACTAATGCTATATTGTTGCAACTATTGGAGGATGTAGCTGTGCGTCGTACCATTATTTTAAGACAAGCCCGGTCCAAAAGTACGCACTAGAAGCCGAGAAAACCGCAATTGTTTAAATTAACGATGTAATCCAGGAATTCGGTTTTTGGCGGTGGGCAAAACTGCAAAAAGGCCGCAAACGCGAGATGGCGCCACTTGTACCGTTTTCGACATATCGTTACCTATAAAATTTTAAAAAATTGTTATCTCGGCTCCTGATGGCTATTCCTTAATAAATGGGGTGTCGAATGAAAGGGAATCGAATAAACTATACGATAAAAAATACTCCAATGCTGTAACTGAATGCAGTTGGCTGTAATAACAATTTTAATTCTTTAATTGTTTATAACAATTGAACTGCACTGAACTTCAATTGTCTCGGCTTCTGCTGTGCGATTCTTGTTAACGACATCTCAAATTAGTCTTTCTCAATATCTCGTTGTATATATTCAATATCTCAATATACAATATAAAATGAAGGTAACTATGCTTGAAAATTATTTCGTATTATTAATTTAGGATGAATAATGTATTAGCAAACTCAGTATTAATATTGGCACTTATAATAGCATCGTAAGTCTCATATCCGTCATGTTATTGTACAACAATCAAGTTCATACCTGAAGTACATACATCTATGATTATTTTTTTGTTATTATAATTATAATAATTTCCGAGGCAGTAAAATGTTAAATAATCGAAATTTGATGTAAATACACACGAGGAATATATAAAACATGAATATCAGTATGCCTGCATAAATATTAGTCAAATGAGAATAAGTTGTCGGGATCAAATAATTCAGATAGAATTCAAGAAATTCATTGTCATGACAGGAGTTTCGTGCTTCGATGAAATTCTTCTCGTAGGCGCAAGGATATTCGAATTGTTTTAACGAAGGGACGCGTGTTTCCATATTCGGTGTGCGGCGAAAAAAAAAAAAGGGTTTTGCACGGGCAAGTTTCGCCGCTATCAGATCCTTCTGTCGGCGACGTATTCGCGAATTTATTGCTCGGCTTCTCAGCACAGGCAGGAGAGTACGATCTCTCCACGAGAATTCCCTTTAGGATAGCGCCTTGTCTGTCAATTCCTCGCTATGGTCAGGACACTTGGCTCTCCTCATCGATTATCCGTCCTCCCTCGAGATTTCCATGCAACGAGAACATTTCTCGAACCGCGAACCCGTTCGCAAGGAGGATATGTTCCGGTTCTTTTTATCTGTATCGTATACAGGACCACTAATATTGCACAATATGTTTCACTTTCAAACGAAAATTTCTACACGTGGTTTATCGTCGGATATTTTCCACGTATCATCTGTACTTAAACAAGGATATGTATGCACTAGAGAAAAATTTACATATATTGTATTATATTATATTATATTATATTGTTCATTCAAACTATTTCATAAAACACAAATTGAATCTGATCCGATTGAAATAGCAATACCGATCGAACTTAATTCCAATCTAAAGGAGTGCCCTGACCACGGGACCTGTATCTCTATAATCGTTGTTAATGACGAGTTTACACATCTCGATTCAAGACGCCTTGACGTTAATAGCATGTCCCAGAGGATCTTGATAAATTCACGGGCATGCTCTTAATTACCTTGCGCGGATCGTTCGTTATTAAGTGTACATAAATTATCATCGGGTCGATCGGGCTTGGTGAACGGCGAGAAGATGATAGGTCCCATCATGTAAATACATCTTGCTCCAATTACGCGTACAAGATATGTCATCGTCGTTGAATACAGACCTTAATTAGGATAATGTTTGACGGTCGTGATTTGGAACTGCGGCTTTCTCTATGCATCAGATAACGTCATTTCGGTATGCTATTGAAACAACGATGATGCACCCTCGTTAAGTTACTGACAACTGTGGCCGGGGTTCAAATTTGATTCAATGGAATAATAATCCCGCCGGCGAATCGAATTCTTCGACAGGACATTGAAATGGGGTGGCTAAGATGATTTAAGGAGAGCAAGGGAGGGTAAATTAAATACTAATTAATGAGACGTTCTCGGGGTTGTTATTCGTATTTATTATTGCAATATGTGTTAGATTTTCTTATTACAAAAACTACACAGTCGAGTTTTCATAATAATAATAATAATAATAATAATAACCACAACTTCTTTCTCTTTCCACGTTTAACAGGGAAACTTCTCGTATTCTCCAAACACTCTGAAATTCTCGACGCGTCGTACGTTCAATAAATTCAACTAAATACCTGCGATTCGAGCATCCAGATCCACCACAAATCAACAATCCTCATCTTTTCCTTTTATTGCCGCCGCCTCGCCAGCTATTAAGCACCAAATGATCCTCAATTCACCGCGACGTATGCGCGTGCTTTCTCCGTTCCCGTCCCATCGGATCCCCGTTCGAATCACGGTGAAAGGGTTAAGGCGACGAATGAAACCGTTCGTGGTGGAACAAAGAGGACGATCGGGAGGGGAGAAGAAAAAAAAAAATCAGGACACGTCGCGTCGGTTCTGGGCTACCGTAAAAGCATAGCTGGTAAGAGTGGATGGTAGAAAAAGGAGGGCGTCGTGATAAAGTACGGCAAAGAAGGCGCACGAGGGTGGCGAAGGGGTTAGGGCGGCGGAGGTGGTTGAGAGAGCAAAGTCGTGGCGTGGCGAGTTTCTTATGGCGCGGTTGGGACAGAAAAGATCCGCCGCAAAAAAGGACCGCCCTGGCTGCGTGGACGCGCAGAATCTGCAATTATATCGCAAAAAAGAAGCCGAGTGTCCGGGACAAACTGCTTCCTGGCCCGTAAACAATGCTGCCAAATAAGTCTGCGAACATAAATCGTCGGTCGCCGTTTCCTTCGCCTCTGCCAGCCTCGAGAGAGAGAGAGAGCTCGCGCGAGGATGTGCCCTGGGCTCTCTTGCGCCGCGTCCGAATCGTACGATAAAAAGCCAATCGATTGCTAAACTCTTTATTCCGCGGACCGACGAAAGTCATCGGCGGGGGGCAGGGGGGACGGGTGAACCGCGATCGACCGAGTCGATACGGATTTACGAGTCCGCGTTGCCCCCGACTTTTCTTGCTCGAATATCGAGATATGTGCGCTCGACGATTTCTTACTGGCACGCACCAGTTGGTTGCTCGGATGTACGGTTGATCGATGGGGAGGGTTTATTGATTTCATTGGGGTGTCCGCTGAATTATTGGCCGTTTTTGAAGTTCCGCCTGGCGCGACGCAGGTAGATAAGGGTGAAGAGTATATTCGATTGCGCGAGCGAAGTTGACGGGGCGGAAGAAGGTTTGAAGCGTTTCGTTCTGCCGAATTCATCCGATTACGCTTTCCCGTATTCAATTGCGAATTATGTATACAATTTACGGAACGATTACTGGGAATTATTATTGAATGGAAGCGATATATGTTATAGGGTCGATTATATCATTCTGCCGTGCGTAGGTGTCGCGTCGAGGTTTACACGGTAATTTTTCATTGCCGAATGCGTTTAATTGAATCTGTTCAATCGCACATTTTCCATTGAATTCGCGATACGTGTTGTCATTTCGCAAATTCATTTTACTGCCCCATGGGATCCATTCGGATAAATAAAAGAAGGAGATTTTACCATTGGTAAAAATGCACGGAACTTCGTTTTATTAAATTCGAATTTATCTACGTATAATATCGATCTCTTCAGTCGGGCGTGAAGGGATTAATTTTTAAGATCGTCCAGAGAGATTGTAGCTTTATATAATATAGTGCGCGACGAAATCGACCCGTCGACGAGAGACGGTAATGAGCGCCGACGGGAGTTTTATTCCGCAACGATTTTCGCGTCTGGATGTAATTATCGTTCGATTCGTCGCGTCGGGATGCATCCGCGGTCGTAAAATTTTTATGGTCTCCCAACTGTACGATTTAATACCAGGTCGTTGATTTTGGGATACACTTGATACGTCGACTGCGAAAGGTATTTTGCAGAATTGATGGAGGAAGGGGGAAACGAATACCGGTTACCGGTGGTGTACCTAAAGAATCAAGTGCAAGTCGATTTTCGATTAATTAATTCGTCGATTCGAACTCTGATTGTTGGCTGAGCGCTGCACAAACGGAGCGTAATTGAAATTGATTAAATTCGTCAGCCATAGGAGATTCGATTCCTTCGCACTCGCAAGAATAATTCTACAGACTCTATCATCAATAATTCAGCGAAATTGTCAATTATTTATATTCGTGGATTTCATTGTCCTAATCATCCCTTATTGGCAGCAGCACCTTTCGACACACCGCCTCGCGCTTTCCGGCCCACATTTTTCGAAACGCACCACGCGATCCTCCGTTCGGCAACCGCGATCCGAATCTTCACCCATCAGCATTCGCCGGTCGAGGTTCGAGGCAAAACGAGAACCGCCGCGCGAGCTTATTAACTCTCCATCCAACTTTCGACTGTCGTAAATTAACATTTTTATCCCGGTGCCGCGATACACGCAGAAAGGCCGGCTCTCGTCCGGCCGCGAGAACCAAGCGTGAGATTATTTTAATGCCCGTTCGATTGAAATATAGCGTTCGATGGCTAATGGCGTGGCCGATTCAGGGGGCCCGCGCGATAATGAAAGGAGGTACCTAATTAATCCAACGTATCGTGAACTTCGTACCACGAATTCGAACCGGCCGTCGAACGGGGATAAAAAGAAACGAAAAAAGAAAGGCGACGTGCCCATTCTGTTTCGCGATTCCGCCCGCCGGTGGAAGCCGCGGCCGTTTTAACGCTTGCGCGCGTAATTATAATGGGCCGGTTAATCTGATAGGATTAATTTTTTCACGTGAAGTTTGGCTCGGGGCAAGCTGTCGGCCCTCTTCCCGATTATCAGACGGCCGGTGCTCACACCTGGTTAACGCGCTAATGAATTCCCAGCGTCGTGTAATTATGGGTTAAAGCGCGAAATTTCGCGCTCGCCCTCGCTGCCCTCGGACCGTCTCTCTGTTTCATATTATACTCTTTTTCGGCTTACATTTATATCATTCTTTTTCGTCGCTCGCCCCTTTCTCGCCCTCGTTTCGTTTCTCGCTCGATCGCGGACGGCCGGCCTTTGTTTATAGGCTGCGCTGTAATAATAAGGCGTCTGTCCGAGTCTTGTTATTAGCGTTAGAAGGATGTGTATTATTATCAATGTTATTAGAAGATTTTATTTCGGGAGACTGGATATAATAGAAAAGGTTCCTGGAAATGTTTAATTGCCAGACGATGGTAGTTAATAGAAATTCGAAGGGGCGCTCTAGGGTTGATATGAAATACGAGGTTGGTTTCGATGCACAGACATTCTCAAAGGGACGATCACGCGTTCATTTTATTATCGCAAATTTTTTTCAAGAACAAGAACGCCAGAATACCAGATTACCAGACTACCCCGCAAATCGATCAGCAAGCGTACAGCGGTGACTTACGGCCACGATTGTCGTACCCTTTGCTCCCCCCGTTTCGAACAAAATAATTACACCGAGCCGATATCCGGTTACGACTTGACACGAGCCCTCGTTGCCATACGCGGCCGCCACGGCTTATCATAAATTATTGCCCACGGAAAAGAATTCCTTTCTGCAATCGAGCTTTACGATCGGGCCTGCGCCGCTTATTGAGACGCTGCTTTCGCGAACGTTAACAAGGATGCAGCGAAACGAGTCGGCCGTGAAGCGGAGGCAGCAGGCTGTTAAACGCCGGCTTCTTGCCCGGCCTATCGCGACCAAAAAACTCCTGTTAATTAAAGGGTTTTTCTACGTGTTAAACGCGCGGGCGAGCCGCAAGCCGATCGGTATTCCGCGAAGCGCAATGAATTTGGCGAGACTGTCGTGTCGTGTGGCCATTCGCAGCGAGAGACTTGAACGAGACGTCCGGACGACGCACAGTGGTCCGAAACCGTAAAAACACGAACTAAATTCAATTTTTCGTCGCGACGTCCCGGGAGGATTTTTCGAACCGATGATTTATTCGCGCGAGAGGTCATTTCGTTGAGAAAATTAGGTGTTAACACGGTGCCTCGATCGGTGAAAATGTTTCCTTTTTTTCGTCTTCTTTGCTCCTGCGTCCATTCGGTCCTCCTCCTGCAACTTTAGTATTATTAATGTAATTTTTGTTGTTCATTTTGTGGGTACGCGACGTGTATACTTGATGGATTTAATTAGACGCTATTAAACGCGCGGGGTATATAATTTTGCGCAATGTCAGGTGTTGAATGCGATTTGATACCGAGTGGTTCAATGATACCGCTTCTGGTTAACAAGAATTGGCAATTTTTTAACGTCGATTCTTAATCCGGTTATCGTAGGCGTAGCATATTCTTTCTCTGAAATAAGGGCTCGCGCTTGAGCAAAAAACAAACGCTTCCTTCGCTTCCCTGACAGACCAGGATTACAAGGTCCCTCTCGAACAAGTATGTACCGCCAATTTCCGAGTAAAGACCTATTTTCATCTTAACCGCGTATGGAAAGGGGTACGCTCGATAATTGAAACGGCGTACAGTCAGCCGTAACGCCATAAAATTTAAGTAGATCGTCGGCCATTAATTCGTGGCGGTGCTTTAAAACGATCGTTCGCGATCTCTATAGAGGGCGACCAGACGATCGTTAACGTATCGTCGCCGCAGATGAAAACGTGTCATTAATCAGATAAGGGTCCGCGAACAGGTAAGGGTGTATCTTCGTAATATCTCATCAAGCCGGTCACGTACATCGAAAATGAAAAACGTACGGTCCACGGGGTTCTTTCATGGACGATCTCTCTCTCTCTCTCTCTCTCTCTCTCTCTTTCTCTCTCCCTCTCCGTGAGTATCGCGGTGCTGATTTACGAAGGCGCGAATTAGCCCGTAATTGCCCCTAAACGGATCGCGCATTAATATATATTGAGTTACCCTCCCTTGCCGGTATGACTTTATCGCGCGTAAATCGGCAGTTAGCCGCGTTTCTTCCTCTTTTTCATCTCGTTCTCCCCTCGTCCACGCCCTCGTGTGTTTCGCTTCCCGACGATCGACAAGCTGCCGTCGAAATTGGTGGCCAGAACGTGTAACCGTTTGTACGTATAGTAGTTCGACCAGTTGATGCGACGCGAAATCTGTGATTACCAATGGTTCCTTCGGTGGAGATAAATGTCCGTTGCGTGATTCGTAATACTTTTGATAACGGCGGTAACGCCGAATGCACGAGAATAATTTATTGCGAGGTAATTATATTTCGGACGTTGACGACACGGCGTGCCTTTTTCTCTTCTGTTTATAATTAAGACGCGGACTACGAGATTATGCGTAATAAGCGGGTTTACTGTTCGATAATAATTTTTAATTGCACGGGAACAACTCGAAAGGGGGCAACGTACCGTTGCGTTCGGTGTGTATAAAGAGTGAGACAGGTGTTTAATCGCGGAATCGAGAAATCTCGGCTTTAATCAGATCTCATTAGTAGGCCTGTCCGCATTTTTTGAAATGTTAATTAAGAAAGTTGCACGGGGTGCTTCCGGCCGAAATTGGGAGGCTGATCGGCTCGTTTGTCGCTGGGGATACGAAATTAGCGTACCAGATAAGGACTGGATTTTTGGAGCAGCTTTCAACCAATCTTATTTGCTGTTTTATCGTCTTATTACCGCGTGTGTTTCTCTGATTTCTGTATCAGGAATTTGTTCGACCATGTAATTGGGTGTTCTTTATGCGGCGAATTACGTCGGTTCTTTTTCTTCTTAAGACTTGCTTGCGCGAAGGGGAAACGTACTTTAAACAGGGATTTGTATTCCTTATTAATTAGCTACCTGCACCGTCGATTGAATTATTTGGAGCGCCAAGCGGTCCTTGGATGTTCGTTAATTCAGGCTAAACTCTTTTCTAAGTGAAATCCAAGAAACGTCGAAATTCTTATTCGGTAATCGAGGTGCATTCGACGTTTCATATTTATTAAATTCGTTCACGAAATCTCTGGACAACGCATGCAGACTACGATACTTTCGCAATTTGGAATATTCACTGAAGCGTTCGTTTGAACTCGTTTGAACGTCGTATTTAATATCAAACGCTATCTGGTCCAAACAATACCCAGAAAAGATTCTTCCATGAACATCGGCCATCGCGAATTCATCGCTCACAATCAGATTCCCTTCGCGAAAGGGTTTCGACCTATATACTCTTTAACTCTCCGTCGTCTTTGTGACAAGAAGCCGGGCACAAAGGGCGAGCTTTGTAACAAAACCGATCATAAAATTGACGCGTACCCGGTATATCCTTCCTCTTGCACAACCATCGGGCATAAATCTCCGCAGATGAATGTAACCGGCAGGGCCTCCGCGAGAACAAAGTTCGGCCATTAAAATGTTCTACTCGGCGACAAAGTTAGCTCGGCAGAGAGGGCCAATTGTCTCCTCGTGGGCATAGACGCCGCGTTGGCTAATAAAATGTTACAAATTCGTTGCACGAAGGGTAGTTTATGGCGCGTGTGAGGCCTTCATCGAATCCACCGGCTTTTGCGCACGGTCTTTATAACCCCCGCGGCCTTATTATTCCCTTTGTGGCCTTTTACGACGGTGCGCGTCCGCGTCCTCGAGCCTTGGGCCAACGTGGGTTAAATCGATTTAATTCGTAACCAGGCTGAATCGAGATTCACGCCAGGTTAGCCCGTCTTTCGTTTTACGAGATGGAAATATATGGAAGCTTAAAACGCGTGCAAGACAGTTCCCTTCCCTACGCCTCTTCTTCTCCTTCTCCTTGCTCGTCCTCTTCTTCTTCCTCCGCGTCTCCTTTTTCTCCATTTCTTTTCTATTCTTTTCTTTTCCTCTCTTCCGTGCACGTTACTGGCCCCGGGTTGTAAATCTCACGATGTTTCTCGTTTAGATCGTGACCCTTTGGGAACGCCGCCGTTCAAAGTATCAATTTCGTAGTAAAAGTGTTTCAAAGCTGGTGGTCGATTCGTGGTTTCAAGAGCAACCGCGATTCGGGCTCGTACCCGTGGAAGATAATCGATTATGAAGAATTATGTCCGTGGGTTTTTTTTTATTGATGCGTATATTGGGGATACACTCGTTAAAAATTGTTAAGGGCGCATTGTTGCCTGTGTCTAATTGGGTCCCTCAGTTTGGCCGAACGTTTAGTTGTAATATCTGCCATTGAACGTGGCCCGTTCGCGCGTGGATTGTAAATTCGCGGTAGCAGCTGCGGCTTTAGTTTCTCTATTCGGGTGCAGGTTCGGTATCGTCCCCCGAACGCTTCTTTTTACGGTCGCTCTGCGAGATATAAAAATGCTGCATGGACCGTTCGATTTCGTCTTGCGACGGCGCGATCTTTCCGCGGATTAACAGGAACGTGAATACCATCAAAGATACTCTACGCGCAGTTTAACGAAAATTATTCCCTCACCTTTCATTTATCAAGGATCTTTATTACTGTATCCACCTATTACATCTTCTTTACGACTCTCAATTTTTCACCGCCGTGTACGCCAAGTCTCTCAAGATCCAATTAAAATCTTCAGAACCATATCCACGATTCTTATCCCGTAGCAAACGAATCGCACTTTATGGTGGCCGTGAACATCAGGCCACGAGGGATACGTATAAATTCAATAGTTGATCATTGTCTACCGCGGGACACCATAGATTTTTAACGTTCCCCGACACGAGGACCAATTACTTGCCCGATCCAGCGTTGTTTTTCACCGTGAACGGGATCGTTACCGTGTCGCGGACATTTATGCCCGGTTCATTCATTAGCCGGCGCGCAAGCAGACGATTTCTTCGACACATTCCGCCCTATACGCGATATCCAAGATCCTTGGCCCCCATGGTAATTACTTTACGTGGTTCCGTGTCGCGGAGGGACTTAACTCAACCGGCACAGGGGGCCGTATATTTCGACAGTTACGGCGGCTCTTAACGATCGGATTAATTTTTATTGCTTCGTCGCGAAACGAAACCCCCGAGGCTCAGCATCGTGAGAGAAAGAATTTCGTATCGCTTTATACGCGTTCCCCTAGAGAACCGTCGATGTTTCGTGCGGATTTTTCTGTCTTTTTCTTTTTTACCGTGGAACGGTGTTTCAGCTTGGATACTTGTACTGCGTAGGACGTTCAACTATGAGCAGCATAAAAGGGTGGCACTGAAATATTCAGGAAGTTTAGAGGGCCGTATATAAAGATTGTGAAACAGTTTTCTGTTCTTGATGAGCTATATTTTGAACATCTTTGGTAGTTTGTCGAGAGTTATTTCGATTCTTGGAAATATTTCATACGTACGTAGGCCTGCAGTTGTACGTGTTTTAACGAGCAACGTACCCGGGGGTTTTATTGAAATTTTAGGATATATTTTGTGCCAGATGGAAGTGCAACGTTTCGTATTTGAACGCATTGGTAAAAGTCAATTCTGTTCTAGATAATATCCCCGTTACTTAATACCAAAATGATATACGATCCATCGAAGACGGATAAATTTCAATTCGTATATTCACCGCGTATAAAGTGTAGAGCAAAATTTGTCTCTCCGCTAAGGGTTGAAGTTCCCATATCTAAAAAAAAAAATGGAGAAGAATGTGAATCGTTTTCTTTATTAAGCGTTGTACGAAATAGTCGATGCAATCTTGTCTATATTCTCATGATTTTTATCTCTGTCCCATTTTTCGAACCGAATTTCATCCACGATATTCTTGATAAGGGTTGAATCGGAAGGCAGATGGTGTTTTCCCGTGAACGCGTGAGAAAGTTCACGTAACGTCGCTCCTGTTCACGGAAACGTCCTTTCAGGTCGCATGCAGGACAGAGTTTAGCTAACCGGTCCTTTATTTCACCGAGAAAAGCATCGAACCCTCAAGAAACCCCAATCTCGATTCTCCTTTCTCGCGGGGAATCCAGATTTCTGGAAATTCTATATTATCCGTTTCGTCAATGCCGCTTTATACTATACGGAGTGACACATGGGGGTTCACGGAGGCGGCATTGTCGAGCCCCGAAAGGATTTTTCCCTCCCTCGCTGTGCTGCTCCAAAAAATAGGGTTGGAAAGCTGAGCTCGCGTTTTGGTTAACCGATTTATTTGGAAATATTGATCGATTGTTTGATCTGAACCGGTCTAAATATTGATCGTCTTTGGAGCCATTTTTCAGGGGGCATTTAATTGGCCTCCTTCGAATTCTTTTTAGAACAACAGTTGAATTAACGGTCCGGGAAAAACTTCAGTTTCGATCGACATGTACCGAGTTGCAAATTAATGGAAAGGGGAAAGGTAGCAAATATTCGGCGACGCTAGTTAACAAATTATCGAACCAATTTGCAATATGATCATAGGATATAATGAGCACTAAAGAGTTAGCAAAATAATTGTCTTTCGTTTCTGTCCCATCTTTCAAACGCTTTCAAAATTCACTGCACTTAAAACAATATAAAATAATACAAATTAAGGAGCATACGTAAGATTAATCGTAAAATATAAGATCATTATATGAATTTTAGATATCGTTGCACGAAACTCGTACGCCTAAAACATCTAACATCGTCTGGAGATTAATATTTTTTATATCTCTTCGGTCCAGGGACTCGTTTCGCTATCCCTTTCCGCCTCCGCGATTCCCGTCTAACGTAAACCCCCAATTTTCGCACAATGGAGCGTCTCAAGAGTCCTTATAAAAATTCCAGATACAATAAGGCTTTTGTGCCCAGTCTTATCCCGTCCGCGTTCGATTGAACCGGACAATTTCTTCGTGTTTTTTTTTTTTTTCGCTTTTCCCCGACAACCCCTACACGGTGCACCGAATTCTCGTAAAACGTCCGAGAATCGGACACACCGGTGAAGAGGTTAAACCTTTTGTCCCGGAATCATCGTACGAGCCATTGAAAAAAAACCTTCTTTCACTTTTTCCGTGCACCCCATTTTTATGATACCGTCTCGACGAGAAAACGTCGCTCTCCGGTGAGAATGGGACGTTACATTCTTTTTTTCCAATGCATCCAAATCGTTGAAGCTGGAGCTCGCATAGTTTTTTTTCCGTTTAATGCAACTCTTTCTCCATTCTTCCCATTCGCGCGGCGAGATTATTCTCGATTTTACATTAGCCACGCTAACCCGATCCGTCGGGAATATAATAATACACTACGCAGACCGTTTCGACTCAATAATTATCTAAATCAAACGCGAATTTAATACGACGGCCTGCCGGTACGGAATGATAAATTCCGAAAGCATCCTACGGGCCGACGAAACTATAATCCCCTCGAGTTCTCACGGCATCGGCACGAGGTACGCAACATGCTTTCACGGGAGCCCGAGCGAATAAATTGAGCCGCGATTCGCTTCAGCCGAAAGTGGCGAAAGCACACAGGTAGGCGGTGAAATCGATGATCCCGCATGAATTCGGCTAATGGATCGGCCGTCGATCCGCATGTTCGAAACGTCCGTGCATAATTCGCGTAATCGAATCTATCGGGGTATTTAATTCCGATTGGCCGCGGAAAGGGGAAACGTTGCGAGGAGAGAAGAACCGTGTCCCGTGTGATTTGGCCGGTTCGGCTCGCTCGATCTCGAAACCCCGTTCCCGATTCGGGATTCGTAAAAATCGACGATACTGGAAACCGATAGGGGGAGGGGGGGAAAAAATCCGGCACGGGTCCCGTGTCTCTTTGTGGAAAGGATCCGCCGGCCGTTTTAACAGATCACAGACAGGAAACGGCGATAGCCGCGTCGATAGTGCAGCAGGATTCCACCGGGCACGCCACCAACTTTATAACATTTCACGAACCGGAAATGCAATATGGCTGGCGCACGTGGGCAGCCGTCGTACACGTAGAGATAGCTGGCGAGCAGAGGCTCGTATAGCGTAAAAGCGGCGGCCGATGTTTCGCTTCTCCTCGTGAAATGAATAAAAGATGCTGAGCAGGCAGCATCGCTTACTCATTAACGTTCCCGTGGTTGGTGCTCGCGCTGCCGGCTGGAATTTAAGCAGTAACGCGAGACGGGTTGGGGGGAGAGAACGCGTGGGCGATTGCGCCGATGCACTCTTCGAGGCGAATATGTGCAATGCGAATGCATAATTTCTATTTGAAACGGGACATCTGCAGGTGGACTCCTCGATGGATTTGATAGGAAGCGGGGATCGATTAATGCCGCGCGAAATATCCGGTGAGTGCGAGGGGTTGTTTGGGGTGATGCGGTGAGATGGCTCGATGGAATTCGTCGAGGGTAGCTTAACCGTTTGGACGGATTTTTAATTGACGGAATGCAGTCTCATGTATGTTCATTTATTGCGTTGCTTTAACGACACATTCTCTTTTATAACGTACAGCGTCCGCGATTTTTATAACGCATCGAAGTTTCAAAATCGATTCACTAAGAACAGTAATATTTGTTATACAGGCAAATACAAGTGCAACGAATGTTAACAACATAGACCTTGGAGGCTGATAATTTCGAAATCTTGAGGAAGGATAACGCTTTCTTTATACGCTCTTCCCTCTAAGAGGATCACTAATCCCTTAGGTGGTTAGGAAATAATTATACGCAATCCCTGAAACGATTTTAACGTGGCCACCCCTGAGGGGGCAGGAATAAATTATAGACTCTCGTCCCGCTGATAGAAAGCACGATAACACTGGACGAATCCAAAGTCCATTGTCACTGGCTGTCCTCGAATATATTCTAAAAGCGAGAGATTTGACGCACGAGGGACCAAATGTGAGTTCGATCGATAAGCGGGCGTCAATATGCATGGCGTAGCAGGATCGAAGGTGTCCCTTTGTCCAGTGTACGACGAAAGGGACTCGAATCAAATGCAACTCATCAAGTATCTCTCGCTCTGGAAACCCTTTCGTTCGAGTCCATTAAACACACGAGATCGTATCTGCTTTACTGTTTCTTAGCAGACGCTTTAGTTCTCTGTCGATTCCATCAATTGCCCCTATCTCAATTTTCAAACGGGGGTTGTTACCTCGATGGCAAACGAAATCGAACCACTACACACTTCTCAAGGTATCGCATTCTGCGTACGGTCTTATATTATTTCTCGTTAAGTTTAAAAATATGCGGTCTACGAATATTTTACGCCGTTGAATTTTCGAAATGTCCGACTGTCGTCAAAATATAATTGAATTTATCAATATATTATTTAATTCGCCGAAAACTATTTTGGAATATTATCCGCTATAAACAGTAATACTGTAAAATCTATTTATTTCCTCATTCCCCGAATTAAATCGTACCTCCGCGTTCTAAATATCGTTGTACCCCCTCAAAAATCGATTCCTCCATGCTCCCCTCGGTCGCGTTTCGAGGTCCACGGGCGTCAAACGAAGAGCCTGAACGGTATCAAAGGCGTCCATGTACAGTAGCCTCTCGCGATATTTAAATCCGGCAAAGAGAAAAAAACGGAAGAGGAGGAAGCGCGTAAAATAGAGGTTCCAGTGTCGCCGAAAGGGTATAAATCCTCGTTTATAACAGCGGGCTGTAGGGCACACGTGTCCACGCGAGTGAAGTTCGCCGCGCGGATGAATGAAACTCTTTGATGGACACGCTCCGCACGGGAGATCAGCTTTTCGTTCTTTGCTGTCAGTGCTGCTGCCAGTTGTCGTCGTTGGTGTTCCATGTTGGTAACGACAGAATGTCGCTGGACTCGCTAGTTATTTAGACTCGATAGTCCCGGTTATTGAGGCGGTTTACGCCGCCAAACAAGACCGGCACCTCCGTTTCCACTTTTTCTCTACCTTTTTTTTTTCCCCGATCTTGTTTTCACATCTGGACCCCTGTCGACCAGCTCGACTTGTCAACTTTGGCCCCGCGCTGTTTTTCACTGTCTAGGCGGTGGGACATAAATTGCGACACGAAGCAGTGGGACCAGTTTTCATCAGGCTTATTACGCCCGTCCGCGGTATTCGATACTTTTGATACTCGTAATTTTTCACCGGTCGCGGGTTGAAATATCCGATTGAAATTTTGCGGTCCGGTTGTGCTACTTGATTGCGTGTTTCATTTGAAATTAGAATGAACGAATGAACGAATGAACTCGAGGAGAATGCGATCATTGCGCGATTATTTATATTTCGTCTTCCGAAAAATCAACAGAAGACGCCCGCTTCCACCGAGAGTTCAAAGTTCATCTTGAATTAAATGCTTCATTCAGCGCCGCAACATTAATCAACGAAACTGTCACATCCGTACAACGAACAATCCACTCGAATCTCTCCAAATTTCACAGAATAGCCCCTTCAATCCGCGTCACCGCGGAGGACTAAAATGTTTGTTCAACTCAGAACGATGTCCAGTTCGTTTCATTTTCCTGAATGTCCTCGTTATCGATGCGCACCGTGCGCCAAGGGGCGTCGCACTTCGAGAAATCGATCGGGGGTCCCGACAGATCGTTAGGCAGGATAGAAGAAAGGTTCGAATGAAAGTTTGCGCTCGCGTGGGCGGACTACTTAGCGGCGACAGCTTCTGTATTTCCTGCCGCTGTGACATCACGCCTTTTACGGTCTAAAGAATAATGATCACGGCCGATGTTGCCCCAGCTATCTTAGATATCTCACTTCACCGCGCCCTGTCCCGGGAGGCTGCGAAGTCGAGTCGTTTTCGAGTCGGGGCGACCGGCGACCAGGTCGCGTGGGCGAAACGAACGAGTATCGAGTAGCCGGTCATGGTCGTTTATTCCACGTTACTAGGCGCACTGCATTAAGAGCAGTTTAATAAATTCAAGCGCGGACGACGCGCGACAGCCGAGGCTCCTCTGCTGACTTACGACCGTATTTCGGTACGTTTTTGCAAGCGGAGCCTCGTTTCTTTTGCAATAACCGACGCGACTCAATCGACGCCGATGAAAACCATGCTGTTTATTAGTTTCAGAATGATCGAGATTCTTATTGAATTTTCCTCGCGATATTATTGATCTTCTATGTTTTTTTAGTTTCACGGAGTTTTCGGCTGGCAATTAAAATTGGAAACTTAGGTGCGGAATTTTTGAGGACGTGGACGGGTATCAGAAGTTAGCAATTTTGTATGATATGGAAATAGATAATAGCATACTGTAATCATTCATTTCCGTCCAGTCTGAGAAGCATTTCAAAAAAAGCTTTACTCCCAAAATTGCCGCGACTCACTTCTACAGAACGGATCTACAGGAAATATATTAGTCTGATAATTGAGGCTCGAAATGATTAAGCTGATTCTACGTTTCGTCCCCTTAGATCACTTCACCCTGAAAGTCAGTTGCGCGGTGCACCAGGATCGGCCAACGTGCCTCAAGATTTCGAGGTTGGCTTTCCAAACAGCAGGTGATGTCTTACTGATAGTTAGTAAAAAAGAAAAAAAAAGGGTCACTCGATGCGAGAGAGGCGAGGTTAAAGAAAGCCTGGCCATCTTCACGTCCATCAAACGCATATCGAATCACAAGGGAGAACGATGAGGATCCATTGTTGCCAGACCTTTGAGTGGTCCCTCTTTCGCCGCACTCGAGGAAGAAGCATAGTCTCGATTATTCGTTAAATGGATCCTTTGAAGTGGATGCTACTTCAATCGAAAGGAAATGTTTGTTATCTCTAACTTCGCGGACAGTTCTGTCATCCCACGGGCTCGATGGACAATGGCATTTTTTTTATTGATTGGAAGCGTTTGAAGGAGAAATAGAATTGTCACGTATGAAAGTGGGAAATTGAAGGACGCGCGTGATCGGTCAATTAATCATTTCTGACGGGCGAAATTAGAGACACGTATGGACCAGATGCTGAATTGGTTATTAGATTGAACGAAACATTCTGGAGTGTGCCGGTTCGCGGTGTAAGCGAGCTTCATTCTCGAGTCTCGTGAACTTCTGTCCATTCATTTGTATACAACAATTTCATCCTACAGTACGATTTTCCAATAAATAATTCATAGTAATTGCACCGCTAATTGCAGCAGTGAATAAATTACCATGAACGCGCTGTTCACCGTTCCATTAAACGCGAGTTTTCATTCGAATTGACGCGAATAAAATAGATACGCTTATTTCGCCAAGCATCGTTACCACATCGGAAGATATTAACAAGCGTAAATTTATCGAACACGGTAAAATTTTCTGTAGAATGAACAAAAAAATGGCGGAGAACCACTGTTCGCCTGAAACCTATCCCTCCATCATTGTCTTCCTGATCAAACGTTTCGAACAATGACAGTCGCGATGAATTCCATCACGAATCTTATTCCCAAGCGCTCCGTGTCTGGACAGCTTACAATAGGCAACAGCAGCAGCCAGCAGCAACCTCGAAAGGACGTTCGACATCTCGCCATAGTACTCCCGGGACGTATGACAATCACGTAACTCATTTCCTACACGATAACGTCACCGTGGAATTTCATTATTGAAGAATCGATTGAGGGATCGCGGAGCCGCGAATCTTTCTGTCGGGGAACATGAACGGCGGCCATCAAAGAACCGATGATTCACATCGTATGCACGGTCGCGTGCAAATCGATCCGCGCATTGCCGTTTCGAATCGTTGTCGTCGATTTTCCGTGTATCCCCTTTCGTTTGCCAGGAACGTGCTTTCGCATGGACGGATCGTTCCTTTTATTTCTGCCGATGCGACACGCTTTTCAATAATTAATTCACACGCGCAACAGCGAATAGCAGAGATACTCGAATGAAAAATTATTGCGACGCTCGTAACAGAAACATAATCGCCAGGTACATTCCGTCGAATCGAACAGTGAGCATATTTTATTGGCGACGAAGGGGCGAGCCTGCCTTTAAAAATAAATTGCACGGCACGCGAAGAGATGAACCATCGCGAATCTTCATCTTCGATGCCGGTTCGCGCAACCCCTCGTTCCACCCATCAACGCGATATATTCACGAATCTGACATACTCCCTCTCCACGCCGTAATACTTCTCTCCGTATTTCCATATAAAGTGTCACTGTCGAAACGAGCAATTACATAACGCGAGACATAGATATACCGGGCCATCTTAAATCGCCTCTTCATGCGATGCTGATGAGCGGCCAAGGGTGTCTCTTATAAATAGAAACGTCAGGGCTGTCGGTGAACTTACTTAGGGTAGTCGAAAGGGGCCGCGTAACTTTTCTTGCCTTCCGAAGAAGGTCCAGGACTGAAACAAGAGGACTAAACGGCGCGGCAAGGGCGAGGGCAGCGAAAGAAAGAAGGTCCAGGATAAGGGGATATTTCATCACGTTGACATCTGCATATTCCTGTATCAAGCGTGGCTGGCGACTCACGAGAAAGGAAAGAAAACGCAAGCACACGACGAAAAGCATCGAACGAGGGCGGAGTGGGGCATAAAGTATCCGTGGAACGATCGTAAAGCATGTGATATCATCTTCGTGGCCGACCGCCAGTTGGGGCTTTGTCTCTTCGTGAGTTGTGTCGTTGCATTGTCTTCCGGCCGTTCTTTATGGGCCCCGAATCTTCGACTGTGCGCCAATAGCGCAAGAAATCGAAGGGCAGGAGCGTGCGTGTCCTTTTTCGTCGCGTACAGTCGCGTGGACCTGCCCGGTATCCAGCTCACCGGCTCGACGCTTCTTCATTTCCTCGGCTTTCGCTCGCCCAAATCGACTTTCTGCGGAATAATCGAGCGTGCACGTGAAGTTCGAGCATAGAAAAAGCATTTTTCGGGGGCGAATATCGAAGAGTTTTTGAATAGTATCGGTTCTCGTTCTTTAAGATGTTTCCTGGTTAAATGGGAATGCAGCTCATTCGACAGAAGCTCGAATAAGTAACTGATAAATTAAGCGAACGAAATTTGTTCCGCTTTTAACGAATACAACATGAACCGTCTTTAATATTTAACCCCTGGCCCGCGAACGCGCGTACACATACAAACAGGTGCACCCTGAAACACCGTATTATTCATATCGCGCTTCGTACAAATCATTTTCAATTTCATTTCCAATTCAAATGACGTCTGACCGAGGGGGCGACGCTTGATCCCCATTTTCGAAGCGTTCGCTGAAGAAACTTTTCCACTCGCCCCAATCAGATTTCCGAATCGCCAAAATCATTCGGCTCGACCGTGCCCCGAACACTACACCGTCCTCCAAGCTTTTTCTCCCTCCTTGGTTTTTCGGTGTTCGCCCTTCCTGTCGATTAATTCGCGACTCCCGGCTGAAACGGACGCTGCACCGCTTATCGCGCAGCGACATCGCGGAAATTCGCATCTCAAGCGGAAATTATGCGCTCTCGAAAATCCAGCATCGCGTCGTCTTGGCGCGTTTGATCGGGCGGCACATTTGAAAGTTAAATGCCCCGGCGGGAATGGGAATTTCTTGCCCCGCGTGTTCCCGATCCTCGTGGCCCCTCTGTCTTCCCCTGTACGTATGCGTTCGGTACGCGTGGTCGCGCGTTGCATTCAGAATCAACGAGGAGTCGTCCTCGTCTCGCCCTGCGCTTCCATCAATCCGGCCTGACATGCAAATAATTTCGTGGAAAAAATCGACCGGCCATGCGGCCACGACGTTACAATTAATCACATGGCCGTGGCGAGGCAGCAACACCGCGTCCTGCTACCGGAGTCACAATTTGTTATGGCTGACAGGGTCCACGGTCCCGTGAGCGCATCGACAATGCACGCTTTTTCTGCGATCCTTCCGTCGATCGTTTCGTGCCGGCCGTGTCTTCTTCCCCTCGTCGAGCTGATTTTCAAAGATCTCGGCGAATCCACAAGGGACGCCGAATACAGTGGCGTGTATACGAGCATCGGATTCTGAAACAGATACGAGGCTTCTCCCCTTTTCGAGAGAAGCGTGGATATCCTTTGGGAGAGACACGTGGAATAACTGTGAACACGGTATTTCGGAGGAGCTGCGGAAAGGTGGACGAGTTTATTTTTTAGGGGAATATTAATTTTCAGACCCGGATAAACGGTAGTTGCCGAGGCATTGTGGAAGTAGTGCGCCAGGTTCCATATTTGGTACGAGAGAGACGTATGGTGCGCGCGGATTGAAGCAACACATTTTTCATTAGAAATCGTTCATTACCATCGTGGAATAATTACGGTTCTGCGTCGCTTTGCTTTACAGTTTCAAGGTTCAATATATCGCGATAGGGCACTGCTGGTATATACAAATTTATTCATCGAATCTAACCGAATCGCAGCCAGCTATCAATGAAAATAAATGAATAACAATTCCTCCCTTTTTCTCACGAAATTCCTGAACGTCAACCTGCATCGATTTATTTCACACCGACAATCATTGTCGACCAGCTCTGTCGCAATCGCGCAATCCAACCGGCTCTATTCGAACAATCGTGTCCACGGAATATTTATCCTCCCATTCACGACGATCATAAAATCAACATATAAAAAAGATCCCCGAAAGAAAAGGAAGCACGCAGAGGAATCATCGACGCGAGGCAATTGCACGGGGGCCGCCTCTCAGCCAGCGATAATCGCGAATTTAATAAAAGCAGGCAGCGATCGATAAATGAAAGAATCGTCCCGTGTAGATCGACGATACTCATGCAAAGGTACGCGAGGGGGCAGCTCGTCGGTGCATACATGTGCATCGACTTGGATCCTACAGCTATGTAACATTGACCCGGACATGGCCTTCCCTTTGCTACCGCGTAACATGCTCCCTGCATGCATACTCTCTGGCCACTCGAATGGTAACCGTGCGCCCTTCTCGTGGCTGGTCTCTTGAATAAATGAAAAAAACAAACGAAGAAAAAGGAACGAAAAAGAAAAAAAAAACGGGCGAAAGAAAGAAACAACTCGGCCGACTATACATCTATAAACGGCGAGGGAGGTCGCAATAGACTATGCACGGTCGACGATAAAGTTCCGTGTTCGCCGTGGAGCTTCGTTGCAGAGATATACGAGCACGAAACGCGCGCGCGCGCGCACGATTCTCGTTGCGGCACAAGTTTTCTTGGAATATTGCCACGGATGTAACCGTCGAACGATTGTCTACCCCGACAGCGGCAAGATTGCGCCCCGATACTCGAAATATTCGCCTGGGCATAGATTATAGAAATATTTCGATCTCGACGATCGGGTGGACCAGGTGATCCGAGATCCGATTATCGGATTCGTCTCATTCACTCACTAGTTCATTCTGATATACTTTGCTTCCTTAAAAAACAGTTATCGCTACATATTATGCGTTATTTAATATCGGGCTACTTAAAAAAAAGTTATCGCTACATATTATGGGTTATTTAATATCGGGCTACAGTCTGTCGCCTGAAACCGTCATGTTTCTAAGATTCAATTCTTCCAGACAATTTATAAGAACATCTACGGGAATGAAATTCACCGACGTCTCTCTTCAACCCACGCCCCGATGGCGGTATCAAGCGGGATCTTTAAATCGACGAGTCCCCGCACTGTCGGAAAGTCGAGCTTTTCCGGGCTAAAGGCGGCGCCATTAATCACCCCGCCGTTCAATAGAAATAATTTAAATATTGACCGAGCCCCCCGCGTACGGTGGTACGCGGCACGAATACGTGCGTGCGCGGAACGTAGCCCCCTCGATCAAGATTAATGCATTTATATGCATCGATAGCGCGATCGGCGCCTTCAGAGCGTTGCACGCTGCGCGTGAATGCACGCAGGGATGAAGATAAATATTTGCACCGGCGAGTCAAAACTCGCGGCAACCGCAATCAGACGTCTATTAGTTTGCGACGACTTCGAAACGATCCTCGACTTGTTACCGCTCGCCCTTTTTTTTTCTCTCTCTCTCAACCCCCTTTATTCCCGACTCGTGTGTCCCGGTCTCGCTTTTCCCGGGGCCAGGCGCGGCTTATTCAAATGTAAATCACTGTCACCTACGAGACTCCCTAGAATATCGTGTCGATCTTTCACGATCGTGCGTTCGCCTCTTCTCTGATGCAAAACAGATCACGGACGTTTTACACTCCTTCCGGTGGACAAAAACAGAGAGGCGATGCGTTGCTCCACGTGGCGACGCTCTACATTTCTGTCTGGACCGATTTTTCTGCCCCGATCTCTCCGATCTTCTCGGTCTTCTTCCTGCGCGGTCGCTGGGCGCGTTCGTCGCTTCGTTTGACCGAAAGGGACGCTTGATGGAGGATCGATCATGCGGAACGATTTGTAAATGTAACTCTGCTGATTTAATTGCCGGTGAATTGTCGCTTGCTTGTTTGTTCCGGGATTCCCTGAATGATTCGCGATTTTTCTCGCGAATAGAAATAGATTTAAATAGTTCAACACCGGGGATGGAAATATATCCGTTGCTAGATATTTTCTAGCGAAGGGGTTAATTAGTAAGATAAGGCATTACTTTCAGAATAATATCCCCCGAATGTACGTCAATATAAAAAAGAAAAAATAGACGTTTTCCGACCGATATTTAATTCTTCTTTCTCGTATTTCGTTCAACGAACAATTAGGCTTGCAAATAGCGAGAGTATATATGTAGCTGGCCGGGTGTCTCTCGACTCGAGCAGCTTTTCGCCGGCCGATTCGAATCGATTAGAGGTACAAATGAAAGAGTTATCCCGTGTCTTCTTCCCACGGCTCGTATAATATTGATAGATGAGCCGCAGCCTCCTTGGTGCCACGAAAAAGGGGGGATCTAACGTTCGAATTTATCAAAATCATTTTGATACCTACTCGACGCAGCATGACGTCACACGTCTCAGCAGCATTCTGGCTGATCCGTCATTAAGAAATTTGCATACGCCAATCAGTCAGCGGCGGAAGGATTAGGATGGTCCTTTTTTTTTTTTTCGAAAAAGAATTTACATATTTCCCTGCCATTCGGCCTTTCTTCGCGCAACCCTTTCGTACGCTGCGTCAACGGGAAAAATGAATACCAAATCCTGTTCAGCGTAACGCAAATATTTCTTTTCCCCAACGTTCATCCTATTACTTTGAAGTGCTTGACGAGGGAAAAATAATTTTCCTTGGATTACATATATTCGACGAAATGTGCAAATGCTCTTGTATTAGGCGACCGAACTATTAGACACAAATATTAGGTTACTTACTCTTACGTTTACTAGAAGTAAATATTTTTTTAATATCAGTCGATACATTACTCCAATATTTGATGATTCGAAGCATCTACGCTTTGCTTGGACCGGTCGTGCGAAACTTTTGTCGCGCACTTCGAGGAATATTAAAGTTTCATCTATACTAGCGCACGTTTCATGAGAAATAACCTTCGTGATCACCTACGGTACCCTTCTTCCCATGTAATCGCGATGTCACGTCATCAGATGAGGCACGGGGGCCCCCGATGGTGGAAAAGAATGTTCACGCGAACGAACTGTTACTCTGCCACGGTAACCAGAGAGATATACAGGCGCCGAAAGAAACTGGCCTCAAACTGCCAGTTCACTTTTGCCTTATTATTAAACGTCGGAGTTTCATAGCCGTGGAAAGCGTCGGGTGTCGTGCTCTGAATGACGCATGAAAAAAAAAAGTGTACGAAAGAAATCCTTCTTTTCTCCATTTCTTCACACTTGACCGTAATTCAATGCTTCCTTATCGCGGCCACACGCTGAAAGTAATGGCAACTTTGTCGTACCCGATCTTCATTTTATTTCGCAGACAAGTGGACAGTGGTTGGGCAAATTTATCCATTGGACGAGGATTGTCGAAAACGCTATGGCAAATCGGCGGCGCCTGGCCAAGGCTCGTCGACACGGTTGTAATCGAATTGTAAACACAGTTGCAAAACGAGCAATTCGCACGGCATCCGCTCGTACCGGTCCTCGTCGTGTCTCGACGTTCTATAAATATTTACGGGATTTCATTCATTCGTGCCGCGTCGAAGAGGGAGCCGCGTGTGAATGCACTCGGTTCTCGCTGTGGACCCACGCGACGGGAAGTAACGTCGTTTTGTTAGAGCCGGGACGTGTGCCTTGCTCTTTCATCGGAGAAAAACTGGTGAAATAGACTGGGACGCATTCGAGTCACGAAAACCGGCTGTGCTCGCTGGTCGACGATCAACGAACGCGCTTTTACTCCATTGTGAATGGAGCAAACGTGTACGTGCCAGTAGTGGACACTTCCAGGCGAGAAAGATTAATACTTTGAAGCGAAGGATTGAGAAGAGATTTATATTAAACGGAGGGAAATGAATTGGTTTTTTTCGTTAGGAATATCGGGGACCAGAGTAGATATCGAAAGATGGCAGTTTTGGAAGAAAGAGTTGCAGCTGACAATCTGTTGCATGCAACGATACGATGCAGTGGTAGTATCGTGCATCGTGTTCGCTTCAGCATACGCGACAGTTAAAACGAAAATTTATTTATGCCACCTGCTGTTCCCCTTCGTGGCAAACAACTATTTCGAGTTTTCATTTTTCCAGTTAACAATTTTCCGACAACTTTAATCTCGCGCGAAGATGTTTCATCGACTCGAAATAATATAAATAATATTTTCCCGAAGTAACACGATCTTCGAAACGTTCACGTTTAACTGACTGATGAACAATTGCGATCATTAATTACAATTGTATTCCACTACTTCCTGATTCTCTTTTTCCTTCCCAACATTAATATCTACCCTTAAACAATTTTACGTGACCCCCGTTTCAAATAAGAGTCCACAATCTTCACTATACTGGTGCTCGTTGGTTCCTCGTACCTTGCGGTGCCCCTTCGGTCCAGCGAATTATTTAATCGCGTCCCAGCGTTTCACGCGAACCCGGGGAAAGACAGGAAGCTCATTTAAAGACGCTCGCGAGAGACAGCCAGTCGAGCGCCACGTGATGACCGCGAGCTACGCCATAAGATATTACGGGATAGATCATCTCCACGGGCACGCCGTCATTATTTCTCCTGACCTTTGCGCCCGAACGCGATCCTTTCTGCATGAGAAAACTACGTAATTTACGGGTCTCGCGTTTCTCCAACCACTACGTGGATTTACTGCGTCGGGTGCTCGGGGTCACCCTGGCAGGGGGTTCCTTCGCCACGAACACATTCTGGACACCTCCTCCCATCGATTTTCAACGTGGCTTCGAAATCGTGTGTCCAACTTCTTCCAGCAGATTCCATAATAATGAAAGGAAGTAGAAAGGGGAACAGGTTGGGTCGCGTGTCACGTTCACGCCGATTATGGTTGCGAGAGGTTATCAGCCGTGCCATGGAATTATTGGTGCAAATTATCGAAGCATTACCGACGGCTATGTAATCGATGGTTCCCCTTTAACCATCTGCTTCTTCTTCACGTGCATCGGTACTGGTAAATTGATCGTTATTTACGGAGTGAATCGTGATCGCTGTGTACTCGCCCGGCATTTCGATGGGCCCTTTGTAAAATTGCGCTACTGTACGTGCCTGTGGATCTCTTTATTATTTCATTGGGTCTCCTTGCGCGCCCGCTGGACAATTTGCGACGGGTCAGGATTGAGCATTGAGTTTCCAGAATTGAGTTTCCGGAGTAGAAATTTGTTCCACGTTTATTTTGATTTAGTCGAGAACGGTCGGTTTTTATATTATATCGTACTTCATTACAGCAGTATTTTTGCACGGTATTGATTCGATTAAGATTGAAGTGGCCACGTGAATTGTAGCAATAATTATTCCCTTCTCCCCCGAGTCTCGATAAATATATCGAGCAATCGTGTCGCGTAAATACCACGTATACCACATCCGAAACGGCCAATTGAATCCCTAAAACAGAAACAAAATCATCGGTTCGGACTGTCCCAAAAAGTCGCCAAAACCTGACCAAATCGAGCAACGGAACGCGCCCCGGGATTCTCTGCGTGCCGCAGAAATTCAGACCGCGTAATCACTCGCGAGGATCACCGTCCTCGACAAGCATAACGCGAGAATGCTGTGTAGCAGCGCATCCGTCCAGAAAGGGTTAGAGAGTCAGTCCCCCCGCTGGGCCCTATGGAACTGTCCCCCACTACGTTGCCTCTCTGGCGAGCGGTCCATGACGAAAGAGTAAAAGGTATGTATACAGGTAGAGAGGGAACGGTGACGGGGCCCCATAGCCGGCAGGTGGCCCCGTCTCACGAGGCTCCCCCTTTATCCACGGGCCCAGGATGAGAATCTCGACGGACACGCGCGCGCCACGAGATGGAAACGTAGATTACGTGGTTGTTCTCCTCTTCTCTTCCTCGTTGGTGTCCTCGTCCTCGTCTCGTTTTCGTCTCATCTTCGCCTCGTCTTCGTCCTCGTCTTCGGGGCCAGTCGCCACGAACCAGGATACCTTCTCTCCCCTTTCGCTGTACGTACGCTGTCTCGCTTCCATCAGCCACCCCCTCTTCTGCTTCTGTTAATCTTAGTCCGCGTATCTTCTCGGCTTACAAGCAGTGGACCACGAACACCGAGCACTTTATTTATTAAGACTTGCATTACAAATTGGGAGGCGTAAGAAGATATCATTGAGAAAAATGTCAGTATGTTATTCGTATACTGCGTGCCACTCCGAGGCACTGGTGATAAAATCGTTGGGTTTTCTCGTTTCGTTTCTTTTTTTTTTCTTGTCTTTTCTTTTAAAAGGTACACGCGGTTCTTTTTGCAAGGGCTTAAAACGGTTTCTAAGATAACTGTTAATAACTTATATGGAAGGGCTTTTTACAGCCATGAAGGACCTTTATTGCGAATAACTGTTTTCGTTACAGTTCTTGCATGGGTTCGAAAATGATTCCGAAATTTTTAAGCGGTTAAATTTAATCAGCGCAAGAAATTTTCCTGACATCCTGATTTTATGCAACTATAATATTGCAACTCAACATTGGATTAATTAGTTTCAAGAATCGACGTATCATAACCGTTTCCAAGCCCTTCTTTTCGTTATTTTCCTCTCTTCTCCCCCGCGTTTATTTATTTATAATTCGCTTCCCCGTTCACGGAATCTCGCTTATTGTCAGTTGGCTGACTTTTCGTTTGCGACTTACACGTTGCTCCGCGGTATGTTAAATCTTGGCTCGCGTGCGCGAGATCGGCCCCTCGCAACCTGTTATCCACGTTATTTATTAAGCCTGCGGTTACGCGGCGCGCGTAGGAAGGCGTCGTTATTTTTCCATTATGTCTCCATTGAAAAAAGGCATGGGAACGTTCCGTTGTTTCGAGATGATGCGACTGGACGATAAGATCCTGCAATCACACGGTTTTCCGCGACCTCAGAATTGATGAATGGATGAGCGAATGGATAAAGTGGTAAAAACACGAGGACGGGCGACTTTTTCCTGCGTTTCGTTGCCTTAAGCCTGCGTATAGTTTATGGTTACTCTGTTTCACTTGTCGAGCGAACGTTTGTTAAGACGTTTGGATAGATTTATCGTCTCTCGTCATGGTACAATATATAGATAATAATAATAATAATAATATAATGCAACTTTTATTCCAGTAAAGGAGGATACTTATACATTTTCTGTTGCTCCGAAGTCATGTTGATCATAAAGATCGTTCCTATTTAAATGAAAATACTCCAGTTTTATGTATCTAAAATCAATTTCCTGCCAGTTCCAAAAATTTCTTCAACCATCGTTTGCAACATCTTGCAATTTTCATTCAATTTCACACTCGTAACCATAACATCTTCTGAACCATCTAATAAATCAATCCAGCAGCTCGAGTAGCACCAGCAGCCAGCGCGTGGCTTTGCAAATAATAATAACGAGCTTGGCCACGCCAAGGGTGAGCGTGTCGCCGTGCCTCTTATTTTCCAAGCAAGAGTTTGTCAAATTCTCCTGTTACTCACGGCGACGTGGCACGCTTTAAATCCGTCCTCGTCGCCACGAGATTCCTGTCTTGGATCCAACGTGCTCGAGTTCGTGGTTGATCGTATATCTCGCGGTTTCGTGGGGGATCATGGCGGATAATGACTCCACGGTATCGTTGCCGATCGTGTAACCATAATTTCGTGACTGTAAATCACGACAGGTGCCTACGTCTTTTAGAGGCCTGTAATTCGAACCGGCGAGGTGTCTCCCGCGACTTCCCCTTTTTTTTCCCCATAAGATATACGTGTACTCGGTGACTATAATGACGATACCACCGAGGGTTGACTGGTTTTTTTTATCTGGAGGAAAGATACGGTGAAATTTATAAAACGGTTTTTGCGCGAACGAAGATTCATTTCGGAGGCTGTATCGGGAGAGTTGAATGGGGTGGTTATTCGTAAGAAAATTGGGGAGCTTTCTTAAGGAGAGAGAATTCTTGTTTAGGTGGGAAGGTATATTAAAATGTGTCCCCGATAATTTTCCACGAACTGTGTGACACAGAAATCTCTCATTTGGATACGAATCAATAGGCAACTCCGAAACATTCGGTAGAATCGTTAATCGACGATCACGATAGCTCGTGGCTTCCTCCGCGGGTTGAATGCATAAAGGTTTGTTGTAGGATAATATGCATTTCCGTCGTTGACAGCAGCAATGACACTTGTTATTGCCAATTGGATAAAGTGTCGACGCGGGTAGTTTGACGAGACAGCGTCTAGACGTGGCTGACATCTTCAATTTCGCTTGCTCTTTCGCTACGTCGTTTAAGAATGATACGTTCCTACGTGACGTGCCGCTTGTACAATTCGATATGTTTATTTCGGGCCGAGCCTGTGACAGGGTATCGCGACAGCCTCCCGAAAGGACGAAGATTGATACGAGTGTTCACGATGTCGCGAATGAACTGGACGAATCAATGATTCGCTACGGTGTGCGGCATTAGAGTCTCCCCCGGGTGCAGCAAAATGCAAATAAATGAGTGCAAGGTCGAGTGAAAAATAGCCCGTCTTTGTTTCAATTTTTTTGTAATAAATGTAATAATTCCTGTTCCCCGTGATACATTCAGTTACAACGTCCCATTTTTAATTTTAATCGTGCCACTTTGTTCCTTTATGATTCAATACCTTCAGTCTGATATATCTTAGTATTATAAAATTTATAAACTAACATTTCTGAATCAAGTTGAACCTATGCACGTTTTTTAAACTTCTTCTCCGTGGGTTCACGCGCACACCCTATTTCCCGTACGTATGCACAAAAATAAGTCCCTTAGAATTTTCTCTCCAATGTCTGTCCTTTCACAATTTTTTCTATTCTTTACGCATTTCACCGCTATGGACACACAGCAGACGATTCCAAGAATAGGAATGCATATATGCACCGATGAGTTTCTATACGAAGAAATACTTCATTCTTACCCCAACGTGTTCGGCTATATTTTTTATATTTTTCTCTTTTTTACGTTTCACCCCTTTTCCGTCTTTCAATTCGACCGAAGATCGGCCCTGTGACGCGCAAGGATGATCTCAATTAAACGGGTTTATCCAAATCGACGGGGGGCCATAACCGGTGCACTAGGGGACACCGGTGTGTCTGAATAAGAAATTAGAATAAGACGGAAGGGTGAACGTTACGGGGTGTCGTGAGAAAGGACACATGTCCAGGGAACTTATGAATATCATCGAAGGTTTCCTCGGGGTGTGAATGCCCTTGTCTGACAATCGTTTTTCGACCACCTGAGCTCACTCAGGGGTTGCTGTCCGTTCCTCGTTACGTAACCCATTCTCGCTGCATCGCACGTGGTTTTGTGCGGTAAAAGGACCGCAGGTCTGTGTGTGATCAGGTGTTTGTGAAGCCGGAGGTTGTCGAACTTCATCACAGTATCAAAATATTCGTCATCAATATTGATCCCGCGTCGAATTGAATTTTTAACTTTATAATAGAATATTTTATATTTTATATTATTAGGTACTGCTATCGTTCTATCCGAATATCCACTTGAACGATATCAAACGACGCGTTCATCCTTCAACAACGAATATGTTGGCTCGAAAAAGAAAGTTTAACACAACCGAGCCTAGAAGAAAAAGTTTCCGCGCACCGTACGGACAATCATAGACGATACAGAACAATAGTATCAATCGCAAATGCAGAACCGCAATTACCGTGGCCGATAAAAAGCAAAGCGTTTCGAATGTTCGCGAATGTATTATAGTCGGGGGACTATCGTTCGAGGACTACGGCAGGAGGGTTGGAAGAGGAACGGCGTGGCTTGAATTGATGAGCAAAAACCAACGAAATCATGAGCGATTGCCCAGGCAGAAGCAGCGGCACGCATCTCTTCGGCTCCTTTCACCGCTGCTGGCTGCAAAGCAATTTTTTTTCCTCGTTGTCGTCGACGCCGCCAGTCGTTAGCTGCTTTTTCCGAACTAATCTCGAGGGATATCCCCACCATTGCCGGAACACCGGTGTATTATAATGAGGTGTGGATTGTAAATGAAGCTTAATGACGCCGATGCTGCGAGGCCATTTTTCAGCGTTTCGCCGTAAAGGAAGGGAGGAGGATGTCCCTGACAGAATGAGCTTCGCCAAGGCAATTAATATTCGGGACGGGTTTATTTGTTTAACGCACCTTCCTGCACCGTTTCCGCGCCACTACTTAACTGCTTGTCCTTAGCTTCTTCAGAACTTTTTTTTATTCCTATCATTCAGGAAAGTATAGATAGACGCGTCTATATAATAGAAAATTTGGTAACACTGAAACGTATAGAATTGGTGGTATCGTGGATACATATTTTCTGAAGGGTTGCGTAATTCTTTTATAATGATTTCTCATTAATCTTCAATTTACTTTCCGCGGAATTTCAAAAGTCAGAAATTCAGTGTCACTTATTACTTGGTTCACGTTGTTGCTTTTATTTTCTACCTGTACCGTTTTCAATTTCTCTCGCGTTGGTCCGAATTTGTCGCATTTGCCTTTTTCTTCTTGCCCTCGAAATGGTCGGGAAATCGGGTCACATGATTAATTCGAGGATCGGATAATTTGTAACGCATTCTGTATTTGAACTGTTAATACTCGAAAGCTTGAGGAGCAGCTCGAATTTATAATAAAGTCAAAGTTTTTGCCATCGTGTGCACGTGACACTTTTGACGAGAAGGGGCATGGTCAATGTATTCGTGTCCGTTACACTTGTTGAAAAAAAAAAAGTGAAGAAAGAATTACGGTAAACAGCAGCCAGCTGGTTCAATTGGGGTTGAAATTATTTGAATACACGAATCATTTATCAAACGTGAAATTACCTGGACGAAACTCGTTCTTCGAGTGGGGTAATCTTCTTTCACGGTGCACGTGACAATTCTCAGTTCGCGACAGACGTGTCACAAACAGTGTAAAATATGTGCCCCTTTCGATCATAAACCTTGCAATTATATTTGAATATTGCTGTTATTCGAAGAGGAGCCACCTTTGGCTGCCTCGATAGCGAAAAACGTTTATTTCTAAGAATTTATTAATTATACTATGTAATAAAATTACGTACCTAGAAAATATAAAAAATCATATCAACTTTGATCTGTTGCAACTCTGATCTACCCATCTAAATGCGCAAAAAAGAAAGCCTTAACTATCAAAGAAAAAAAATGGAAACTTTCATTCATCTAATTCGACAAAGAATAAATTTATTCAAACATCCAAACATCCAAACATTGACCAATTTCACAGAGAGAGGAAGCAAAATCTAAGATCCCACAAACCTCGAGACGTAATGATTTTCACCCCACTGAGAGAGAAACAACCGGAGTACGTACGTATATACATTTCAGCAGATAATAGTTCAACCCTTTGAGCGTACGTCGAGTCCGTTACACTTGCTGTTGGCGGTAGCACAATAAAGGAAAGGAGAGAAAAAAACCCACCGTGTCTCCCTAGTTGTCAGTCTGTTCGCCACTTGGGGCGAAATGAGATAGGGGAGCTCGCTTCCGGACCAGTTTTCGTATCGCCTTGTTATGAAGTGTCACCACTTAAGTATCGCATTTGTATACGAATTGCTCGCTTGTGGTTCTGGATCGAGGCTCCCCTCCTTCGTCGAGCTTCAGCTACATTATATCGTCGTTTAGCTTGACGTGCCGCAAGGGGAGGCCGCGACCAAGCGCGGTTTTTAAGCAGAAACGGAAACGAAAGACAGGGGAGGAAGAAGCGGTGCAATTTTTCAAGGTCCGTATAAAGCGGCGGAGAATTGTGAATTTACTGTTTGCCTGTCGTCGTTAGCAATCATAATGGGGGCATGTCGTTGTATCGAGCATTGACAGTCGTTAAATTTGGTGGAACGTCCATATATCGAAAGAGAAAAATTGTGCCGACTGAACGGAGTGATGAGATCGAGCGTATCGCGAGTGCGGTCAAAATTGAACAGAAAGTAACTACTACTGGCTTCGGGAATTATATTCTGTTTGAGGACGATGAAATATATTTTTGCAATTCTTTCAATATTTCTTAAACCCTGCGCATAATTCTTTCAATATTCTATTAATATTCATTTGAGAATCGTTCAGTTCCTTTGCGTCTTAGGTGGGAATTATCGTTATAATGGTTATAATTATTATGCGAGAATAAATGTATAAGGATTCAACCGATGCGAGCTATTCTTTTACATTTCTTCAGCATTGATATTTCCAATTACGAATTCGCACTCGATCCTATCGCTACTCACGTACCAGACGAAATTTGTTCTGTTCGATTCCAAGATTTCGCGCAGCTGCACGAATGATGTTGTCGAATTCCATAATATCAAACCAGCCTGGGAAATATTTCTTCGCTCGGCGATCTGGTTCCTTGACGAAAGGAGCCAGATTCGGTTTTTGCACGGAACCGTGGACTCATCGACCAGCAACCCATCGATTTACAATGAGCGATCGTTCGCATCGTTGGAAGCTGGCACCCGTAAAAACTAGTATTGGATTAACGCGGACAGGGAGACCGTGAGTTTTTTCGGTGAACCAGTCGACTCGCGAAGAAGAGATTGAACTTTATGAAGATGTTCCAGGCTTGTGGACATGTGTCAGCCTTCGACGATTCTTACGGTTTGCGATGAAAATCTGTATTGGTTAACCCTCTCTGTGAAATTCTGGTAAATTTCGAATTTATTATATTTTAATAATAATTAATGCCACTCTAAAATCTTTCCTACAATTCTCGATACCCTCGTTAGTATAATAATGTTTCACAGGAGCATAATTTCTGACAATTCTAATATCATCACTATGTATGTCTTTATGATTGTTGCTTATTTTTATTGCTTATAAGTAATCCTCTCATCTAAAACATTGAAGTAGGACAATTTATTTTATTTTCTTGTTCTTCTATTATCCATACACCTCCGTTCTACTACACATTTTTCCGTTTAACCTGAACAAAATGTGTTTCAAATATTCCCTGAAACTTTGACTATTCAATGCTACCCTTTACGCACATTACAAAGGTGTACGTGACAATTGCACCTGCGTTGTCAGGCTTTTACCAGCTATTGCAACGTAAGTAAATGAACTCAGGTTTCGAAAGGATTCGATTAACTCGAAGATACATATGTATATAACTCCTCTTCGACGTTAAGGTCTTCATCACGACCTCGTCGAAATCGTTTCCACATCAATACAGACAGGTTACCCCATTGGATGTTCTAAGGTCTTCTCGTTAGCCAGTTGGAGGCTTTTATCCCGACGAGGATGAACGTCGCGTTTTATACCGTGAAATGGAGTCTCTAGATGGAAACGACGTTGAATTTCGGTCCTCTTACCATTCTTCCTTCTCTCCGAGGCTCCGTCGTGGCCGTGATAAGTGGCCGCCGTTTTGCACCGTGGGCGCCAGAACCGTTCGTCTTCCTTTTTACCAAAACTTCATTTATACAAGTCATTAAAGGGTCTGCCAAGGTGGACGACGAAATCGAACCGCTCTTGTAAACCGCACCGACGATCTTTTTCCTCTGTTTCGGTTTACCGTTCCGAACGGATGACGTGAAAACTCGTTGGTCAACAGCAGCCCACGAAAATTCATAGGAGAATTGCAAAATTTATTTCTATTCTTCGTACATTCCATCGCACGCGTTGCAAACGCTTCTATCTACTTTAAATTCATAAAGCGTGCACTAAAGAGCTTCTATATAACCCCTCGATTATAAATAGCGTGCAAGTAAGTTCTCATGAACGTTCTCTCTAAACAAAGCACAGACAGCAACCGCGCAATGACCTAAAACGTTCCAGCCCGATATTAAATGTCCTTTTATTAATCGCCGAACCAAAAATCTCTCCCTTCCGACGAATCGCCAAATTCTGCTCGGGCCCCGTACTTACAAAGAGCCCATAGATCCACGCGTCGTCGCGAGCTTTCACGTTTCTCCACCCGGTTGTCGTCGTGCATCGGCTGAATCACGACCTCTTTTCGCCAAAGCTGCCGGCATCGCGTATGCGTACTATGTTATCGCACAATGCGGCCGCAAATGCATTTATCGGGCCGGCCAGGCGCGCGGAGCAGCGAAGCGGCCACGCGTATATCTTGTCGGGCATCTCTGGTCGGGGAATTCCGAATAATTTGCTCCGCTCGTTGCCAGGGATTTAGGCTCCATAATACCGGGTGACTCGCGTGTCCCCGTTGACAATCTCGCGTTTGTCGCGAAGAGAACCGCGGCGCGCCGCGATAATCGTGCCGGACACGCCGCGACGGCGGATTCCGAGCGTTCGTCAGACGGCAATTATTTTACGGACAAGCGTCACGACCGATTAGGACAACGAGACTAATCGGTGCCCTTAAACGGCGAGCCTCGCGAATTCCAGTCGCCGGGAGAAGAAGACCGGCCGACGTTCACGGCCGTGCTCGAAAGAAGTTGAGCCAAAAGGGTTGTCCGTTCGGTCGGTTGAGGAGTAAATTGTGATGAATATCGCGGTGTCCCTGGGAGGTTCTTGCCTGGGGGATGTTTTTACCGAGGGTGACCGGGCAGAAGAGATTTTATGGGGGGATATGCGGAATTCTGGACGAGATAGCGAGTTCGGTAGGAATGAGCTTCTGGGTAGAATGGGCTGTTAGGTGTTGCAATGCGAATGTAATAATAATTTGTTGAAGTTTAGAATGAGAAATACGAAAGGAGGTGCAGGAAGAGAAATGGTCTAAGTTCGGCGGAAAATTGTTGTATAGGAACGAGCTTCTGTAATAATAATTCGTTGGTAGTAGAATGAAAAGTGTAATAGGAATTGCAGAAAGAAAATTTAGATTACAGATTATTATTACTTTAATTATGTCCACGCTCCAATCGGTTCAAGAATAACAAAACGCTTCTTCTGTAACTAATTTGCTAAAATTCGTTTCTCATCCCTCACTTTCAATAAATCGTCCCGATAGTAAAAATTGTTGAACCCAATCCAATTCCAATTATCGCGTATTACCGACTTGTAATGCAGCATAAAAATTTACACCGCGACCAAACGAAGAATACGTATTCGACCGTCGTCGCGGCACACATCTCCCGAATACTTTTCACCGGACGATTGTATCGCGAGCGTTCGCCTCTAGTCGCGTTGCTCCATCAAGTTTCGTTCGTTCCACGTGGGCAAAACGACGAGACAGGGCTAGCCGGACACGTCGGCAATGATTTTTATCAGGATCCACTTCTTGCCCCGAAAATTCCAGCGAGATTCGGCGAGTTTTTGGTTGCGAGCGATTAGACCCGGAGATACGAGGAAGAAACAAACAAATAAGAACAAGTGTGCCCGGCTACCTACTATTCTCTACGTTCACCATGAATCCTCTTGGTGTCCTGTTGCCGTTTCGTGCCGCGACAGGTGCACACCACCGTGGAATTACTCGAATGTGACAAATATGCGAAACATCTTCGCTAGGGGGAGAGAACGGTACGAGATAGAATAGAATTTTTTATCCCCCCCCCCCCGCCTGTTTTCTCGCCGCTCGCAGAAATCGAGCCATTGTTTTCGTCGTGGACTTCTTGTTTCGTCCCGAAGCTTTTGGTGGTCCTTTTAAAGCGAGCTACGTACAAGAGCAGTGGTTAGAACTTGTTCGCGGATACACAGTTGAACAGAATTCGTGATTCATTCGATGATTGTTATTATTATTAGATACTAATACGTTGAAGATTGTAATAAAAATGGATGAGAAGCTGTTTTCTTTGTACTCGAATTCGAGCAGGTTTTGGTGTCATGGTTTTTATGCCAGTATATTGTATCCGAAAGTATTGACTGGCGGTGGTCCAGTTTATTGTACGGCACGTATGGTAAACGACGATTTTACCAGGGTCATATAGCGCTCGCATTGTCACAGAACTTGAAGTTGAGTGCACTCGAATTTCAGGGAAGTCGAGAGGGCGTTCCGGTTTCTTCCATTGTCGCACTTTCAAATTGCTCGCCGCGACAAAGGATATTATGCCCCTAGATTTCACCTTTGTGACTTGAGAGACCAGTGGTTCTCGTTTCTTGGAGAAAATCCTTCCCACCCACGCAAGTACTTTCCTCTAAATAAGTCCACCGCTGGTATAGATATTTTCATCGAATATTATCACCGTATAAATGAACGAACTGTTTCTTTGTTTAACGTAAAATTATTCTCGGCACTCATATCTTTTATGAAAATAGAAGAACACTATTCTTAAAATAAGACTGGCCCAATTTCAGCGAAATATTGTAATATTTAATGCCATCGGTGTTCCGTAATTAAAATCATATAATTATACCCGGAACAAATATGTTTAGTATTAGTGATTTTATTTAGTAAAAGCCTACGTTGCAAAATCGAAATCTCAATGGATGCTGAACTTCGATTTGGCGAAAAGGTTGAGAATCTCTTTAAACAGAATAGGCCAAGAGTTTTCAATGAAAAGTCATTCAGGTTGGAACCTGCCCCCGGTTTTGGAGTTCATTGATGCTTGAAGTTCATTTTTGACGAATGGTCCATCTGCAACTGACCATTTCGTTGCGTTCTCGTTTCAACGAGCGAACGGTTGCCTTGTGACTGACACATTGTACAACGATTCGAAACGAATCGACTCCCATCGTTCTTTTATTGGCTAAGTAATTGTCGAACGTAGTATCCCGGGAATCGGTCTCCCTGCCATTTTGCGGCTTTTTGAGGAATGGGCGAAGGTTATTGCTGTTTTCATTGATACCTTTTGAAAATGCTATTGGGAAGTCGAGTTTCCCTCTTCTAAAGGCACTTATTCCCGATTCTACACTTACACTATACTTTACTGGCCATTGAGAGAAATTGGTATACCTATATCGCGTTCCTTAGAAAAGTAATTCAAAAGATCGCAAATATTCACATTCCAGAAATTCTGAAATGCTTTTAGCCGAAAAGTATATGAAGCAGAATACTAACAGAAACGACTAGGAACTCTTTGCCACATCTCCGATTTTTAAGTTTTCAGATTATCAAAGTTCAATAAATTGTCATTTTCTTTCCCAGTAAAGTATAATTTTCTTTTCCAACACAGTGACGGATTGTCATGCCCGCTGTAGTTCATCTCCAATTTAATTATAAGTACGCAATTATTTTTCGTTCACAAGCGTCCTCGACGTTCCTTGAGAAATAAGAATAGGCCTGGACGCAGCGGACCGTGCAAAATCGTTTTACTCTCCTTACATTTCCCGCTGTCGCGGGGATCTTTTCTCGAGCTGCACAAAAAGTAGCACTTTCGAGAAACGCGAAATTCATTCAAGATCCACAGGATTGTCGGGATCAATGGGGGACACTGCAAGGGACACTTTGAACGGCGAAACCAGTGAAACTCGTAAAGCTATACGTCGAGTGACTGTGTAGTGGCAATTCATTCACCATTTTCTGAAGATTTGACGCGCCCCGGTGTTCCATTGCGAACTTCTCAAGGATCACTTGTGTGAAAGAGGTGGACGGTCGGTTCACTCAGACGGCGCGTTTCAAGTGACAAATAGAAGGCGGCAAACAATACAATTTCTCGGGGCTGAGGTAACGTAGATACCGTATTCACGTGATGCAAAAAGCTTTCGAGCTCTTTCCAATAGTCTTCGAATTCACTTGCGATCCTTCAAACATCTGCTTATACTCCTACTTCGAAGCGATGAGAAAGTAATTCTTCAGTAAAAATCATTTTTAACTGTGTAGTAAAACCAGTTTTTAATACGTAGTCGTATATGGAATAAATAAAACTCTTTTGCTATTTTTTTCGATTATTATTTTTATAATTGCACGAATCATATTGTGGACCAATAAGAAACCTAAAAATTGAATAGATACGAGGGCTTCCTTGTCTCGTTCACCGCCAGAAGTATACGAATTAAATTTCAATCATCCCAACTTCATTTCCATTCAATCAATCCACCCTCCCATGAAAACCCTCTGCTCGGAGCTACCCGTTAATTTCGCTGTTCTCGTGTCGAAAAGCTACTCGTTACTCCGTCCACCCCTTCCGTCACACATTCAACAGCGCAATCTTTCTTTTTCGCCACGACGGACAGTGTATATATCCACGTGTATAAATATATATGTGTGTATACAATATCGTTGAAACTAAAAAAAAAAAAAAGAATCAAATAGACTGGCACGGTCGATACACCAGCTGCTTCGTCTTGCTTGGACGTATTCTCTCGCTTCCCGAGAAGGCACGTGGGTGGCGGCGTGGCACATTGCCGGTTTTATGAGGCCCTTAAGAATGGTCCCAGGGACCGTTCTTTCCCTCTCTGTCCACCTTTTCTTTTCATTTCACTCGCATTCGGTCTCGTTCCACGTCGTTCACGTATGTTTTTCCCCTGACCCCCCTCGCGTTCGAAACTTTTTGTGAAGTCGCCATTACTCGACAAAGTCCTTTGCCGTTTGGGCCCTTGATGGATGCCCATTGCGCGGGCACCGTCGTTCCAGTCTTACCCAATGGGCTACGACCGTGGCCACGGTCGGCTCCTCTCCACGAAAAGACACGCGTCCAACTTTGTAAATCGTCCTGCTGCCATGCGACCGGGACGAAATTCGCGACGGCGAATTTACGGAAGGGAAAACGGACGATAATTTTGATACTTTGTTTCGCGGGCCAGTTGTTAAGTTGTTCTTTTCTTTCCTGAATTGTGTACTTCCGTCGGCTCTTTTCCTTTTGCTGGTCACTCGGGTTCTAACAGACTAACAGTCTTCGCTGATTTTTCGAAGATGCGGTATTGTAGAAATTGGGCACAGGGGACGCTTAAATCATATTGAAGAAAATAACGCTAAGGGGTCTTTTTTTATGCCCATTCGCATTCAAATTTATAATAATTTTTCTGCCAACCTCTGCTTCGGCTACTAATCTCCAGCAATTGATAATGAATGAAGTACTGAATTCCAGAGAAATCAGTTTGAACTGTTTCATCGTCGCACAACAAATTCACTGACTTCCGCATGAATATTACAGTGTGCACGTACTTCCATTCTAGCAAACGAATTTCTTCCCTCACAATTGAGTTCACATAAGAGTGCGAAACAATCGAACGAATACGCTCGAACGTATGTAAGTCACGAGCGTCACAGTTACGAATCAGATATTCCTCGAAACGATCATTGGATCAAGATCAAGCGATCGGGACGCAGTTACTAGCTATTGGAATCGAATCCTCTAGAATCCGTGCAAGCCTGGCTGTATTTGTTCGCGTGCACGCGGAATAGTCGTCAGGATGACCGGGTACACCCACGCGGCGATAATAAAGTCACGGCCGATTCGCTCCTGTCGCTTTGCCACGGATAAGGGTTAAAATATCGCCGGGACGCCGATCTCTCGGCAGAAATTCGATCTTCGCCGTACTTTTTTCTTCTCTCCTGACCATTTGCGTTCTCCTTACACCTCGCCGGAAGAGATATTACAATGTAATATGCAAAGCATACGCCTCGAAAGGATCTCTCTTAAGTGATTCCTCAAGTTCGCGCTTCTCTCGAGTGCAAAGACGTGTCCGGGAACGATAAACGAGTTCCACGTTGCGTCATCGGATTTCTTGAAGCAAAATTGGCGCGCCGACTTCTCCAGTATTTCCCTCTACGTTGCACGTCGTTTGTATACGTTTCTTCCGTCGATTTATACGATATCTAATAACGGGCGTACGATACAACGAAATAAATGAATACCAACAAAAGCGTCGAAAGTTATGAACAATGACATCTCAGGCAGCGACAGCATCTAACACTATGCTAATATTAATACAGAATACGTATGTATATATTCGCGGAGCAAGAAACATCGACGATCTTTTTTCCAACTGAAAAACTAGAGCCCCATGTTCGAACGGGGGGTAATCCCATACCTGTCCAGCAATTTGCTGACAGAAAAAGGGATTACAACCTCCTGCACCCTGTTACTCTTCGGTGAAACGAGCCTCGTAGCGTTCTGCTACACCGAGCGAGCGCGAAAAAAGATCGCCTACGAATGTCCAGGGGGCTAATCGCGAGCAGCTCGCTCGACAAAAAGGCACCGAAGCCGCTCGAACTTCTCCTTCCGACCGAGCAACAATGACGCGCACAGCGATTTCGTAGGCGTAGAACGAGTGGACGGGGGAAACGTTGTTCCCAAAAGAAAGTCGATAAAAAGATGCGAGGGAAGAGTGGACGTTTAAGAAAAGGGGGTTGAAAAGAGAAGACGACGGAGGCGGAAAGATCTGTACGGGAGAAGACCATGCGGTCTTGCAAATAAATGACCCGGCGATTACCTGCAATTTGCCATATATGCCGGCGCCGTGGCCTCCCCCTCCCGTTTCAGCCGACAATAGCACGGCTGTTCCTCGTTTTCGTGGCTGTTTTCGATGCGAGGCTTCACCTCCCGGGGGCCATACATCGATCGCCGGGTAATTGTCAGCGCTCAGCGCCCTGAAACGCAGGTGTAGCAGGGTAACGGCTAAATGCCGCGGGGTGCTACATAAGTGCGTTAATTTATATATTTCGACCGGCGGGTATCACGGAGGGGGAGAATAGTGGCAGAAAAAGTGGCTGAAGGGGTGAACCGCGCGAAATATCGGCCGGAGTTGATAGAAATTCCTACCGGAGTGATATATTGATCTTCGTTTTCGATTTCGACACGAGTATGTACTTACAGTTTCCTCCTCTCCTTCTCTCTTTGCTCATTGTGGAGCGATGAAGAATATTCCAATTTGGTGGTCGAGCGTAATATGTACATACATCTGCATATAGAGTAGTCGAAAATGTCTGGCTTAGCTAACCGAGCAACGGAATGAATTTCTTCCTTTAAATTGGCTGTTCTCTTATAATTTCTCCACTATTTTCGTTCACAGACTCATAAATTATTTTCCAGACGGACCAAATCGCGCATTCAAATAAACAATAATTTCACCTTGCAATCCCTTTTAATTATAAACCGGTCAAGAAAATGTTCTGCACCTCCCTCTTTAACGCTCGTCCGAGTTCCAAACGCGTAGCTATTTAAGGATACAAGCTTCCTGAATTTAAAGAAAGTCTAATTAGTCTTGTTAGCTACCCGACAAAAGGTTATCGATTGCTAAGGGCGGCGTACATTTTTTTTTTTTATTGAACCGTGAAAAATATTCGACCTAGGTCGCCGCAGACCCGCGGCCCGTCTTCCCCCGTCTCAAACCCCCGTGATTCTTCCCCCTTTTTTTTCCCTCTTTTGGGTCTCGTTGCACTTGCACGTGCGCCACGTGACGAGGACCGTCACAGCTGCCACATGCAGCTCGTCTTCGCCTGTCGTTCCTCTCCCTCTTGTTCTCTCGCTGGCCCGGCGTATACATGTAAGACCGTCTCTCGGTTCGCGCAGAATATTTCGGATAAAAAGAGGGACGGGGAAAGGGTGATGAAAGGACGCGACTCGCCGCTCGCACGAAGAAGTGTCTCGAGTGTCCCGATTGCTTGCTCCTTCTCCGCTTCTCTACAGGGGACACTCGATATTCCGAGCGTGTATCGCGTGTGCCGCTTATAGGGGATCGTGGCTAATGGCCCGTAGATTACCGCGTGTTGCACGCAACTTCTATGCACGGGGTGACAGGTAAGGCCATCGGGACACCTGATACGCTCAACGACAGCCTGATAACCGTACGGCGTAATCCATTACCCGGGGGAAAGAGTCCGAGAAATTAACCCATCAAACAGCGAGTTCGATTTGTCGGTTCCTTGCTCCGATTCGGGACTCTTTTTTTTACTTGGGCCCCGGTATAATAAAAGAATTCTGAAAGAACCTTGAGTTCTGACGGCAGGTAGAGAGAATTTTTTAATTGCTTTCGCGAATAATAAATATATAAATGTTCTCTTAGCGTTATGGAGTATTAGAATTTAACGGGCGTCGTGCCGAACGTTTAATTACGTTTCTGTTTAAACTGCAACCGATATACCTGAGGCGTTCTTGTGCACACGAATAATTTTCTGCGGCGGAGTGTACACACCGTGGTCGAGGATTAGAGGCCGGGAACAGGGAAAACAGACGAGAGTGTAATAGCGGGCGAACAAACGTGCACGTTCACCGTTCGCACACGCAATTATCTATCGAAAGATTTGCATTTCCTATTTCCCGAATGTTTGCGCACCGCCAGGTGTCCCGTGCGTTTCATTTCCTGGACATGGTTCTGACAAGGGGCAAGGGGGACAGTTGTATCCTCCACGACACTTTCTATACGGATTATCTGCCGCGATTAGACTAAGCCCTATCGAAAATACCGTCCACGGTGCATCGAACCTGTTAGCTTTCCCGAGTTTCCGGAAAATATTTGTCGACAAACATGGGCGACGCAAATGGAGAGAATCTGGCAGGGGGACAACCGTCGCAGAGATTCATCGTAATGATTCGGGCATTCTGATTCCGTAAGGGTGGCAAACGGAATTGGTCGGTGTAATGTGCGTCGATTTAATTCACTGATTAATCGACTTCGCCCGGGGTTGCAAGCACTGTTTTTCAGCTTGCTAATTGCTCGGCTCTATCTGCATTTTCGCCGGCTGACAGTGAAAAAGGGGCCGTTTACGGGCAGTTAAAATACACTCGGTCAATGCTTATCCCTGCTAACAACAAGTTATTCAAGGTCTTGAAGGAACAAATGAATAATGAAAAATTGCGATGGTTCCCTTCTTTTAATGATCTTTCGCAAAACTTGATCGGGGAACTTGACTGCTTGAGTGACTGTGGCACACGATGAATTTCTGAGTGATAGTGAAACGAATAAGAACAAGATTGTTAAAGCAATTCACTTTGAAATTCAGCAATCGAGCAATTGTAAAACAGAAATGTAATAAGACTACTAATTTAAAAAGGAATTTCCCATATCAGTCTTTTTACCATACTCATCCAAATAAAAAAGCTTCCCCTAAATCTCGCGTTGTTTAATTATATTTTATCGAGCACCAGGTAGTAATTAAATTTCGCCCAATTCATTAAAGTAGATAACACGAGCGAGCTCCAACAAATCCCAGGCGAAAGATAGGCCTTGCTATCTTGACCCGAGCTTATTTGCAAAGTTTATCTCGTCGGAAGGGATAGTTGTTCCAACAGGTGCGACTGTGCGCTCGCGAGGCTTGGGCAAATCTGTCCGCGACACGAACTCGATTCCACATGTCTGAGATAATTCGTGATAAAAATTCTCTGCCGCGTAATTAACGCCCGATCGTCGATAGATATTTAACGTACAAACGTTGCACGAGGCTCGAACACAGCGAGTTTAACGCCGTTTCCCGTATACGTGAATTCGCGATCGAGAAGATCGTGCGAAAGCTTGACGCAAGCAGGAAGATGCGCACGATATAATGGATCAACGTGGCCGGGCTCACGGGGATTTGCTCAATTGCAATTAATGAAGAGAGATATTGCGGCAGGGGTCACGTGAGTTAAGGGTTATTAATACGCTGGCGGGTTTAACGATCCTGAGTTATCGCCGCCACGACCACGAGGAATCGAATCTTTTCAAGCCACCTCTGCCCTCGATTTAATCATGGGATAAAGGGCTGCGCGATTCGCCATCGCGACGATAACGAAAAAGCTGAGTGTGCTTTTTTTTGGAAATGCATGCAAGGTTTCCTCGCCTTGATTGAACAATTGAAATGACACGAGTCAAATGTGACTGCCGAAGAATTTCACGAGAAACTAGAATCTGTATGACGGTGTCGTAATTTCGCAGCTTACTATTATTATTATTATTTCTCTTTTTATTGAAATGAACTGGAGGAGCATAGTTAACGTTAAAGGAACAACTTTCGTCGTCCGCGTGGGTTCAATCGATCGCAGATTTCTCGCTTTAAAATGATCATTAACCCCGCCGTACATATCACAGCGAGAACGCATAACGATTTCTGCGTAAAACGGAGCAACATTTGAGCATCGATCACTTTCATTTGAATGCAAACAAAATCAATCGATCCTATCCACCGTTAATTCGTCAACCATCTCGTTGAAACTACTTCATTAACCACCCCGTCGAACGCTAATCCATCAATACGCCCGATAAAGCAACCAGTCGCGTAAAGGGACGGAGATCGGCTACCATTCTCCACTCCGAGCCCCCCTCATAGAATCCACGAAGATGGAGCACCATGTACACCATCGATCCACGCTCGAGATAAATAATCCCTGGAGCGACCTGCCTTTCGCGTGGGAGTCTCGTTCGGAAACGCGTGGTGTTTTGCACGCGCGTAATGTGGACCGACCTGTACACGGCTGCCTGCACATAAGTAACGCGGCTGCCACGTGTGGCGGGGTTGGTGTGCGGAGGTGGAGAGAGGGTGTGAGAGAGAGAGAGAGAGAGAGAGAGAGAGAGAGAGAGAGAGAGAGAGAGAGTGAGTGTGCGTGTGCGTGTGTGGGGTGGCCAGGGCAAGGCGCGAGGCGGCTCGTCTGATTGGCTGAATTTATGGGGTCTACTTATCGCGTACTTACCGCGTTGTATATCAACAATGACACCCGCACCCGCGGGCGCTCCCCTTTCGCCCCATACCCTTTTACGCCCCTTTCCAACGTGTCTGGCTGCCTCTCGCACCTTTTCCTCCCTCGCCGCATCCCCATTCTCCTCTCGTCTACAAGTCCCGAGACGTTTACACCGGGTAAATGGCTGAACGATACACGGTGCCTCGGTTCGCCACGAAAGCGGCGAAGATGGTGGTTGGATAGGCTTCAAGGAGGCAGTTGCCGGGGAGATTTATAGGAAGACGATAGGAAGTTGTAAAAGAATATTTATAACTAGACTTCGCGCCACTTAGCGGGGCAACTTTGTTGCGTGGATGGATGGAACGGGTTAGATTATTGGGCGGTGTTCGATTGAACACGATTTTTGTCGGTTTCGGGGAATCAGGCGGAAGGGTTGAAAAAACCTGTGGGGTAGTTTGATAGTTAGACATTTCTTTTCATTGATATCTGTTGGTATGTGTACTGCTGCGAATGGGAGAATAATTTTATAATATTTAAATTGCCATCTGATGTTTGAGCAATGGTTGCCCTTCGTAACATTTGTCGATTTCAACGTCAATCTGTAAATGGTAATCGAACGAGGGAAATTAATTCCACGATAACTATTACCTCTCAGTATGGGCAATGAACATTAAGTATCTAAAATTCCGTCGACATACGCATTACATTTACATACACCTAATAAACATATTCAGTAGCTACATAAATCTCACCAAATACTGTATAATGCCTCCTCTAAATTATTTCCCTTGTCAGCCCAAAACGCTCGAACCTGAGAACCTATAACCAACGCGTCGGCGGACTTCGAATTAGGTACGTAGACACCTTCTCTTGATCCTAAGTCGAACCATGTAGCGAATGGTAGCCCGTGCCACGACCCCTGTAAGACACGACTTCCTGAATCAACGACGTCGAATTCTTCGCCCCGTCCGCGTTACCAACATGGAAAAACGACTCGTCGTGCTATAAACTATTTATTAATGAATTGGTGAAGCGGGCCAGGTTGCATACGAATAGTACGAGGACGATGATCGTCGACGAGACACGCGTCGCGACGATATCTACTGGCTCCTGGACATCCTGGACGGTCTGGCGTGGGACACATTGTGTCGTGGGCGCCAGGAAGCAACCGTCACGCGTCGGGGTCGTGAATCACGGAAACAGGAAACCTCGCCCCCGTGACTTCAATCGAAATTATCGTGCTCGCGTGGACCCGGAACTCGTGCAAGACGCCGGGACGCGTCTTGCGCAGCGAAGCTTTTTATTTCCACGCGTAAATCATCTGCCCCGGGGCGGTAAATCCTCCTCGCCGCGGTGTACACTAGGTCTGACACCTTTTTGTTTCGCGTCAAATATTATGCCCGTGCTTACAGAGGCTTTGACCGTCGGTGTGAGGAGCACGGGGTTTCTTGAATTGGAAATCGTGGATTTTGTGGTGGAATATAGGTGGAATATTAATATCTTTTCGCGCTATATTATGAACTAGTTCGATTGGTTTTCCCTTTTGTAGGATGGTGTATCAATTTTGGAAAAAAAGAAAAAATAAAAGAGCCTGGAGGAACCTGGTTTAGGAAATTGTGATGTGGAAAATACCGTGGGTAACGTGCCATGATCGGTCGGTAAACGTCAAAGCGTGTAATCCAATATTTTCCGATGGAATTGTAACGAAGCACCACTACCGGGTGGCTCTTCGCTTTCCAGGAGCCCTGTCAGGATCGAAAGGATCGAACAATGGAAACAGGAGACTGCGAGCAGGTCGAATTGTTTCGAACGTGTTGTGTTAATGCGTCCTGGCACCAGCAGTGCATTAGCCCATTAGTGGTCACAAAAAAATGGTGTAAATAGTGAATAACTGTACATTGATTGGAATATTCACTTCGAGCTAATTGTACATTCGTCCTCGAGATTAGAACACTGCTAGTCGCCTGAATTACAATATCGTATGATATCAATAATAATGGGATTGAATTTTCTAGAAACGGCATAACGTGTTTTAATAATCACTTGCAAAAATTCGTACAATTGTATGAGACATCGATACGACTATATTGCAATACAGTAAAAAATAAGTAAGACGAAATATTAGAATGTTAGAAAAATTGTATTAACGTACCCCTCGAGTATAAAATTACGCAACGATAATTTTGTTTAACTTGTTTAAGCAAATCAATATTTTTCAATACTGTTGCACCGGAATATTCGACAACTGAATATTCGACAAATTAAAGAACTCCAAGGAACTTCGTTTTAGGAGAAAATTAAAAACCGACCCTTTCTGGAGTATTTACATACTGAAACCTTGTTCCCCTCGAAAGAAAACCCTGTCTGCGCTTCGGAGAGTGCACGTTGATCGCGTTTTGGTGCTTCACTCCCTTTTTCGGAGTAGCGGCGAGTTTCGAACGGAGAACGATGGGCGGAGGAGTATGAAAAAGCCTGGTCGTTTCGAGCGGGGCCATTTCCTGCACGAAATGCGTTAACATTAGTCACGTCTGGATTTCGTACAACGTTTTACGCTTCGGCTTGCCTGTGCAATCGACTGGCTGAACGCATCGAAAGGAGCTTTATCTTGCAAAAGCGTTGTTCGACATCGACTTACGACAGACGATTCGTCTTCTTCCGCGAAAACATAAATCCTGTCGCTGCGCTTGCATCGTTATATCGGCCTGATGCATTGCGCAAGGATCCATGAAAAATCATCGCAATAGTTTTTCGGACGTAAATCCGTTCCTCGCCGAAGAAGTCGATGAATCTTGCCACGCGATCCGTCAGCAGAATGGGCAACAAAACTTTTGGTCACTCTAAGTCATTTCACTCACTGACGAGATACGGTGATAACGTCCGCCGACTAATCGTTCCCGAAATTAGTCGGCCCTCAGATGTTAATCTTCCATTTCGAAGCTTGACTTTCTTTTAGTCTCTTAGGTTTTTCCAAGCTTCCGGGCGATTCCTTCGGAGATTAGGTTCGAAAGGAAAGGTTGGCAAAATGATCGTATACATCTGATATGTTAAGCCTGGCTTCTTGTACGGTATTGATAATATCGTTACCATATGCAAAGGAATAAAAAAACTTATTCTGAGACAAGTAACTCGTTGTTAAATCGCCTAATAATTGCGAATTATTTTAACTTGAGGGGTGATTAAAGGGGTGAATTCATTCGATGCTACACGACCCTGGGATGGTCTCGACCGCGTTTCACGATCTCAGGACACAGTTCTATTCGGATTCTATTCGATCTCAAGGTCTTTTTAAAAACGTTATTCGGCTGAGAACGTTCAGATGCATGATGTTTCGTTGCCGTCGAAGAAGAAAAGATTCAGAAAGGCGAAGTACCGTAGTGTATTAATTTAACGGTTTAAAAAACCATACAGTTCGAAAGCGATACCGCGAGGCGGTGCTGTACGCCTGCAGCGTGGTGCTCAAAAATGTGCAATTTTAGAAAATATCCCGTTTCAGGGAAGGCGGAAATTACAGGGTGGGAAAAGAAGTCTCTAAAACAGTCCTGTAGGGCCGACAGTCGTGACGCCGTTGTAAGTGGCAGCTGTCTGTTCCAAAATTCTCCGATAACCTCTTTCGCCACAGATCGATACACGTGTATACCTATCCCGGAAATTCTTTTCGACCAATCGAACCGTAATTACGTATGTTTAGAGACCTGATTACGCCCGGCGACTAATTTTGAATTGCTCCGCTCGAGTGATCCTTTCTAAATTCCCGTCATCCTCCGAGATCGACGTTGAATTTGATACCTTTGGACGGAATAAGAAATTTCGGATGTACGCGGCGTTTAATTAAATCGATCGGGTAGTAGTATTTAGTGGAATTCTCGACGAGTTTCGTGAACTAATGTTTTATGGATTTCTGTTACGGAGAATGCAACAGAGATGCGCACGAAGCAACTATTGGAGTGTGCTTTTGGAGTGTTCTGAACTCTGTAGACATGGCGAGCGCTGTATTGGAATTACTAGTTTCATTATTCTGATATTTCTGTTAAATCCTTATAGTACTTTTCTAAGCACTTTTCCTAAACTAGATTTGCTATCGAATACATTGGACATCGACACAAAGTGTTTCAATTCGTCAGGTCACTATTCTCACGGTTACTCGTTGTTAGCTATCGTCCTCTCAGCTTTTTGTTTAATATTCTTCGTGATCTATAGTGAAACCCCTAGAACCATTGTCTTCTTTTCACGAATGACTTAAGCGTCAAGTTACAAGCATATGAATGTTCCGTTGCGCCAGCACGAGACTTGAATATCATTTGGAAACCTAAACAAACCCTTTGCTACCCTTTGAAAGACACGAATGTCTATAGTCGATCACGGATGTCCGTTCGAGACGCAGCCATCGAGGCGCCAAATGTCTCATTTTTAAGCTAATCAGCTGATACGTAGGGACGTCTCGTCTATACGCGTCAAAAATATAAAACGCGTCGAAATGCAGGCGTCAGCTTACATATTGAAACAGGTGAACAGGCAATAAGACAATCGTTCCTTCGTACCTGTTCGATCAATATGCCCCGCTCGACGTTCTTGGCCCTTTCGAAATTCGAATAGTTTAAAATTTACTGGCATATCAAATTCCTGTAAATATACATAGGAAATTTACAAGCCTCCCCCCCATAAATAATTCCTAGTTCATTCATCAAAATTATAATTCTTCACGAAACACGAAATTTTAATCAGCGCAATAATTTTCTCAATCTAAATACATTCATCAAATTTCCTCTCTCTGAAAAAAAGGAACTATTTAGAAAAGAAAAATCGCTCATCATAATTTCAAGAAAACCCAACACTCTCCTTGTTTATCAGGCTGTCGCGCCTGTCGAACCCGTCAGTCCTGCATTAAATATAAACGTCCGTTCTCAGTGAAGAATCTTAACCGGCCAAACGTTCCATTAAACAACGCCACGACCGTATAGTCTAACATTAAACGAAACAACCGGGCAGGGAGAAAAATTTTCCGAGTTTGCACCTTGCGGTAATTACGGTCCAACGACGAAGGAAAAGGCAGCTTAACTACCGTCGAGGAACACGCTGCCTCCACGAAGGAGGTCTTTCTGGCCTGTAATCTCGAGCAATTACGTAGTTTGTGCACCTCCCATTAGACGGACTCACCTAGGAGGGACACAGCGGGACGTGTCCCGTACCGTGTGTATAGACCTCGTTCCGTTGGCACGAGGGGGACACCGAGTGGCGTTTCGCGGCTATCTAAAATCATCCTGCAAGGAAAAGGTAAGACAATGATAGGCCAGAGAGGGGCACGCGAATGAGCTATACCCGCTTAATTGACCGGCTCCGTTGGAAATATAACAATTAGAGAAACGTAAATCAACGCCCACCACCGTAACTTTTGTGCACGTGGCTCCGTTTAAACGGGAAGATTTGCAAAGGCGTACTCCTACTCCCGGGTGTCGCACGATTTCCTGTCAATGAAACACCGAAACGTCTCGATTTCTTTTCGAAAGTTTTATCTCCCCCCGACAAGGACACCGCCTCGTCGCGGTGAAACTCGAGCGAATAGCGCAGTGCACATATTTTTCTTTTTTTCTTTTCTTTTTTCGCAACTTCGAGCGGAATAAAGATCGGGATTTGCGAGCATCCCGTGATGTTTCTGGGCTAAGAGGCGTCGGAAGAAAGTGAACAGAACGAGGTGAAACCGTCGAAACGCGATCGTGGGATGATCGGAGGACGAGCGTTTCGGGACAACGTTGCGGTTTCGTCAAATTTTCTGCCGAGGTTTCAGTGTATACGTCGTGGAAATCGTGGATCAGCGAATCATTGGCGTATTAATGGGCGGACATATTGCGGTCCACTTTGTCCAAGGCAGTCTAGAATTATCGTGGCGCTCGTTGGAAGGTAGGAAACGGTCTCGGAATGGACGTGGAGGGCAAGCACTCTTGCTCGATAATTTTGTTAAGTATATCCCTTTACGGAGGTCGACCAGAAAATAGTCTCCGATTAATTTTTCACGGGACCTTTAAGGAGGAAGTTACGTTCGCGGCTCGCTTCTAAAATAGCCCCGTATCTGGGCGGGGTTCTCGTTGGCTGCGAGTAAAGTTTCGTAGACCTGGTCATAAAATCAAATTATTGTTATTATCGGGCATAATTAGGCGGGATAAAAAGAATTAAGATTCTATTTCGGTAATTGGTTCTGTGGAAACTTGTATCGAAGAGAGCTTCGCAAAAAAAAAAAAAAAAAACGTTTACGACTTCGAGAAGTGTTCATTTAGTCGAGGGTGAAATAATTACCCGTTGGTTTAATAATTGTCATCGTTAAGCTGGCAAATAGACTTGCGTAACGATTATATGCACTTGTAATTAATTGAAAAGGCAGAAACGCGAAACTATAAGATGCCGATGGAAAAGGCAAATGTGCGAAACGGTTCTTTTATTTTGTTGTCATTTCATTTTCGTGGCTATAAGATATATTTCCTATTTCCAAACGTCGATGACACATATTTGTCGCTATTGTTAAATATTGTTTCGCAATATTTAAGGGAAACGAAATGCTGTAGATGAAAGACAAATTGTTACGAAAGGAAAGCAGGTACACGAAGCTCCTGAAACCGTTCCTACCACCAGGCATACCTGTATTTCAGATTGCCTTTCTCCGAACAGTAAACGGCCCCGGCGTTCTTCTCGTCGCACCGGTCGCTTGTGCAAATAAAGTACAAACTATAAACCGAATCGCGATGCAAATGAATGCAGATGCCGGGTCGTTAAAAACATTTATACAGGCCACGTGAGATCGATCAGTCATTCGCTGCATCGAAGCAAAAAAGGAAAAAAAAAACCGAAAGGAAAATATCTGTGGGATGCAAATATATGAGAAACTCTTCTCTGTGGGCGTTGCAGTAAGTATAAAAGCGATGCCTTGAATCGTGAGACGCGATTTGGCGAAACAAACAATACAGAGAAAGAGATTGCAAAATTTGTATCACGGGTTCGGCGTTATATTGTTCGTCTAATTAAGCGAATTCAACTATCGCGGCGGGAAAGAAAAATTTGTGCGGCAGGTGTGGCAGCGTATGACGAGCGTAAAAAAAGGAGGAAATAAAAAGGAGGCATCACGGTGTGGTGACACGTGTGCCTTGACACGGGGGATCTTTATGGTGTCACCCTTTCGTTTTTCAGACAGAATCGCTTAGCCGCACGGGACGGTGTCGTAAAAAGCACCGTTGAGATTTATACAACCAGATTTTGTTCTTGACTGGTAAATATGCAACGCTGTAGAACGCGATTTTATGGTGGCACGCCGTGCTTGCACCGCGACCGTGTATGAATTTTACATCGCGCTTTCAACGATGCATGGGGGAATACGTTTTCTCCGGCGTTCGTATCGAGATCGGTAGATATTGTTTCCATGGGTCAGCGATGTAAAAATTGTATATAAAATAGCGGGCACGATACAAAGACTTTGTAATGTATAAATTAATACATTAGAAGGTTGGAATTTCGAGGATCAAAGTTTCAACGAGAAATTTAAATTTGTGATTCTTTGTACGTTCGCGTTTGTCTTCGCGTTGCAGTGGCGAATGTAAAGTGTGCAATTGAAATTGAACAATTTTGTATTTATGAGTGGCAATAGTGTCGTGTTTCTAATACCTATCAGTTCAGGGATAAAGAATAAGTAACGTTTTACACGCGAGGCACACAATGACGGGTATCAACAATGCGACGAAATTTTGCCCGACAGAAGGGATCATCTTCGGAGCCAAATCCTCTTAGAAGACGAACCTGAATGAACGCTAATCCAATTCTCCGTGAATTTAAATAATTTATCAGCGCGAGGCAATCGGTGGCTTTTATGCATAAGCAACCGCTCGGTGGCACTGCTCGTTTCACTCTCGCCCAAAGATATCAATTTCTCATTAATTTCATCACCTAGGCTGATGTTTAACAGCCCGTCCAATCTATAATCCGATCTGCATATAATATTTGACTCGTCATTAATATATGATGCATCATCCGGTGATTATTGGACCAAGCTATTTGAATAACAATATTCCACCATTAGACGGTTCATCTTTTGTGAGGAAATGTAAATTCTGCTCCGTCGGGCCTCGTTACAATATCGGTCGCATTTGACTTCACTGTTTTGCGAAACTCACCAGCTAGAAACAGAGATGGAATGTTATGCAGAGAAATGATATCTATTCGTTGGGAATTTTAAATACAATTACTGGGACTATAAGAACGCGATTATTATTTTCGGAAAGTTAACGAAAGAAATTATCCCCCCATTCCCAATAAATTACGATCAACTTCGTGCAAGCTTCACTCGATAAACACAAATACCTACCGAACGATCATCGTTCCCTTCGACACTCCGCTTTACCACCGCCCACGCTCGAACCGCATTGCCCATTCGATGAGCACGAAAACTGGAAACAAGGAAAACGATACACCCGCGGGATGGCCTGTAAACCTCGCTAAATAAAGGGCGTATCGATCGTAAGGTCCTAGAGCAAAGTGGTAGGCCCGTCGAAAATGTAAATTCTAACTAGGAGACATATAGAGTTCCGACATCTGCCTTCCCGGTATTTCGCCCTCGACCCGGGTGGCTCTCGACCGCTCTATCTCTCTATCGTTTCGCCTCTGTTCCTCCCTTACCTCCGCCCATCGTCCGGCGTAGCAAAATAATCGAGAAATCGAGGTCTATTAGCATCGGAGGCGTACTGGCACGGAGCACGGCAAGAAGGAAAAGAAAAACGTCGGCGTAGAGAAGTTCTCGGCTAGGAGCAGCCACGAAATAGCTGCATCGAAATCAGTCCCCTGCACGGTAGAGGAAGAAGGCCCCCGTTCCATCGGGGCCTTGTGAGAATGCGGACGACCGCGAAATCGCATATAAATTAAGCTTTCAACCTTTTCGGTCGCCCCTTTGTCGGATTCGCGGTGTCCCGGGTTGGCCGTTTCCGAAACGGTCACCGGGGGAACCAGGAACGAAGTCTCGATGTCGTGAAACGGGGTCGGACCATTTATTATTGCTTCGTACACTATGCCGCTCCGTGGACTTTAGATCCGATAGGGCGGATGCTTTAAATGATGGATATTGGTAGCCGAGGTGGCGCCCTTTGTTTCGGCGCATCGAAGGTTGAACGTATATTTTATTTCATTGGCGCCACGGACGCTTTCGATTTTTTCAGGCTTTAAAATGAAATAGAATTTTCGTTGAGAATGCCTCCGATTTTATCGGTGGCTTTGTATCGGTGAAAAGTTGGAATAATTCGAGGGGCAAATTGCGACGATATGGATAATCGTTTGAAAGAATAGATTTTCATTTTGAATGTGTATAAGTGGTTCGTAAGACGAAGGCGATATTGGATGACACCCTGTAGATACCATGGTTCTCGTTTTCGTCTTATTGCAGTCATACACATCGCGCTCGTGACTTACCGATGCAGCCTGCATGACCAGCGACGAACCCCTCGTAATGCAGGTTAATCGATGCACCGACCCGTGTAAAACACCAGCAGGATAGACCGTGCCACGAAGTAGACGCAGCAAAATGCAGTCAACGGAGTCTCTTCTTACGTAACCGTGTCCCCTTCGCTTCTTCGTCTACATGCTTCCCGTTTCCGAGTTGGCGCGAGTCCAGTTGCCTCGAATAATCTCGCGTCTCTGCTGAAGTGAAACGTTCATTTGAAACGGTTCGAAGAATAACAAGAGCGCGAAGAGTTTATGTTAATAGACAATTTCATAAATTGCAATATAGAAAGTAAACAGAAAAAAAAAATTTTTAAATGGTATCGATGACTTTATTATCGACGGCTCGACTGTGATAAAGGCGAACAGAATCGTGGTCGATACACGATATATAAAAAAAATTTGTCATGACGATACACGAAATTTTCCAAACGCATCGAGCATCTGCATGCGATTAACTTGCGTCCCACAGTGAAACGAGATTTTTTTTCCAACGTGCGAAAGAGTCATTAGAAGCATCGACGTGCGGGAATTTCAATTCAGCCCCCGGAGCCGTCCCGTTCCCCGGCATTCATGAATTTTAATATTTCATCGAAGCAACCCTTTTTCCAGAGAAACGTCGTTAGAACGATTCAACGAAACTCGAATATCACGGTGCCATTATAATTTTCGCGCATTTGAATATCAGCCCGCCGTAAAAGGGGGAGGTCGAAAAAAATTCCGTGCCTACGGCCAGATGTCGCCCCGTCATAATGACGCGCGAAAATAAAAAAAAAAAATAGTACGATAATAATAATGAAAGAAAATTCGGTAAGAAAGGCGCAACCCGATCTGTTGACGTTTATTGTGTCTAAACGGACGAAATAGCGCTATTAAAATTTCCATGCACTCTCTGCCGCGTTCTCCCCCATGGTTGAACGGGGTTTATTAGTGCAAGTCACCATGGGAAGGTATCCAGATAGTTGGACAAGTTATAGGGAGGGCAAGAAAAAAGAATGTACGTACGGCACGACAACGCCGTTCAACGATCAACCTTTTCTCTTACGTTATTGATTGATGGCTTGTAAAGGGGTTCCGGCTATTTTGTTCGAGCGTTTAGTCATGCAGAATAGTAGCCGAGGACAATGTTTCGTTTCTGCGCGACACGTTTTCCCCCGAGCAGTAAAAGTTTCTCGCGAGTACACAGGAGGTGAGAACGTAACCGTCGTAGATATGTTGAAAGCGGAGTCTGACGGCCGGGAAAATTTATCTCTTTCATTGAAGCCAGCGAAGAAATATTTTGGTATTATTTGTAACAATTGCTAAGGCAGCCTATTTCATCAAGCTAAGTAATACCGAGAATTAACGTAAATTCGTTATATCTAGAATTATTCAGAATAAATTCTATCGTATGGGACAGAAACGGAAATGAAATATTTCCCACGACAGATACAACAAAGAAATACAAATAAAAGTAACAGCCGCCATAAAGTAATTGTTATCAATTAATAACAGACAAATATTTTCTATTAAAAATACGATAAAGAATAATACTATATGTACCAAGCAAAGGTACCCTCTTAAGACAAGCATCATCCTTCGCTGTTTCCTTCTCCAATAGTTTAACTGCATTTGCTGTGGTCAGTTTTCGTACATACGAGCATACCTGCAAATACAAAAAGTACTCGTGCATAAATTGGCCTGTACACGGCGCGATGCTTTCGCACAGATGTGAAACGCCGTTGTCCGACGTTCGGATCGCACCTCTTAAAACTGCCATGCGCATAATACATCGACGGACTACAACGGTGTATGTTACTTCTTTTTTCCGCCGTCAGTAGATCGACACGTCAGGATCGAAAATCAGGCATCGACACGACTCGATCCTGATTCACGACGGCATCAGAACCCGATATAATCCCCCAACCCTTTAACTCCATCGGCCGCCGCTCTTCACCCTGTTGTCTTCCATAAATTGGCCTTTTAACAAAGCTCCCGTCCTCTGTATGCATAAAGGGGGCACACCAGCAGCCTCTGCTCACCTGCCGACAAAAACGAGAGCGAGAGCTTTAACCATAATTTAATAACCGATTCGGCCTTTTAGTTTTGAGACGGCCGCGGAGAGAGAAGGAGAATAAAGAGCTGCCGTGGAACAAGTTTAAAGCCCGAAACGGCCTCATAAATAAGCCCCGACGGAATTACAATAATCCGATCCAATTAAAGCGGAAATTTATAGTCGCAAAAAGCGTAGACGCGTCCCCCGCCGGCGATTTGCATTTTCAAATTTGCAAGCGTAATTTCGAATTTGCTTAATGGGCCGGCGCTCTTTTTTCCACCCGTTCTTTCCTCCATTCTGTCGATCTATTCTTAGTTAGTCGCGTGATAGATTTCATTTTCGCGTACATGTGTACGCGTATGTGTACGCCGACGGTGTTGTGCGTATCTACGGCGAAAAGAAAAGGGGGTTACGACGGAAAAGGGAACAGGTAGGATCGCGTTGGCGCTTTGAAAAGAGCCGACGTCCATTATGAATTTCATACACCGACCGTCTTTTTGCACGTTTTATGGGGGCGGCCCTGTAACTTTGGACCGTTTACCATACCTTGCTGCAGGTAAACTCGAATCGATCCGCTTCTAGGAGGAAGGCCACTTTCTAAGAGAATCAATTATCCTGGTTTCCGTAATATCGTCTCTGGACACGATTCTGATTCTTGATGATCATTGTTGCATTATCTGTTGCAGAGATGAAAAAGGAATAGTTATTGAAAAAATTGTTTGGGTAAAAGTAATTGATAAAAGGTTGATTTTTATTCCAATAGAAAAGAATATTCCATTCAATCTTTAAGAAAATTTTGAAAAAATGATGCGATTAAAAAATTTTCATTGAACTTTTCTGGTGCCGAATAACGATTAGATATTGCTAAAATTTTGTTGGTTATAATCATTATTAACGATCAAAATTGTTTCCGATGATAAATAATTGTTACTGGCCAGTAGAAATCTTTTTTGTCACGGATGATCGTGACTGAAGACAAATATTTGTTTTGGTTGCCAGTAACCACTACACATGACGGAAATTTTTGTTGGTTACGTGTAACCATAATATAAATACCTGATGTCTCGTTTTGGTTATTTCAGATGAAAAATTTTACCTTCGTGTGTTTATTACATCCGGAGATATTGATAAAAAGAATTTCGTTGCTATATGTTGAAAGCTGCGTGGCAAATGTATTACTAACATAACCGTCTTCGCTGTCGCGCGAGTCGACGTCGGCTGTCGAGAGAATTTTTGTTTGTAAACACCGATTACGAGTATGAACGACACAGAGTTCTGTTGTACGATGTCTATCTGCCCGACTTATAATGCTGTCGCACTTCGTAAACATTTTTTAATCATGAACGTCACTTGTGAAAGAAGCACAATGAAACGCGGTCGTTGTCGAAGCATGATTTACGATCCATCTTTTTCTTCTGCTACCTGACGTTTGACGGGATAATTGGGAAGCAGGGTGGCCAACGCAACTATGTACCAAAAATCAGAACATAGGAACAATGTTGCGCGTCATTAGGATGCACTGACTAGAATCGATTGATCGCTCTGCCTTGATTGGTAATTGTAACAGAAAGAAATGCTTGATTGGCGTGTCATTGTTGGACCAATGAGCGAATCGGATTTTGAACGTACTTTTTAAAATCGGGGAAGAAGGACGTCGTCGAAGAAGTAGTAAAGTGTGACATGTGACGTTGTGCGGAGTTCTATTAACGAGACCACGAATGTATTAATTTTAATGGCTACTTTTCGCAATCTGGTCATCGTTCAATACGTCGGGTTCCAAGTCACACTGTCGCGACGGTTTTCTCGTATTCGGAAGCATGAACGGTACATGCAAAACAGTATACGATCGAAAGTAGAACGGGCTTTCCGTTTTTCGGAATGCATAGGCCGGACGCCATGATGTACGTAGTAGCCCTTTGTCTTTAAGTGCGTGAGTGTCGTTTCATATTTATCGCTGATTTTCTCAGTCGTATCGCGAGTGACTGTGTTAATTGTGCAAAGTGCCACGGATACCCCACATTGGATATATAATAATGGATACGCGACAATGGATAAATTATAACGGATACGTAACAATGGATTAATCAGGCATGGATACTGTTCGAAAAGCTGTATGGATTACAAACGGACCTCCATCTTGATGTTCATTGTCGGCGAACGGTGAGACGCAATATATATGAAAAAGTTTTTTTTCTCAATATACGCACTGTATTATCGTACAAACAAGGGAATTTCGTCGGAAAAAAGAATATCGATACGCGAAATAATTATCTGACATACATAATCAGTAGTATTAGCTGTTCATTTTTTTCGCGATATTCATAATATCATTAATACGAATATTTAGATGGTCAATTGTCCGTTCATTATACAGTACCAGCTATTGGTACAAGGAAAACATATTTATATTGGTTGCCTATGAATATAAATTTGAATTAAATTATTCAGATAATGGACCTTTCACAATAAAACAGTTTGCATAACAAATTAGAGATAGCATCAATTCTTGTATCATTGAAAAATTTACGAATCATGGTTGCTTCTTAAAGCGACGTATACATTTTGTGCCCAGGTTCGCTTCATACCTTCCATAGCATGCCAATTTTTTTATTTATACGAGGACTTAAGATTATTATACATCTCATGCAAGCGGCGACCCTATTGTAATTGCGCAGAGTTTTTTTCGTGAAGTTACGCTCGCACGCGAAGAAAGGTTTGCGCAAGGAAATTGACAATTGCAGACGGTAATAACGATAATAATTGCAAGTTCTTGTATTTTGGTGCGAATGAAAAAAAAATCGACACGCTATAAAGCATACTTGACCACAAACATATGTACAGTCCGCTTCCAAAGAAGCAGTATGCTCGTGATAATCTTTGTTTGCGGTCCTGCATTGGCAACTATTTTCCAGTATGGTAGTTAATAAATCGTTCATTAGCATTTTTACACGTATGCATGCATTGTCTATTGTAACGTGTATATTTCAGCCAATATTTCATATATGTACAATTATTATCATACGGACCGTATGAAAACGTAGGTGACGCACAGGTACTACATTTTTTTTTTGCGCGTGCTTACCCTGGTTTAAAATCTTCTATTTATTGTCTATTTTATTCTATTTTAATCTCTCCTTGACGTTTAACAAATATTATTATTAGCCCGGGGTCTACTTTAAATTCTTTATGGACTTCGTCCTTCGTTGTCTGGTCAATCGTTTTAAAGCTACACAAAGTACCATTCTGCCGATCGAGATTCTGCCATAATATTCGACGGATCGAAACCAGATCTAACAATCATCATCGAAGAGGCGGTGAAGCCGTTGCCGAATTCGCAGGGCCCTAAAATTTTCTGCTCGACCATTAGCATAAATTACCAGCATCAAGGTGACCAGCCATGGGGCCCGTTATACGGCTCGCGTAATCCCGATCGCTAATGTCATACATTCCCTTCTTTGAGGTGTTGGAAAGTAGGCCGTAAGGTGGTCAAAAAACAGTGAAATTGCAGAAACAGGAGGGTCAAATCGCAGCGTATTTCAGTTCCCCATTCATCGGAATATCAATGATACGCGTATTTTTAACTCTATACGACGTCTAAACGATTACCACCGCTTCGAGTCAGTCGAAGTGGAGTGTTCAATCGATGGACACCATAATTGACCATCAATTTCGCTCATTCGTACAGGTGCACCGGGTTTTCAGTATAATTTGCTCGAATTAGTATCGCGTGGTGATTACCTTTAATTCTCTACATTGCCTGATCTATATTATGTGTTGATCCCAATTCTGCTGTAATTAGAAATCTGGGATTCTACGAAGTTATTACATTTATTCATTCTCTTCAATGTTCTCAATTTTTACAATCGGCGGAACTCAACAGTTTTTAATTTTCGAGCATCCAAAGTACGTGATTTTTTCATTTTCCGCTTTCTGGATTTTTAGAAATACAAAATATTCATATACCCACGCTTCGTTTTTAATTTCATTGCTTTATATTCGTTTGCCTCAAAACGTCGGCCGGTAATTCGTTGTCCAGTTTTTTCTCGAGTAACAAAAGTTTCACCAAGCTACGTCACTATCAAATTTCACGATACCCGGCCTCGAGAATTTGATTAAATCCTCGCTAAATTAATATCCGCGACGATGCGGCACGTCGCACGGTTCAGTGAAAGTGATCGCGAGAAGGACCATGAATAATTGCTGCAACTTTTCTTTCAATTTCACCTTTTTACAGCGACTGCCCTCATTCGACGAGCGCATCGTTTTTTTGGCAGACGGTCGATTGAGACGTCAGCGAAAACGTGATATATTTCATCCAGGTGATGGCCGAGGCGCGATTATCTGAACGCGAAAAGGTCAACGTTTAACGTTCAGAAAGCACTTTAAAACGTTTCGTTGCATCGTATCTTCATCTGGCTCGAGTGAATGCAGCAGATTTTTCGCGATACTTGCGTCAAAGTGTATACGTACTTCCGGTCTGCTCGTCCGTTTGCGACGAAGATCGGCACGGTTGATTGCCGTGGATAATCCCGGCTGCTTTTTAAAGCTCTCAAGCTATCTGATCGCGAACATAGAAGCTACTTGCTTCCGGATTTTCGAATAGCATTTTCCTGTCGGAGACTTTTAGACTTTCCTCGTGGATCCACAATCTGATCTTCGCGAAGAGTGATTCTTGATGTTAAATACAGGTTATGAGGCTTGGGGATTTTGGGAGGGGTCGAGAACTATACAGACTTCGTTCAATCGTTTATTGTTTCAACGATACCTATTGTAGTTTGTCAATTATTTATGTTTCTTATTGTTCGCACGAGTTTTGGTAATAATGTTACCTGGCTAGTATGAATGGAGGGAAAACTTTGATTAAAATTCTCCAAATATTTTGGCAACACTGCAGTTTCATTTTACATTCGCCATTCTCGTTGTATCTGTACAACTATCCACAATCGAAAATATTTTCGAGCCTCCTATTCAGTAATGTCCATAATAATGTAACTGAACAGCAATCAGTATTTAGTTATTTAAAATGAAATGAGAAAAGTAGACGTCGGTTAAGCAGGCCACGAGGCCAATAATTTTCATTCAAATTACAAACAGTTCGCTCCAGGATCAGTCAGGAATCCCCGGTCCCATGCTCGGGCCCGTAACTTCGTTAAGAATTCCAGCTCGACAACGGATCCACCCGAATTCTCCCGTAATTATGCAGATATTTCAGCGGGTCGCCGCGTTTTCCTTTAAGATCCACCTGGATCCGAGCGCCGGGACACATTGCAGCCCCGCAATCGGGGGCAATTTCAAGTGAATCGAATAAACGACGAGGGCCCGAGCCGTGCGTCGAATAATTGAAACGTTTGTTTGCATATCGCGCGGCCCTTTGTTCCATCCACGGTCACGCGTATAATTCACGCAGCAACGTGAACGGCGGTGGGTCGAGATCGAATTCCAAAAACCGAGGGACCGACCGCCCTCTCCTCCTCTCGTTTTTATTTCCGTGGAACGTGGAATTCCCGCGAGTATCTGGAACTCGAAACGATTCCAGGGAGCCCCCGTGTGCCGCTCGTTACGCCCCTGGAATAAAATGCTTCACCAGGAGGCACTCTCTTAAAATGGTCAGCCATTGTTCCTCTGCGGCCCTTGGACGCTGTCGATGGCTAAGGGCGACCTTAAATCTCGCGTAATGCGCCTGGTGTACACGCGAGCAGAGCCGTGGCCCTCGTGTTGTTCCCCTCTTGTTAGGGGAAACGAAGAAAAAGTAAGGATGGGAGGGAAGGCGACTCGATGATCGCGGGATCTACGGTGTCCTTATAGTCCACCATGCTACCGGGGACACGACGTATTAATGTCATAAAGGCTTAGGGAGGAAGAGGGCCCCTTGTTACGTTTCTTCTTACGATTGGTGTGGGTCGGAGATATTGTACGGATGTACATGTTTGTACCGGGGGCCATTGTGAATTTGGTTGGTGGAGGAGTTTGTAAATTTCTGGGAAGAATGGGTTGTAAATTCTTCCGGGGGAAGTTCGAATTTTTGTTCTTCTTTCCCGGGAAGGTATAGCTTTATAGCGTGGTTTAGAGATCTTTATGGGTTTTGGGGACGAAAGGAGACGCGTGTGGAAAACCGGGAATCGAAAGTTTAACGTTGGGGTGGTTGACTGATAAGAGTGTATTCATTTTTCGGCATGGTGTATTATTGATTGAGATATTGTTGAATAGTTTTAATTGATGGTTCGGTATTAACTTCATTAAATTTGTAATAAAGAAATAGGTGGCACTATTTATTGTGTATATAGTGGTTTTGTAGTACTTTACCTTGCCTTGACGATAGTCACTGCGAAGACAGTATTAATTATTTGAAACGTATCAGATATCTATTCATAGCTACTGATTATTTAAATTAAATATGACTTGTTTTTCGTACAAACTATTCCATATATAAATGCAATTCTGACTAAATGTGTATCAAGTATAGTAAGAAAAGGCCTGGAAAAAGTTTTAACTCCTTGATTAATACTCTGGTCATTTGAAAGTCTGAACTAAACCGGGCTCGACTTTCAAAGTTAAAACTTATCATTGAATCTGATAACAGTTTAACATATTCCCTCGTTTCTCTGGCACGACCATGCTGAACAGCATAGAATCCTCCACATTGGCCAAAGAGCAGCTGGTGAAAAAGTTGGGTCTATCTGGAGCGATCTAGAGCCTGAAGATCCAGGATCAAGATCCAGCAAAGATAGCGGCAGGAACCCCGCGGATTATGCCTGTACGACGTGCTTGTCGTACGACCGCGTTAAAAGTTCCTCATTGTCCAGGTTATTGTGTCGCTTGTCGTCGATTCTATTCTAGAGAAAATATTTATCCCTTATTTCTCACAACATGAGACACCTTTCTATGCTCGCTCGGCACGCGGCTTTGACATCTCACGCGACGAGAATGTTGTTGAAAATTCGACGTCGTTCCCTTTTCAAGATGTTCAGATTTGTTATTATTGTAAAACCTGTATTAGGAAGCGTACGAGATATTCTTTTAAATTAACTGCGCTGAACAGTAAAAAAAAAAATAAGAATTTTCAATTGGGATCAATTTTAATACATTCTATTCGAACGATTCATTTATTTTTCTACACCCTATTACCTCCTACTTATAATACTGGAGCGATACTATGAAACACAATACAATTACTATAAAACTCTGATCCTTGTAATATCTAATGCTGCTTACGTACATACCATACTGGAAAAAAAACTTGTACTTTCTGTCGCTCTACTACTACCTTCTTTGAACTTCTTAGAACAGGCTCGGAAATATATAGCGCCACGAATTTCGCGCGACATTTCACAGGAAACGGAATCGTGAGAATTCGAGTTACGTAAACTTCGTTAAGTCGTAGCACGCTCGTTCCACGCGTTCCACTCCTTCCGTCCGAAGATTTTTATGGCGAGCCGTAAAGGCACGTGCCAGCCTCGAAGAAGATTTAAATTTCCTGTCCGAAGGAAACTCGCTCGGAATCGGCGGTTTTATTTCGACGCATAAAATTTGCCCCTAAAATTTCAGCTGGTCCGTTTTCTTTTACGAGGCGTACGTGCCGCAGTGGTAACGTTTCCGGTTTTAATTGCGTACCGAAGGAAGTACCACATTACATCCGTACCTTTGGCCAACCCTTTCTCTCGTCTACATCTGTCTGATAATTAATTTCACGGAGTTCAATGAATCCCCTCGCGCTTAATAGAATCGAACTCGTATCGTCTTGTTTTCTTTTTTCGTGATTTTTTTTTCAATCAAAACAGACCACTCCCTATGGTCATTTTAATTTAATTGGTCCCTTCATTGTTGTGACGCTTGTATTTGTAATGGTATATTTGGTAATTGGAATTCATGAAATTATAACGCCCCGCGTGCACCGAACACAATTATTGCACGAAAAATGACGTGACGAAGGTCGGCGCCTCGTTCTCCAATCATACGCTATTCTTTATACGCTCTTAATATCCGTGGTATTAAAATCGAAGTGCAATTACGAATTCACAAGAGTGCACGTTCGGCACGCATTGACTTAGTTATTTACGATTCGTCGTGGTTTCAGTTTTCTAACTTAACGTCTCATAAGAAATTAATTTATCGGCCAGACGGAACAACCGTATCACGGTCTCGCAATTTTCTTCACTCGCCCGGGCGGGTCTTTGCCAGTAATCTGGATAATTGCAGCGCGCTTCTGACCCAGTATTTAATGTCGATATACGTGTACGTATATACGTCTACACGCCGCGGTTACCAGTCGATGACGCGTTGAATCATTTTTACCGTCGTCGAAACAGATTAACACGGTTTTTGCTCCCTCCGTACACTTTCTCTTCTCTTACTTGAACAGTCCGGGTATCCTATCCAAAAATCACATTAGCCTCGTATCAGTTTCTTTTGCCGTTACTCTGGTATTAAACAATTTAGACGATTCCACGAAACGAATGCATTACGGGGAGAACGCGAAGATTATATCGTTCCCGGTGCAAAAAGCGTATTGCATTATTGCTTGGAGAAGATCGCGATGAATTTACGCGAATTACCAGCGCTCTTTTTTCGTGTGTTCGTAAATTTTCCTTTCACCGGCAGGCGTTCGATACTCGGATCGTTTGCGATTCGAGAAGATGTGTTAACTCGACCCCTGGCGAACGGAGCTAACGCGAAACGACTTCCTGTTTGGCCGTGCTTCCGTGTTCGAAATGCGAAACACGCGGCGTCTCTGGTCTATAAGGTACTTTAACCAATTAGTCTTCGTGCAATCCTGTCGTTATCCATCGAGATATCTGATCGTCGATTGCCGGCCGGTATTGTACGGGGTTTATCGTCAACGAGATCAAATTATCCGTGAAAGAGCGGACACACTCCGGTGGTTCCAGAAATGGGCCCACGTTTGCTACGATCCTGACGAAATCAACTAACAACGTGGTATCGTGCGGCGTTCTCGCTGGGGAAAATTTTAGTTTCGAACGTGTCATTAGATTTTGGGTGGGAATGGGGGAAAGTTATGGTTCACAACGTTTACATGTTGCTTTAACATTGGCGGATTTTTATGAAATTTTAGATAGCGAGGTTTGTTTTTTATATACATATATGATCAACTGTGAATTGTTGTATTTTTGTGGTTTGCAATAATATATCTACTTTGCTCTTATTTTGAAGACAGACAATAATTTTACAGTTACCTGGAAACTTGGGAAAATTAATTTAGCAAAAGCAGGAAATTTTTTTAACTAAGGAAAATTAATTTGATGAACTTAAGCCACGAGAATAATATTATTAAATAACTACCTAATAATCCGAAATAATTTCTGAATAAATAAATATAATTTTGCCCCTCATAAGACAGTCCCGATACATTTAGAATCTCAAACATTATCAGAAACAACATTCATATTGCAGTATCAGGTATCTCGCCATCGGTACAACCCCTTCAGAATGTCTGATACTCAAGACAGAAGAACGAGCATCCATAAAGCTTCCGATCAATCGTACGAAAGTCGTGGTCGACACCGGTCAATTCTACCGGTTTCAAAAACGTGGAATTTAGGATCGGACAGCTCGAAGGGAGCGGGATTTTCGCCAATAAGCTTGGCACGCTAAAACTGTCGCAGTGTCATGAACGCTATCTGATGATCGGCGTCGTGACCGGTCACATCATTGAAGCGCCCACGCTCTCCAAAAGAGATTGCGATCTAAGATAGCGAGCAATAGGGGTTCGAGATATATTTTTTCTGCTTGTTCAGCGCCGTGTGCTTTGGACACCTCTCGCGTTATCTCGCTGAATACTGTTATATTTGTACCGCGAAGAGGGCCGCAAAATCTGTCGGCGATCATTTCGATCGGCGCTGTTTATGTCGATCCTTTCTGGGGAATCGATTCAGGATCATACGGGCCCAGTTAGCGGCTCGTTCTTATCCTGTCCTCCAGTCTCTTGGCTCTTTGTGTATCGATAATCGTAAAGTGGGGCCTCGGGAGGAACGAATGCCGAGGAGACGGTTCCCTGAATCGTCCTTTCTGACTTAATCTTCGCGAGAAGGAAGTATGTATATTGGAGATCGAATACGACGATAAGGAAATAGTTGAATGGATTCGATACGGTATACACGTTACGGCATATGAAACGGTTGTCAAGTTCAATTTTATGGAAGATTTTTATAATAAATTTTCTAATCATTCGAAATCTGGTCGAAGGGACACCAGAATCGGATATTATTTTATTTTAGCGAAGCCTGGATAACAGAAAGTATTTAATAATTAAGCATTGAATAATTAAGGGTACCCAATTATTTAATAGTAACGATTTTATTCAAAAAATATATAATACGAAAAATGACTGGTCTTCGATGTCACACGAGAATAACAAATAACTTTTTAACAAAATTTCGCACGCGGCGAGCAGAAGACTTTAAACAGTTAGAACAGTATCCCTTCAATGAACAGCGAAACCTTCGTCAAATAAAAAGAAAATACAAGGAATACGATATCAATCGTGGACAGCAGTATCGGTCCGTGAAATGTGTAATTGCACGCGAGTAATCAGCGGCGATCCAGTCGGAAAGAGTGGTACGAGTGGTGGGTATGAAGGGCCTGGTCCCTATGGAGGATACAGAAGACATGGAACACAATGGACAGGCCGTGAGGCCCCCTGGTGGGCCCCGCGAACACCGCACACCTTATCTGGCGAGATCTATGGGCCACGGACTAGGAGCCAGGGGCCCTGTTAGAAATATCACGGCGACCGATCGCAGATAGGATCGCGATAGCAACCCCTCTTTTCACCGCGAACAGACCTCTGACGTGCTTCTCTGAGCCTGGCTGGAGGTGGTGGCGGATTATGGACAGCTGGTGGGCCCAGACAGTTTACAATAAACCGCACTTGCAACAAATTCGTTCGGGGAGAGACGTGGAGAACGGTCGGGGGAGTCGTGAACGGTACATCTGACGTCTTCGTTCGCGGGAGTTTTCAATGCAGTCTTTGTTACGATTTAGATTCACATTTTCCATTGTTGGAAGTTGGGTCAGGGGTGAAGAACTGGGACTTAGGATTTGTCGGAACGGGAACGGAATTTCGTGGGATAGGTTGAGGTTGTGTCTACTCTGAAATGGGGGTGGGTGAATTTTTTTCTAGTTGTAATTGGTAATTATTATTAGTTGCATTACGAGACTTTTTTTTATAAACGGGGTCTTACAGGCAACGGTGGGCTTTGTTTTATTTTGGAGTAGTATAGTTTAAAGTGAAGGTGTTTTGTCTACAGGAAAATGGGAATATTGGTTATTGTGGTGGGGTGATTTAATTTTTAATAAATACACTACTAGGATGTAAATCGGTGGCATTAGTGATTCATCTTTGGTTTCCCTGCTCGTTGATGAGGTATATTAATTTCTTGTAACATTAGTGAGTTTACAGTATTATTAATATTTCCCCATTTCACAAGACTTCTGTATGGCAGGAATATCTCGATATTACACGCATCATCGTGGAATCCCTGGGGTAATAAACAGATAAATGACTAAATGGTCCAAGGATGCTTGCTGATTAATAGATACTAGAATATTACTCACGCTATGTTCAAATATACTGTTGGGTAGAAACGATATTCACTTTCTTGCAGCTATAAAATTTATGATGATTCTATTCAGTTAATGATCCATGAGATTTTATCTTCTTAATAGAACCCTGTTAAATATAGGTATGTGATCACTTTACATATCGATTCCTAACTAACTTCATTCGAGATACAAGCTTCCTTTCATTATTTTACAGCACATAAATTATTTGTTTAATTCTTCAAGGTACCACCAGTTTTTATTCGAAAATCGTTCTTCGTATTTTGACAAATCTCACCTTAATATCAGTAAAGAAACGAAAGAACAAACCATTACGAATATTTCCAAAGGAACATTCAGCTTGCACAAGAAATTATTCGGTCAATAATAACACTATCAAAAACAGTCCACAATTTATCAAATATTTACGACAGTACTCTCTGCTCCGATTTCCTTTAAAAAAAAAAAACCAAAGCATGAAAACCTCTTTCAAAATCACAGCAATTCAGGTACCCAGCAGGTCATCGCCGCACCGTAGCGTCTAATAATTACAGGTGCGCCTTCCACTTTTTGTGACATCATGTTCGAATCCTATGATTACATATCCCGGCACCATCGTTTTCTATCGGTTTCACATGGTCTTAATCATCGATATAATTAGATCTTGAGCTCCAGGACTACTGTAGTGGGTGATTGTATATCGGAGGCACGAGTCATTCGGCTTAATACGCTCTCGAATCACCTTTGGTCGTGCTGGTGTAGCCGACACACAGGTGGATCAGACGGTCATTAGGGGCCCCACGTTAATTACACAGATCGTATTCATCGGCCGCTAACGCGTTGCTTCCTTTGACATCCTATTAGGAAAGTCGTTTCATCTCGCCGAAATATTAATTTCCCTGGGGATCGTTCGGTCTTGAAGGGATCTCCCTTAACGAGGCTGTGGACGATCGTACGTGTGAAAGAACGAGGTAACGGGAGCAACGTAAACACCACCTTCTGAATTATTATCGCCTTCTCTGGCTTCTAATCAGTGGCTATTATTTACGGGGCCAGGTTGAGCCGATCGGCTTTCTGGTGCGATCTAAAGGCTGCACGAGCTGGACGGATATTTAATGTCCAATTTGGACCAAATAGCCGACGCGTTGCTTATTTTTTTTTTTTTTTTGTATATTTTAATTGAGTATTTCGTTTGAAGGGTTTGCGATAAATTATTGGACATTTTAGGTGTTTTTTAGTTGCGCCGTTGAATTAGGTATTGCCAATTAGTTTTCAGAATTCGTGTATTCTTAATTCGAGAATTCATCCCTCTGTGGTTTTTGCGGATAACGTGAAAATTATTCGTAATTATATTCGCGGACTGCCCCTAGATAAATATTCGAAAATGTATCTTCTAGCAGTCAGATTTGTTTTTCGTTGTTCTTAGATTTGTATTATTGCTAAATAATTTCCAATTTTGTACAATTTTATATAATCTTCTTTCCTTTTCTTTTCTCGAAATTCCTGTTATTTTACTACGCTTGCACCGTTAAAGCAAAAAGCCACGATGAATTCAATTCGCCACCACATCGCAAGTGCTGCACGGTTATAAGGGATCGGTGCACTTGATTAATATTCAATATATCTTTACCATTACCAGGCTTCCATATATTCACCCCACGATAACCATCCACATTTCCTTATCTTTCAAACGCCTCGATCTGCTGTCAATAAATTGATACGTTACACGATTATCACGTGTCAGCAGGAGAGTACAATCACTATAATCTTGGCGAGCATTTCCCCCGTCTTTGTTGCACGTTTTTAAACTACCCTACGATTTATCGTCCTTTTGCGACAACGATTCACCGAGACCGCGAATCATCAGACGCATAATGACGTTGATCTGAAGAAGTCTGGCTCGCAAGAAATGCCAGTTACTGCAGTCTCAGATCAGAATGCACGATATTTCGATTAGGCGGACTTGTCGCGATTTATCTGCACGAAGGATCTCCGAAAATTACATGTCCAGTGTTAGTCCTGTTTCACGGTGAAACTCGCGTTATGCCCGCGAAACCGTGTAACAAATCCATTTAAACGGGCAATTCGTTTCTACACGTTTTTTTCTTTCGTTCAAGGTTCACCATCGCCAGCTGTTCGTGGTAAATGTTTATTGCAGGGCATTGTCTCGTCGGATGTACTCGAATTACGGACGGTACGAAGCATGGTAGTTCGGTATTTGATTTGATTTGCTTTTCCCTCGGACACGTTTTAAAAATTGAGATAAGTATACCATATCTAAAGTCGAGGTACAGTCATGGCAATTATTACGTAGAAACCGCAGGTCGATTCCCTCGGTTTCTTACCACGAACAGTACAAGTTTCAACCCCAGGCTGCGAGTGTCTGGTTTAAAGATCCATGTTGCTTGAATGCGCCCAGTGTCACGCGTACGACCTGCATTGTCCAGCTGGAATGAAACAATGCCGGTCATGGCACCTTGCATCACACCCCCTGCACTTTCTCCCCGACCCTTATTGTTCGGGCAACAAAGGGCTTTCGGTCCATGTTCTTGATCCAGAAGGCTGCACCTTCTCGCCTTTATTTCGTCAAAGTCTCATTGTCTCGTGTACAAGTCCTGCGAGGCAGGTGAACAGGGTCAGATCTATAGAAAACGGTACCCCAAGGAGTCACGCCCAATGTCCCTAGGTTGGTGCCAGATTTTTATCGGGCTGGCTTTAAACTATCGTCCCGTGATTCGATGATTTGTAGTTTCACTTGATACGGTTGTTACTTTCGCTGTTAACAAGTTGGTCGCTCCCGAGATGAATTTGATAAGAGTATCCCGAGATCCTTGGGTTTATTTATTTAAGTACGGGGGTGGAATATATACTCTACTTGTTAATTTATTGTGTTAGTCGTTAATTTATTTTTATTTTTAAATATTCTTTTTCATTCTATTATTCGTTAAAAGCCTCCCCCTATATTTTTCGTATATTCCAATAAAAATTCTGCGTTGTTTCTCCAAGTTTAACTAACACCTCCAGTTACTCCACAGTTTTATATCCTCTCTTACCTCACGTAGTAAAAATCCTAGATATCTCTGACAATAAATCAAACGTCAATGAGTACCAGTTGCATGCAAGTGCACAGTCTATTGCATACTTGTTACCAGCAGAAATTACGTGTGCAAATTGATGATATACGCGCGGTCTGTCGCGTGCAAGTTTGTCGGGTGCGGCGCATTGAATTTACATGAAGTACCACGAAACGCCTTTCAAGCAAGCCGATCGCGATCGATCGGGCCGTTTAAGGGGCAAATATGCGATAATGTCCGATAATCGTTGATAATGAAGATACGCCTGCAAGCTGATAGAAAACGATCGATTTCATGGACCGAGGAGCCGCAAAGCTTTGCCATGTGCGCCTTCCATATATGTTCTTTCTTCTGGTTGAATTTGTCTGAAACGATGCCGCGGTTGCTCTTGTAACGTTACACCAATTCATTACATGTGGACAATTTTCTGGCCGCTCTTATAACGGTGTAATGATATTCCAATTTCCATTACCCTGGCGGTTCCTTTATTAGGTGACTTTAATCAACATTTTTTCGTTCTTCGTTTTTTGTGAATTACGACATAATAATTTTATGGACTATACATATTCTTGTTATCGTAATTTAGTAACGATATACTCTGGGGTACTTTATATTTCGCTCGTTTCGTATTATAAATTGATTTACCATGGAAGCAATAGAAATGAAATAATGCAGATACTAATATGATTAAAAAAAAATCAAGAATTAAATATTAATCTTTGTCTGACATAATGGTAAAAACACTTTCATGTTGAATTCTATACGAATTATTTCCCAAAACCTAATAGATTATTAATCGTACGCGAATCTCAATTGTTCACCGATATTAATACCGATTTATATTTATATTCCGCTTGGAAACGACTCGCCTATGTACGCCAAAAAGAAGAAAAAAAACATCGTCAAGAACTTCCACAGTTTCCAATGATTAAAGCCGCGTCTCGCAGTCGGCCCGGCCCAAACACCTGCGCGTATCAATCACTGCTCCACACCTCCTAACTCAAAATTAATTAACCCGCCGTCCCACATATCTTCATGAAATCGTAACAGAACACTGTGTTTAACCTCCCCCTAACACATCGCTGAGCTCCTCTCCTTTATCGAATACACACCGTCGAATTACCGAACAACAAGTTCGATCGTTCCAGCGAGCACGCAGAGCCCCTGCCCGCACGTAACGCGTCCACGATTCGATCAGCGTCGAAACGATCATCGCGTCGACGCGCCGCGCCGCGCCACGGACCGGGCCAAATCGAGGCCAGCCAAGGTAAAAAACATTTACATCATCCAAGAAAGGCCCGGGGCGGAGATAATCTTTATTAAAAATACGTCCCTTGCCCACTTTGTCCTTAATGCGTGAGTGCCACCTGTACTCCTCTCGTAAGCGATTATACCCGCCACTTAGGCCTTGCAGATTATCTCCGTCGAGAACGTCGCTGAACGACGTGCAGCAGCCCTCGTTTCGATCACGAAAACGTTCCGCGGTTTCCCCCGCCGCGATTTAGCGGAAGGTGTTCAAATTAATGACACCAGCCCGTGAAATCTCGAGCGATCCGGCAAGGGTGGGGCTTCGGGCTTTCTCTTTCCCTTCAATTTTCAGCCGTGTGGCAACCACCACGTCGACGATCCCGAGCTGTTCCTGCAATTAGACCTCGTTTAAGGGCGTTTAGGGTCCCCCTCACCCCCTCCTCCCCTTATCGGGACCATTACTGTTATTATCGACTTATTATGAGGCCGGTGCATCGACAAGCTCGTACGAAATAGCTGGCTAAGTACGTTCCACGTGTAAGACGGCGATGTGTCTAATGCTAATGATTCGAGATGTATGCAGGTATGTAGAGAGTGTATTATGTAGTTTGGCTCGATCAGGTTGTAGGATCGGTTAACGATAAATTGGAAGTGGTCGGATGATGTTTGAGAGGCGTGGAACCGAGTGTGTTAATTGGTCGAGAAATTGTCGGCGCTGAATTTCGTGCTGACAGTGATGAATTTTTGTGGAATTTTTCTAGCTTCGATTGAGGGAGGAACGAATGTATTCGTTAGATGCGAATGTTGAAATAGTTTCTGTTTTTTGTTTGCAAAGAGATATTGGTAGGGATATTGAAATATTCGGTAATTTATAATAATGTAGAATGAACGTAGAACTTTGGTTCGTTCGACACTGGAATATTTATCAAGTTAATATTTAAAAGGAATACAGTATTGCTCGTTAGACGAATTATATTATTGGTGAACCTACGTTATTTTCGTGTACCCCTTTCTTATACTCACTTTCCCATTACAATTTGAGTATTCGCAACGTGACATTAAGCACCTGCATACCAGAAAATGTATATTGAATAATTCACTGTCACTCCAGTTAATGGTATGAACTGCTAATATATTTTTCAAACGCGAAGAAAAATTCTTTTAAAATCGGCGATCAAGCAATCACGCTCTGCTATCTTCCCCAATATCATGTCTCGTTAAACAGAGCTAATGAACAGGTTCTGACAACGTCATCGGTTAGTAACGTCTCTAACATATCGTCCACGTCTCACCTGGATGCATAGGCCGACTTATTACCTTGCATTACACATATTGTCCTCCGCAGGAGTGCAACAGGTTGCAGGATGACGAGGATCGAGTAACATTATTCAGTGTCGTATGTAGGCGAACAGTGCGACTGGCGAAACATCCAGTGGGTTGCGCAGACGAAACTGGGGAGTCGAGAATTTCAGGTCGCAACAACAACGTGTAATCACGTGCTGACGTTTGCTTAATGAGCCACGTTTTCACAGGACGGCTTAGACACGTGGTTCTTTTTTGGAGCACACCTTGAAGGTGTCACAGGATGGGTATTCGGGCGTGGTATAATTTCAAGGGGAATTTATTTTTAGGAAGAGTGGGTCCGCTGGCTTAAATGGTAAAATATTGGTAGACAGGATTGCCATCTGTTTTATTTTCTGCAAGGATATATTAAAGTTCGCAGGCGGATTATGATAGGTAATGAAATTGGGAGGAGATACTGGAAGGATTTTTAATTTCATTCAGCATCGGCTGAGGTATAACGCGATGAAGATAATTATCGAAGCTTGCATCTTAGGGGACTACCTAGAAGAGTAAAAGTATGGAAAAATATTGGTTTAGTGATTGTTTTTCACGTGCATTTTCAATGCTTATCAAGTTGGGTTGCCTTTTGATTTTTTGCGTTCAAGGATCATGAGGCTACTCGTAATTACATTAGACGCAAGATACTGTGCCTGACGTACATGCGCCGTCGTTAATACTGATTTATGTTGCCTTCGAGGACAGAAAGTCTCCCGTGACTTTTGAGAGTTGCGTGGTAAAAAATTTAATGACACTTTGGTATACAGCTCTGTCTTTTTAAGTAGGTTGTATTTAACCTCAATTACATTACCAAACTTTAAACAATGAAGCGGTAGTTTTATCTTGCGAAATAATTATAATCCTTCACATTTTAAAATATTTTCCAATCAATTTTTTGTTGTTTACGTAACGATATTATATCACCATGCTTGCGTAATATCATAAAAGCGTAAGAACAAATGGCCTCTATTTTTCACAATAAAACCTGTCTTCGTTACAACGCCCCGAAGCGTACCAATAAACGACACTTTTCTTCCAACATCGTATTAATCACGTGCGTATGTTCACGTTTATGAATGTATTTACATAAATATTTCTGTTCTCCAAACTGCAATTGCCTGCGGTTTAGAAAGTTTAAGAGATGGCCCTAACGGTACGCCATCGAGATGGAGTGTTACCATCGACGATTTACAAATGAAAAAGCACGAAGGCGCGAGCAGAAAGCCAATAAGAGGGAGTAATTACAACGAGATTAATCTTTCTTTCACCGTAGCTTCAGTGCGACTTCTTAACGAGCGCCAAATGGATCACCTTTACACGCGTGCACACACCGTTCAGTCTGGTTTGCTATCGGTTCACGAAACGAAATCGTTCTGTCTGCCCCTGCTCTTGTACGATTCCATTGGCGAACATTTTATGACCGTTCCTTTTTTGTCAAGCTTGTCGAATCTGTCGTTGGGATAAAGTTTTATTTATTTTTTATACATTACGAGGAGAAAGAAGTTGCTCCAATTTAACTAACGGGCCCGGGCATTAATTCGGAGAGTCAAAACATGTACCCCTTAGATTTGTTATACTATGGAAATACTGAATCGAAATAAGTATTTTATTTTACATAATAGAAATTACGGTTCCGTAAAGTTTTTGATTCATTATCGTACGGTTATTACTGTTATGGTTATTATTATATCTTTCTTACATACAAAGACGCATAAAAGATACAGAGCGGAATAAATGATAGTAGAGAATCTATGTTCTTCAAACCAACGAATAATAATAATAATAATACTAATACGATAGCAAAACTATTAAAGCTATCTCGCTGTAATTATTTCGAACGCACCTTTCTTCCGTAGTTTGCATTTCAGATTATCTCCACGGCTGCCTTAACAGCTCCGCAAAAAAATTCTTATAGCCCATAAACGTAGCCAACTGAAATACGTTACAGAAGAAAAACAGCAGATATATTCCGTAAATATTCAGGCAGCGATTTATAACGATCCTATGCGCAGTGTCTTTCTCACAACTTTTGACGTATATCCTCGAGCACCTGTTTCCTTTGGAGCCCCTCGAAAAATCGTCGGGGATTCAAGATCGATGCCACTCGTCAGGATCGTTTCCTCAACTTGTTCGCGGAAGATCACGTCCGCCGGCGAAATTTATCCTAGCATGACGCTTCAAGACTATGCAAATCCCGTCAGACGATTCTCTTCCTCGTTTCCCTTTATTGTGTATCGTACAAAGAAAAATTCGGCAGAGTGGTCGCGGGGTGGGCGAAGCGTGGCCCAAGGACAATACTACCTGCCAGGATTGACGTTCGACAATGGCGATAGAAAAAGGGAGGCACGGGGCAATGGGTGAATAGGACCTGCTGTTTTTCTTTCGCCTCGAAAAAGTCTTCCGAAAAGGATGAATGGGATCATTAGTCTGCGGGGAAACTGCGAGGAAGTCACTGATCGAGTTCCATTATTCTCCGGTATATTTTCGTAGGATCGAAGGAGGATCTTTGGATCCTGTCAGAATGCAAGAGGGATCCTCAAGGGTCGCATCGATGTCGCTGACAAATTGTCTTCGCTTCGTCACTGACCCTTCACAGAGATATTTTCGCCGTACGATTTCCGATCTTTTTTACCCACGGGAAGTCGGTGGACGATGAGTGGCATCGGTGCTTCATTAGTCATTGACGACGGAAGGACCTTGTTTCTCGAGCTGTCGTTAATTTTCAACGGTCTACCTGCAGACGCTCGTGTGCCTGACAACCTCCATTCTATGAGAAATATCGCGCGATTTATCGTGGTTTTCTTTTGTACGATACGGGTTGAGGGGTTTCACTTAGGAATCGTGTTTTGTAAAAATTATTTTATATTCAGAGTTTCAATTATGTTGGGAGTTACGTCTATGCCTCCTATGATACGAAGATTCATCTTTGAAAAAAAGAACGGGACAGAAAGATAATCAAATCATTATCTGCAGGAATTGTTGTAGGCAAATCGTTTTTAAAATATCCAGAGGGTAAAGTGTGCATTAGTGGATTGATATTAAATATTGAAATATTGGAAAACCATTTTCCTCAGTACTTTTTGTGATACCAAGTTTATCCAGAGAAATAGTTCACGGTACTTGTCCACTGGTATCGTTCGGTACCGGAATTATTCCAAAAATTAATAGTGCTCTGCGCAACAGTTCATGCACGTGGAAAGGTCAGGCCGGTAATAAAGTTCAAGCATGACACGACCGTCGTTCACCGATTTTTCCAAGAAACGTGCATTGATATATTTTCTAGCAGAACCGATCGAAGCAATAAAACGCCGGTGCTCGACTACGAAAATTACAGAGCACGATAATTTATTATGCTGTATGCTAATGTAATTCATATAATTTATGTAATAAATTACCAAAGCAACTTATACTATTTGCATACTCGGTTCCGAACCAGTCCCTGCGCCAATAGCATCCGCGATGCTCATGGTGTTTTACGAGCTTGGTCAACTTTGTATCCGTTGCTTTCACCGATACGTGCAACCGTGGATAACAAAATTATGATGTGATTAACGCGCCACCATGCTTGTATAGTTAGATAAACGCCCGAAGGGTTCCGTTTTCCCTTGATAACATGATCAGCTGTGTATCCGACGTCGCGTTTCGTTCATCTATTATTAATCGATATGATTAATAATGATCGGTGGTTCGACGTGTCCCCAGTTTCGTCTTAATCTGTAACGATATTCTGCAACTGGTTCTGCTGGAATTTTATTGCACTGAATTGAAATATTTTTTTCAGTCATTATTTCATCCGTATATCTTTCATGATCGATTTTACTGTCACAAGAACTTTATATTTCACGCGTCGACTTTGTCCCCATTTCGTGATTTCTCGATGAAACGAAACTTCGTAGCAATAATTCTCGAATAACTTCAAGCTAGGTGACAAATTGCTGGAACGATGAACTGCGTTTTATTTCATAAAGCCTCCCATAAAGTACCACGCGATCGGCGTGGTGCACGCACCGGTCTAATTTACGACATTAGGCCCAGTTTACGTGGCTAATTAAGGCGCATAAACAAACGCAGAGGTGCAAAGCACGAAGACAGCTGCGAGATCGCGTCGATGCACGCATCTCGTCTCGCGGTGCACGCAAGCTGATCAGTTTGCCACGAGCTCCTAAACAGCCAGTTCTCCTGGAACAATCAGGCTAAGTGGTACGTACCGCAGGTACTAGCTAATGGAGGCTAATCTGTCGGACTTTAGCGGCACATCTCACGCATTTAAAAAGAAAACGTTACGAGAACGAGACTGAAGGAAACACCACACGAGGTTTGGTGAAACAAGAAACAGATGACTTTTATTACTCAAAGATTACATAGTGCGTCTGGGGCCAAGCTTTCAAGTCTGCTTGCAGAAGTACGAAACGATTTAAAAGCCATTCTGATATACGATATCACAAAAAATATTAAAACCATCAAAATACTTCGAAACAAACTCTTCCCCATTTATAATCCTACTTAAAAATCACCGGAAAAAAACCCGAATGTACAATACGCGAAAACTGTTCTCCTAAAAATATAAAAACCAAGCAGTATACCTCAAATCGACAAAAACTGGCCCAAAAAAAGAGTTACTCTCGAAACACAGGACGTCAATCATCGAGCCACGTACATTCCCATCGTCTCCATCATATATACATCAAAACCGGCGCCCATTGCACACGTGTCTCTCAGAATCGAAATTCGTGGGCCACGCGAGTTGCAGTTCGCGCAATCATCCTGCGCTTCCAGGGCTGTGCCCAGCGGACAGGCTCGTTCAGAAGGGCCCAGTCTCGCGCCTGTAATTTTCACACCGTTCGGCCAGTTGGGCTTGAAAATGTGCGAATGATAGCTCGCCGAAGAATCCAGCGAGATGATTGCACCGAAGGAGGAAGAAGAAGGAGACTTGAGGTAGACAAAGAGGGGCGCGAGGTACGAAGAGGACGGCGAAGAAGAAGAAGAAGAAGAGGAAGGAGGAGAACGGGTGTCTGGTACTGTCTTTCGTCGAACGAGGGTACGAATACGATTTCGAGGCGGTTCAAAGTGCCCGTTTGCATATCGGCCCTCTGGGGCCCTGCTACTTAACAGGCTGATCGATGCCGCTGCAATTTCGATACCCTTGTTAGTCAGACTGTCTTCTCTCTCTCTCACTCTCTCTCTCTCAACCCCCCCCCCCCCACACCTTCTCTCGTTTTCTTCGTCCGAGGGTGTCTGTCGTTGATGTCGCTGGAAATTCGTGGTTTCATGGCTAGGTAATGCATGGTTCGCGTTTAAAATCACTTTGGCCGGGGCCAATCTGCCCTAATACGCTACCGCGTGGCGGCGAGGTGTCTTGCCGCCTCGCGGGAACACGCTCGAATCGATTGCTAATGAACGCATTACGATCGAACGCCGCGAGTATTATCGGCATTGATTCGAATCCTTATGGGCGGTAAAGAGGTGCCTTAGAACGGTTGAAACGGTATCTAATGATGGCTAATTGATCAATTTTAATGCGGACGTTAGGAGACTGTGCGAGTACTTTGGGTTCAATTACGGGATCCTTGAATGGTTCTCGATCACTGTGATCGTAGGAACGACCGAGTGGTTCGCGGCTCCTGAATTTTCGACGTAAATTGAGGGGGGAGGAGGGGCAGTGTTAGTGTGTCGGTGTAGGAAATGTGCTCATTAGACGATGGATGGCGCTTTTTGATCGTGAGCTGGTCGCGTGTATGATAGAGTGAGTCGTAGGCACGGTACTTAGCGGGTTGATTGGAGAGTCATTTCGGGAAAGTAAGAAAGTGGTAATTTTAGGGTCATTGTGTTTCGTACGGTGTAAAAGCGTGGTGAATTAGAAATTGCTAGCGATAGCGGCGGGATTGAAGTTTCGCCGCGGTTGAGAGGCGTTGGGATTTTATTGGTGAGGTATCCGCGAAAGGTATTCATGCAGATGTTATTTATTAATTGGAGAATATTTATTTGGTTGCGAGTATGAATTTTAATTCGATCGAAAATTAACTGTACGTTTATGAAAATTCTGTAACGTTCATGCATTGTATTGCTGGGAGTGCCCATTGATTTTGGATAAATTTTTGTGTGTTATTATTAATTTGAATTTGGATTACTATTCTCGCGGTCCTGAATTTTTCATCAGTAAAAAACGATCTCGCGGACGAAAATTCACATAATATGCGTGCGTCGATAAAATACCTGAGCGGGGAATTCGAAGATTAACGTGATTCAAGCGTATGAACGTGTACAAGAATACGAATTTTAATGTTGCAAACGGCAAGTTTAAATTGGACACCGGAGGGCAGGTGTAGCTGAATGGACGAACGTAATTGTGATACCCTCGTTACTAAACATTTCTGAGGTATTCATCACCTGCACTCGAACCAGAGGCCAGACAGTCGAAATTCCATAATAAATGGCTTCAAGCTCCAAATCATTTTGGCCTTTAATTTTCTCAGCTCTGTTACCTTAGGTGTTCGTATTCTCGCATCATTATGCACCCTGGCGCAGAACTGTTTATCACCTAATGACACCGTGTCGCGACAAGCCAGGACGTGTCCGGTCCTGAAATATTTTCTTCCTCACTGCAAGCATCTTGTATATAGTATATCTTTATAAAGTGTACGTGAATATCTTCGGACGCGAAAATAATCTTATCCTTGAATTCACGTTTGACGATTCTTCGGTTCGAGTCGACACATTCCTAACAAGATTTGGAAAATCCACGAAATTAATTTCCTGTTTCAATCAGTTTGATTGTTAAACAGTAATTAATACGATTAATACAGAGAAAGTCTAGAATATTTCGTTCAATCCCCGAACGAATAATCGTCGAATATTTGCAGAAACCACTTGCGCTCGAATATAATGTAATATACATTCCACATTAAACGACCGTTCGAATCGGGTACTCGCGGAAACAAAGATCCACTGACGTGATATTTCCTTAGAGCGGCTGGGAACTAATAAAACTCGAACAAAAACGCCCCGAAGGCTGGTTCATGCGAGCCCATTAACGGTCCAACGTCTGCTCTCCCATGGAGGAAGTCGTAAGACTACGGACTTTCTCGGCTATCAGCATTTTTCCTGACCCCTTTTCCAACACTTTTTACCGCCTGCAACATCCTTTCATAAGCGCGCGGGCGCGCGTAGCCATCGCGAGAACACTTGCTATCTCTCGGGACGAGGCTTTAAAACCCGACGACTGTCTGCCCGGGTGATTTAAGGCTGCCGAGCATGAGAATTTGCGAGAAACAACGAGGTGTAAAGAACACCGGCTCTGCCCCACGAATCTCGTCGATATTCCGACTGGACAAGCCGTTCCTTTAACCGTCCGACCAAACTAACTCGGGCATAAACCAAGAAACTGTCTGCCATAATCGTGACCGGTCGTCCTGAGACTGCTCGCCCCATTTTCCCTTTTTGTAGCTGGCACTGTCGTGGCTTGGACGAATGTTTGCGTGCGATTGATCGAGGTATATTTTTTTGGGGGGGGGGGGGATTCTGGTATTAGAATTTCAAATCGACCACTTTGGGATTAGATAATGTTTATTTTATTTCATCGAAAGAAATATTTAAATACGTGTACCACGTGTCTCAGTGCTGTTACACAATATTCATTAAATATTATACAGGATAAGCGAATATTTAATTCTACGTTCAGAACCAGTTCATCATCCATTCACTTCGCAATTAAATATCCAGATGTAAATTCGTAACAGCCACCTGTCACTCCAGAACCATGCATTACAATCATCGCACAACCATTCTAACTAAAATAAAATGAAACAAAAAATAAAATTCCTTCAAAGCCAGCCTTCCACGGCAGGTTAACGGTCCAGAGTCGCACCGTTCCTTCTCCGCCAGGTATCGAACAAAACTCGAGGCTCTTACGTAACGTTTCACTTGCGTAATCCCGACCAGAACGGATCCAGAATAAAAGGGAGACGAACGATTGTGCGCGGCGTCGTAACGAAGGACAGAGGAAACCTGGAACGATTCCTTTTGTACAACTTTTTGATTCGTAGTCGCGTGGCTCGTGTCAGTCAACGTTGCCTGTCAACATCGCGGCTCGCATTATAATAAAGAGAGCGCCGGGCAACGAAGTCTCTAACCCCTTTTTTTTCTTTTTTCCCTTCTTTTTTCTCGAAGGAAAGGATTACGGTTGTGGCCATTGTGGTCGCGTGCGATAGTCACGCCATGTCACGTGCAACCGGCGCTTTAGATCCAGAACAATTTTCTAAATCGACCTAACAGCTGCGACCCGGCAGATCCCATCCATCGCGGCCCCCCGAATCTGAAAATATTTTATATCCGCGATAATTGTCGTCCATCATGACGGGGCCACGTGAAACGTGAATGGCACCCTCGCGTGTCTTTCTATCGCCTCTATGTTCTCATATGCTCGCTCGAGCCTCCGGAAAGGATGTTTAGAAGCTGCGAAGGCATGCGATAATGTGTGTATCTCTTTGGGATAGATTCCTCGACACAATGGCGCATAATGGCCATTTGGAAAATTGGAAGGTCCGTAAAGATGCGCTTTGTGCGGGAGAACGGTACGATAATTTGTAATAATTTGTTTCTCAGAGAGGCGGAGCTTACTCGGTCTATCGATGCAAATCGTTTGCTGCAGATGTTACGATCAGTCGGTTTTTTGTTTGTCAGCTTTGCTAGGTTCCTTCGAAATTTCCGTTTGAAAGGGAGGAACGCGCGGTCGTGTTAGTGATAATTTTGTCCAGCCAATTCGACGTGTTCTATAGAACATTCAGCGACACGAATTGTCGGGCATCTTCGAAAATTCAATATTTTTTCTCTCGTTACGACAAACTATCACGGAAGAAATGTTTATTAGAATATGTACTTTGAAGTTGCTATCTTTTCTTTTTAACGCACTCCTCTACATTTAAATACCCTTGTTACAAATTAACCGCTTTCGTTTCGTAACTGCCTGTGTATTATTCAAGCAACGAGGAATACTGCACGTGCAGGATATTTACGAAAATCGTCGTCGTTGATATTCGTCGTTCTTAAAGGGTAACGCACATCGTTATCAGAGAACGGGCAGCCAACAAATTTTACAATCCGACGCGATCGGTTCAGGATCGGTATCGCGACTTCGAAACGCGTGACAGCTGGTCGCGAGCCGCTAACAAGAAATTCGCACGAGGAAACGCGTCACGTTCACGCTCGATACGAGCTGACAAACCGTGCTAGAGTATCGAACAATAAAAGAATCCGGCGAAAAAATTCAATACAGCCCACGGGTTCCACGAGTTCCGCTCTTGTCGATTCGTATCGTTGACAGATTTAGGTAAGAGGGCTAACTGTCTGTTCGCTTTAATTGGGACGCGGAAATTTCACGACCGATCGGCAAGGCGCGGAGCGGATTTCGTGCCCGACAGAATTCATTCCGGTCGCCCTAATGAATTCGAAGTGCGTCGTAACACTCGAAAGGGAACGTCGGGCAAGCCGTGTCCGCGTCGAAATTTGTCCAATTTCGACGGGATACCGGTGGTGGTTCGTTGCGTTGAAAACTTCACGCGGCCAATAAACGACGCTGAGTTTCTTATTTTAAGCCGGGCAAAACTTTCGGGGGGGAGAAAAAACGGCGCCGTGCCGTGCTGCAAATTGAAAGAAATTTTTCGGGGAGAGGGATACGAACTTTTACGAGCTTTCGGTGTTTCGCGTTTGTGTTCTTGTTCGTTTGATAACAATGTCGTTTGCGTATCTAGAGGAGGGCGTTTAACAGAGTTCTTTATTATTGTTTCACTGTTTGTTCGAATGGTTATTACGGTATTTTTCGAGAGGGACTTGGTAAAGAACGTTAAAAGTATTGTCCTTACTTTTATTATTATATTTATAAATTTCTGTCTCCTCGGTAGTTTGTCCAGTTCTGTTTTAAGGAGTGTTCAGTTTTTGTGCAGAAAAGTTGCAGTTATTTTGATAGGGGTAATATTTGAAGAAAATGTCAATTATGCACGAAAGAAATCAGATTTAATTAGATTCAATGTTTGAGAACATCATGGCATACGAATTTAAATATATTTTTTCGTCGTATCGTACGAAGCGAATTTGCCATTGTCAAATATATGAACTGTAGGTTCCTTTTTTTTTTTGTATATTTCAATAAAAGTACAAGATACGCTACGACCAACAAATCAGGAATCGTGTTCGAAGCGACGGTTGAAGAAGGGCTCCATCGACACCTGCGTTGTATCTTTAATTCATCGAGGCTGCTCCGCGAAATATGATGCACGTGGCGCACGTCAAATCGTCGGTAGAAATCGATTGTACGGCTGAAATGAGGTTTTTGTATCGATACAGATCGGTATTCGGCCCGATCGACGAATAAAAAGATTACATTCGTTCAAGCGTCGGTTGTTTATTTAATGCGCCAGCAGTAAAACTTAATGTGCTTGCATTACAAATTGCAGCCGATCAAACCATGAACGATAATTTATCACCTTCGGAACTCGTAAGATAAAATACAAAGAAATATATAGCTCTATTCATTGGCCGCAGAATTGAAAAGTTACGGTCATTAGTATTACACTTTTAATTCACAAGTACCCCCTCAATCATTTTTTTTTTTTTTTTAAACACAGTTAAAGGATATTCCGATGCAAATTACAATAATACAACCAGCGATAACTGCTTTTAAATATGAACGGAGAAATCATTAAGCATTACTTGCGCCAACTCGTTAAAAAAAGATAACAAGCTACTCCATCGCACCCGAAATAATCTCTCAGAACATTCCGACTCTTCGGTATAGTAAAATAATCTTCGAGATACGTGCATGTTCTTCCTCTGCCTCTGCGTCGACTCTCATTTATTCTCTCCTTTATTCAGCCGCTCGAAATTCTCCTCGCCGCTCATCATCCGTAAGATCCACGTCCCCCAAGCATCCCTGTCCCTCGTTTCCCCGAAATCTCGCTTGTAACCAGTTTTCTGGATCACTTCTATTAGGCTGCTTAGCACGTAAACACGTCGGACGATCTCGTTTAGAGACGGCGCCGTTCCATTCTGTATCCTCCCTTCGGACAAAATCGAAACTGCCTCGCGCCACCCCACGCCGTCGTGGATTGTCGGCAATTAGGCCGTTCCCCGAGAACATAATTAACACCGTCGGCGTTAATGAGGCCGCGAAGGTGTTGAACGAGCCGGCTGCTCGCCCCGTTTCGAGAACGCAGAGATTCACAAGATTCGACCACAAAGACGATCAAAGGCACGGGGCAACACGTGGCCCGAAGCTCCTACGTTCACGGGCAGCAAGAATAATTGGCTTCTGGGTGTGTCGAACATCGAGAATTTATTTCTGCGCGCTGCCAATGGATAAACCTTAATTCTTGGGCGAAACGAACCAGTCTTGGGCCGTTCGAATCGCGTGAGACAGAATGAGCTAACGAGCGTTAGTTCTGATACGTCGTTTACCCGAGATGGATAAAAGCCTCGGACTGTTTTTAAATTGCCTGGACAACGGTAACCGTGGAAATTTTATGTAATGCAATTTGTTGGATATTTTATTTCAAGAATTACATTGTTGGGAAGAGTTTCCTTTAGGCTAGTGTTTGGAATTTTTAGTGTCGAATTTTTGGGGTAATTTTTAAGTATTGGATCTGTCGAACATATTTTTTTTCCGTCTTGGTATCCGAGGGAATTTTGCGTGCTGATTTATAGGACGATTTTATTTATTGCATGGGTAGTAATTTTAGGAAAATTACGCTATCTTATCGTTAATACTTTATATTAAATCGCAATCATTTTTGTTCTTCAATTTCATCCGATTTTTTACAGAAGTAGACTGCAAAAGCGTCTAAAATAAACCAATTACACTCACAATTAATATCAAATTCGTGGGCACGAGAGCCAATTTCAAAAATATTACTCCCTCCACAGAGGGACCGGCGCGCCGTCCTCGAGACCATAACTCCCGCAAACCCACCCTTAACAAACCCCATACTCCAAGCGAGTACATAACTCCTCCAAGCTCGCCACTCTTCATAACGATTCTCCCTCATCCGGGCACAATAGCCATTTAATCGTCCCCTCAATCACGCGCCGCGACAAAACGCCAACCGGTCCTCCTCCGACAATCGCAACGCCGCGTTTCCGATCCACAAAAACCGCCCCGAAAAGTGAAGCGAGCCCGAAAGATCGGCGGGCGAACGTTCGACTCGAATCGTGTCGCCGTCCGGCGATGGAGACATTTAAATTTCATCTCAGCAAGAACCGATAGATGGTATCTCTCCTCCCCCTCGGAACGGTGACTTCTTTTCGTTCGTCTGTTTTTTTCTTCGTTCCTCAAACCGGTGCCATCTTTGCCCGGGACAGCTTGACGTGGAATCGTCGAAAAACGCGCATAAAGCCGCGCGCAGAGACGGCGATTCGTTTTACGGGCACGAAGGGCGTGCTGCCACGAAAGAAATTCGCAAGCTCATGCATATACAGGGTGGGGAGGGACCGTTTCAATGGTATCAATAGCCGATCGAAAAACTGGTACAATCTTGCACGCCGCGTTCCCTGCGAGCCTCCTTCCCCCCCCCCCCCATCTCTCTGCCCCTTGTACCCCTTTCTTGTTGCACGCTGGTTTGTCGGCAATCGCTGCCGGGAATGGCCTCACCTGGGCCTTTTTGCGCCAGTCATTGTATTTGCGCGAGCGTGCCCGAAATATTAATCTTGGCCCGTGCATGAGCCCCGGCTCTGGACGTTCGACCACCTGTACCAGAAGATACGACTTAACTCGGGCGAACAACACGTTGCTTCGGACGCGATGGCCGCTCGCCAATCGATTTGGACGCCCGTTGTTACCTCTCAGACGCGCGACGTACTCGATAGGGATTGTTTCGAAAGGGTTGACGGGGAGAGGCACGGTTGTATCGTCGCGGGTCGTCCAACCCACGCGCGACGTTGAAATAACACCACCCGCCGATGACGTTGAATGACAATTTAATTGATTTGCCCTCCATTTGGAACGAATGATTCGGTGTAATTATGTCAAATTTATATAGCGTGTTTATATGGAAACGTGCGGTTTTACCGTTTGGACGGTATGCTGGAAATGATAAATGTTATTAGATTATAATTTGAATTCAGGTGTTCAAAATATATGTACACATTGTGCACTATTATTTATTGTATTGTCCTAGAAACGATTATAGAGCGGAATATAGTGTGCGCGAGCAACTAAATTATTCGTCAGATCGTATCCCCCGAGTTTCTCAAAATAAATCAAAGACTTGTGTAGAATTCGGTCGACTGGCGCCCCGAACGACCATGGAAAAATGAGCAAAACGAGGGGGAAAAGAAGTTGGCGAAACGGACAAGGGATAAAGCATGCCAAGTATCCGCGAAGTCACGGCTATCTGAAATCTCGTGGAAATCGGAATGCGCTGAAATTAGTAAGTCAGCGCCAACGCCGGCCACAGCAACACGAAAAAGCTATTCGGGATATCGAAACCGGGGGACGTATGTGTGTATTCGCCTTACGGATTATCTGCCTTAATGCAAAAGACGTGGATCTGTAGAACGCCGACAAAAAGCCTCGTAGAATTTATCAGGGCCGAAATACGTGATATTCGGTCCTTCCTAGAGACAGAACACGCTTAGAAATGGCCGTCTTAAATTGTCAGGACAAATGTACGGGTCCTACGTGGCCGTAGTCCTCGACTGGGATCTAAAGACGCCCGGAGGATACTAGAGAAAGGAGTGGCTGAACTGGATCCCGGTGAAGATAAGAGGAGCTACTACCGTGCTACCATACAGCATAGTAGATAGGATAGCTCCAGAGAAACTCATTACCCTCTAATAGTTCCCCGTACCATAAAGGTTCCGCGGAAGGGCTATCCAGAATTTCAATTTGTGAGACCACGACCGACCGTTCTGGCCCTGAACTGACCACGCTTTGCATAATAAATAACCGTGCTTTCGAAGATCTTGGGATTTTTAGGAACGCAGCCTTGGCTGTTCGAGAGTGTTTTATGCCGGGAAGCATACAGGTGAATTTTTTTTCTCCCCTTTTTCTTATTTTAAAGATCGTTTTAATAGCTTCGGGGGAATGAATAGATCGATAGATTCGATAGGGTCAATGGTATAGATGGAATCAAGGTATCCACATGTGTACGTCGTGTTAATGAGAATTCAGGATTTCAGGATTTCCATTTATAATATATTATTCCTCGTGTGACCAGCCATGAACATTTAACGTCGATTTCTGTGCCACACTCTTTAACAACAACAAAAATTCAGCGGCAGATATCTGCTACGTTAACAAAATTCTCCCAAATACACACCGCGTAAGAAAAATCCGCCAGGTTTCCGAAATCCCTCGAATTTCTTACCTCAAGCGATAATCCGAAATTTCGAGGCGCGCACGTTCTTCTTCTCGTCCCGTTCGTCACCATAACTTCGCGTCGCTCGTCGCGCACTTGTACATGCCCGGCGTCGTTTCACCGCTGATCGTTCCACGGTAAACATCGTCTAGTCCCAGGAACAACGACAGCCATTGGTAACCGTGGAGTGTCGGGAAATTAATTTCCTTATCGCGATGATCTGTGGCGACGTTACACGAACGACAGAAAACAAGACGGACGAAAATACGTTACTTGCCAGAAAGCCAACCGCCGAAGGGAACAAGATTCTGAGCAACGTTAGAACGGTCCCAGTTTTCGGCAGCGTCACCGTGGCCGTGCAAGCGGCATTTTAACGATCCAACGACACGTCCCGCGGCCAGACATTTTCGACTTTCCCTCACGACGATTCGTGGCGTTCATCTGAATAGATAGGGCCCCGGAGTAGAGCTCCCTTAATTGGGCCCCATGTTGGCCTGCTATCGCCGGTAGCGGACGGTAGTTGTGCTACCTTTTCCTCTACCCTTCCTTTTTCCACCATCTTTGCTCGATCTTCGTTCGTTTTCAACCGGAACCCGTCGCCACGTCCTTGTTCAACCCCTCGCAGGTCCTGCGGCTGCCTCGTGCTCGTTTCTTTGACTTTATCTCGCCCGTGATGCACGCTGTGCGCGGGTGCAGCTGATTTTCGCCGGATAAAACCGGGGACAGCCACTTGTACACGCGGTTAACTGGGCCAGCGAGCTTGATACGGGGGAGCAGGAAGTTTCTTGGAAGAGGAATTTGTAGTTCGAGAGCTTGGACGATGCGGTTTCTCGAGGTGAAATTAAAGATCGAGCTTTGGGGAGTTTCCGCAAATATGAATTTTTTTTATTAGAAAAATTTTTAATAGAAAAAAATGCGGATCACTACCTTCGAATACAGTACGCCGTAAAATTCTCTCGAAATTATTGGCTCATATTTTCTATCCTGCTACAGCAGCGGATTAGGCGTGTGCTGATGACATGTGGTCAGATTGGTGAAACTCTGGGCGAGATCGAATGACCTCAAGTGTATACCGGTAGCGTGGAACTCGATACAGGGTAGGCGGAAAGTAGCTCGTCCAAGTTAATTTGGTATCGACAAGGAATTCTATACAGGACGTAGGTTCTTCCGTAGAACAAGTCATCCTTCGCGAGCACCAGCTGACATGCTCGCCTAACCGGGCCGCGATCGCTTTGAAAATTCTCAATTTACGCGGACCACGAAGATAAATTTATCATCCGTCGAATGGTTAATACGCTCCGACGTTTGAACTGAAAAAAAAACGTATTCTCGAGGGCACCGACCACTTTGTTCGTTTCAAAAGTTCCGTGGTAAGATAATCTGTCGAACGTTGATTTATTCGGTGATGAAAGAAGTCGGAGACAGGTCTGATATCTTAAATCACGAACAGTGTAATTTAACGGCGTTATTATTCAATGATATTTTATTCGAATGTTTAATGAAAGTGGGATTTTTATGCGATCAATTACATTGAATATCGGTCTCCTTGGAAAATATTCAAATTGTGTATCTCATAGAAAATTTAGCATCACGATTGGCAATTATTCTTGAAAGAATCGAATTTAACATAGAAATATTCCATTAAGGAAATTGCGAGAACTGCGACTATTTAAAACAAATTTTTGCGTCTTGCATTCACGAACGTATTAATTACTCCAGGTCAGCTTTAAAAAATACGAATCGCCTTCAGCCGTTTCCCCCACGCGCGGACCTTAAAATTAATTTCAAGATGACGTCTTCAAGAACTTGTGTCTTGCTCAATCATGACACCGCTGTTCACCCCGTCTCTTATTGCCACGTTTCCAAACTCAATTGCATCGTGTTCACCTCTTCATTCCTTTCTTCCTTCAAGTAAAAAAAAAACAAAAAATGAAGAAAAGGGAGGAGACATGGAAACGAACCTGTCAGCCTTGTCCCCCGAGTCGTACTATTAAAGAAAAAGAGTAAAACCTGTCAGAGGGGGCATCGTGTTCAAACTCGGTTCAGAGTTCGTAATAAATAGATAGCAATATGGATGGTATGCGATCTGGTCCAGAGGTCTCTCGTTTCCCCTTTGAAATACGCGTGGGTCGCGACCTACGCTGCTTTAATTAAAGCGTCGCGTAAAGTTAATTTATGGGAAAAGCAGGAGCCCATGAACAGAGCAACGGAAGCCAATTAGGCCAGGCACCACTTCATCGGCGGCAGGCATTGCTTATCGACTTCTCTATTTTTTTTGCAGTCCGTTCTTTTCCCCTTTCGTCTATCGGAGTTCCGTTGAGCCGCCCTTTCTTTTATCGTTACGTCGTTACGTTTCTCGAGATTGTAGTGGATGCCAGCTGCAACGATAGATTCGTATATTGAGTCGGCGTTAATTTGACCCTTTGAAGTGCGACAGTTCATTGAACCCAAAATTTGGTGTGTACACAATTGTACAGAGAAGGTGTATAGAGAAATACAATATTTATTAATATAATTGAATTAAAATTTGAATAACGGTGAACTTAAAAAAAATTTTTTATTATTATGGGCACCTGCAAATTTGAGAAATATTACATTTATTAATGTAATTCAATCGCAAATTGAATACAGTTGAATACAGTGGCGCCATAGAAACGATATTATAATAAACTTCCAATCTTCGTTTTAATTACTTTTTTTCCATAGATACCTATCTTAACAAGTTCCTTTTTCGATGATTACTCTGTCGTAACGGGTTGATATACGAGCACGAAAGTGCAACCGTTCGACGGTCGAGTTATTGTTAGTTTGATAAGGGAAATAGACGAGCAGGTGCAACGTCGATGGAGCTATAGATTTTCCGGCGTGATGTTTTTAACGTGTTTGTTTGCCCGTGGAATGAGGAAGTATATTGTGATCTAGATACAGGGGGTTCCTTATCGCGAGGTATCGAGAGAATCGATTTGCAGAGGAATTGGTTCGGTGATTGCAGAACTGCATTCCTCTTGTAATACGTGTAATCAAAAGATAGTTCGTAGGATAGAAGCCTGGTCTTACCTAATTCTTAATTGCCTTGGAGATTATTGATACTTGTATTGTTGGGAAACAATGTTACAGGTGAAATTGGAAAATTATTTGCCAATTGATTGCGGTGATAGAAAATATCTCTATATAATCGACATTTTTCATTGTTCACTCCAGATAAATATTTCAACAGACCGCTCTTCGGTTGTAATTAATTGGACGTAACGATCCTACGGTATTATTATTCACATTCCGACCACGGTTCTCAATTAAACTATCCTATCAAATCGTTGTTAAAAAAACACCCTCGATTTCTGTTTTACCCTTTCCAAAAGTGAAGTACATCCGCAGGCTCACAATTAACCTACCCAGAACGAACCACAACAAATCCCTAAGATAATCGTGAATCCATTTTCCCAAAACCGATTTCCCCAAATAACTATTTGACCCGACGATCCAAAAATTCCGCCGTCATAATCGCGAAATCCCCCGCTGCGTAAGAAAAACCCTTCGAAGAAAAAACGAACAAGGAGCTCCGTGAAATATTTTCGCGCCGTCTGACCAATTTGTCCGCATCATATAGAGTCCCTCGTAAAATAGAGTACTCCATTCCAGGTAGAGCAGGAGAAAAAGGAGAAAGAGAGAAAAGGAGAGAAAGAGAGAGAGAGAGAGAGAGAGAAGGTGAGATTGGCTCGGAATACCAATGAGAGAGGCGGCTTCTTTCGCAGGTTGCCGACAGTGGCTTCATGGGAAGCGGGCCAGAGCTCGTTCACGAGGACGGTGCTAGTCGCGCGGCGACTCGATTGACACACACTTGCACAAACGAGCCCCGAAGAGGATCGACAAGATCGGATCTCTCGTTGCCCTCGACTTCCCCGGGACCGGTCCTTTATAAATCTGAGGGCCGCAGCTGGCAATTTCAGGCGGTCGTTCATGGCCAGATACGGCGCCTCGTAGGCGGCAATGAGAGATGAACCGCGGAATCGTAATCGAATCGTGGCCACATTGTTCTGGTTATCCTAGGGCCGCGATCCATGGCGATCGATACCGTAAATCATTGGCCCGGGCAGGTAGGCCGGCGTGGTAAATGGAGCAGTTACGATTCGTTTCTTATCGGACAGTTTTCGAACCTCTTTCGCGAAGGAGCACGGTAGATTGGCTTGGCCTTTATTCGGGGGATGGCAGATGTTACCGTCGAAAGTTTTCGGTTGCTTTATTGATGGCGAGGTCGATGCGGAGCACTCGGGGGTGAATTTCAAGTCGATGGTGTGGGAGTAGGTGGAGCGAAGTTTTTCATTACGAATATTCTTTTAGGAGCACGCTGGCGTTTCAAAGTTTCAAAGTAAACATTATATCGGATTTAAAAATTCGATTAGAAAAATATATTCCTCGAATAATATAGATTGGTAATTAGTTAAATAAAATTGGGAAAATACATTTCTCACCGCGTTCATATTTAATATTTATATGTAATTAATTCAACTTCTGCGTAAATTCACTTTGCCACGAGTAATTGAATAATTTATCGAGAAGGCTTCTTAACCAACTTCCACGGTTACACGCGCGAAACGACGGGTCCCGGTCGCGGGAACGTTCGTTTAACTGTTCCGGAACGCGGGGAAACCGCGTGGTTCTCACGGTTTCGCGGGACAGAAGTCGCCGCGGTCGGGGTAGAAATTTAGTTCGTCGCGACATATGAATCGTTCCTCGTAGTGAAATAATTATAAGCCGCCACGATGACGCGTGGAACGCTTGGTCGACGCGTACGTTTGAAAGAAGAATCGCGAAAGAAGATGGCGAAGAGGGGTGGAAAATAAATGGCAGAACAGAACGAAGAAGTTCGAATTATTATTTTGGAACGTCACTGGGGCGGTGTCGATTATGCTGTCCCAATCAACTAAATTAGTCGCAAGCACCGGATAATTGCGCGGGGCCACGCTACAATTAGGCCGACGAAATACTATGACAAATCATGCTCGAATGTCGTCCTTCGTCGAACTGGTTTCCCATGGACGAACTTCGTCCACATCGGTCTGATTTATCGTTGCGTTCTGGATTCCGCGAAATTATCGAGACACGCGTGAAATGTGGTCGCAGACGTTTCACCGCCGGCTATTAATCCTGCGTGGAAGAATAAAGATCAAGTTGACCGCGCGAAACCGTACGAATTAATTACACGGTGGAACTTTCGAGCGTGGACGACGTGTAAATCCCGTAGAATTCGGTTAAATTGAAAATCAACTTTCGACGAGCGTGGGATGATTTAATTTGATCGAATACTGGGGTTAATGGAAGGTGTAATGAAATTTATTTTCAAGTGCTGCGTATTGGATTTTTCGATCAATTCAGCCGACTTTTTAAATAGAGCTAGAGAATACTCGTAATTTGCACTTAAATCTTTCATTACGAGACAATTGATAGCCGAATCTCTTTTTAATAATATCGATTTTACTTAATCAATGTGGCAAAGGATATTTTATTGCTATGTCAAAATGAACATTTGTTAAATAGCATAAAATGTAAAATATTAAATACAGCTAAAGTAATTTAATTTCATTAAGTCGTAATACCGTATAAACATGATTTATACCAATATTAATCAAACAAGTTTATATTTTTAAAAAAATAGTATATTCTTCTTACTACGATATCGAAAATCAATGTCAGATCACTGTTTTCGATTCGATTCGCATCGAGCTGGAAGAAACTCGCAGTATTTCACGCTCGGTTACGATTAACACCGGCGTTGTCGATCTTGATTTATCGATGGCCCCCTGGATACAGGTGTCGCGGATGCGCAAGGAAAATGTCGTCTTTTTCGTTCGTTTACACGATTAATAAATGAAAAGGGAGTAAAATGAGAAGGACGATACGTCTTTGGGATAAGAAACCAGTATTCAAGGCGCAGTCGTTCCTGGTTAACCTTACGAATCCGGGGATCTGAGAAACGAACCGCTCGTTACTGACACGACCTCCAGAGTTATGCAATTACCAGGTCCAGTGATTCCTGGTGGTCTTCGTGCTGCTGTAGAATATGGTTTACGTTTCTGGCTAGCTTCGAGCTGAACGCCCCTTCCGTGTGCATATATCCCATATTTCTTTGCGACTTGACGTTCTTCTCATCGCGTTTGTACCTGTCGTGGATAGAGCTTATAATCGCCTCACGTGGATGTTTCAAGATATCAGGGACTGAAACATAGGGTTTCCTTCTAATTAAATAATTTTGTTGGCAGCCGGACTTTGTGAAAATTAGAATTGTGGTAATTCGCAGCATTGGTGGGTGAATTTGAGAAATAAAGTGTAATGCAATATTGAGAATTTTTTATGTATTTAAAAAATGACGTAGTAGATTGGATGTGATATTTTCTGGAGGATGATTTCATGACATTTGACAAATGAATTTGCAAGGGTAGAAATCTATTTTTATTTATTCTTCATCCGCGAATCGTAATTCTTCCTCGTTTATTAAAGTCTTCTGTTTCTGAATGCATCACGATCTGAATTTAATTACCTTGTTCCGACTTCAATGCAACATTAATCATTCTATATACTCAATTATGTATATTAGTGTAGCTATGATTTAGCACTCTTGTTAGTATCGAGCCGTGGGAAACTTAAATTTTCCAGAAGGGAAAGTAACGCGGCTGCGAGTTGCATTAATTCGATTTGTAATCAGGCAGGTATCATTACAGGCGGTTTCTTCCATTCGTGGAAAAGTAATTGAGGAATCGCATGTAGGAACAACTTTGTAGACCTGTAGTTTTTCTGGTCGCGATCATTAGGCACTATTTTCGTCTGTGACAGTAACATTGCACTTTTATTTCTACTTCGAACTATCGGGCATGAAATGTCCTACGAGCAACGGAATTTTAAATTCACCGGCGAGTCTCGCAAATCGTTTGTCACGTAAATTAATTCCTTAAAAATTTCCCATCGAGCGAATCGACTACACCTACCATTTTAATTCCAACAAACCATTAAATTGCACTTATCCAAACAAATTTATGAGTCACCGGCAATCATTTATCAATTCATCCGTCTCCCACTATTAAAACCGACAGGAAGAATTCGCCGTGGAATTAATTCGACGCGAAAGCGATAATATTCGCGCGAGCCCGCCACGTTTCACAATTCATTTTTGGATTGGCCTGGACAGGGAGATTAATTGATCGACGCGGGTCAAGAGGAGAATTGCCGTGTCGCTCGAAGATAAAGTCAGCGCGCGTTTCTCGGTTACGCTCGGTGGTCAAACACAAAGGGAACAGACGTCGACGCCCGAAGTCACGTCGTCGTCGTCGTCGTCGCTCCGGGGTCGCGTGGGAGTCTGAGGAATTGTTAGATGAACTGGAGAATTGCTCACACCCACGATCTGAAAACGGTCAGCGTTATAAATCGGCGCGGAACCCGCGGACTGTGCAACCTTAAAATTGAATTCCCATTTCTCTTATGACTCACTCTGGCAGCGCTCGTGCTCGGCAATGCACGCCTTCCACGGGACAATTTGAATATTCGTATATTTTATATGCACGCACTGCCCTTTTGAGAACGATGCTTGAACGAATATAGAGCGTCTCTTTGGGGAAAGGAGAACGGATCGGGCGCCTGTGTACCTGCAACCTGGCGTACATGTCAGCGGCGGCACAGCGGCTTACCATTCGAGCAATAATTGGTCTGGATTTTTAATGCCGAAAAGAATTTTTTGCGTGACGCGAGGGAAATTGAAATTAGATAGAAAGGGTTTGGTAAATGTTGTACCGCTCGCGGTATCTTATTTTTCTTTTGATTCTACGGTCTTCATTAGTCTGATTGTTATATATTGTAATACCATTCAATTCATCCAAGAATAATGCAACGCCCAAATTCATTTTTTCATCATTCTACGAAAATGAAGCAAAAAAAAAAAGATGCATTAGTAACAGTGGTATCGTGAAAATACTTTCGATCTTCATTCGAGGCGACTCCCTTTCGATTTCTATTCTCTGTCCACTGTCGCCGTTAGAGAGATCGGCGTCATCGATGTCTTATATCGACGGGATCGCGGATTTATTGGTGTCCCAGAAAGCGCGAGAACTCAGCGTTGTTTCTCATACCGCTCGTCGTACGCATTTCGCATATCTTGCCCACGCATATGAGTCAATCGGCGCACGATGACGCCAGCGTGGCCCTAGGTGACACGCCGTTTGAGTCATGTCCACGTTTATCGTTATTTCGACAAGTGACACGTATCCGCGGCTAATCGATTATTAATCAGAACGAGACACGATTGATAATAATAATAATAATTATCTCGTGAAAGTATCTCCACCATTGTTTTACGAAAGTTTCGTGGGCGATTTATATCGTGCAGAGTCGAGGTAAAAAGTTTCCATCAATGGTCATTAATTAATTTAACGGGATCTATAAATCGATGGCATTCGAAACAGTTTAGTGAACCCGATTGACACAGCAGTTTAATAATCTGTCTGGTGTCGCGTGCGTTGCAATCATTTTAAATGCCTGATAATTTTTTTCCCTTCGCTGTCTTCTTATGAGAGTTTATAGCACCGACGCGTTCCACGTTATATTTCAAGAAGTCCAATTTTTTAGAGGCATATAGATCATAACCAGGAGTTCGTCAGCGAGAGATCCTTCCCGCGATTTCCTCCTCGAACAGGTAAAATCTATAGGTGCATGCCGCGTTTTCATTTCTCAGACAGACTTTCACCGCACTTTTAACGTAGCTCGCCTGGAGGAATATTTTGCTCATTTTCTTTGCAGAAACGATGGTAAATTAGCTTTCATATATAACAGTCGCGCGATTGTTCAGACCGGAACGTTATTACCATAGTGTTATCGTTCTTGGTCATTAGCTTAGGGATCAGTGGAATGGCTCATTAGTAGTTATCTAAGACACTTTCGGACCTGTTCGTTATCTGTCCGCGCTTTTGAGCTTTATGAATGTTCTAAATTTATTGCAGTGCTAGATGTACCGATTAAAATAGTCTGACGATTATTCAAAAAATACCGTGCAATTCTGTTAATATAAAAAAATGTATAAGTATTATCAAAAATAATTTTCGTTGGACATTTGAGTATACTGACGTTTTCTATCATTAGAAGAATTTGCAGAACTATTTGAAAATTCAATTGTACTTAATACAAAGGGGAAAATTGTTTTAAATATTGCCACATCGACATAGATTAATTAAGAAATAAGATTCATTCGATTTGTCCAAGGACCAGTGTTCATAAGCAGGAAATACCGGGGAATAGTAACCGTCAGGGAATTTAATAGGATTCTCGAAGAAAATCCAGGATGCGTACGTTTTCATTGATACGAAATGAGTCAGCTTTCCGTAAGTGATTTCAACGAATCGCCATTCAGCTCAAATTTCATTCAGGTGAATGCGTCATACACGACCTTTGCACAATATTCTCGGAACTACATTTGCGAGAGTAAAAAAAAGTGCATCACCCACGCTTGTTAAAATCTCCCACCGCGAGAGGATCGTTAATATTTTCAGAAATTATGTGTCAGCAGTTCTACATTTTCTAGTTGTACACTGCTTGATTATTCTGCTACTTTTCTATTGCAATATTAATCATTTTCTCGTTAACATAATATTTATGCAATACTACTGCCTTTGCATCCCACTGTTTTAAAATATACCATTTCACGAGAAGTCTTCAAATATGTCTGCACTCTACACTCTGATTTGTTTTTTTTTATTCATACATTTGAAACCTTATACGAGATTTAATTCAGGCTATTATTACGTACACATATATCAGAAGTATAGCAATGTTATCGCAGATATCCAATGATTCCTGTTTAACATTTGAATATTTACAAAATACCTGAGGATTTATCTCTCGGTGTTGGGCACTGCACGCTACATTTTGCCATTGTCGATATTAAAATATTTCTGCATTACCCGCGTATCTGAAAATAATTTCGCCCTCCATCGATGCACACCCCTTTCGTATTTTCGTATTTCGAAGTGACCCTTACGATTTCCCAATACTACGTCGACTCTCCCGTAGTTCCGTCGATCCTCTAGCGTTCACCCTGACGATTTCTGTTTCAATCGAACCGTACAATCCGGCGACACAAACGACACAAAATAAAACAGGCACTCGAGGGGAAGACGCATGGCCAACGGGCGCAAATGGTTTGCAGTATGCTTTCATAATCGTTCCGCCGAGTGTCGGAGCTTCTTCGTGCCGGGACAAGACAACACGAATCGTACGGAACGTGCGATAGCATCTAATATTCCGTTGCACACGTCCGTGTTCCGACCTTTAGCCGCGGTGAACAAGGTCGGGGGTCTTGCAAGCTCGTAAACTATCTTCAACAGCCGTGAAAGGATTCCAACACCCACGGATGAGAGCTCAGCGGTCGACCACCAGTCGACTCCCACATCGCGGATGTAGAAGCTGGAAATGGGAATGAGGTTGCAAGGATTACGCGTCTTTGAAAGCTGTCGAGGATTATTCGGAATGTAGACGCGAGGCTTAGAACAGAATCAACGGTTCTGGTATATTTTCCAAGCATTGTTGAATGAAAGTGCGCAAACGATATTGCTACGAATTGGGCTGGTATCGAAATGATATTGCTGATGCAGAAATAGATATTGAAATAAACCGAATAACTTCTCAACCGAAAATACAATTGCAATTTCGCACGTTTCTCTCTACCACAATCGCAGCTTCTTAATTTATTTCCCGGTGAACAATGGGGCAAAAGGAAGCACCTTGTAACAGCAAGAGAATTAAAATATTTATCGAACACATTGGCTGAACACGAAGTACACTATCATTGAAAGCAGCGCGTGCATCTAAGGGAAATGTATTACAGTGTCGACCGTGTAGCTCGATCTTGTCCGCGGCGTTTTGCCGGACAATGAAATTGAAAATTGAATGCATGCGCTACCGTCGTTCAACGTTAGAGCAACAAAAGGCTCCGGGCAAAAAATGTCGATACAAGGCTGCGGTTTCGATGCGGAGAAACGTCGAACGAAAAAGTCGCGAAATAATCGAGGTTTCGCGATTCATCGCCGGCAAATTCCTCTTGTACTCGCAGCATGATCGGAGATGATCGCGTGTTGCCTGGACAGGAAAGTTCACGCGCCACTAGTTCGCGAACCACAAACACGATCGTCATCGAAAAAGTCGGGTCACGGACGAAACTAAGTGATCGACCGCAGGCCTTACCGTTAAATGGAACATTCAGTTCCGCCACACTTCATTTGGCGATGAAACGCCGTCGAGATCGGGCGAACGATTTCTGATGGCCCACTTCGGTCGAGGGCGAAGACGATTTTGACGGAAGCTCGATGCGAGCTGGTGCTGGGAAAATCGGTTCGAGATTCTATAATGTCACCGCAGGCCGCGATTTTAATGGAGAATATTTCTGAAGTCGATTGTTGAACTCTTCAAAATAATAATCTATACTGATTACTATTTTTCCTTTAGGACTTTCGATTTTCTGCAGGTTTTTCTCTGTTTCATTTGAGGTGGTTGATGATATATTATATGCAGGTTTTTCAGGGGAGGATTTCTGTTTAATGAAGAAATTTGTTGTGATTGAAATGACTGGAATTTTTCTTGTCTTCGAATGTGATCGAAGATTTAGCTCTGTTTCGTAAATTACAATTTTATGAGAGTGATAAGTTTCAGGATTTCATTGGCTTCTTGATATTGCGGGGAAAACATAGTTTTTTTGAGAGTGATGTTTAAAATTTCACGATGTTTAGCCAACTTGTCCCGGTTATCTTTAGCGCAAGCTGTAATACGATTTTTGTTAGCAAGCTATGAATTTTAAGCATACTTCTTGTATTGAATATTTTATGCCCGTCTTGAATATTTTATGGTCTACAAAATTCCTGTTTGTTACCTGACCAGAAAAAACAAATCATCAAATTTTTCCGCTTTCTGTACCGGAAAGGAAAAGATCAATTTTGAACGCACCTAAAATTTTACAGGCTGCTTTTATTATGTCGCTCTCAAAAATTCGATTACTCTACATTTGCAACAAAAATATTCATACGTATAATTGCATAACATTATCGATAGCGTACCCATCGCAGGATACTCCAACGAAATGATTCTTTTACCTTTTACCGAATAAATTATACCGCCCTAAAAAAGTCTCTGCCCACGTCACTTGCAGCACGCAAATAAAAGTTAACGAAGTCATCCAACGGATTCGCGTCCACTGCTCGCTTATGGTCCCCGTCGAACGAAGGTGTTTCTCGACGGGCTGATAAGACCACCGGCGCGTCAAGGCTCTTTTCAGATAAAAATCTTGCGCTTCGCGTAGCTGGCTCGATGGTGAGCCCATAGGTAGTGCCCACCATCCACCACAATGGTTATTGTTTCAGCACGGTATGCGAGCGGTGTTGTGTGCCGCCTATTTATGACACATTATGCGAAAGCGCACCCGATAGAGTACGAGTATTGCATTTCGTGCCATTGTGATGGCAACAATGATATACCCTGGGCCATATAGCCTGGTACCACTACATAAATCATGATTCGTGCTGTGCATCGATGCCCTTGCATCGCTTCGGCCAGGTAGGTGTCGCCCAGAAATACTTCGCACCCCTTCCTGTTTTTTTTTTTCCTCCCTTTTATTGAAGCGATATCGACGAGTGTGCCGCACCGGTTCGATATTCCGTTGGCCACGAAATTTCATTCGATCGCTATAAATTTCGCTCGCGAGAAGATAACTAAACTACCGTCTAATCATCTAATTGCTACAGGTCTCTGTCGTCGGCAGGCAATTTACAATAGAAATTCGTTTTCTGGGGACGCAAAACTTACTTAATACAGCGTACATTTGAAGAATTCAGAAACTCCCAAATAAATCAACCAGCATGAACAAACTGATCTACCCGCGAGGAAGGAATAATTATTTCCGCGCTAAATTAAGCCGAAACTTGCAGCCGGGCCGAACACTTGTCCAAAATTATCCGCCTAACGCCCACCCCCGTGGTGGAAGGAAAAAGACCAAGCCGATATCCTCCGTAAACGAGAAGAAGCGAAGGCAGGGCGTTGAGGTAGCGTAAACGGCAGCGGTCATATATCGCGATGGCGCCGGAATCGCAGAATCCGTGCCCTTAGACATTAACGTTCATTAGGCCGGGTCGTTAAGACGGGAAGAAACGGCGCGTACCAGAATTTCTACCGCTCGAAATAATATTTCTACCGCGGTGGCGTTCGTGTGACTTGGTGTTCACCAAGTGTGCAGTAAAAGACAGAGACGAAACGGAAAGATGGAAAAGGGGCGAGGGATATTCTACTATATAGTCGTAGTCGTTTATTCGCTGAGAGACGGGGAGAAAAGGAGAGGCTGGGTATGCAAATCGAGGCTTTAGGTTCGATATAGAGAGCGAAGGTGCGCGGATTCGAAGGGACTCCTGTCTCTGTCGTTGGCCGTATATCCTCGTAATTAAGTCGGTCCCTCTTATTAAGCACCGTACGCTCGCTAGATATATATATATATATGTGTACATACGGGTATATATATGGCGGCCCTGATTAGAGGACAATTAAAGAGCAGTTGACGGCGATGATACGGTCCTTCGAGGATAGATCGGAATGGACACTTTCGACTTTTTAATGCCAGCCCGTTCGACGAAGGATTCGGAGGAAATAATCCGAGGCGCTGTCGTTGCCAAAATTTTCAACGGGCGTAATTATAACAATTGAATCAGCCAATAAATATATTTCTCTTTTCATAAAGGGAGCAGGCTTTCCCGAGAATTATGATGCTGCTATAATCATGAAGATTTTGTGCACAAAATAGGAATATAATAAAATGAAATAACATTCCACCAGTACACCGTAAACACTTTCCGGAGTATGTCCACAGAATTGGTGCAATTATTTCAATACGAAGAAATGACGAGGATAAGTCCCGGTGATTATACGAATTACAGAATGTCCCATTGCACTGTCGACAGTTCACGTCGACGGCTGACCCTCGCAATTTCCAATCACTTGAAACAAGAAAATCAAGCTTTCGCAGATTTGGCCAGAACGGAAACAAAGGAGCAAGGATGGGGAGAAATTTGTTCGTTCATGGACATCGTTTGATTTGACGCCAGATAGTCGGAAAGCCAGCTTCTCAATCTCCTTTTCCTATTGGCCACGGCGCGTTTCAGTCGCTCGCGACAGCACGGTCGCGCCGCATTCCAGCCACGCGCCTTACCTAGGCACACTGGCGTAACTACTTACAGGCCTTAACGAGGCGATTTGTCAGGGGGGGCCTCTTCCGCGGTCCCCGATAAGAAGACCGCGATGACGTTTACGGAGCAATCGGTCGTGAAATGCCACCGCGGCGATCGGATTGTCACCGGACTTTACACGCTGGATTCCCTCTGCGGCTGCAGCTCTCCGATTGAAAACGGTACACGCAAGTATTTCCTACGTTTCTTGCGACCTTCTTACGATCGGGCGGAAGGCGGAAAGGCACTTTCTCGTACTTAAATCGCAGACAGATCGACGGAGAACATTCTAATCGAAATTGTAATTGTTATTACGTTTGCATACATTTCTCGCGATTCGAACGGAGTGACATTCGAGGAGCAATTCGTGCGACATTTGTATCGCACCCAGGCAGCTGGAGAATAATTATCATTTATAAAGAAAAAGTTAAGCTCTGAAGTTCGCCCTGAACGAGAACCGAAAGCGTTAAAAATTTCTGCTCCCCCCTTGAACCGAAATTAACTCCAAAGAAAGGACGCGGGCGACGTTCAGCAAAAAGGGGCGCGATCGAAGAACGTTGAAGAACGAACGCCTTGAAATACACTGGCTGTCTGAATATTCCAACGGTGGTAGAAAAATTCCAACAAAACACGAAATAAAACGAAGAAGTTCCAATCTCCTGCATTCGATCCAAAGTGACGATCGAGTCTGCGGGTTGTCCGACAGAAAAAGGCCGGGCAGGAAGTCCCCGTGTTCGCTGTTATTTTCCGAAACGTCGGCTACCTACGTCAATGGGAGCCTGCTAGGTACAGCAAGAGCAGCAAGAGCAGCACGAGCCGTGGCTTTGCAGTCGCGGTCGAGCGGAGGCGGTGGGAGCCGTCCTCTCCATCGTGGCGTGGAGAAGCGAAAGAGAAGCAAAAAGGAGCCGAACGACGAAAAGGCGCGGGTCTGCCGTGGTAGGGGATGAACGCGAGAGGTGGTAGCAGACGAAGCGAGATGTATACGGATGGCGGTGACACGAAGGAAGAGGGAAGGAACCGCGACACAATCACGTCCTGCACGCGCCGTGCCCCGAGCCACTTTCAGACGCTGTTACACGAGGCACCGGTTCGCTTTTTCCGTCACTTCCGGACGCGGAAAGTACGCTTTTGTGTCGGAAACTTTGCTCCCCAGGCGACCGTGGTGTTTCTGACGCGCGAGTGCTTTCGCGAGAGCTTTTGATGACGTTAAAGGGTTAGAATTTGGGGGATCGTTTGGCTGGTCTTGTCACGTTTTATATTCAGTTCGGCTGGCGGATTATTTCGGTTTCCTTGGATTTTTGAGGAAAGGGCTTGAAGGGTGTATGTTTATGTTGTTGTTGGTGTTTTAGAATAATATATACTCGACTTTAGCCGAAGCGTGCAATTATCGAGTGCATGAATTTAATCGGTCGCGTGATTTCCGATACGCGTGTAATATTATTTATTTAACGCAGATAAAACTCCCTACACAGTTCTTTTGGTGATTCGTAACGCAGGAAATAATTTGCCGTTGAACAATCCAACTTTCCTGAATATTAAGCGACACTAAAATCATGCTCCAAATGTAATTCTCTCTTTTCCTTGAATCACCACCTCAGATTTCGAAATTACTCTGCATATGATCAAAGCCGCGCAGTTCCTCTCAGTTCTCGAGGACTGGTTTCGTGTAACATTGCTTCGATCACGATCACTGCTCGAGGCGCGCACAGGCGTCTGACCCATGCGCTTCTAGCGCTCGAGGCAGCTTCGAAGTGTGGGAACTCCTCACCTCGAAGCCTCCCGACGACCTTTGCCGGCAACCTGCAACCGCATATCTCGCAGCACCCTTGAAACTCAGGCATAGATATGCTTCTTCGCTCTTTTTTTCTTCCCCGTGTTTCTTTTTCCCTAAGGCCCCGTGGGCCCAAATGGAGTCCTCAGGATAACGGGTTCAAGGTGGACCATTAACTGTGACGTATTCTGGTTTACGGAGGAACGTATTGTATCGAGGTGATTGCGTGCCGCTGGCGTTCAGCTCACGTGGCCATTTATCTTCTACCTTGGCGAACTCGTAGAAAAACCATCGGTCGGTGAACAGAGTGTGGGGGAAAAAAAATGATTGAATCTGTTGCAGTAGATTGAGCCGTTCGATGTCGGCCCAGTAGAATGTTCTTCTCGCGCATAGAGTTTCGTTAGTCGTGCTTTTTAAATTAATTCGATAATTGAGAGGAAAGTTTGACGAGTCTGACGATAGGTTTTTAGTTGAATTGTATTAGATTCGAAGGACGGGCGATTAAATGGGAGAAGTAATTTTCCTTTCAGAAGTCTTTGCGATTTATATTTTCTACTTAAATGAAGAGTAACATGCGGCGTACTCTTGGTACGCGTAAAACTTCATCAACGTAAAGTTGTATACTACTACGTCGTTTCTTTATCCTTCTTAATAGCATCCGTTATTGAAGCCGCTTTATGGAAATTCAATAGTTCACACGCGAGGTCTCTCACGGGGTTCAAAGATTCGCTTCTTACCGTCAGGGAAAAACATTACTTTTTTAATCCTAGAATTACTACACGTATTAGCTGTTTTATTCGTAATTGTACTTTACACTGATCGAAGTTTTTAATGCATTCGCTATAAATCTACAATAGTCTAAGCACTTCCTCTATTAAGTTTCTAATTGTACCTCTGGATGCATGCCTTGCTATTTTTGTAACGTGGAATTGTTTCCTCCAGTATACACTGTTGCATTTAATTGCTTTATTTTGCCTTGAAATTTCTAGCCAAAAAACGCAGGAAGAGCTATTACGATTCCAGTCATTAGCTTTGGAAATAAATTCATAATTAAAATTGATTTCCTTCGTCACAAGTACATAATTACAAGTTTATCACCGTTGAAAGTTTCGTAATATCAAGCACCGTATCAGAGGGATTCAAGTCCCATAGAATTCCATCAACTGACACTGCTATTAACGCACAAGGAAATAAAGGGACGTCCGTTTTTTAACGCGAAATGAAATTCCCCGATCGTAAGCACTGTCGATTACGTTATACAAGGTGTGTTATCAAAACGTAATTATAGTCATTACCTCTCTAGCCGTGGCTACTTTTAAGATTTTTTTTTTTCTACGATAGAGGCGGCAAGCGACGTGGAGCAAGGTTCAAGGCAAATTGCATGATATTTAACAAGATTCTAGTTTCTTTTCACATGAATCCGTACACTGTGCTTACCACCGCATTGAACTGTCTTTGTGCAAAAAAAAGTGACACCTAATTTCACTTATTTCCAAACAGAATGATTAACGTACAAATGCATTTGCCTTTGAAAAATGCATTTCTATTTACAACAGAATCAGCAGTTTTATTTGTCCTCGCCTTTAATTGTAAAAATTTAAATTTTGAACAGAAAACAGCTCTTTCGCAATACTTCGTATAATACAAGTCTTGTAAACCGTTTTTTAAATCCCCTGCCCAAAATTAACATACAAGTCTCCGAGAAAAACACAGAGCCACAAGCGTACCAAAATTCTCAACATTCCGAACCCGATGGAATATTACGAAGATACAGAAAGAAAGAGATCAATCCGACAGATTTCCGCTCGCGACCTTTCGCCACAAGCGAGAAAGGATCGAGGGCCGCGACGCGACCATGATCTTCGATCTGGATCGAACGGGTGATCCGGTATCTGGCCCCATCGAAGGTGAAGGCAATTACTATCACAATGGCGAATCCTCGGGGGTGCATTCGGTTGTCGTGCGACCTAAGTACAGGCTACGATCGGGGTTTCGTTCGCGGATCGTTGCGTCCCCCGCGATTGCATCGTCAATGATTGCTGCTCGCGTTCGAGAAGGTACGTTCAAGCCCCGCAGCTGCGTTTACATGTTCATCGACTTTGCAGCGGGGCAAAGTCAACCTGGAAGATTTTTTTTTTTTTTCACGACGATCGTCGTCGTCGAACGGCTGTCAAGTGTTTGCACAACGCTTTAACGACGTTTTCCTTTTACTTTTCGTCGAACTGCTCGGGGCACGAAAGCTTCCTCGAATATTATATTTGCAGTTAAATTGAAAATGGTAGGCTCGATATTTTGGGTAAAAACCGAGGTTGATTGGTTAATTTATGGTGTTTTATTATGATCGCTTCCGGGCCCCATCGGTTGGCTATAATTTCGTTGGAGATTTATTTGTACGTAATATTTGCGAAGGGAATTTTAAGGAATAATTGATGGTTGTGTTTTATTTGATAATCGGAATGGGTTGGATGAAGATATTTTTCGCAAAATTTTGTTCGATGGAAAATTCGTTTGTTTATGGTTTATTTTATTGGCTGCTCGTCAGAACCTGCCTGTTTTTTTTTTCTTTTTTTTGAGTCGGCTGGCAGAACGAGTTTCGTTAATTTGTTATTCAGCGATTAATACTTTATTCATTCGTTACCAATACTAGCAACGCAAATATTCGAAGTATGTCAAACGATAGTCGAAGATACGAAGGAAAAACAGACAGCTCACGTGTGAAGTAGGCACACTTATAATTACAAATTTGTATTGTAATTATATAAATGATGAAAGAATATCTCTTGAGTGAACCATGGTATCCTATTGAATTTTCAAATGACTATCTATCTTGAGAGCAAGAAACTTCGCGATGAATCGTGGATCTGCTCCATATTAATTATTACTAATTAAGTTATCAAAATACCATTGTATCTACCATTGAGAAGAATGGAGAAAGAAGGAACCACTGCTTTCGTACTGCACTTCATCGTATCGCTATTTAATCAGGAAGAAAATGTATGAACTTATTTCCACGGCGGGTTCCATTGTTAATTCAAATTATCATTAACACACAAGGGTGATTCGCCAAGCTTTTGCTGCCATCCTACTGTTCCCATTTTAGAAATCGTTATTCTCATGTAGACAAAAATAAAATTAGAATACGTTTCATATGAAGGCCGCGCGATTTCAAGGATCAGAGCGCGGCCTTTAAATAATCCAGACGTAAAGTCGCCTAAATGCACCAGGCTAACTAGACTATGACGAATGTACAACGCGTTTGCGTATCTAATGGTAACAGCACACCTTTCTCCGTCACTGTCGATGCTGGAACACCTGTTTTCAAACATTCGTGCGTTGACGTTTCTGCGCAATCTTTGGTGGCAGCCACACCTGTTTGTTGTCGGAGACGGATGTCGCGAACACTAGCTGACGAGGAATCCAGCCGCACCTATTTTTAATTAACGATTCTACAAACTGGACCACGAATCACGTTAATCTCGATCGGATTGATCCATCTGGAAGGATGACGAGGTTCTTCCACTCGTTTCACGAGGAATTCGGTTACTTCCGAAGCTTTCTAATTTTGTTAGACGGAGAGTTTAATGTAAGGATTAAATATGCTCGAAGATGAGTGGCACCGAAGCACTCCAGACTTCGTGTTGCCAAGGAAACTAATAAATTAAAAAAAGGAAGATTAATAGAACGTTTCATTTCTATTGGATTTCACGGCGAAATTCGGAAAATTTACAAATTATAATTATAAAATGAGAATTGATAGATCGGCTATGCGACAAGCTCGATATCGGAGTCCAGCATTATAAGAATTTGAATACTTCAGAGCTTGGAGAAAATACGAAACGATTCCTTTTTAATTGCCGAGCGGAGTAAGCTCGTAAAATATCCCGCCTGAACGAACAATTTTCCTTCAATCTGAAATAACGCAACAGCTGCATGGAATTCCAAGGATACCGGGCACCCTTCACATCGGATAGAGTGCCACCACACCAGGAAGTAATACGCCAACAGAAATTCACCGGATTCGCAAGAAGAGAGACATTCTCGACAACAGGTTAGACCGCAACACGCTGCCCCCTCCGATGATTTTCCGCGATTCAAAGGAACTTCCCGTTCGAACCTTTTTACCCAAACGATTTTGCCCTCGTCGGATGCTTGGCCGCGCCCGTGGATGCAATTTCGTCCAAGGAAAAGAAAAAAGCACCGACAAGAAAACAAAAACAGCGAGGACAGTTCCTTCGCCAAAGGAGGAAACTAGCCTGTTCTTGTCGCTCGATAGTTCTCTACGAGTTCTATCGGACGGAGCCGTTGCTTTCTTCGCCGGAAAGAAGACGAGGAAAGGAGACGAGGGGAAAAAAAGTGACACGTGCGTCCAGTCTTCCGGCGACAGGACACGCCGGATTTTCACGACTCTTTGAGTGAACCAGTCGCCGATACCGCCAATTAAGCTCGCCACAGCCACAGCCACGATCGAACGACGATTTATCGCCGGTTAAGGCTCCTTTCTTGGACAGACTGGCATCTCGCGGCTGGAAATGTTTTCATTCCGCAGGAGGCTCACCCTGGTCTGTCGCGCTATTAGCGCGTTGATGCTCGCCGTGAAATTTAAGGACTGGCAGGTTGAAGCTCGAGATCGACTGGAGATGTTGCTTCCGATCGCGCGGACGTTGGTAGTGGATGTGTGCTTATACTTTGGTATCGCGGGACAGGCGGTGGGTTTGGATTAGGTCTCGCACGCTTTGGTAATTGTGGATAAAATAGAAGAGGGGTGATTTTATTTTCTAAGATAGTTTTCGTTTGGTACCTTCGTTTGGCTGTAATAATCAATAAGATTATTGATATGCGGAATGGTGGAGGATTGATTCGGCTAATTTTCCTAATCGTTTGGAAAATAAATAGGATGTTTCATTAATCATTTTTGATCGATGTGGTAGGATGAACTGAAGTTCGAACTGGATTGCGGTAGTACGATTTATGGGGAAGAGATTTGTTGTTCATTCTTCCTACCATAGCTTTGGTATTTCAGTTTTTACCGCGGTTTAATTAATTGCAACATTAAATGGATATTTGTAATAAATCAGGATTGGTACAAGTACTTTCACTTTTAATCGCAGTATTTATAAATTAGAGGCATTCACATGTAACTATCCGATAAGATCTACGCGTACGGGGAATTTTTTGCTCGTTGTATCTTGTATCAGATAAATTGTTACAAGCACTGGGACTTCCTAGGGAAGCACGTCCAGTGTAAACTTTCTTGCTCATTTTTACAAAATACCCTCCTCTCACTCAGGTGGATCCACAAACGACCCATCTCCAAATTCTTCATTTAAATACAACTCTACTACCGCCCCGAACATATCTGTTCCCTTTAATTTGACAAATCCATAAGATCCATAGAAGAATCCATGGAAAAAACAAAATTCCCCTCGATCAAATAAAAGAGAGCCAAATAAATTAACCAACAAATCGAATGATCAAATCCACACATATTAAAAGATCACCCTTCCAAGTCTAATTTAAAGTTGCCTTCCATAACACCAGTGTCCTCTATTTCCAATCGCCAATTTCCACCACGTAAAAGAAATAATTACAATCGCCACCCTCGATTCTCCTCAGCATCGCCAAACTTTCGCAACCTCCGCGGGTGTTTACGTTTTACCCGATTCCTGGCTCGCGGCCGCGAGAATCGCCGCGCGCTTCCCTATTTATTTTCTCGTCGCCAATTAATTCGGCCGCAAGCGGCGTGGCGTGGTCCCGCGTGGACGAAAACAAAGCAATCGCGCTCTGGTATCTGCGGTGGCGGGCCAACCGGTCGTTTAATTAGCGAGTATTGTGCACCGAGAGGGCGACCACGGTCCTCCACGCTCGGATATCGCGTAACAAGATCTTATTCAGTGTTCACCGCACGGAGGGTTAATGATGCTATCGCCATACAGTGCCAAAGCGATCGCATTACAGATACTATTCCGGTGTATTCGTTGTGGACCGCTCGCAAGGAGGCGCATACGACGTCGATATTTCTTTAACGATCGCCGCTGATCCCACGTGGCCGGCAGCCACTCTTTCCCTCTTCATTTCTCATCTCTGTCCTGTCTGTTGGGTTCGCCCATCCCCCGTTGACCGCCTGGGATCTTTTGTTATCGGGTCACGGGATGCTTGTCGTATTACCTGGTAAGGATTTCGCTGGGCCTCCGGCCGATTAATCGACGAAAATGCAGACCCACTCGACTACCGGCCTTAGGGAGATTTTATCGGGGAGATGCCGGCCGGATTGTGCGGGGTTCGCGAAATTGTAACGTTTGCTCGACGGGACTCGATCGGTTTAGTGATTCAGGAAAGGGTTATACAGACGTGCCGAAGAATTTTTTGGATTATTGACTTGGAACTTTCGGTTGTCCAAGTATTATATTGTTTTTCTATCGTTCAAGTGGAATCTTTGAGGAAATAGACCCGCGATGTTCTTCTTCCTCGTCTTATTATTAATAGTATTTTATACGAAATATACGAAACTAATCGCATTTCTGTACGAACGGAGTAAAATACGAAAGTAAGTGCACAATATGATATTATTCTGTGAAGTTTATTACAGACTGTTACGGTTCCTGCATACTATTATAAATGCAATGTTTTCTTTTTACTACAACGCCAGATACCGATTTTAATGGCCGGCGAATTATATAAATAATAGGAAATCATTGATACTTCGCATCGCGGTTTAATAGTTCAATGAAGGAAGTTAAATTCCAGCTTCCTCGAGATACATTCTGTTGCTCAACGAATTCTTTTTCTTGCTCGCTACTGAAACATTCACGGCTAGAAATTTCCATTAGGAATCGCAATCTCCTCGTTCTCATTCCATCGGCGGCTTGGGGACGTGTAAGCGTAAGTCGAGCGTGCATCATTCTTCGACGCCAATGACGCGAAGGTCGTACAATTTCCAAGTTATCACGACGTTTTGTGGGAACCCGAGGATTCTCACGTCAATGCGATAGAAACGACCGGCGTGGATGTCTCGTAACGCGCGCGAACCAGGTGACGGCGGGCGTCTGATCGCGAATGTCTGGATTCACTAGCGAAGGGATCGATATTGAATCCCGGCACCGAGCGGTTTGCATAACTTGCGTTCGAGCCTTGTCCGATACAGTTTATCTGTCGTCGTTGCGTTAATTTAATCGCACCTCTGTCTGTTCTTGTTCCATCGTAATTCTACGTTCACTTGTTATCAGCATGCATCGAGGTGTACGACATTTGCGAGCAACATTATTACGCGAAAGAATTATAGACTTTACCATTTCTAGCTCGTAGCCGGCACACGGATTAAAGAATTTTATTACATTTTACGTAAAGTCGGCGGGGACGTATACAACATTCGTTTAAATTGATTTAATTAAATTGAGATATTGAATAGAATTCTCATCTAGCCTTTGTTAATTCGATATGAAATTGGAATGTGTAATACATTTGAGCGAGATTCAGATAAGTCGTGTCAAATTAGTACTTCTTTAATTCGCGTGCAAGTGAATTCTTTCACGCCAAGTTGGTCTCTCGAGGGTATAGATCAATGGATTACAAGCGTTTCTTGGCGTCGGGTAGCGCCAATCCCCGTTTCATTCTTCGTCTCGATGCTTTTATTCGACGTTGGTATTGCATAAGCGCGTACACGTATCGTTCGAAAGGGTTAACGAGCACCCAAACGAAAATGGGTGGAGTCGTGCGGCGTGTAAATGCCACGCAGCCTAATTACTATATTAATTGCCCTCCCGTGGTCGATCTTATTGATTAAGGTCGGGTCTTTTGGATTACGGGTGCGTGCGAACGAGGAAAGATCCGATAAAAGATTTACCGCACGCACACTGAGAACTGTTCGAGCTGTCGTGATTTAATATTTCGGACGACGTTTATTATTTCACGTATCACACATTGCTGTCCGGTCCCAAGGTGTAAAGATTTGGATCTTTTTAACGAGGCATCTCCGTTCGAAGGCGCGGCTCGGAGAAACCTCGCAAGGCAGGAAACGTACCACGCTAATAAAATTCATTCTTCACCCTTTGATCGAGCTGAAGATTGCCTTCCGTGTTTTGTTTAATTAATTGGATATTGTACATTTGAATGGGCCTGTGAGAATCCCTACCTTGCTTCGTGTTCTGGGGTAACAATTTGTAAGCAAATAACATTTCGATATGAAACGCGTATCGTTTAAATATTCAAGTTAAATTGAACACTTCGTTTATATACGCCTCTCGTATTGAATGAAAATATTTCTAACACTAAATTGAAATATTTCTCGTATTTTAACACCCTCGCGAGCGAGACCGTCTAAGTTAATGGAAGCAGCTAACCCGTTGAACGAAACAGTACGTTTCCAACCGCAACCCGGAGACACAGAGACCTACATCGGTGGTTGGTGCTGATAGAGGGCCTTCCAGCGGACATTTTGGGGTGTGGGTTTTCGTGGAACTGCACTAAAGCCAGTCGAGGTCGGGCGAGACCGCAGATTTATGCGTAGTAAAGGCTGGCTGGCTGGCTGGCTGGCTGGCAAAGTCTGCTCCCCTTCAACCCCCTTGTTGCTCTTCGTTATTCGGCTCACACTCGCGCGAGCGCGAACGGGCTGCGCGAGAACATTAGCGTTGCTCTTGACGATACTTACGGATAGTTACCGCGCGGCATCGTAAATTATTGCCCACGCCCCGAAACTTTTAGTGGTACTCGGGCTTTTCGAGCGATGCAATCGTTTCCAGCCCACGTACTTCAGTCGAGAAAAAAAAACGGAAAGGGGTTTGGGGGGGAACGGCGGAATATCGAGAAATTGCTCGGTTATACTGAAGCAACTGCCCGAAGACGAATATAAAAATCGTACTTGGACCATATTGGCATTATGCTAAGTGGTGGGTTAATTAAATTAAATACGTCTTAAATAATAAGTGGAACTCATTGGCGTATTTTGCGCGGTAAGAAGAATCGTTTTTTTTTTTCGAGGGGAGGGGTTTTGTTTAATAGAAGGGTTGGACTGGTTTCTTCGTTTATGCTCATCGATGGTCCTTGGTAGAATGGCTGTTTCTTTTGCGTGTTTGCTTTCACCTTATGATTGTGCTCGTTTGCTACCTTTTTTTGGGGGCCTGTTTACGAGTGTTCTGGAAAGTAATTATTTGCTGATTGGGTTTAATTTGTGCTCTGTGATTTTTGATGCGCCCGTGATACGTCTTGATGATAGTAATAAATTTGGGTGATGAATTATTCAGAACGCAGAAGTGGGAGAAATGTTGGTTGGGGAGGAAAATGGGATACGCTGTTAGATTTACAGAAGAGCACAGGAGTAATTATAGTAATAATGAGTATAGAATAATTAAAGTGTGTTGGATGTAATTAGACGAGTTGTAAATTATGTATTCCTCGTGCTGATAGTCCGAGCTTAATAGGTATGGAACCATAAAGAAAAATTATAGCTTTTCTATTTTTGAATGTATTATTATCACTCTGTTTTTTCTATGGTCCTTGTGTTCTCACTCTGAAATATTTTCGTATCTGAAAATGCGTCTGATTTTCATGCAATACCATAATAATTCTAATAATCAATTTATTTAGTAATTCAATTAAATGTACAATGATAAAATAATGATGAGCTATTCAATCAGATTACGCATTACCCTTTTATTATTGGATATCAATGAAAGTATTAGAAATTTGTCACAAACCTTTTTTATATTAAGCTCGATTGCATTCGTAGAAAGTATTCCGGGATTCTGAAACACGCCGCGCAAGAACTAGCTTTTGTTATCTACAGTCGTATAAGTTCACAGCTCGATAACGGAGACACTCCTCGTTGTCGATTATCGTGATAAAAATTTACGTCTGCGATAGTCTTACTCAGAACAAATACCTATGTTCGAGAACTGAGATATCGGTCTGCTTTTCGCGAACTTCTCAGACAGTCGGCGAATTCTACAAACTAGTTTCAACTCAGACGAGCCTTTCTGATTTTTCTGGAGAACTGTGTGCAACCTGTTTTCCTTATTTCAATTGAAGTTTCGCAATGAAAAATTCATTGACAACAGACTTTCGACAGACCTTATCTCACACCTCCAAATTAATAAAAAAAACCGCCGCACAGAATTACAGCCTTTATTTTTCGTTCATTTTAAATCACGCACCATATATCATTCCCAGTCGTTAAAAATGAAAATATACAATGCTGTACGTCTAGAAAGTAAATTTATATATCTTAGAAGCTAAAGCAACTTATAAATCCAGCATATTAATTGTCGATACTGTCGCGCGATTAATATTGACACATATTAATGCATTCTCTGGGCTGTTTACTCTGCGCGACCCTCTATGAAACACTACTTCCTTCAGTTACTTTGCGAATCTCGCGAGGCTGCACTTTGCGGATCCTGCATACGAGTTTATGGTCTCGTAAATAAGGGAACGTAAAACCAATATGTCGGATTTTTATGCGGCAAACGAAAGCTGCGAGTCCTTGCCGCTTCTCTTATATCAGAAGGCGCGAGCAGAAGCGTATTTGCATGTGCTTCGAGCTTCTGAACCGGAGCTTATGCCCGCGCGGACGATCGGCGATAAGCTTGCTTAATTTATCGCTTTTTCCCCTGAGGGTTAATGCACTCAGGTGCACTTGTCCGGTGCAGGCCACGAGAGCTATCTAGTTGGCGCACTTTATCCGATTCGAGAAAAAATGAAGACGATATTCGATATAGTATACAAATTACGTGGATATATGTGGGAGCAAAAAGTTAGCATTAAACCTTTTTGGTATTTTCTTCTTACTATTAATCAGGATTCTTGTTTTTTTCTTTGTCAAACGTAATTTTTCTACGAAGTATTGGAACTCTGGGGTCGCTGCTTGGAATAGTCCAAGTTTAATCGCGAAAATTTTTAGATATAGATGGAATTCACTTTCTACATTATTCCTGAGAATAACGGCAACGATTTAATACATTAACAGATCTCAATAAATCATTTAATAATTTTCGGTACCATTGTTCGAGAAACTGACTGGATATAGAAAAAGACAGACAGAAATGACAAAATAATCGATGAACGTGCATAGCCTTCTATAAAATCATCCCCTCGGTAAATTCCTCCAGAAGCCCCGACCCTCAACATCCCCGTACCTACGAAATTAAATTAAAATACCTGAACCAACAAACCCTCCGAAAAAATAAGGATTCATCTGCCCCCCTGAAACCACAGCATCCCCGAACTCCATCCTAAAATCCCCCGCTGAACCACCACGAACCTCCGTCTCGCCTCGCCGAACAAAAATTCCTCCCTTTGCCGCAACAATGCGCGACCCTCTCGTTGCATAATCTCGAGAGTACCTCCGGTCTACCTTCACAGCCCTTCCGAGTTCTGCACCTGCGATCGATCGCGATACTTCTTCGAGGTGGTCCCGGTTCGCCGTGCGAGTGTTCCTTGCGGCCTTCTCGAATCCGATAACGTGACGCGCTCGCCTCTGCACGTGTTCCCGTGGTTTCCTCTCGAATGCATCCCGGGCGACATAAAACATTCCCCCAGCGATATAAATCGACCGCGCAACGAGATCGATCCTCGTTACCGCATCGCGGCACAGACAGTCGACGTGCTCGGGGCTTCAACGGTAGAGGGGTGGCGCGGCGGGGGTTGGACGGTTCCTTTTGTTTTTAAACCGTACATCAGATACTAGGCGTTCGTTATCAAAGAGTGGTATCAGGCCCACGGCGAGGATGTAAGTATACGCGGCCGCGCGTACCTTGGCGCACACTGTGTGTCTCAGATAAGATATCTCCGGGTCTCGGGCACCGTTGCCTCTGTCCACTGTGCTCTGCCCCACCTTCTTCAGGGGTCCTCCGCGATCCCTCTGCCCCACGTGCTCGACAATAAATAACGCGTACCCGTCGGTTTCTGCCGATCGAATTGTTCCACCCTGTGGCGCGAGCGCCGGACACGTCGGGCTCGAGTTCCATTCGGTTTGTCGTGGAGAAATGGGGCTGCTCTTTGGGGGTGTGTCGGGCGTCGCGAGGTGCACGGTCGATTTCGAGGGTTTCGCAGAACGAGAACGAGAGTCGGAGGTGTGCTCGATGCGAAGGGACAGCGATTTGTGACGGCAATATGTTTATTGACTGCCGGCTAATGGATCTTTGATTATTGTTTATTGAACTGTGTTGAATTGAAAATCTCCCTTTTTTCTTTCAAAGTGAAATAATGAACGAAGAGTCTCACCCTGTATCTCTGGTTGAAAAATCACTGCGAAACCGCGTTCACCGGCCGCGTTTCTTCCTTTGTCGTGGCTCGTGTCGGGCAAGGGTCTCGTGCCGTTTTGGTAAGCGGATAATACCAGGGCGGCTGGATCCACGGGCCCTGTACGACGTCGTTAAAAGGGAACTCGTTCGTTTCGTGTCCTGGGACGGAGGATAGGCCGCGCCAGCGACCGCGAATCAGCCGGAACAACGAAAATTACGATTGTAAGAGGAACGATTTAGCAAGTTTAAACATGACTCGCGGCACGAGATCGGGATCAGAACGGGCGCCCTATGTAATCTCCGCTTGGAAATTACACGACGATGTCTTGGCGGATAAACTCGGCGAAAATGATAATGTTCAACGGTCATGCAAACGGATGGAAATCGGTGTCTTCGAAAAGACGTATCGTTCTCCTTTCTTTTTCGTTGCCACGCGTGTGTTTGCCCCCGCCAACGAATGATAAGATCGCCGGGGCTGATTACGAGGCTGGCCAAATGCGATTGGCAAGGTCTGATTGCTGGACCCGTGGTTGCGCTCGCAATCTCAATGCACGTAGCGTTAAGGGTTTCGAATTTTCCCCCGATGCCCGGCGTCGATGGTTCACGATAACACTTTGATCGGCCAGACCGGTGTTTTCTCATTCTACTCAGGTGAAACATATACGCGGCACGGGATTATGTATTATTTGGATAATACGTAGGTTTGATGTTGCTCGAAGTTTTAATTAGAAAGCGTACGTTTCTTGGCGAACGCTATGCAAATGTCTCTATCTTGGTTTAAGGGAGGAATAATTTAACGATGGTTCTTGAGGCGATACGGGTATACGAATAATTAATCTCCGAACGAAAGAGTAACACAGTGTTCCCTGATAAAATATACGGTATTATTCTTGCATTTATAATTTTAAGTATCACAATTTTTTTTTAAATATGTTTCTTTTCTCTAACATGCAATATTAATATTGAACTAGTGGGATAAAATTGATTAAAAATATCATGTCCACGATAAACAAAAATATCCCAATCCCGTTTGAATTTCACACTAAATTCAAAGAAATCTCTCCAAATTATCTAATCTATATTCGACCCCACATTCATCCCCCAGTATCGCCGCCCGGTGGCAACAGGGAAACACCGTCTCGAAACTATGCGTATCACGATTGCACGTGGTCCCCACGCGATGCCTGGGTCGCTAGAAACCGTTAATCTTCGATTCGAACGACCGGCCACGATCGAGTCATCGTATCGACAGGCCGGCATTGCGTAAGTTTTCTCTGACACGAGGATGCAACCGATCAGACGAATCAGGCGTGCGTGCACCGGGCAAGAAAAGAAAGGCTCACGATCCCACGGAGCCACGCGATACTTCATGCAGCGTGCACGTGACCCCGAGACCTTAGGAGCAAGCACTATTTTCCGCTGCCGACAGATCCTCTCCGCCTTCACCCCTTTCGTGCACGCCGTCGTGTTACAGGACGCGGCACGACACGAGACCGGAGATTAATATTATCTCGCGCGATCCGGCGTGCTCGTTTTAGAGTTCCTACACGTAGGAGAAGCCGCATCACCGACGATTTTCCTTCTACGTACGCTGCCCTGGCCACTTCCGGCGAACTCGTGCGAAATTAGCGGTTGTCGGGTACGTGGAATCGAACGGTAGACACAGGGGGGGCAGTTCCTCCGGCGGGGCTGTTTTCAGTGGTCTTGATTTGCGATGATAAATTTAGAATCGACCAACAGACGAGCTGTGCCGTTGTTTGGAATCTTGGTGGTTATTAATTTGAACAATTTCCGAATTTGTTAAGAACGATAGCGTTTATTAAACTGATAAATACAAAGTAACCCGATATTGGAATTATTACGCTTTCCATCATTCGTGCCCATCGATTTTCCTCGAAAAGACACATTTCCCTCGCCGAAAAGTGGACAAGTTTCAAATCTCGACATTCTCCTTTAAATCGCGCATTTTGCTTCCGTTTCGAGCGGACGAACTTATACGCAGCCTCGCTCGACGGGCTTCAATTTTCTCGATTGCCCTTCCGTTTTACCTTTGCGCGCTTCGAAACTTAATTCGTATGAAAAACGTGAATGACAGCTCGCTTGTTACATCGCAACCTCCCACGAGTGTTGCTATCAGGCGGACACGATGCACGCTGGATATTATTCAAAACGGTGCTGCAACGAGCAGCGTGGCTCTTCGAACGTCATTAACATACTCGGCTCGCATATGCATATCACTACCGTGCTCCGTACACGAGTACACGCGTGTCGTATGAAAGCACGACGGGCTCGTGTACGCGGAACAATAACGTGTATAAAGAGCGATACGGGCACAGAGGGCTGTGTGGAACTGATAAAAAGTGCCGCTTATATTTCCCGCGTTGGCTTTTTGCGCGTGACGTGCACGCGGCACGGTTCCAGGACACTTTTCTCGGAACGTGTCGCGCGTTTTCTGCCGGTCGTGACACCCTGAAACAATTTTCGTCTCTGTTTGTCGGACGTGTTTTGTTTCGCGACACGGTCGGATCGGCGGTATTTCTTCTCGGAAGTTGAACACCGCGGCTGAAGTACAATACACTTCGTTTCGATCGAATTCCGCGATTATTTTGCGCGTCGAGCGAAGATACGTTCGGCGTTTTCGGTAATAAAATTTGGACGTGTTGTTTAAGTAGTTGTACAATAAATTTTGGGCGCTAGAAATTTATTTTAATTAGTATTTTCAAGTACAGCGCAGTACTCGATACTGTACGTAGAGTTCAGTCTGTTAAGCTATGGTATTAATGACCATTTCATTAACTTGCGAAAAACATTTATCTGAAAATATTTATCGATAGAAATAACTATTGCCGGGAAAAAAATCAAAGGAGAAAATTGAATCCCCCAAAATGTCTGAATTGCAAAGAAACGAAATAACGCGGAACAATTACTCGAGCTATCGCGGCCAAAAGATTTATAATATTTCAGAATAATCATCGTGCAAGACGAATTCGCGCACATCGCTACGATATAAAGTACCAGGAAGCAAAAGTAAAGGCAGTCCCTCGTTCTCTGAACGATTCATAAGTCCGCCACCGGCGGTCGTCCGAAAACGGGAGGTCTACGTGCGAGTATGGGGACCGTTGGATGAACAATGACGCTAGAAAGGCAAAGGGTAAAGGAGGAATAAGAATAAGAAGCTGTGTGCACGAGCGATGCACCGGCAGCTGGCGTGTTTAACGCGTTCGTCGATGCGCGAAACGCGTCTGGTAGCATTCTTACAAGTACGTAAGGGGCCTCATTACGGGCCCAGAAAGACGGTAGTGCTCTCCTGTGGCGGACACCGACTTGTTACTCACCGATTTCTTTACCTCCTCCGCCTCCCCCTATGGCTATACGTCCTGCTTGTTCTTTCCTTCTGCTCGAGGGTCTCGTGATCCCGAACTGAAGATCAAAGGGTTAACTCTGAACGCTGCTGTATACATTAAGAATTATTCGGGATTTCGCAGGCATTTCGAAGATTCTTTTCTGACGGGGAAATTTGAGTATCGAGAAAGTGTATGATTGCCGGGAAGGGTCCTTTTACAGCGTGAGAAAATATGGTGTACTAAATGGTTTCTTCCGTACATTTGTACGAGGTGCGTTTGAGAGAGGGGATGATGGAAGCGGAGAATTTTTATTTCACTACTTGTGAGATTTCGTTTGTGGGAACGGAGTAGAATATTATTTGGCACGAAGGAACAATTCTTCTGGTTAATTAAAATTTATATGCACGCGTAATTCGGAATATCCAGGTTTATTGAGATATTTAAGGGCGTTAAAAATATTTTTAATACGAGAAAGGTAATAAAATATTCGTGTTATTGGAATGATGAAAGAGTCCGTACTGTGAAAGGTAAGAGAGGAGGAAATTTGTAGCATTGAGAAAAAGAAGAATGCGATAACCGTATAAATATTTGTGTACATGGATATTCATTGCTGGCTTCAAATACGCAATAATTGATGGGCACAATTTAATGAATCGAAAAAATTACCATTGTTATTAATTATCGAGCACATTCAGTGCATTTCCAATTATTTCCACGAACTGATTGCACAATTACTCCTCTGCTTGCCTTTCAGCTTAATGATTTATCATAAGACACGTTCCAAGCCGACAGCGAATTAACTACGTGGTTAATAGCTGGCTCAATAATTAAATATCCAGCTTTGTGCTGACGAACTCGATTCAACAAGCATAAACGATGATACGAATCGATTTAAAAGATATCTCTGAACGGGTCGATAATTGAAATAAATTAATGAGACGTAGTTTAAATTTCGTATTGAAGCCAGTGGGGGTTTTTTTGCAATGTTTCTTTAATCAAATAAAAGTTACGACGTCTTACGTCGTGCTATAAATTTATTAATTCGAAAGTACAGCAGTATTCCATATATTTGCAATAAAGAAACACGAGGAGTAATTGGAGAACGGTATTTGCCCATTTGAAAAACCGATACGTTTTATTTCAATTTTACAAATACCCGATCGATAATTCTGAAGATATTTTTTCGGAACACGCTCGCGCATTGAGCAAGTGTAGTACGTTATCTTCCCCGCGAGAGGTTCTTAATGAGCACAGCGTCATATGACGATCCTCAATTTACTTTCGAGATACTCGATCGCGCAACGCCGTGGAACATTCGCTGCATAACTTTTATAAACGGTCCTGCATCCTAATTGCTGATTAATTAATTACACGGCCGATGCTGCGCCCTTGCCGGCACATCGCGGTCCGTGATATACTCACTAATTATTCCACCTGTCCGTTTTTAATTCCTGTCCGCATAAAATGCAAACCCCTGCGAAATCTTTGTTCCATATCAGACGAGAGATTCAGTATGGTAATTCCTTAAATATCAGACCGTTTCGTAATTCGATCGCCTCGATTCCAAGCGCAATAATTAGTAATTGAAAGAATTCATAATATTTTCCATTCTATCTCTGTCAAGTGCCGCCGCGGAAAATTCTTCCGTCAACCTCAAAAAAAAAAAAAAAAGAAGAAATCCACCGACAAAGAAATAACGGCGAAACGAAGGAAACACCTTCTGCGCCTCGGGGAAAAAATTTCCGGTGTAAGAAAAAAATATTCGAAAGAGAACATTGTCCGCGAAGAAATGGGTGGGTTCCACTTGACTACCTTCTCAGGAGAAGTCCTTTGTGAAACCGAAGACACCGTCTCTGCTCGTCTCCACGGTCCCTCGGCGTTTTTTGCGCGCCGGCTTAATTCTCATCCTACGGTGTTGCCTCGAAAGAGAGGCACGGATAATTTTAGCGAGTCACCGCGTGATGATACTCGTCCGTGTTTCTCACGTACTACCTCCGATGATAGCACCACGTGGTGGTCATTAAAGCCTCGCGAAAGACGCGGAACGCGAGGACAGGCTCCTCTGCAAAGAGAAATATAATGCTCGGGCATGTGGTAGTGTCGGTGCTTGTTCAAACTAACGAGACACAATCACTTTTCGGTTGATTCGTGGGAAAAATTGAACGAGGGATGAAAGGCGAATACTGTTGCAAATAGCGTGGATTCAATTGGAATTTTTATTGGAGTAATTGTCGAGAGATATAGTTATACATTTCTCAGTTAAAGTAAAGTGACGCTTTATAGCGACAGTAAAACGCGACTTTCTTTTTTGGTGAAAAAAATTCTGCGCCGGAGATTATTAGAAGTATTTCAATATTATATTTTCTTTTATAAAAAAATAGATATCCGGAGATCGGCATTGCCGTTGAACCGTACAAAGTTATTTCTCTTTGACTAGTCAATTAATGGATAGATGATAGTCGCGGTTTCGTGACATCGTTATGCATTGCGGCAGCAGTTCTGGAATAATTTCGAAAACGTTGATATTCCGCTGTTTGCAAAGGACTTTCTGTAAATACTAAAAAGCAGGAAGTTACTGACAGCAACGTTACTCAACAATTTATATCGAATTTAATCAATTCAATTGGATACACGATGTGGCGGATTCCTGTGCAAACTCAGCAATAAATACGCGGACAGAAACGAGACTTGCTCCAGTGTGCCCCCGACAGATGCGCGAAACTTGCAAATTCATCGCAATGATCATTACCACCGGCAATTCATCATATCACACAGACCACCCAGTAGAGGTAACAGACATATGACACAATTCACGCAGAATCGCAGACGGCAAATACAGCTCTCAATTCTTCACACCTGTTTCGAAATTCATTTCAATAACGCACAGGTGACGCGACATATATCACCAATTATAATCGACCGTATAATTTCTTGCACTTTCAATCGCCCCCCAGCCTTTCAGTTAATTCGTAAAATACATAGATTCAAACTTAACTTGAAACTATTGACTGCTCCATGACGGTTCCACGTTTCTCGAGAAACCAAATGAAGCTCTGCTCTTATCAATATCCACAAAGAAAAGACAACCGTTCGCGCACACCGACTATTACTTCATTTTTACCAAAAATAAATACACTCAACCAACGGTAACGTTGTTAAATTAAGGAGCCAGAATTGCCCGAGATATCGCGTGACACGTTCGCGATATAATTGTTTCTTTGATGTTAACTTGACCCGCAGGCAGGGCCGGGTACAAAAATGGCGTTTCGTCGTGGACACGAGCTGTCCCCCGGGTGAAGGGTAAATTACCGCCGTGGGCGAGGGTCTCCCATAAAGCACTGCGCAAATTAAGTAGCCTAGGAAACGGGTGGGTCAGGTTCGGAATATTGTCGTTAGCAAGCAAAAGAAAGTGCAGGGGGTCGCGCCGAGGGACGCTTGTAATTTTTATGGAAATTATTATCGCCGGTAGGAGGCAGGCTAGGAGTATCGTAAATTATATCGGACCGCAAGTTTTCCCTTCGTCTAATTATTATTTGGCAATTAAACTTTACTCTTTACTGCGCGTGCACGCCTCCCTGGACGTCAATCTCTATCACTCCTTCCCCTTCTCCCTTTATCTCGTTTGGCTGTCGCTCGAACTTAGGCGTCGGGTATCGTAAAAGATCGAAGGGTGAACGTGGTTATACGAGCTTGGAGGCGGTGAACGTCCTCTTCCTTCCCGAGGGATATCGATAATCAGCTTTTACGGCGTCGCTACGTTGCTAAGATTTAATACGGTGTCCTGTTAAAAATTGAATAGCTAAGTCGAATGCATTTTATTTGAAAAGCTTGCACAACGTTGACCAGCTTGAGGGGCTCGGTTACACAAAATATTGTTAGAATATCGACAAAAGTTAACCATTAAAACTATTTTCCCAAACAAATGTCGCACAATAAAAGAAGCTGCAACATCGTCCAATCACCGAGAAGCAAAGATTAAATTAATACCTGTAATCGCAGCAAACGTTAATTATTCTTCAACGTCAAATCGTAATTACTTTTCCTCATCTCCCGATATCTCTTAAATTATTTCCCCTCCCCAGAGGAATTTTCTCCAGCTGCGTCTCGGTATGCACAACCACTGAAGTATCGCAGGTTTGATATACACGATACATCTAAATTAATACACGACAGGGTTTACGTATAATTGCCCTCAGTTAACGTCCACATGGCTGGCCGAATAATACTGGCTGAATATTATATATTTCACCATCATTTGCGTTCCACCATGCTGCTCAGCTTTATTAAGCAATCTCCCCTGTCCACGTGAAACCTTCCCTTCTTCGTTTTTTCGCCAAGAAAATGAAGTCGAACATTAAACGCAACCGCGCGTTGTTTAATAGATGTTGCGGATAATTATCCAATTAGCATCTGTGTTCCCCGTGACGTTACACCGAGAAATTGCACGTTCAATACGTAGAAGAAGGAACGAGCGTTGGCGACGAGGACCCGAACATCGTTGTAAGCTGGTGAACCGGTCGTGTTTTCGCGTATCACCGCCTCGAAGATGTCATAGCACGCGTCGTGTCTTCGATAAACTACCACGTGTCCCTCTGACGTGCTGTCATTTTCTCGGTATCTTTATTACAGCCACGAAGTACTATTCTTGTTGATGATCCGCATGTGTCACGCGACTTACTCCAAAGAAAGCACGGGTGATTTTTCAATGAATAACTTTTCATGAATCAAAATAAATTTTTTTGCCGTCATTATTTGCAATATAAATAGAACCGCACTTAGAATTTTTCTCTCGCAAATGAACAATGTCCCTCGCGTCGCATAAATGCAAATTAATTTGATACAGATCCGTATGAGAAATGTTCGCAGTAAAGTGATATAGATTTTTAAAGAAAACAAAAAAGAATGCCCGTGGTAACGAGACTGAGGATGATGACAATTTTCCTAATCCCTTTGGAAAACATTTTCGCGAGCCTCGAAGCACGTGTCCGCGCAAATGACGTCGACCGGGCGTGTACACGGCCAACGAAGATTCTCGTTCAGTTCCCTTTTCTACCGTTGCCACTAACCGGCCTGCACACTCGGTTTACCCCGGCGGGTAATAATGACACGAGTAAACGTAGAAACGACGGAACGCGTGTGCTGAGGAGCGGTTCGCGCGTGACCAGACTGAGCAAATTTGCTTTGGCCGCTTGCGGGTCCGAAGGATTCAACGAGTGTCCGATGTAAATTAACGAGAGCCCGGACCTCGGGGGAACTCGTTGGAAATCCCGGGAAAAAAACCGGCTCGTGCTCCCCTGAATGAACGAGAAACGAATTATCGCCTTTTAAAATCAATTAGTGGCCGCCGCTGCGCCAGATTCCGCGGTGGAGCAAAGATTTCTTCTATGCTAAATGACCGCTTCCCGCTTGAATTTTCGTAACAAGTTTTAAACGAGTCCAATTGAACGTCGCGAATCATTATGGGGGTTTTTTGATATATTATTTCCACGTTGTTCATTTGTTTGCATCGAATTTGTCCGCGTAGGAATTCCGTGACAAGTTCAACTGGATCCCCTCGGGCAGGCTCGAATTAATCAGGGTGGAGCAATTGCACGTGGAAGCGCGTCAAAAAAATGGCTTCCTCGCGACTTCGACTCAGCGTAATAGCCGCGTGCCAGTTGGTCATTCGTGTTGTCGCGTATTAGCGCAATCTTTGACGAGTTCGCGCGTCGACACAACGATATATCTGCGTGCCTTATCTCGGTTCCTCGACAGGCTCGCGTGTTACGCACGTTTACGACGAAGATCGAGGGCCGGAGGAAATAAAACGAGCTTCCTTATCGCGGCACCGTGTCCGCAATGCCGACTTTATTAGCGCGGCGATAACCCGCGGGCCCGTTGTCATTTAATGGCTTAACGAGCCTCCATATGCACCGCCATACTCGAAAGCTGCTCCTATATTTGTAAGTCTGTCGACTATTCGGAGGGACAAACTTCCTCTTGCTTGATATCTTTCTTGAGATTCTTTAAATCGCCCGGTGCGAGAAAGGCCGATGTAGAGGTTGCATCGATATTATTTGAGGTTCGCGTTCCTGCAGGACTTGCGATTCCTGTGCTCCGAAATTAATGAATATCAACGGTGCTGGAGAGTGTCTGTCGATAATATTTAATTCTCGGTTCGCTGCTGAAAAAGCTTTATTTCTTATTTAAACGAATATTACTTCAATATTTTATTTACTACCTTTCCGGTGCATCGAAATATAATACAAATAATGGATTGAAAAATATTTTAACGAAACAAGTTATGAAAACACTCAGATAGTATTACGAAAACCACACCTATAACCGTCTAAAAAATCCAGTTGCTCTTACATAAAAAAAACGAAATAAATGAACAATGCATAAAATCCCCGTCACGCGTCCAACTTTTCCCCCCATCGTGCAGTACCGCAGAAAAAACGAATCGCGAGGCACATTTTCCACTCGCCGTCCATTAAACAGCTGGTTAATCGATCAGCTCGCACGCGTGCATGCCGCCTTCAAAAATAATCCACGGCACGCTTGGCCACGTGCCCGCGAGCGTGATCGTTCGATACAGGGAGGATCGTCGTTCTATTCGTGGAAATTTATAACGCGGGTGGCCGTTCCTTCCGTCTCTCTCTCTCTCTCTCTCTCTCTCTCCCTCTCTCTCTCTCCTTTCTCTCTTTCCTGCTTTCTCGCAGTTTCAGCCGCGATAAAGCACGACTCTACGTGAAAAGGAATCGCATGCCGTCCGTCCGTCCGTCCCTGTGCACGCCACAAATCCACCGGGTATCTCGTGATCCGCGTTCAAGTTCCACGGCCTAGTTGACCTCTTGCAACAGGCTTCACAGGGGAGATAGGGGCAATTAAATCGATAACGATTAACGGCGGCTACTTGGCTGTACGTCGTCTGCGTTTCGACTTTATCGATACTGGACGATTAGACGGCACGTGACACCCTCCACGGACTTTGGACGGCTCGTTAAGATTGTTTATGGGGAATGTTCATCAACTCAAGTGTATCACGTTTTTCCGGCGAACGGTTCGTTTCCCTGATTTATCGCCCAACAGTCGGGACACTGGCGGTATTGGCTGGGCAATTAGCGATCGTCTCCTTAGGCATTGTTCTTGGTTCGAGTTGGGCTGCTCCGTTCTTGGTAGATATATTCCTTGGGGCAATTGAAGAGTGGCGCGCGGATTTTTAAGTGGAATGGGAGTGATGATATAATTCTCTAAATCGTTCTGTTAATGTTATCAATTGGTGAAACTTTGAGGAGGAATATCGTTTTATCGATACGTATTCCAGTATGCAATTTGTACCTTTGAGTCGTAGGATTGTTGCACACTTTCTATATTTTTGAATATCTAGAATATATTTTGTTATACGTCGAGGGAATACGGAGAAATCATTTTTATAATGCAAATATCGTGGTGAATGAATAGCAATTATTACAAGACCGAGACCTTTTCAATCATTTTCGTCATGCAACATTCATGGGTTGTAGCTTAACGTAAACATGGATCCAAAGAATGAAACTGCGTAAAACGGGCAGTGGAAATGATTAAGATTACAATATGCAGTACGCACTACGTGCCGCTATAATAACAATGACACTTAATATTTTAATCCATAAGCTGTCTCATTAGTCCAAATGATGATCCCCGCGAATTATTAATATTCCTTCCCTACCCTGCTCGATCACATTTATATTTACACGCGCGTCCTAAAGCAAATTCTTATTTCCTGTTTGTCCGACAATAAAAATCTCCCTCCATCTTTCGCATTTGTTAAAAAAAGGAAACCAAGGACACCGTAATCATATCGTTGCCCCCTCGCCACCAGAAAACAATAAACAGCCAAGCAATAACGTGTGCATTTGCAAAAATAGCAAGCCAGGGTAGACATTCAGAAACTTCCAGTGATAACAGGGAGCATTGATCCCGATTGGTCGGGCAAACCAGACAGTTCGAACTGGTTATCGTTTCTGGAGCACCGTTATCGTCGGCTGCCAGTTCTTCAACGGATGTCAGTCGCCTTGTTACCTGCCGTTTCGTTTCTTCGCCGCGACGCGGACGTAAATGAGCGTCGTCTAGACGCGAGTCCTTGCAAAAACGCAGCTAATTGCCTGGAAAATAGGACTGGAAGCCAATCGATGTCGTGTCTAGCGCGGCGGAGAAATTTCCATAATTTCAACGCTCGGGAAAAAAAAAGCTATATAAATTATTAAGCGCTGGACGCTAATCACATCCATTTAATCTGTTGCTTCTTCCTTCGCGTTGAACCACCGACAGAAAGGAATTCGATATGCTTCAAAGCAACTGTTCCCCTTTCAAACTATTTGCGAAAGGTAGTCGAGGCTTGAGAGGGAAGAATTGCGAATGCCGCCGATGATCTAGTGATCAAGTTTAAAAAAAATCGGCCCAGCCGAGCCGATCTGACTTGACCCGAAAATACAAAAATAAGAGAAAGATAACCCGATCGCCCGTTGGCCTCGCACTCTACACTGATCGGCTCGATCTTCTTCAATTTTTCATTCGCTTTTTATATACACACATATTTTTGTTCAATTAAAACAAATTTACCCTTTCAATTCCCTTTGGAATGTTTACTTCATCCTTTCGACGCCACAAATATTTCTATCAAACGAACATCAACACTCGTCCCTCGAGTCTGTCGGTAATTAAAATATCTTTGCTCCGAGACTCGCAGCTACCCGCGGCACAATATCAATTCCGCGTCCCCGCGTTGGTCAAAGGAATACAATTCCTATCGGCATTCCGATTCCGATTCCATTCACTGTGGCCCCGTGATCCCGCGTTTCACTACTCTTTTCGGCCAGCGAAATGCAGGGCTCGTTATCCACGGCATTCTTGGCCGCTTCGTGGTAATTGAAAGGCGTCCTTGGCGTACGGAGACCTATCGTACAGAATGACGTGCAACTCACGAGGCCAGGCTGCACGCGTGAACATCGAAAGCACGTATGCGCACACGTCGTCCCTCGTGCTTGGATACGGTTTCCTGTTTCGACCGATCCTGTTGGCCAATAAAGTTCCCGGGATTCGTTGATTCTATGCCGATTCTTCGCGGCAGTGTACACGTGACTAGAAACTTTGTTATGACTGCGGCGTGAGAGCGAAAGACGACGCGGTGGAACAGGGTGATGCCTCATCGTAATGCAGTCGTAAATTTTCCTTCTCATGGCTGCTCGCGTGACTCTTGCTCTTATTCCTACGTAATATCCGGTGCGATCTGCGGGACCGGCTACTCCCACGCGGTCGCTTCCGCGACTCGTGTTTCCTTCTTTCTTCTCCCTGGTCCCGCCGTTTTTCTAAATCATCCTTGACGCTCGTTTCCTTTGTTGCGTGCCGGTTACTCGAGGTGACTTCAATTCGAGATATTAAATTTGTTCGCCGATGGAAACTATTTCGTTCGGAATAATTTTGGGGGAAATATTGTGCCCGAGTTTCGTATCTTATTTATCTACATTTGTACGAGCGTATGATGTATATTTTGTTCATTGTTTTTCTTGACGGGAACGTGGTTTTTAGTTGTTAACAGCTCTCAGAATATTTTCAATGTTCTGTGGACTTCTTTTGTCTAATTTAATTATTTCGGGGACAGCGTGAAATTCAGTTTCGAACGTCGGATTTAAACTCAAGATTCATTTTTCGTCCCCGACATACGAAACAAAATATTTTCACGTTCATGGAAAATATCAATCGGAGAACCGCAACTTTATCGTCCTTTCGCTGCTTCCCGTTCGCGTTACTTGCGCTTTAATTTTATTCCCGGTGGTTGACGGTTCGCCGGAAGTATCGTAACGACACGTCTCCCATTCACATACTCGTATATTGTTTCATGAGAACTGTGACGCCGCGGAAAAGGGTCATGTGAACGTGTCACGGGCATCCAGCGTATACTTGCATCGCGAATCCGAGCCCACGGGACGTTGACCGAAACGAATGAATCGTCTTCACTCGCGAGTTCAATTCGACACCTTGCAGAGGACTCGGTGTAAGCGAATTGCAGGTCGAACAGTCATAGTTGTATTTCGTGTAGATTTCTCGGAAGGCCCGATAAAAGCATCGCGAACGAAATGAAATTAACGCAGCTTGACAAACACCCTCATTGTTGCTCTAACGCAAGCGAAATATATTACGAGCGGAGAGCGTGCGCGAAAGGAAAAACTTCCTCCAGGAAATATCAATCTGTAGAATCCAATTTATTATTGAAGCATATTTCCGTGCGTCAAGAAGCTTATGAAAGAGACAAATCGATTTTGTAAGTGCATTCAGCATTCAGATTTCAGCTGTGTGAATATCATTCGCTGGACTTACTGTTATTATTATTATTATTATTTTATTAACTACTATTGCTATAGTATTGTGATACCAGTATTGTCGTAGTAATTTTAATTCACTGTTTCATAGAAAGGTTTCGCCCTGACTAGCGTGTATTATTGTTAATTGAAAGGATTCTTCTGTTTCCACGAATTATATTTGCAAATTAATTGACGCTATTTTTTAAGAACTCAGGATCAGAACTTAAGAATATTCTCGATTGCTCGAATCTCGTACCGCTTTAATTCCACCCTAGGATTATTCTAGACAAGTAGCTACAATTTCGATAAACATTCGAGACAATTTTAATACCGTTCGTGCGACGTGCTGAGAGGCGGCACAGGCCCCATAGTCCTCCCACAACGAATCACCGAAACGGTTGGCTGTATTTCACAGCTCGTTAGCGCAATAAATTCTGCATTCCGGCGTGAACGAGGGACAAAGTGGCGCGAACGGCGTCGTTCACTCACGAAACGGCAGGAAAAACAAGCCGACCCGTGGATTTATACGGCGGCGTATGCAATCGAACCGACGCGGACCTTATTATCAAAGGGAAAAGGCAGCCTTTCCAACTGTTCCTCGTTTTGCAATCCATCGCGCAGCACCGGTCACCGCGCAGCATCCATACGAAAGGGGATTTTAGAATGCGTTAGCATCTTTAAAACGGCAATGTATATTCCGAGGGGCACTGTGGTAACATTTTTTTTTTTTTTCGGCTTGTCTCCCTCTCTTAACGACAGGGGTTGTTCGCATCGCGAATACCTACTATCGCCTTAGTGGCAAAAGAACCGCTCATAAATTTATTCCTCCCCCTCTGAACCGTCCTCGCCGCCTTCGAGGCTCGTGTACGTTAATTAGAAGCCTCTATTTTGATTTAAGGACACTGTTAACGAAGTTCCAGGAATGCGCACGAACTAGCGCGCTAATGGTGAAACTGCATAAAGGAGTTCTCGCTCTTTCCATGGGAGAAGTGGACGCACGCCAATCCCCACCAACGTCCGCGTGGTCGTACGCGGGTAACCCGTTCCCTCTTTATGCGGCGTTCACAACGAATTTTCCTGGTACACCCGGTGCGTTATTATCGTTTCGCGTCGCTTCGAAACAGTTTTCGTCGAGCAGAATTTTGAGGTGGATTTTGTGTCGGTATAAATGAATATAATCGGTTCAGTTGCGATCCGTTTATTCTTATGTCGTGATAGTGATAGAGTATTTTATTGCGAAATGTATTAGCTTGTTTCTGTGCCAATTTTATGGAGGTTCATTGAAATCTTCGAACAGATCTTAGAGCAACGATCGTCTTCCTTCACCCCAAGTTATACAGGGTGCCACGTTTTCCCAACACCGTCGTTCCCCTCGAGGCACGAGCAACAGTCGCGGATGGAAGCTCGTTCTCAACGTTCACACCTGGCTCCCGTGTGCTGGAAATGTGATTCAGACGACGGGGAACAAAAGTCTTGGCGGGCAGGCCAAGGCGGTCGCGTGAATTGAACGCGGACCGTGTCGTTTTACTGCAACGTTATACGTGCTTATGCGACTCCGCGATACAAAAGTCGATGCACCTTCCATACGTACGTTTCACCGCGTCCCCATCCACCGAGATAGTCTTATTTTCCGCTGATATAACGGCGATTAAAGCGTTTGCCTCCGCGTTTCTTCTGTTAGGCTACCAATTAACCGGCTACGCGAAGAAACGCCAGCGAGATTGCACGATCTCCCACGATCGAAGCAAGGGGGCAACGTTGTCGTGAAACCGGAAGACAGTCGACGAGGTGCCCGCGTAATCGAGGCATCTGCAGGAACGATAAACTTACACCGTTTTGCTTAAACGGTGCTCGATGCGTCGATCAAACAATTTTCGACGAACGTTTGTACATGTCCTTTGCCTCGGCTAAAGTTGTGCGTTAACTACGGAACGTATACTGATTTGGGTGTGCAAGAAGATTTTGTTGAACGATTTATTAAACAGTTTTCTTTGTTGGGCAATTATTGTGATTATTATTTTTACGCTACAATTCGTTATCGCAACAATTATTACGATCGTTCAATTTTCACCTAGTCGCGATTATTGAATCACGCGATGAACGATTTCCAAGCAAATAAAATACGTAAGCGAAATGCGAACATACGGAAGATACAGTAATCAATCTTTCGTCGTATACATTGTTTTCCACGTCCGATTCAATGTTCCCCGTGTCTAAATCAACCTTGCGCTTCCAATAATCAATCATACGCCTATCCATCCAATCAGCGTCAACGAGACCCCCTCGATTGATACGTTAAACCAGCCTGGCCACTCGGCGAAGGGTTAACGCGGCCGGGCCATTATTTTTATCGCTCGAAAGGAGGAAAACGAACGAAGGGAAAAGATAACTAGGGGAGGCAGACTATCGTCGGGAGTGTTCCCTTCAGCCCTGTCCACGCGTTGACGACGGCGTAATCCAGAAATCAGATTAAATGTCGGATATCCTGCAACGGGGGACGTCTCCCCTTCCCGTCCAGTTTGTGAACAGCAGGAAGCTCCAGTCATTACCTACGCTTGGTAGACCCCTCGCGCGCATCCTACGCGACACACTCCGATTCACACATTCAAAAAGTCACAGTATGTTGCGCATGCACACCGCCAGTCACTGTGCATCGGCCGTGCAAGCACGAGAAACGACCGGCCCGTAAACACATGCAAACGGCATCGGGTCGGGTACACGTACGTACGCCGCGTACCTATGCGCGTATCCCGTATTCCCGTGGAACTTGATATTCCATGGCGGAACATCGGGTATATCATTGGGGATCGTTTCGTTGGATGATTCAGGGGGTTGCGCCGGTTGATATTGAAACGAGAAATTTTCGTAGAATTTACGATAAGGCTGGAAGGGTGGCGGGCCGTGTATGACGGTGTACAACTTCGAAAGGGAGGAAGTCGGATTGATGACGGGAGTTTTGGAAACGGAGGAGGAACTTCGACAGGGGAAATTCACGTCCGGTTTTTTAATGAACGGTTTAGATGCGGGACGGGGATGGAATTGTAGAATTTTTGTATTATGCAAGGGATAATGGAAATTGGACAGGTGTATCCAGTTTATGGGAGAAGGAATTGAAAGGTGTAACAGTTTCGTTTGAAACGTCGATAACTGTTTCTTTTCTATTGATTTCGGAGAATCGTATAGTGTCAGTCCTAAATTGTCTTTTCAATCCAAATGGCAATTGTGTAATTATCAGTATTCGTAAAATCTTCCTTGGATTTCTTTCCCCGTAAAGAATGTCCTAAATAATACAAGAAAACCTGACGATAATTAATTTAATTTTTCGGATAATTACCTACCATTTGCTTCCACCCCTAAACGCTGTCCTATTAGTCAACGAAATGAGCTGTGTATCTCTAATGGAGTCAGTGAGGAATAACAATTTCCTAACCGGCAAACTGCGTCACCGCCACTTAACACCACGAATTTCCGCCGTTTCTTTCGAACCATCAGTCAAATGAATCGTGGCGGCAGGGTGTACGCAACCCAACGGCAATTAATCTCTTTCCCTAATTCATGACACTTTATTTAGCACGCCGCCAGCGCAACAGGAAAAAAAAAAGGGAAGGACTCGTTAATGCGCCGGATGGCGGGCAATTAACTTGGCGGTTTTCAAAATACCGCCGTGTCGCGTGTTATTTTTCATTGGACGCCCATATGCATAGGCATGTGCGGTCATGGGTGCGTTCGTGACGATGATAATGAAGTTAGTAGAACGTCACGCAACGAGGGCTTAATGACTAACATTTCTCTAATATCGCTGTTTTGCTAAACGAGCAAATGTCTCACGTGTCGAGCGTCAGTTACGAAACGCTGTTATTATTTCACCGTGGATACGTGGAACGAACAGGTGACAATTGTGTAACGGGGATTACACGGCATTCGGCGTGGAATCACGGACGTTGTACAATCGAAAGATGGATTGATATTTTAAGAAAGAAAATTGTAGTTACTGTGCGAATTCGAATATTACTAATTCTCGAAAGTTCCTCGTACATTTTTTAGAATCGATGGTTGCGTTGCGCAAAATGTTTAGTTTCGTCCGATGTTATCCTGTTGAAAATATCGTCGTTGATTCATAATTGCAAGAAATCCAGATGCTCATATTTTTGAATTATACGTAGCGATTAAGGTGGGCACAATTTTACCTTTCCGTTCGTTTATAAACGTCTTCGAAGTATTCGTCGAATCACTACACGCCGACGTAACACTCCCAAAATTATCGACCCCTCTTGAACATCATGCAATACCAGTTATTCACAATCATCATTCCTTATCGTCTGGCAAAGTGGCAATTTCGCCCCGTATCTTCCGAGTTAAACACCGTACTTAATCACTACCATGCCTAATTAGGACTCAATTAACGCGTGCATTTTCCATAAGAGAGCTCGGATAAACATACTGTGCCCCGGACACCATTTCTCCCATGCAAAATCGCATTATTTCCACGGCGCAGGAGGCGCATAAAAACTGCGTAGCTTTATTACCGATTCCTCCAGGGGGGAAGATCGAGAGAATCGATACCGCGTTTACGATCGCAGCATCGACGCGGCTTATACATACGTATGTACGTTGGAACAATTCGCCGCTCGTTTGGTCGGGTAATTTGGCCAGTTTTTGGCCGTTCCCAATAATCACGAACCGTGGCTCCTATCGCAAATAAATCGGCGCTGTCATGAATAAACAGGTGCGTTTTATTGCTCGTAATTCCTGGCTATGAAAACGGTGCGTCGCGTCGGGGACGGGAATGCGTTAAAAAAAAAAAAAGGACGAGGAAGAAAAGTATAGCACGGAGGAATGAAAGAAACGAGGAGCGAGGAAAAAGAGAGACAAAGAAGGAGGGGAGTACTCGCGAGGAGAGGAATCGATTACTGTCTACTGCCTCGTATTAATTATCGAAGTTACCGGTTGCCACCCCTCGTGGCTTCATCCGGTTCGAGTTACGCCACGCGCTCTCATTAACAATAGCTCGGCGAATCCACGTTTCCACTTGATGCCCGCAGCAACGACCCGTTCGTCTCGTCGCCGTCGGTTGAAAGGAAAAAAACACCACGCGATTTCCACGTCTCTTGACACGTACAGCGAGGCGCCTCGCCTTAATGGCTAATTTCGTTCGAGAACATCTAGTCACGTGCATCGCGTTTCGATTTTTGGAGCCTCGTCGGTGGATATTTCGAATTGGATCGATTTCCTTTGGCAGTGTTGATACGTTCTGTGATCGTTTCTGAATTATATTCTGGTTTTCACTGTGACGGAAAGAATAGGAGAATTCTTGAAACAAAATAAAATAGGAATGAAATATATTCTTGTTTTTGATAAATATAATCCGATCTTGGATAATTCTGTGCAAGGGTTAAAGGTAAATTGTTTTCTAAACATACAAGGATCGGTTATACTAATTGTTAAGAAGATTCGTATCGAAACAATGGTTATATTCGTGCAGAAAATTTTTGAGAACAGGGTTGCATTCGACCGACTAGTATATTATAGTCGGCAAATCCTTGGTAGAAGTTTTGTCACCAGTCCAGGTTCTCCTGCAGTTTTCCCTTCTTCGTTCATTTGTCAAGGGATTCCCTTAAGCTCGACGATTCGACGCCGCTTGGACGACGACAACGCGACACTCGGCTTTAATTTTTCAAGCTTTGCCCCGAGCCTGTTTTTCTTTCCTCGTCCACTTCCCGTGTTTCCAGAGCCGCGTAATTATTCCGTGGCGGCGGCAGCTTGCATCATTTGTCAGGATGAAGGTCTTTCCTGCAGCTTCTCGAAGACGACAACCGCGTCACATGATGATCGTGCAGCGACCATACTGCTCCAGTGGTCTGTTCCTGGGAATTCTCGACAGACGAGAGAAATAGACCAGGTCTGTGTTAAATCTTCCGATGAGTAGTGCTTACATATAGTTTGAGAAATTGGGTGTCCATAGGATCGTCTGTTAGACAAAACTCCCTGGGGTTGGAAATTCATGGAGTACGTGGATATAGGCGTTTAGAAATGGGACGTTTAACTAAATTCTCTCATATGTTTCGTATTTTATTACATGTCGGAATATATAGTTTTAATATAGTCTCAATATAGTAACGTATTCTATGATCAATATAATTTAACGTGCTATTTTTATTTACCTCGCCTAGAGCTGCGAAATTTTTAAGAACACATCCGAGGTAACGTATTAGAATCATACCTGCTGACCATCCTGTAGAAGTGCTGGTACATTTTCGAGGGGAGTGATCGCATGGGATGTCTCGCTGCACTATAGTTCGCGACTCCGTACAATTACAGATTAGTTACACTGCAGAAATCGGGCCACACCGGTGGCTCTAATCGTCGTCAACTACCTTGTATCTCAATTCGCCGTACGCCCTGGAATATTGATTTTTTGCGGTCCAATCCTTTTTTTGCGAATCGTCTAACGATCGTGGACGGTATCCACCGCCTTGAGAAGCTTCTGAACAACCGCGGCCCCGACGAAATCACCGATTCTTCTTTGGTGGTCCACAGAGACGAACCATCGAATTTGGACGGCAAGCATGTCTATGACAAACTAATATTTCTTCACTGTTATCCTGCCCCGATTGAAATTCTTAATGTATCGCACTGCAAAAGTCCAAACGTAATTACGCACTGCGACGCAAGAAACGTGTCGAAACACAAAGGGAACATTTATATAAAACGATTACCAAATTAAGAAGTTAAACGCCCGACTAAATGTAAATTATTTTACCACAACCGTTACACGTTCATGTCTAAATCTGATCGATTCCTCCCAACTAATTTCCACCTGCGGCATTACGAATTACTCCAACAATGAATGAAGGTGGAAATAAGAAGGAACGGAAGAACTCGCAGCAGCAATCGCCTGAGCCAAAGCAGCCCGTCAGATGTTCCGCAAGAAAAACGTAATCGCGCGTCAATCGTCATAATTAAGGAAGCTACCTGTCCCATACGATCAGAATCTGATGCGTACATCCGGGTGTACGCGTACGAAAATCTCAGTGCATGCGTATTGGTGGGGTGGGGATTGAACGCGCGGTGTGGTCCTTCATTTCGCCACCTGTCCACCTGGACAAATGATCGTGGCAGAAGTCCGTTCGCGGGAGCCTGATAACGCGGCGCGCCGGTTAAAAGGAAATTAGGCTGCGGCCACTGTACGAAAACTCCGTCGCCTCGAGGACCACGGATAATCTGCTGTCATTGAGGAGGGTATAATGGGCCACCCTGGACGCGTTTCATTTTGGCCGGTCGTCTCGTGTCGGATAAAGAAATTCCTCTTGTCGCGAACCGTGCGAAATGACTCGACGAGTCGAACAGATATCGCGGCTAAACGGTCGTCGTTTTTCCGTCCTTTTGAAATGGTTACTCGTAATGAATGAATGAGGACCGGGGAGGGAGATTTACAATTGATAATTGCCTGTGCAACAATTCGTTTCGTAGCGGAGGAAATGGTATATTCGGATATTCTGGAGGGTTTGCGTGTAATTCGATGTGCGATTCGTTTTTATTGTTGTTTTGGTCTCGTGTCGATGTGGAAGGTATTTGTAAATTCCAGGTGTATATTATTCATATGGTAATTGATGGTGGAAGATACACGTTGAACTGTGTAGTACAGGAAGTCGGACAGGTTAAACAATGTAATCTATTCTCCTTCGTAGCACGGTATGCGAATGACGATTGATGCATCAATATTAATGACGCGTAGGCGTCACTTTACTATTTTTTTTTTTTTTTTTATAGAATTTGTCAATGTTCTCGCCTTGCACCAACGAGTTTTCATTATATATTTCTGTTACAAAAGACAACTGCAAGAAAAGTTATCGATAAAAAATTTAATCTTCGATAACCATCATCTATAATATCGACAAACCAATCAATACAAATCTCGTCGTAAAGGATTCTTCTTTCAAATGCTCGTTCCACGAATCTCCAACTTTTATTAATTTCCTCGTTGATTTCCACCCTTTACCGCTCGAAACGAAAATTCGAAAGAACCTTCTGCAACGTCTCTTGAGCAGCCACACCACCGACCACATAATCGCCTCAGCCCTCTAACAGGTGTATCGAAGGTTTCCAAGCCATATCGCGTTATTATCGTGGTGGCGCAAGTATCGCCGACGAAACGACGGTGTCATCCGTGAACTGTGCTTTTTACAACGTCGATTAGCTTATCTGCCACGGCCTAATGGCGACGAACGCTCGTCTGGCGACGTGCGCAAAAATAAAAAAAAAAAAAAAAAGAAAAAGACAAAAAAATAAGCGAGGACAACGGGACAGAGGACATTTTATCTGACGTTTTAGCCGCCTGGTGGAATGTTGCTTTCCACCGCGTAGTTAAATGGCACGGCCATCGTAGACTGACCCAATTACACGTAGAAATGACGATTGGCTTGGTCGCTCGAGTACCGTTCCATCGATCCGGACACGAACGAGGGAATTTTATCGGAAACCGGGTGGCCCGGCTACGCCTTATCTCGCGAACCGGATGAACGGGATCGGGGAACTCGATGGTACGATCTTGGGCAACGTCGCGACGCGTCGCGCCTTTGGTCGTATCGGGGATCGATATAGATCGTATTGGGCTATCACGTGAATAAGAAGCTGTCAGATCGATACAGTTACATATTCGATCGTTCTCCGACGAGATAAGATTAGATACCGATAACTTATTAGCCGTAGGAAAAATTTGGGAAGACCTGACGCGGGGATTCGCGTACGTGCATCGGCTACTTCAATTTTTCATTGATATATTTTTACGAATTTTGTCGAAAAGTGTTGCTTCGACGAACGTCGGGGTTCAGGGTTGAGTTTTCAAGATTTTTTTTTTATTTAAAGAAACCTTGATGGAATTAAATGGATTTCCTTGTTTCGTGCTTTATTGGGGTTCTTCGAGTATGCGCATATATAAGGTACGGAGAAAGTGTGGAACTTGTACGCCGGAGAACTTCTCCCATGTCTCTTGTTTAGTCAAGTCTAGTTGACTTTCAAAGTGAAATTTACGGAATAGTAATTCTCCTCTTTTTTTTCTTTTTTACTGGGCCGGTCTATTTATCAAAATGCAAATATGGAGATAAGGTGCTGCATTTGGGATGTTAAATATGAACATAGAGTATCTTTCTCTGGAAGCCCAATACGGACATTTCTGGGGTGCTTCTTAGCGAAGATACCCGAGCTACTTCTAACTAAAACATATAATTATTCAATTTGTTAATTATTCAAATCTCAGCCAAAAAGTTCTCAGCCGTTCATTTGTACGCTTACACCTTCCGAATAATTATCCGCCAAGAAATAAAATACGGTCTCACACTACTGGGAAGTGGTTCTCGACGTCTAACAAATACAAAACATTTCTGCAGAAGCTGTTGCATTCCACTCGTCTACCAGAAGAAGTACAATTAAAGCATATGTATATCCTTACGTTCTCAGAATTTTTTCCGTTCTCCGGTAAAACAGTTTCAATTGAAGTAATCAATGTCCCCGATTGTCCTCCCGGTGCGGTGCATCGCGCCGTCAAGGCTCGTCATGCGAGTTTTCTAATACATCTGCTTCTAAGTAAACGCGAAGGTGGGGGGAAAAAAAGGAGACGTGTCCCCTGTCGCGGAATGCCCGTACTGGAAAACGTGTTTAAGTGTACACGCGGTGGCGTCAGGCCTTTCCACGATTCGTTAAGCCGTCTCGCGACAGGCACACGAATGGCACGTAAAACAAATACGAGAACCGACGCGTTGGACCTGATCAAATAGCGGCGTATCTGTTAAAATAAGGTCAGACGGCTGCACCTTATTAAATGCAACCTTGTTCCCCAGGCATTTCCAGACCACTGTGGAAACGCGGTTATTTTATTTTCCCTTCGTTACTGCCACCGATTCACCGATTCACTCTTTCGTACGCGCGTTATAAACGTTCTTCGGTTATTCAATACGCTTCGATGTCTTCCACGTTTCTGCTAATTGAAATCCCGAACGAGGAAGGAAAGTGAAAATGAACTTAATATTTGTTGTCCGTTCGGAACGGTTTTATGCTCGATCTTGGAATTCAATTAAAATTTTCATGACTCGGAATAATTTCTAGGATATATTTGGGCGAGAAAACTATTTTATCGCGTCGCTCGCAATACAGCAGCGAAATGTTTTTCACCGAGTCGCGTCCCATTTTTCCAGCACGTGCCCGATAGACGTAGGTGGTCGTTAAGGTTATTGCGAATTTTTACGAGCCGCGACGCCGCGTGCCCGTTGATAAAAGGGGAAACGTGCTCGCCGAGCACCATCACGCGATTAGGCTGAAGGTGAGATGACGGTAACGTCACCGTCGATACGTCGACGTCGTTCGCGATACGTGTGCCGGAACACGTATGTACGTCTTCGCGACGGGAATTTGCATGCTTTTCGACATTTTCAATCCAGTACGATAGCGCGATCTCAATTTTTTTTTCTGCCCACGCGTCAAGAAGCGATCGCGTACACGTACCCGCGATTGTTCGAAATGATAATGAAGCCTGATTTATCCTATGGAAATTGAATTTCCCTTGCATTTTCAATTGAGATTCGGGTATTTGCACAGATTTTGTACTTTTGCACCAGCATCAATTTTCGATCTACACGTCGAGCAGTTTTTTTCGTCAATTGTTCCATCACCACCAAAAACGAATAATAACAACAATTCATTGTTCCATCGAAGCAATCGTTAATTCTCTTCGGGATCTCACAAAATCACTACCGCACAGAATTTTCAAACGGAAGAATTCCAAGAGGGAAGCAAACCCTGCCTTTTCCCCCGAGCATCCCATTACGCCTGCACAGATAAAAACCACTGAAAATGAAAGGAAAAGGAAAGGGAAGAAAAAGGTAGTCGTTCGTTGGGCAGTCGGAACGCGTAGGAATTTTTTTAAATGGCTCCATCAACGGTGTTCCGACGCGTTGATGGACAAGAAACTTAATCTCGAAGACGAACGCTCTCTGTTATCTAGGGTTGAAGCTGCGCGACGTATGGTATCTAACCCGGCTGAGGCAACATTTGAGGAAACTTAGATCCTGAAGCCTCGCAGGTAGATATATGCGGGTTCGGGACCGCTCCTCTCTGGTCTGGGAAAGTCAAACAGTTAAACAACCACGCGCACCAAGTGTTGACTCGCGGCATACATTTGGTAGGAACACTTCCCCTTCGCCTCGCAAGACAAACAACCTGTCGTGATAATGATACACCGGATAACGGCAGATAAAAATGCAAGGCGCTGGCCAGGAGTGAAGACGAATATTGGTAGCGCTTATTCATCGGCGGTGATGGTGTTTGAAAAATTGCGCCACGTTTCATTCGAGGCTCCGTCGCGCCGGTTGCGTCGGACGATTGCAACCGAATCGTTCCGTCAGAATATTTGATCGGGGATATTTCAAGCGAGGTGAATATTTGCTTGTGATTAATTAGGATCGGTCAGGTTTTGATGATTTTCTTTTTTTAATGGATCTCGCCTTAAATATTCATTGAATCGAAAGGATAGCAAGCGACGTGTTTTGACAGCTAACTGCAGCAGACAATTAATCGACGAAGTTAGGTACAACGGAGAGTATTTATTGGAAGAATATCGTGTACCGTGCTTTTCATGGGCGCTATTATAATTGCAATAAAAATTCCTTCTCTAAAAACTTTCGCTGACACGAGAAAGTCCAGGGTTTGCGGAATATTATAAATAAAAACGGTTTACAATCGTACAATAATCCTAGTCCAATAGTAATAATAACAGCGACAGTGACAATAATTGCGCTGCTAATAAGTAGCAATTATGTTCAATTACTTCATTCTTCGATACGTAATCCTTTTCATCCTGCCGCGAATGAATCACTACGTCGTACCTCTGGTATCTACCATAAATTCATCCACAAATTGTCGCATTTTCTCGCAAACGAATCTACAACGCCCTCTCTTTCGAATCGAAGCGAATCCGAATAATATTCAGGCTTTCTGAGCCCCTTCCGAACCGCGCATTTTTCCAACAACGTGGAACAATCATCCTCTCCCCGTGTTCACGAACGCCTGGGGGGCTTTCCAAGCGGATTTTCAGCGTGGGTGCACGCGAGGATCGTGAGCTACCATCACGTAAACCGAACGAGGAGAATGTACAAATGGAAGAGAGAAGGCAAAGGAGACGGATTCATTCCCACAATTACGCAACCACGCTCCCTGTGCTCCGTCCTTCAAATTCGTCCTTAATGAAGGATAATCACGTTTAATTGACCGCCTCGAGGCGTTGGCTTCGCCCTACGGCAAGGATCCCTTTACAGTGTTAGCAACAGTTTCGTGAGACCCATCTCGAGGGCACCGCGAGTCTCTTCCCTGCCACGCAATTAGTAGAGCTAGGTCAAAGAAAACGTTAACGACTTTCGGTTCGTGGCTCCATCAAGGATAGCTCGAGGGATTGCGTTAATTTCGATTCGAGATCTAGCACGAGAATGGACGGGACGAGGTCTTGGCTCCTTTTGTAGAGTGGCGTTTGAATTTCTAATTCCGAGAAGTATTTCGTGTACTCAGGACTGAGGCAGTTTTGATCTGAATCTCCTCCTCGAATTGGAAGATAAAGAGGGAGATTTCGTACGCTTGTTGGATTATTTAAATTCGAAATTCGTGGAACAATTTACATGCCGACACTGGTGAGAAAAATTTGTCTTACCGGTGGTTAAAGTACTTTTATGAATGCTTTAAAGAATGGATCTCGTAAATTTCCTTGCTATTTAAATAGAATTCATAGAGAAACGAAATATTTCATGAATTATTCCTTTAGTTTTACTTCTATCAGGACGCAAGTATACTGTCCTTATTCAAAAGGAAAACCATTTATATATATACACACGCGCACATTGGAAATCTAATGGCGAATATAAATAAGTGAACTATAACTCTCGGCTCCCTCGAATTTGCCCAATGCCTTCCCCAACACCACACCCTTCGAAGATCCACCCTTGACACACAAAACTGTTCACGAGCGCACTCGCATCGCACCACTTGTCACTCACATTCACGAGTGTTCCCGGAATCCTCTGCTTCCTCTCAGAAGTCGCGCCGCATTTCCAACGGGAGGAAACGAAGAAAAAACACCCGCTTTCGGCGTTCAATTTACATCGAGGCGACAACTCGTTTTCGTCGCCGGCTCGCGCGCCGCAACACCCTTCGTAATTTTCTGCAGGAATTGTCGCCGTGTTCGTCGTCGTCACGACAGATCCCAGAGGCGTCCTTGATTGAGCCGTGATCGCCGCGAGACGAAGCGTCTAATTGCGCGGATAAGCGCGGTAATTCCGCTCGAAGCCGACGGGAAAGTCGCGGCGTGTCAACGGTTTTAACTGCGATGTAAATCATGCCGATAAGTATCACGACTGCCGTGTGCTGCCGCCACGTCGAGCAAGCAAGGTCGCTCTTCGCCGTGTCTCTGGTTCCTCGTCGTGTAATTAATCATTTTCGTACGGCGCACGGTAATTCCTCCTTTTTATTTCTCCCGTCGTGTATGTTCCTTTTTTTTTTTTTTTGGGAGACGCGCAAGACGCTGTTTTGCTCCTTGGTTGTAACACGCACGGCGATCCTTGGCGGGTGATTAATTAAAAAGTCCGCGCCAGAGAAGGGGGACGATTTAAATAGCTCTCGTGGCGAATTTTCGGGGCGAATTTTAATTGATTAACGCCGGAGTTGTCTACGAGGGCGCGAGATTATCACGCGCCTGTGGGGTTCCGTCGGGAAAACGGTCGATTCGGAAGCTTGAAACGCTGACGAAATCGCGGCAGAAATTCTGCGAGCGAAAAATGGTAATCGTGGGAGCAAACCTGAATCGGTTACTAAACCAGCGAATCAATTTTATTTACAATAAAACTCTCGTTCCGCAAATGTTTCATAAAGCAGCGGTTAGAAATGTATCACCGGACTGTAAAATAATTCACTCAACTTATTTAAATCTCCCCCTCGTTGGGTACGTAATTCACCATTTCGTGTCGTCCGCGATTCCCGGCCCCTAAATTCAATCCGCAAGTTACGGCCCGTCGAAAACGAAAACACCCATTAATTTCGTCGAACAGAAATACACATCTCGCGTCCGTTGGTATACACGACCTGTCGATGGTCGGCGAACAGGGGCATGGACAGAAGCGTGTAACGTTTTGGCGCAGCGATTGGACAGCGGAACGCGTAGGATAAAGCGCGACTGAAATCACATCTTTCTAACGGATTACAACGACCGGCCATAAAACTGGAGGTTAACGCGGCAGGAACGGCCGGTCGTGGCCCACGCGTTTCCAACGCTGAAACACGAGTATCCAGGCGGTAGCGGCAATCGGCCGCATTAGAGCCGACACTAGATCCGAGTATGCGAATTTTTCCGCCGCTCTGTCCACGGCGTAAAGGATACTTATGCCCGCGTGCCGTATTTACGGTACTTGAAACGCGAATTCCATTCGTAATGTTCAGAAAGTCATTTCTGTCGTTGCGCCGCCGCCGGTGCTTTTCGTCGCGACGGAAATTAACGCGGAAAACGTACGGCGACATTAATTTTCCTTACGCTCGGCAGGAGCGTCGATTTTGGTTACGCTCAAACGGCTCGGTGCGGTAGGAAGATTGGAATTGTTATGGGATACATCTGCTTATGGTTGTTGTAATTAACGTTGCTTCTGCGTATAGAATGTTCCTGCTATTTTTTTGGTATTACGCGTTGTTTATTTATTGCGGTTCGAGGGCCCCATTGGTAATACGCTTTAGAATGAAGTTTTGAATGAAAATCTAGCAGAAATTGTGGCGAATATTATTTTTACTTCGAGCGAAGTAACTTAACGAATTAAAGTTCCTGCACTCATTTATTGTCGTTTTGATCGATATTCTATGCCCCGAGTATTAAGTAGAAAATAGAAATCACTGACATCAGCAATGAAATGCTCAGAGTTTTAGAATAATTAAATGCTGTTTATAATTTACAAGGAACACTCCGATACCATCGTACATTTGCAACAATGGTCTTTCTAAATTTATCATTTTCATACGTGACAATAAAAGGTACTCATACGTCGGGGACCATTTGAACCATCCAGCAGTGATTTCGACGACTTGTTTATTGTCCCCATAAAAATCCAACAAAATATCACTTTTCTCGGTTCTATCTCCGAAAAACGACCAAGACCATTCAACCCTGACTATACATAAGCTTGAATGGCGACAAATATTAATTAACCGCATACACGTGCATAAATTGTCCCACGAGATTGTGTCGTTTAGGGTGTCCATAAACAAAGCTGAATGTATGATTTCATCCGATAACCACCTCGGAGTAATTAAAATCCTCAGTCTACATATAGGATACCTCGTGGATGTCCACTCGAAAGAATGTCAGAGGGGACACTTTATATGAAGACCAGTGATGAAGAGGCTGGGTTAGTCAGTCGCGTGGTACTCGAGACTCACCTTTTTCCCCTCCATCGTCGTTCTTCGTTCACTCTATTCTCCACCGTGAGCAATCACCATGAATCACGTCTTAGAATCGACACGTACACCTTCTCGGGGTGGTTTCAACCGGCTGGCACCCGTCGCGAATTTTTCCCCGCTCCCTTGGTAACATTATGACTGTCTGAATTTTCTTATTGGTAAAGAACAAGACAAAATTACGAAATCACACCTGCCACTTCTGACAAAGCGAACCTCCGATTTCACAGTAATCTCTACGTTTAACCAATTGAGGGAATATTATTCTAAATATATTATTAGTAAATCGAACACTTCGGATAATCAGAACCGTGAATAACCGCGACTTGGTTATTCGAGGCTCTACTGTAACTCTTTCGTGGTTCCGTCGTACAATACGCTATGTGTATAGTGCCGAATTGTCGAAACCGGTATTGAAATAAACGAGCGGCACCGAACGCTCAGATACGCATGTATATTTCATATTTCCATACAATTATCATTAACGATACGAATTAAGGAGCGGCAGCGGCCGGCAAAGGAACCAGTCGAGAATCCGCTGTCTTTCATTGTAAGTTGTTAGGTGCTACTATCCGTTCGTACTGTGGTTTATTTAAGAGTCGGCGAAAGAATGTAATTCCTTGGGAGCGATAATAAATAACGGATAAAACGTTTCGCAAAACTCGTTTCCACCGTGGTATTACTCGGTTACAAGGCGGTTCTCCGTCGTGCACTCGTGAAATTATTCGGGGGTAATTGAAAACGAAAGTACCTACATTTCTTTAAGTGCCGATCGGTAGATGTATAATTCTGCGGAATCTCCGCAAGATATGTACGGTTTTATAAGAAATATTTCGTTCGCATTTCTGTGATCCAAGTATTCTTTAATTACATATCGGTTACGACCCCCCCTTTTTCTTATTACTCGAATTGCCGTAAGGTTCTTAGTCAAGAAACGAATCAAGTTTCGAAAATATTGCGCAATTGCAAAAGTCAATCTTAAAAGCGACCCAAAGAATATAGGAGATTCGGAATATGAGTAACCTAATTTCTTTCAGTTCAGTTTACGTCATCCTCCGTTCCACCCCTAATACATATATCGAAACGATTCGAAGCTAATCTACAACGAAACACCACTGGCTCCAATTAAACTATACGAAAATTCTGTCGCATAGAACGCCGATTGTTCGCGCTCGTTGGCCCCAGATAGGCAGAAACGTGTTGGCCACGTTAATCCGTTGAATTATTATCATTACCGTTAATCAGCCGCGGCGGTGCGTTCGATTGGTACGTTCGCGCGAACCGACGATAATTTTGTATCGGTCATTAGGTTTATTGGCCGGGCCACGGGGCGAGTTATCGATGACTTACGATGGATAGGATCAAGGTTCAGTAATTATTCGTGGCGTGAAGAAAATAATCGGTTGGCCGATTGCTCAATCCTCGGGGATACAGGGACGGGGGCCCACGAGTTTGCCGGGTCGTTGCTCATCCTCGAAAAATCGTCCAAACGATATCACGTTGCGCCGGCTTTTAATTTGCGCATTAGCGGTCTCATATACCCCCGACAATTAGTCCCCATCGATGTGCACATTAATATTCCCCGGGAGTTGCGCCCACAGCCGCCTAGAACGTAATTTCTCGCGACGGGAGCCTTTTTTTTATATTTAAATGGCTGGTTTGGATCACGTGCACGTTGATCGATCCTTGGGTTTGGTGAGGGAACTTTAATAAGAGTTTTTTATATTTCCAGGAGAATCTTAATCTTAACGGTATTGCTGGGGAGGGCGAAATACGATACTGATTGAATCTTTCGAAGCACTGCTTTCGGTAATGTTAATGAATAAATGAGGGACCTGTAGTTAATTCTTTGAGGAAACGGTTGAGAGATAGGTTTGCTTTTAATTTCAGTTTCGTATTATTATTTTTGTTATAGAATATTTGTGATGTACTGTATCGTGTACCTTTCGGTAATTTCATTTCTTAATAATGGTGTGCATTGATGGAATGGTTTCACGAGGTGTATATTTTAAACAATACAACGGTTCATTTATTTTAATATAATACTATATTTCAAAGAGTATTATTCAAACCCCGGCGGTTTGAATAAATAATTATCATTTTTCTGTCAATTCTATAGAGACCTCGTATGTTTTTTCCACGTATGGGCACGGCATTTACAAACTACGGAACTGTCCTTTGAACACCATAAGCGTAGAAATCCATGATTCGTTCGACACGTTCGCAGTTTCCACTTTCCAAACCTCGCGAGCCGGTTCCTCTATCGTGAGGTTGATTTCACGTAGAAGGAAGCGACGAGGCTGACAAGAGGCTACTGACACGGTCCGATGCTTCCTGTGCCGTGACAGACTTCCGCTTTTGATTTCTATATCGGAGGACAGGTGGCCGCAGGAGCCTCTCGCCTGGCCACCGGCTATTTCCGCTCTAAACTTTCCCCTCAGATTTGCATTCGATGCGTACTGCCGCGACGCAACCGGAAATTTGATAATTAGCCAGAGGGGGGAAATGATTTTTCATCGTCAAGTGTCGTTAAGCGAACGGAACTGAAGATGGCTAATACAGAAAGTTGAACAAGGCAAAATAAATATACTCCTCTTCTGCCTGTCTGTTTTTTAAAAAATTGACCATTTCTTCGTTCTAATAGTTCCCAGGTCGTAATAATATTTGTTTCGCGATCGATAAATATTTCTAAATATCAAAGATGGATAAGGAACAGTGTCCTCAAAGTCTCCTAAAACTTTGCGCCTCGTGGTGCAGCACAATAAATGAAAATAAACTGTTGCGTATAAGCAGCAAGTGATAGACCAGTCGGACGCTTTTTTCCACGGCGATGTCCGACAAATTGCTTCCACAAACCATTGGCCAGTTCAAAGGGAAGGGTGGTTGGTAGTAAATATCGAACGAAATCGAGCGTGAGGTGCAAAAAGCTTCGAGCAATTTAGTTGGTCGAAACCATTAAAACGTTCGAACGCCCGGTAAAACCAACAACGACTTAACTTTTTCGTGATCGTGTGCAACCTGTCTAAATGGCAGTCACGCTTCGACGGGGCCGCCCCTTTTTAACTTCGAACGTTTCCTGCGACAGGAAACCTCGGCTCGCTGAGTTTTGGGGGGTTGGAACACGGGGAACATCTCTTCCTGTTACGGAATGTTTGCTGCGCTTCCGTGTCAGGTTCCGCTCCTCGTACAGGTGCATCTGCCGTCTGTTAATATAGTCCACGAAATAACTGAATGCAACCGATCGTGGGCGTGGACACGTTAACCGTTTGGTCGTTGAAAAATCTCGCTGAGCATTAAAATTATTTTAATTATTTATTATTCAGTTTAACTGTGAATTTCGTTTAGCTTTCACCTCTTCTCTTGTAACGTACAATTTCTTTACCGATACGAAATGAAATTATTATTCCTCCGTCTGGTGTAAAGGATAACTTTAGAGTTTTCAACCAATAGAATTTATTTTACACGACACCCACGTTGTAATATAATAGTTCAATCATCTCAGATACTCGTCTCGAAGACTCGCGTCGCTGCAGAATTTTTCGCAATTGAATCGTCCCCACAAAAGTATAATAACACATATAATACTTTAATCGCGAATTCAAGATGCTCCACTGACACAGTTTGGTTTCTCAGTGACCGCAAACAACCACATTCCGACCAAACAATGTATCCACAGTTGTTTCACCTACATTGCCCGCCGCGAGTGCACGACAGAATGCAGAGAAAAAAAAAAGAGAAGAGAAAAAACGAGAATCTCGCACGCGATGAAAGAAAAAATAAAAGCGAAACGAACTTTCTTCGCGTTCAACCCTTCCTGTTACAGGATACCGGCCACACTTCCGCGGCAGGAAACTGGTCCTGCTATTACGCACAGCTGCATCTGCCACGAATTAAATCTCGTGCGCGGTACGTACGCCGATTTCGTTTCGCGTTTCTCGGGCAACAGGTTTCGTTAATGAACGACTACTGGAAAAAGTCTACGGGTTGAATTACGTAAGCTTAATAACGGATCACGACGAAACTGTCCGCTGTATCCGTGCCATTCGTCGTTCCTTCTCCGCTTGTTCGCCGTCGGCCGGATTAAAATTGCAAAAAGTCCCTGCACGCGTCGTGATTTCGCAAGAGGAGCCTCTCTCGTTCCCTCTTTCTGTCTGTTCGTTCTGGTAACGCACGCATAATGTCAAGGATAACTCGTGCGTTACGTTTGCCGGCAGCTGCGCAGACCGCGATCACGTAAAGGGGAAGAAAAAGGGGAGCGCAGGCGAAAAAAGGAAACGCGAGAGTACAAATCGATCGGATCGACGGAGGATCGCATTGGCCGTTCACCGCCGGTGACAAATGACATAATGAATCGTGCAAATCGATCGGCGCGGAAAGATTAAGATAAATTATGTAAGAATCCACGATGGGCCACGTCCGTTCTCGCGGCGATCTTATGAACGGCCGTAATCTGTTGGGCGCACGCGAAAACTGGTTTATCGTTGGCGCATAGCGATCGAAAGTGCATCGAGAACGCTCGATAATGGTAAGGCAGCTGCCGCCGTTGCGTTGCTCCGGGGACAAAAAGCGATACAAATGATTGTCGTTCGGTTGGATTTAATTATGATTTATACGGGTGCAAGTGGGTGCCCAGAGTTGGCATTATTTGTTCGACGAATTTCGAAAGTACGGATCGGCGAGCGAGCTATGGGGAAATTAAGCGTCTGCTGGCCGACGAGTATATTTTCGATCCGTTGTTTAATAAATTAGTGGGCAATCGTTTTGGCGAGGATGGTCGCGTTCGACAGGGAAGAGTCTTAACGAATTTCGAATGGTTTCAGTGTGAAGATCGCGGTGATAATTGCGGTGACAATGCAGCGACAAATTTTCGATTATTCGTCATTAACGACGCGGCGGAATATAATTGTCTTTGGATCGGAGAGCGTGGATAGAAGTGTCATATTAGTAAATTGGTAGTGACAGGTTTGTTTTTAATTTATAAAGCATGGGAGACGAGAGACACGGGGGAAGCGTGATATTTATAGACCGAGGGCAGGTTTGCAAGACATGTATCGCGGGGAAGATACGACATTCATTAAGTGAAATTCCATTGTACAAGTTGATGCTTGAAAGTTTACCTCCTGCGTGGTATTTATGGGGTGGATAAGAATAAAACAGTGCACGATACGCTCTGATTTATGGCCGTCTTGTATGGAGATAATTCGGTGGGAAAAATTTTCTTCCTTTCGGGAAAAAGTGCACGGTTTGCTCGTCAATTATCGTAGTGATGAATGGTGTTAAATAATATTTTAAACGTAACTTTCGCTGTCAGATAAACGGAAGGACACGCTACGTGCCTGTCTAATGAAAGCCGATCGACCGCAAAAAAATGAACAAATCCACGAATAAAAAAAACCACGAATATTACACAGAATTGTTCGTTGACAAATCAACGAAGGAAAATTAAAATTAACAGCGCGGTCGAATAATTCATTAATCAGATCAAAATGAATTTCGTCCGATCTCGCGTTCAATGCAACTCGCGGAATTGCTCGCGGCAATGCGGAATCCCGTGATAACCTTTGCATGCAGCTCAGACACGATTCACTGGTTAATGAGTGTGCGACATTAATAAGTGTTTACGTGTCGCCGGAAGATAAATCGTAAACGCCGGCTTCGTGTGGGGCTACGATAACTTTCTACGGCTTTCAGGCTGCGTGCAGAAGCACACGAGCTTCTATCGTTATCAGTGCCTTGCGATAGGCACCATAATGCGCCGATCGGCCGGCGCTCTATAATAAAAGCCCGGTGAACTCGAGGTCGTCTAGCTTTTCTCCGATCGGTTCGCGGAAACTGATTGCGCATGCTACCCTCTTGCAATCGCTTTTTTTCTTACCCGTGATTGGCTAATTGATAAAAACTTTGAACGATTTATATTTTTTTATTCCGTGTTCGAATTTTCTTTTTAATATTCAGTTACTGCAGAGCTAGACTGGATCTTTTGAATATCTCGCTTCAGTCTATTAGGATTGTATATTTTCTTAAACGTTCAGATCATTCGAAGATCGATATAAATTTTTTACACATTCCGACTTTCATCCAATCGAACAATATTTGGTTAAATGTTGGTTTTATTCGTGGCTGACAATTCGTAGTCTCCTAGTCCCCTGTTTGAGATGTATGACGATAGTTTCTTGCCACGGCCCTTTACAAATCGTGACATCCGACTTCGATGGTTACTCTACCAAGTTCCTCCGTTTAAATCACGAGCGATGAATTAGTTTCAAGGTTCCAAAACTATGATAACGTTCCACGTACAATTTTTGTCCGTCTCGTACAAGTCTCAGATCGTGAACCGTCAATTCCCTGGAAAGGTTTAGATTGCATGCATGATCTCAGGGGTTATCTGGCTGATAGAGCTACGGAGTTTTCCTTCCTCAGATTAGATTAGCTGTCGAGAGCGCTCTATTTCGATAATTTCCACGAGACCCGTAGTTTATAATTTTTTTTTTCCCTCCTCCCTTTCTTTTAATCTGTTCTGTAATCAACAGTAGATGTCACGAGTCATGGCACACGCGGTTCGGGGTGCTAAAACTAAACTGGCGAAGGCATCGTCGAGCCTTGACCGTATTGTTTAGGAACAAAACAAGAAATATGTTTGCGATTGAAACTAAATAGAAAGACAGTCCATTAGCGCCATTATTATAAAAATCGTCTGGAATATTTTGCGAGGCAAACAAATTTTATTTTTCGATTCCCATATTCGTAAGGAACCTTGAGGTTTCACATTTTTAATTAATACTTCTCGACCAAAATGTATCTCCCGATACATATTGGCGGTCCTAACAAAAATATAACTACAACTTCAGGTAATACAAAAGTAGATGCGTCGAAAGCGTAATACGTTACAACGTGAAATATAATTATTTCCATCGACTATTCGAAATTGAACACGATTCGACTGCTAAAAGGCCGTACTTTTGTCCGTGTATCTCGCAGGCAATTTCGCGTATCCCACCATGGACGAGGCGTTTAACAAACCAAGGGGAACGTTAACTTGCTGAAACGAGCTGGAAAGCGCTTCGTTAGTACGCCGTATTTCACGAATACTTAATTACCCCTGGCTGCACTTCAACGCGGATACAAATAATCGTAAAGTCCGCGTATATATTAATATTATACGTGAACTATTAATGCGGCGTGTCTCGGACGCCGCTTGTACGTTTATCGCCTTCAATTTATTTTTCCCGCGACGCCCACCTGCAATAAATTTCAGCGAATAATTTCAGGCGCGAACGGACTTTTCTTATGGATATTATCGCGTTGCGCGCAGTCCCAGCATTTTCCCTGCACGGTTAGAAAATTTCCCCGACAGAAAAGCAAAATTGCAAGGGGCCCGATCGCGAGAAATATTATTTTCTCTAAGCGCATGGTTCTACATATTATTGCACCGTTGGCAGATCTGTCCGCCTCCGAAATGTAGTTAAAAATCTTCGAACAGTAAATATGAAAGCTAACATACATTGGCCCGGCGTTCTAACTGAAATACGCGCACCTGCACGCTCGAACCTGTAAACTCGATTAGCTGAACTTATCGGGAACCAATGTTCGTACAATCTGCGCGTACTCTCGGTAGTTTTTGCGACAGATAGAGAGCGGTCGTAAATTGGCATCGGGAGCCATAAAGCACGTGTAACGAATCGCGTGTGCGTAGGCATGCTCGTGTCTCACGAAAACGATTATTCCGGCCTTCTTGAACCGGCCGGACGGTATTATCTCCGTGGAAGAAGCCACCGCCGTCATTGACGCACGAGTGAGCCCGATAAAAGAGGCTAAAAAGTATTCTTTCCCGCGACCTCCGCGCGGTGTTATCGGCGCATGCGAGTCGCTCGTAAGAATCGTCGCAGATAAAGTCGATTCTCCTCGTTCGTCGTCTCGTCGTTGGATCTTCGCCGGAATTCTCCCCTTCTCCGTCTCTCTTTATCGTCGCTCCTCTTCCTCTCGCTCGTTCGTTCGTTTCGATTTTCACACGGGCGCACCTCGCGATTTCGTGCACCCTTTCACTGGTTGATTGGATTCCTGTGAGGTGTTTCGAAGTTCGTTGCGTGGGCCACATTTGGATTTGATTGATTTATTTGTGTTATTATTGAAGACGACGGAATGGGACGAAATTCGTTGAGTGTAGTAGTTCGATTGGTGTATGCACGTTCGTAATGGATTTTCCGGGAATTAGTGTAATCTGTTGTTCGTTGCACACACCGTGTTGTGCAATGACATTATCGCCCGAGACTTTTGCGATTTTTTTCTCTTTCCGTGTTTGTACTAGAGAATGATTGCACTTTCTTCTATTTCCGACACACTTTTGCTCATCCATTATATTATTATTAATTGACGACATTCCGTTGTCGTGAATCATCAACGCAGTGCTTCGTTGGGAGGCAGCTATAGTTAAGGGACGAGGTATCAGGAAAATTTACATACAGCGTTGCACTATTTTATTGTACCTTAATTTCAACAATTTTCCTTCCTTGCGAATTCTCAAAATCGATCGCACGCTACGTCACCCCGTCCAACTACAATTCCCCTCCATCAAAGGTATGAATTTTTGCAGCAATTAATTCTCCCGGATAATTACAAAATTACACAATCCTCCAGTTCTTTTCTCTCTCGTGTAACCGCCCCCACACACCATTTACCGAACGCTTCTTTATACATGTATACACAGCATATACCGTCCACGGCACTTCGTCTTCCCGAGCAACGCATCACTCCATAAAATTCCACGAATCCTCCCCTCCTTTCCCCATAAACCACCGCACCGCCGTTCCATCGACTTCTCCGTCGGTTTCACCCCATGAACCGCGCCGCTGCTCCCCTCGTTTCTCCCTCGCGTGGCTCGTTCATTTTTCTCTGTCCACGGCGGGGCCAAGCCCGTGTCCGTTCGGCAGCGCACAAAAGCCGGCTTGCGTGCGCCGGTATCTTTGACCTATGACCCACGGCTCGGCTCCTTATTTCTCCGGGAGAGCAAGAGGCTCGAAAAACACGGCGTTACGGGCGCGCGTGTTATCGCGTGCGCGCAGGGGGCATCGCGGCTATCCTTCCGTCGGGGTCACCGGCGTGGGTCATCCCTGTGACCCCTGGCAGACCTGCGACTGGCGTCTAGTGATGGGAACGAGACGGTTTGATCTTGAGAACGGCTGGGATAACTGTTATCGGGCAAGTTCCTTCGCTGTTCGGCCTGATTAGTTGCCTCGGCGATGAGCATCTTAGATTAGGAAACCGCTGCGAGGCATTTTGTTTCTATTTTTGTTTTATTTTTTTCTTTCGTTTTTGTTTTTTTTTTTTTTTTTGTAGGGACTTTCACGGAACGCTCGGATTAGCTTAGGTTAGTATTTGTAACGGGGTGTGGTCGGAAAGGTTTGGTAGGGAGTGGTGTTTTGTTTTTTGGGGATAATTGTTGTCGATGTTTGGGCGTGTTAGTTTTGTTAATGACGTGAGTGGCGTGAGGGAATCTTAGGTTGGCTAATGTAGTGGGAGTGTAGGGTAGGTATTAATTTGGATTTTCATGGAAATTTTCGTGAGTTTTGGTTAGTTCGGTTTGAGATTGACGTAGGTCTGATTTATGTAATGTCTTTTTTATTCCGTTTCTCAGGTAAGAATAGCACGGTGATTTATAGTAAATGTTCAGGTGGACCAATTAATGAAGCGTTGAAGATCGTTGTGGACATACAATTGACGTCGCGGAAACATAAATTATTGTGGAACGGTATTCTATTAGGAGACGATTAATGCAGAAAGCAACGTGGCCATAGTTCTTTCCACTTGATTACGCAGAAGTCATCGACTTCAAATGTGACCTGAGAGTTGCAAATAAGTAACTCGGAAGTTTCATGTGCGTAACCTTTCGGTTTAATATAAGTATAGCATTTACATTTCGCCATATTCATGAGGCAGCTTCTCCTGAATACACTTACTCCATCAACGGATGTCATTTCTCCACTTTCCCGTCGAACTTCAACATTTTCCTAACCACTGTGTCCCAAACTAAAGCCTCCCAGCCCTTTCGCACGTCCGCAAGTCCTCCAGCAAATACAACACGGATTTCAATCACCGACCTTTAAAATTTTTCGCGAAAGAAGCTAATCCGATCGGACCTGTTATCAAATCTTCGCTTTCGAATTCCAAACCTGCACTCGACTTCTCAGATCTTCATAATCAATCATATCCAAGTTTCCCTAACCCGTTATCTCGAAATTCTAAAATCTCAAATATAATCTTCCGTGTCCCCCTTCCCCGTTATCTACAAATTCGAATCCCCCAAATAATTATCTACGTTCGCAATTAATCACCGTCACCCTTCCTCGCCTTAAAAGTCTCAAGTTCAATAATTTCGAACCGCCAGCTTTTTAACTAACAACGGCTCACGTTTCCCGGTCGAGCTTGTAACTGGCCGTTCCAAAGCGCATCCGAGCGAGGAAATTTCGTCAAAGTGAAAGAAGAAAGTTTACGCCGGCTAGATAACCTAGAGCCTCGCGTCTCGTACTGATAAGTCTGCCGATAATAAAAAGCGGTTCGCGCGATAAACCACCGGGAGCTGTTTACTCGTGGCCCAGTGACGGCGACGTGTACACGATAAACACGTTCATTCCGGATCGTCGGTCTCGTTGCTATCTCCGTGAAGCCCCCATCGATTGTCCCGTGATCGATCTGCCCACAGGTAAATACCGGTCTTACCAGTTTTTGGCCGCGTGGCTGATTAGAGGCTAATCGGACGCGGCTAATCCGCTTACGTCAGGCCTCGTGCTGACCACTCGATTCATCCATCATTAACGGAACACATACGATCGTTCGATATTAATGATCGAGAGATACGATACGATCGTCTATGGAGAATTGATGCAACATCGTTCGATAGCCCGCCGTGTGACGTAGTTGATTTCTTGATACGCTTGGCAATTGCATAGGTTGTGCGTGATTGACTCGAGGCCAGTGATTGGCTTCGAACGATGAAACGACGATTTTATAATACGTCGATTTCGTCGAGCAAGGAAACCTTGCTCCTTTCAATAGTTTCCACGGTGTATTCCGTGAAAGTTGGTTCGCAATTGAGAAGAGCGTATTACGACGGAAATTATAATAAATATAGATCGTCGTAAATAATCGAGGTAATCAACGATGAGACCGCTCTTCGATTGTCCGTCGGTCGGGCAAAATTAATAAATCGATTGGGCGCGGACAATCGAGCGGGCCCATCTCGTGCCCGCGACATTTAAAGGAAAAAGAAAAGCGAGAGTCACGGGAAGGCGAGCCGACGAGAGAGCGTAATCTCAGTGGTCGTCGTACCGGCTGCTCGTTGGAGCTGGTTGGGGCTGGCCGGTTCGTTTGGCCCACTGGAGCGGACACCCGGAGGAAGCACACCCGCCGGAACGTGGCACGCTTTGTAGCCCCGTGTATATAGTGGAACACGTGCAGCCACGGATACTCGCGGACACTTCCACGCGAGTATATACACGGGCGCATCATCTACTGGGTGGCCATTTCATCTCTGACACGGTGCACCGGTGTCGACTTTTTGTTCCTTCGCTCAACGAGCGATTGGTAGTATTACGGATGAATCGAACTCGTAGTTTCTGGGTTACGGGAATTTGTTCGACTTTCGACTGTTCGACTGTTGATCGGGAATTTTGGGAAACGGCAAGGTGTCGTTAGTATTTCTTTGCGAAGGGAAGCGCGAGATAACTGTATTAATTAAATTTTTGTTATTTATGTTGGGTGGAGTGTTTCGGAGGATTTAGGTTTACTGGTTTGTTTTGGTACGGGGAAATTCAAGTGGAAAAATCATTATCTGTGTGTACGTCGTATTTTAAGGGTGGTTTTTCTGGCGGTGCTTCAGAGTCGTACAGACCGTAAACTAGAAGTAAATTTTACGTCCTATCTTGCGAGGAGAGCGGTCTCGAGTTGCTCTCAAGTCTGTGGAGCATTTAAAGTAGCGTGTAATCTGAAAATTGTATACACAATGAAACCATCTTAGGAACCTTTTATGCAGACTTCAACGAAATCACGATACGGTGCTTCCCACGCTATGGCTCCAATCCGATCGTTCGGAATCTAAATGTTTCATGGAAAAAATCGTGCAATATTAACTTTCCCATTCACAAACCGCCATGCACCGACCATGCACTGCTGAAACGATTCCAATAATAGAAACCGATGTCCACTGAAATTAATTATCCTTCGTTAAACGTTCGCGGACCGGTGCAGCAAGTCACCAGTAATAATAATCATCGTAATAGGAAACTTGTTCGAATAAAAGGTAAAAGAATAATTGCACTCGAGATAAAATGATGTTGCACGATTAGCGGCTTGGACTACCCTGTATATGACTTCGTGTGAGCACAAACGTGACAGGGTGAGTGGACCGAGTAGCAAGTGAAAAGGAAAAGCAAGGGGCGTGGGGTTGAGAAGGAAAGAGAGAGCTGGCCAGATAATACGGACCGAAAGGGAACTGCGCACCACTAGCCGGAACCGTCCATGAGGCAGTCATCGCGACCATCTCTCGTGTCTATCGCATCTGCATACGTGAGTGACGAGCCGAACATTACCTGCGTGCTGCACGCGTGCACGTACGCACAGGTATTCACGATCTACGCACGATCATAGGGCTAGGAGGCATGGATCTTGCATACGAGTGGACAGTTGCTTCCTAGGCATACAGACGAGTTTTATGCATTAGCAAGTATTCTGGAATCCTTCTGGCGACCTTTTATTCCTTACTGAAGTCGGCTTCGTTTCTAGACGCAGTAGAAATTAAGATAGCTGTGCATGTTCAATTTTTATTACGTCCGTGAAAAGAAATTATTTAAACATTCTTATAAATGGGCTTTTAATTGAATCGCAAGGAATGGGTAGAAGCTGCGATGGGCAAATTATTTCGTCGAAATACCGGGGTGGAAATCGGGACTCCAGAATTTTTTTTTACATAGAAGTTTTCGTATGAATAAGTTTTTACATGCAACCAATTATTCGTAGATTATTTTTTTATGGAGAAGACGTCAGCTATTGTACCGCATATGTAAACCAAGATACAGTGCGAATCCTGACACGTGCTTTTTCAATCCGTCCTCGTCAGAAGCTAAAAGATACAGCTGCCCCGTGGTAAGAGAGGCATGCACATGCATACATGCATACACAGGTACGGTAACTTAAGTCTGGGAAAAGTACCACGGTAGGATGAACTTCGAAGTGTGAATTTTAAACAGGTAGATGCATCGAACGAAGCGCAGTAGCTGGAACAGACACTGAAATTGACTTTTGAAAGAGACATTAGAAAATAAAGATCGCCCCTGCCCGCATTCCCATCCGATTTCCACGTTTTTCCCCGTGCTACGAGTATATTTCATCCACTTGCATCTTATTATTTATACAAAGGAATATATACATATATATATATATATATAATTTCCATTTGCATACTGCAAAGAACAACTCTAGTCTACCAAAAATAATGATCCGATATAACTATCAACACGTCGATTCCTCCACCGTCGTCGACGTTTCTTCGTTCCCCGAAAAATATCCGCTCTCTTCCCGTCCGTTTTCGTCACGGTGGAACGAATCGCCGGCTCCAAAAATTTCTACGTTGTACTGGTCGCTCGAGTGGCTCCTTTGTTCCACGCGGTTATGCAAAAGAGCAGCGGCATGAAATAAGGAGACGAAAGGGTGTAATGCCCTGTCGATCTTCGAGACCGCCGCGTTTGTTCTCGCAAGTGAAACGAATAAATGGTAGACGACGATGTGAAGGCAGGAGAATGGGCGAAACGGGAACGGTGGTTGCTACGAACGAACCAAAAATGTATTTGGAAGGGGGGGCATAGCCGGGGCGCGCCACCGTGACACTTAAGGGGAACGCGATACTGCAGCGTATAATTGCACCACATTCGAGGCAGTAGCGAGTGCAACAACACCAGACACAACAGGCCACGTCGACGGCGTGCTTGTGTGGCATAACCACGGCTGCACCCACTCGGGCCCAACGACTGCCGGCCAATTAACCCGAATGGTAACGAGCCGCGTCGAGCACGTCGCTTCGCGCCTCTGCCACTGCGTAGTCCGACGTTTCCTTGCCGAAATTCAGCACGAGTTTTCTTTCAACGGCGATTTGTCCGCGCCTCGTTTTGTCTACACGCGGGCGAACGGGATCGTCCACGATGGGCATTGAATTGCAAGGGGTGGAATTGGAATGGCGGTGTGAATGGGAAGGAATGGTTTGGAGCGTTCGATTTTTGGAGAACCGTCGCTTTCTTAGTGCCACTGGAGTTCGATCGAGTCGAACGTTATCAGCAGCCCGACCCATCATCGTAGGTGTGTCCCTCGCGATATCTATTTCGACTGGATAAGGTGGTTCGGGATAAGGACTCGTAGAGATTTCTGAATGCATTCGTATTTATAAATGAAAGGCCCGCATCGTATTTGAGGCGCGAGCGTATAATTTCTCGAGGATCCAACTAACTTCTCCGTTGACTTGCGTAATGTCGACTGCAATCTGGTTTCTCGCGTGCTCGCGACTGATTATTTAACGACTTAACGGCTTAACAGCGAGGCTCGATCTGCCTTCTGCTTCGTAAGTGACATGTTAATACGTGGGTCGATTGAAATATGATGGATCGCGGCGATTATGGTCCCGTTACAGGGAACGGGAAAAAATTAATTGAACCCTCGACGACGACGAGGATGACTTCATCTCAAACCCTTTTTTCTCTGCAAATTTTATTCGCAGAGAATCGCGTGCTTATTTTGCGTCCAAACACTCTTCAGAAATCGGACCCCTTTTGTACGTTCTCCGTGGATACATATTTTTCCAAATGGCTGTGTAAAGCGATTAAAATTTTTTTGTTTATATTACATACGATATATTTCCTACGTTACTATAAAACAAATACCGAACAAATTCATATACAATAATTATCTCGCAATTATTTCCCTATCTATGCAACAGAATAACTAATGAATAAATACCAAAACTCCATCCTCCCGTGTGAAACATTTGAACCAGTCCGAAATCAACGCCACAAAAATGCTAACCCAGCATTATCTCCACGATTCGCAAATCAAAGTATACAGAGTTCGCATGATCGGCCCGGTAATAGTACAACGAGAACAGCCCAGGGGCTATCGAAACGGAGAACGATAACTAGCAGCGTGGTTCCTCGGAATCAGGCTACCGTGAAGCGTTCCAGTTCCTAGCAAACGCCCCCGACGTACGGTAATTACACCGAAATCAGCAGGGTCCCGGGTGTAATTGGCCGTCGAGTTTCGCGTGCACGAAAAACAAAAAAAAAAATAAAAGGAAACGTATCAGGATGCCTGTGGATGCCGGGCCACGTGGTAAAATCGGAAGCGTGTAGCTGCAACGAACGAGCCGGCTCGTTTAATGATAATAATTAGCCGACTCGTCGGTGAGACGTTCCGCGGTGGTAATTTGCGCGGTGGTGACCGTCTCACGCTGAAACTGGAACCACGAAGATCTCACGGATGACTGATTATTCGTACGGAATTCTAGGTTGCCATTACGCGAGCGTTTTACGCCTTTCGCGTGAATGAAAAAGGACGGAGAGGAAAAAGAACGGCAGCCCGGCAACACGACGCTGCGGCTAAGCGGCCGAGGTTAATGGGTGCTGCTAATTGTCCAATGGACAACGCCCATAAACGCCGTTTAATGGGAATCGGTTGCAGGCATCCGCGACACTGTTCGTGGATTTTGATTTATTGTTGGTTTAAGGGGCGGGTTAGTTGTGATCGCGGGTGAATCGTTGTAAAATCTACTTTCATGATAATTTATCACGTGTGTCGGTGCCGGCCGACGATACGGAACGGCGGACCCGATTATCTCGCCACGATTTATTTATTTTTCGAGTACCCCAATATCGAAGATACTCGGACTCGTCGTTTGAAATATTTCGTTGATCATTTTGGAGTGATCGCTGGCTTCAAATATTTGTATTTTCCTTCGAAGGAAACTTCAAGCGTTTAATAATAATGTTTCTCGACAATATCTGTATCCGTGAATTGTGCTTTCGCGTATCGTGTGGCATCGTCCCCGCATTATGCACAGAAACGTCCCGTTGGTTGCGATTCGAGGTTGCTTCAAACTGGTTCACGCGTTCATGATCGAATGGCTCGTAAACGTTTCAAATCGTCGTTTTCACAATCGAGGAAGCATGAAGTTTCCTCGGTTGTTGTCGACGAGGAGGACGGGGACAAGGGGGCAGGAATGAAATAGCGACGAAAGAAAGGGTTCCCTCGCGGTTTTACGATCGAACGAGCCCGACCCAAGAAAATCCTTAATGGAACTGTTCGCGAACGATGGATCGAGCAAGAGTAGCAAACCACAACCTCCGGTTCCCACCGGGTGGCGGCAGCGTTATTAATTGCGAAATATTTAGCGTTAAATTCTGTGGAACGGCCGTGGTCCCCGTTTTCAATCTTTGTCGTAGCCGTAGGAATTCCAGGGTGAAATCGACGACCGCAAATGGACGCCTTAGGTACGACTCTTCGACGTTCTTTCCCCTTCCTCGCTTGCCCATCAACGCGACCACGAAACTAACTTTGAGGCAATTTCGAATAATCGAATGACGATGGTGGAATATCAATTTCTGGTTTGACAGTCCTTCCGCTTCGATGATTAATTTGCGTTGATAACAAAAAAAATCGAGGGAAGTTTTGTGCTAAATTTGCACAGGACATATTAATGTTTTTGGATATTAATATCTCGAACAGGGCGACGCTTAGTCAGGCCACAATTTTTTAAATTACAGATATCAGTTTGAAACTGCCGAAATTAATATCGCATTGGCCGGATAATTTTTCTGCGTTCGAAACAAGAATTGTATTACACTTTTTATTGTTATTATAGAAGATGTGAAGACAGCCGTCCGTCATTAACAGACACCGAAATTGTTACAGAAGCTTTGAAGCACCGACAGTCATTAGCCCTTTGTTCCTTTTATAACGTTAATTTGTCTGTATTGCAGATGTTTAGATCGAATCACAAAAAGAATACCAGCCAAAGTAAAACGAATCACTGACAATAGAACGTTGCGAAGCTTTACTCCGTGTATCTTCCGTCCATTGTTTAAGGGAGGCCTTTCGGTAGCCTCTGTTTTCCGTCCACTTTTGTTTCACACCACGTAGACTAATTTGTCAGGGCGGTGCTCGGAAAACTCCGTGCACTAATTGCGATTTCATAGCTTGAAGGGAAATCTCGTTCCAGAACCTCGAATTTTACCCCGCTTGTTCTTCCCCCTGACGCACAACGTTATTTCTAAATATACTTCGTTACCCTGAAACCCCGATCTACTACTCACAAATGATAACTCGAATTGAAATTAAAAGAAGAAAATTACCATAAAACCATGTCACCCGCAAATCCAAAACTGTCACTGTAATTTACGTATGCGCAGCAACAACCGTCATTGTCTCCTCGACTCGTTTAAAAACAAAAAAAAAAACGCTCCGCTTGCAAACACATTCGAATCCCGATAAAATCTAACCAGCCGCGTCCACCCGACCAAATGACCCACCTCTACCAAAGTACATTACCAGGCCTCTAAAAACGTCGAACAGTTAAAAAGAAAAGAAAGAACCTCCCCCCCAAATATCCTGATTTCCTAGTTCGGGCACAGCGGGGCGATCCATTCGACGGTTAGTTAAAAACCTAGCCGTGGTCTCTTTTTGCCTTTCTCCGTCGGGGCTACGTCGAAAAGGGTCCGAAAATAGCCCATTTAATTCATAGGACTCCTCCCACCCGGCGCTATTAGCCTTTCGCATTTTTCCCCCCGTGGATTCATCTCCGAAAATTAACAACCCAATTAAGGCGGCCATTAACGTCTCGGTATCTCATTAGGCCGGGATCGTTTGCAACTTTTAACGGAAGGGGGCACCCAGTTTTTTGTGGAAATACACAAAACGGAACGACGCGCCGCGCCGTTTCGAACGGATTCTCATTAGAGGGAGGCCGCTTTTATGACGCTTCCTTATCGCTCTTGTACCATCAGGAAACATCGCCGAATCCTGGACGCGGTAATTGATGCGGGCATGAATACGGTATCGCGGCTCACGCGTGCACGCACGCGATTAGCACGTTTCAATGGTCATTAATATTTAATGTTACCCCCGCCGACGATTTCACTCGTCCGCGGGCCGAAGCGTGGAACGATAAGACGAAGGAGGACGCGAGGGGTGCAAAACGCGAGGATATTCGAGTTATTATCTGGTCGGCCGGCCGCGTGCGCTCCACCCCGCGCGAGCTCTTTGATCATTATGGCGATTTTATGTGACCGACTCGTATTTTTACGCCGTTTTATCGCGCCCCTATTTCAGCATTACCAGAACGAGCACTGGCCTCGCCGTTGGTAATTTTAGTCTGCCCCGGCAGGCTTTCCACCGGGGTATCTTTATGTCGACGAGCGTTAACGCCGTCGACGACGACGATCGGAAAGGATTATGAATTACGAGGCGATAATTTATTGGAATCGTGTAATCCGGAACTTTTTCTCTCGGGCGTTCTCTTTTCTCTTTTTCTTTCTCCAGGAAATTTTACTACTGCAGTATCAAGCGTACCTGCACGTATCCTCGATAGAGGAGTTTACTCCTTCGTGTATAAGCGCGGAACGAATTAGGGAAGTTTGAAGTTCCAACACGGAATTTCGTTTGTTCTATTTTACACGCGTGCCCGACGGGATGATCGAGGATCAACGTCACTTTTAATCGCGCGGCGACGCCTTCCTCTTTACACGAATTTCTCGAAAGGCCGCGAGAAACGGAGCAACCTGCATTTCTATTCGTCACGCCGCGTCTATTTTCGACCACCTGCATTGTTTTAGACGATCTCTGCCCACGTGTTTTCCATTGTTTCTCCGTTCGGGTTGCGCGCGATCGCCTCGACGGGGAACGGTCCCGTTAAAGAACATTTCAGCGCCGATTAACCGAATCTCGTAACTTCTGTTCCGCCACCCCGACGAATCGGCAGGGTGAGAAAAAAGTTTGGTGTTTCCGTCGAAAGCGACCGACACACCGCCCGCTTTTTCTGCCTATTGTCTTACTTTCACGCCCGATTACGCGGTCCATTTTTGGTCGCAAATGCCTCTTTTTGTTTCGCGAGGGACGGACGAACAATCGGATTTAATTGGAAAACGCCCTTACCTCGCGTGCGACTTTCCTCCCGTAGACCACCGGCATTGGGGAAAATATAAAACGTTAATTCTGCCGGACTTCCTAGAGCCGCAATATTTTTTTAAGTCCGCCATTCGTAGGCCACCGTTGCTGCAAAATTTCGTAACGCTTGGCACAAGATATCATTAGTCCGATAAGCGTGTGGGAATCGTCGGTAGCAGTACCAAACTTATTCAATTAAATATACATTGCCGGATTTCCAAAGTCTCCCCGCAGTCGTTGTTCAATCGAAACATCCGCGGCATCGATCATTCTAAAACTGGCCAAGAAATCGAATTCAATAATCAAGGCCTTAAAAAAATCCTAACACACGCGAGTCCGCCGAATCGTATCGCATCGCATTATATCCAGCCTGACAAATCCATTAAGCCTCCGCCCTTTCGTTTGACAATTCATTTCTCGTCGCGCAGTAAGAACTTAATCAAACTCAACGAAAAAACGAGCATCGCGCAAAAGATTCAAACCCCGAACGGCTTAGGCACAGAGAGAAACCGCTGGCGCGAATAAAGAGCCTCCGCAGCCTTTCGAACCAAATGCCCGACGCATCGATCATTCCTTCCTTCCCATCGGTGGAAAGAAGAAACGGCCCAGAGAGAGGAGGTGAATAATTAAATTTCGTCGAGGAGCCGTCAATGGAGGGGGATAAATTTATGCGACCTCTTCCCTCCCCCTCCCCACCCTCCCCTCCCCTACCCTCTCTGGATGCGCCACCCTCATTAACGATATTCATTGGCGGTTCCGTGCCGATAATTCAGCCATTCATCAAGCCGATCTAACGATCCGTTCGGTTCTTGCACCGGGCGAAATCGATTAAAGTGATCGACTGCGGTCCGTCTCTCTGTATAGTAAAATGAAACGGGACGAGATCCGCAGGGGTGACCGTGCTGGATTTCGTGAGCGTGCGCCTTCAGCTAATTCTCGAGACAATGCATCACCGTGGTCGGACAGAACACCTCATCAGAGCGCTTCAGTTTAATGAGCGACGCGGAGGAATATGCTTTTATTTCTCCTTCGATCACGCACGAGTCCCGGGGAACGGATTCTGTGGTTTCAGGGAGGAGGGCGATGTTTTCCATTGCTGACGAATTTCACGGGGATACGAGGAAATTGGCTGCCGAGGGATACGACTGGTTTATCGTTCGAGCTCTCTCGCGCTCGGAATGGTTCGACGTTTAAGCGACAGCCACCGTCTTGGAAATTATTGAATTTTGTTTCTTGCAGTCTTTCTGTTCGATTCGAAATTAATTCGCGAGGCTGTCATCGGTATTGTCCGTCCAGAACCGAGTCACGATTATTTGTTACAAACGCCGGCAATTTATATTGTTAATCGAGTACTATTTTGCCGTCAGATGTCAACCATCTTACTTGTCCAAAAGAGAAGGAAACGTGAAGCGCGTCCCAGAAATTTCAACGCTCCCTCCCGGCAATTCTAACGAGCTCAGCGATCAATCTAACCCTTCACCGAGCCATTAAGTGCTATCACCTACCCTACGCCTAATCTAACAAACCTCCCGTAAAAAAAAAACTCCCCCAATTCTAACACCCCTGCCAATCGCACAGCACCGGCCCACCGAAAATCCATCGAAATCCATGTCGCCGTAAAAACGCGTGACACCGACCGCTTCTTCCACCCTATCAGCGTTCACGGTTCAAAGCATCGTTTAACGACCGTACCCGGCAAAGGCTTTTTCTCCACCGGTGTAGATAAGTGTGTCCCCTCGGCCGGGCGATCGATCAAATCGACAGGACCGGCAGCAGTATACACTCATTAGATTCGTCAGTTTCAGCGGCATTTTTCTCGCCGCTTTCACGAAGAAGCAACGGTTCTCCTCTGTCCGGTTTCGTTCGGGCAGGTGAATCGCAGCCGGTGGTTGCACACGTTCCTCACGAAGGTGGACGCGCGCAACACGGATTTTCGGGTTGCACGGAGGGCCCAGGGCCGTCTCAACGGGAGGGCAACCGGCACCCCGTCGCGTATGCCTCCTTCTTAAATCGTTTTGATTATACTCCGAGGGAGCCCCGGTTCAACAGTCTTGGATAATTAGCAGCCTCCGGCTGGCTGGCTGGCCTGGTCTGGCCTGGCCTGGCCTGCCCTGGCCTGGCCGTTCTCCATTTAATTGCTTTATTTAATTTAACTCCTGATCTCTGAACGACGATCTATCGTAACGCGCACTGCGCGCCCCGTGTACTCTAGCCCGTGTAATTCAATTAAGGCCAGGATGCAAATGAATATTATAATTGGACGATATTTTACGAGGGGCCCACCCGGCCGGTAATTATATCGAACCGATCCCGATCTTCGTATCTGTTTCGCTACAATCTCGACGGGCCGCGCGACTCGTAATAATGTTTCGGCTGAGCGTCGTGATTAATGGCGACGCGTACCGCGGTTGGAGATTTTAATGTCGTCGTCGCGAGGTACGTCGATGATCGCCGCCGCGGCACGCAACGAATGGAAATTCGTCACGCGAAGTCACAGAGATTTTCGCAGCGGGGATGGCGGTGCCGGGGTATGCCGTGCCGCGCGCCTTGAGAAATCGGATGGAATTTATCTGGCGGGGACCGGGACACACCCACGAATTTCCATTCACGGGGCGCACGAGCTTTTTCTGACAACGAGCGACTGCGACGGTCCGCGCACAGGACCTCATGGTAGGTTTATCATGGGAGAAAAATTGAGCTGGCCATGGGGTGGCCACGAATTTCGTTTGTCGGGGGCTCCTCTTGACAAACGATTGGAATGTGGATAATTTTTTTTCGGCCGGCTCTACGATGCCCGGGCTGTTCTAACTCGGGCAGTTGCTTGGACTGTTATTTTACGCACTGCATTAACAGTCGCGTGGAATCTTGTTGCATGTTCCGATTTGAGGTAGTTATCTTTTTTTTAATCCGGTACTTGTTTTTAATTAATAGACAAATCGCGAGTGGATTGCGGGAATTAATGATGCAAAATGTTTCTTAAAATTGAGAAGCGGTGCTTACCAATTGAGCTACCTTGTACTTTATTTGTTTATTTATTTACTGCAAAAAGATTCATCAATTTCTTCCGTTTTATCATTCAATCGAAAGTCACAATGGAAGAGTATTATATTGGATTTTTCTGCGAGGCAAAAATCGTATTTAAGAATGACATTAAGCTTCTCTGACGACGCTGTTGCAATTTCTTTGAAAATATGAGAGTCGAGGGAAAGAGGAATGTTCCTGTATCCATACGTCGTTCCTCGTTATACGATTCTAACGTCGTTCCCCGTGTGCCTAAAAAGGCGTGCCTAAACAATGAAGTTTATGGGCTAAGGCCTGCGGGAGCGGCCATTAAAACAATCGACAGTCGCTGTTACAAGGGGATGCAAATGTTGGCGCGAGCACAATGGCGTTTCGGGAGAGGCCGCGGCAGTAAATACCAGTATAATTGCCAGTCTCAAAAGTTAAGGCAGTTTTAAGAGGCCCCTCGGCTCTCTTTTCGCGTTCCCTTATATGCGATCCGCAACACTGACGCGTGTGCAGCCTTAGAGTTTTAGAACGAAGCCGCAGTCGGAGTCCTTTCATTTTGTTGCAACTTGAACGCTTATAGTGCTCGTTTGATGGCGCTATTTCTTCTGTTTTAATTTAAATATCATCATTATAGTTACGGTCCGCTGAATCGTTAAGAAACCAGTTTTATTTCTCCGGGCCGCCGTTTGCTTCGTGCCTTCGTTTGTTCCGTTCCTTTATTTCGAATTTTTTGGTACGTTCAAAGTAAATCGTTTTATCCCGATTCCTTTTTCGAGAATTAACTTGTTGTTGAATTATTGGAAATATCGCATGGAACAGGGTAACGTTCCGTTCTAGTAATTAAATGATATTCAAATCTAATCGGACTTTTTGTTAATCGACGGAAAATTAAAGAGCACGCGAATAAATTCTTGAAGCTGGCAAATAAGAGAAACGTTCAGCGTCGTCGGAGTGAAACTTGAGCATTCGTAAAGCTGAAGGGGCCGACTATTTTCCCCGAGGAAGAAAATTTGTTCTGGGGCTGGAAGGTAATGATCGCGTTTGTAAGGAAACGACTGCGGCACGTGTTTGCGCGGAGTCGTACAGACGACGAGGCGGAGGAAGATGCAAAAGAAAAAGTGCAGTCACGAATCCGAAGCAAATTATGCGACGCTCATGCGCAACGCCACGCCCGCCAAATGGCCAATTCGTGTTTGCAGATTGCCTCTATCTCGGCACCCTGTCGCGGTCCAAGATTGCAGTTTCCTCTTTCCTTTAAAACGGCCGGGCAGAAACGAGAGCATGCCTCCATTGTGGCTCGTGCACGCTCGATAACCGCTCCGGTTGGCAAAAATTCCGTCGAATTTCGGCGAATTCAAAGCGACGCGACGCTTGTAAACGGTTAATCGAGGGTACTGAAAATCGCTCCCAGTTTAAACGATAATCGACGCCCGATTTCGTTTCGCGGATGTTTCGAAATCGCGTAATAATGAAACATTATTGACAATATTCGCATTTGTCGAAATTAATGAAGAGAGTACACATTTTATTCATCTTCAGTTAGACGGGATTCTCTTGCTTATTGTTAGTATAAAGACGGCCGTGTACATATATCGGTACGCGAAGGTGTGGGTTCTTCAATGGGTACGTGTGTTAAAGAGTATCGTACATCGAGAGGTTTGAATAAGACGTGCAAGTAAAGAAGGCGTGCAAGGAACTTATCTTGAATGCCTACAAAAGGGTGCAGTTAGACTGTCAGTCATACGAGGTTCATTGAAGTAAATTATCCTTTGGTTGCAGACGTGATAGTTTATCTCAATGGTTTATAAGTCTCGAACGTTGCGTCATTTTAAATCGCACGATCGTCCAATGAGCAATTAGTTTCTTTCATTCCCCCTTGAAAGTGGACAGGAAGAAAAATATAGATTATATTGAAAATAAATATTTTTACCACGCGTTCGACTTCGCACGAATTTTCATCCCGACGATTGCGGCAGCTTCTTGTTTCGCTCCGCCTTAATCGATTTTTCGTGCCTTCTCGCACGACCGTTCGGTGTCTCGCCGCGGGTCGAGCATCACGAATTTCGATCGAACGGACACACGGCGCTCGGGGAGGACATGACATCGATTTAACGTCAGTTAAGATTAAGCCGAGTACCGCTGGAGGTGCGCCGCATTAGGTATTCTCTGAGTGAAGTGGTTCGCCTTCTTGCTGCCTCGTAATCTGCATTGACGCCCCAATGTGCAGCACGAGCCAAATGCGGAGCGGACGATGCGAGTACGATCCTCGATATTCCATTTCGGATTGCCCTGTGGCATTGATACAGTTCGCGATTGTAGAAATATCTTCTTTTCTTTTATATAATTCGTTACGGCACGGTCTTCTTTCGTTGCACGGTTCGATTAAACGACTGCCGCGTTAACGATCAATTTATGTATCTACGATTCATTAAGTGTGCATTGCGTACAGAAAATTCTCAACGCCGCAGTGTTTTATTGTTATTTTGTCGCGAACTAGGAAAAGCGTAGGAGGTCGAAGGTAGAAAAGGAAAGACAGCCACGTCGATTTCGTACGACCTCAATGTTCTTTAAATTCCAATAAATTCGATCCGTCAAGGTAAACAGCGAGCGGCGAGCAGGAAACATCTGAATTAAATTCGTTCCACAGCAAATACGACCAAATATCTATTCTTTTTCTAATAACCACGAGGTGCAATAATAATTTCTCCGCGTACACCTTCCACTCGTATCGCTCTGTTCCCAACGAAAGCGTCGGGGTCGCAAGAACGATGGAATCCATGTACTGTTCTGCACGGGTGTAACCATATAAAGTCGTGTATCGAGCCGCGGTGCGCGAGGCGAGATCTAGCCGCGATATATCGACGGGGGAGTCGATTTCGCGTGGCCCGCATGGGCGCGTGACCGTAAATGAAATATCTCGCAGCAGGTCGGGGGCGCCACGCCTCTGAAAGTCTGACCACGTTTGCTTTTCAGGAAAGTCGTGGCCGTGCAAAGGCCGCTCGCGCTGGATTAAAAAGGACAAGTTGCGGCGTCGGGAACGGCCGCGTATAATTTCTAGGGCACAATGGGTAAAACGGGAAGGCGATCGTTTCGACGCGGTTTTATCGGCGCGCCTCCTTCTCTCGGGGGCGATCGAACGTAGAATCCGCTTGCATTCGCGAACGCGTTTAGCGGCGATAAAATACGAAATCTGCATAAAAACCGGTCAATGAGGGATAAATTCGAGGGAATCGTTTTTATTATTCGAATGGCGGGCCGATTGACAATTCGATTGCCCGTAGGAATCGGCTGTCCCCGTATCGCGGGCTTGTTATAAGGATTAAAATGATTACTTGATATCCCCCTTCGAGGTTTCTGGGTCGTACAAAATTGCGGCCGACCGTGTGGTTCGATGTGTTCGATTGGAAATATACCGTGGACTGAACGTTTATTAGGATCGTTTGCAACGAATCAACTATTTTTGTTATTAATGGGATGGAATTAAATGCACCGCGACAACATAATATAGTTGAATTATTTTAAGTGCTACACAAATAGTAATAACGAGGCAGATATATTATTTCGTTTTCAACACTGTATTCTGTTATAAACTTAAGATACTTGGATCTTGATCTTGCATCTTGGATACTTCATAGAAATAAAAGGCAGACGTTAATTGTTAATATTACTCCAAATTTTCGTCACAGTTTCCCCTGAACAATCAAAGAAAGAATATATAACACCTAAAATGATCTACAAATTACGGATTCTCTGGTCCCTTTTGCGACCCTCCTTTCTTCGTTTTTGTTTTCAACATTTTTGTTCCGCCTTATTCCTTTCTCTCTTGCGACTCCTCGACCGATGTAGCATATGATATTATGTATACGCGCGTGCTCGCGGCCAGGGAAATCGGTCGTGGCGCGTTTGCTTTGAAAAGTGGGATATGCAAAGTATGCACGAGCCATAGGGAACCCCGGGGCAAAAATTTCGCCGTTTCCCTTTCTTCCTTTGTGCGCCGATATGGCGCCTCCGCGATAAATCGTTCTTATTTTTTTGCCGGTCCGCGGACTCGTTTTTAGGCGGCCACGGTCTTGCGAAATCGGAGCCGCGCTACGTGAAAATATTCGCGGTGCAACGAGTATTTTTAGAGCGTTCTCGAATTTATCGCGGCATTGTTGCTGACACGCGAACCTTGCGCCGATATTTTCAGATTCTCGCGGTTCATGGGTCTCAGCCTTTTTTGTCTCGGTATTCGTGCGACCGCGGGGATACTATAGTATTCCTTTCAACGATACACCGAACGGCGTCGCTGTTTTTAGGAGAGTCTCATTCCTTTAAACGCTAATCGAACATGAATGATTCCACGCTAATCGTCGTTTCGCCTTGGCGCATCTCGCGAGTTCGTTAATGAAAAATTCATTCACGCGCGCTTCGTAATTAATTCATTTCAGATTTCTAATCGAATGCAGAACAATTATCATTATTTTCCATATACAGCGGTGTCAGAGATCAAGCCGCTGCATGAATCGTTAACGGTGAATCGAATTTCGAATAGGCAGGGAAAAGAAAGCCTCGGGCGCTCGAAGGTGCCGGGCGATTATATCCGTCGGAGAAAAAAATGTCACCTTTTTTAGCCTCACTAAACTAACTCCTTACGCTACGTTGGAGAACCTTGGACCTCTCTATGGGCATAGCGCTATCGGTCGTAGGCCATTCCGTTTCACTTTCTTCGATTAGGGAAGTGGGGCCACCGAGTAGGTGAACCAGCATTCTTATCAGAGACTGGTTGCTGCCAATATTGATTATCCGCGTACAGGGGCCGAGCGCGGGGACGTAGATAGCTTGCGACAAATTGCACGCCTTCGCATTTGTCGATAATCGACCACTGTTTATTACTATTTGGCGCCGGTGCCACTCGTGACATCATTCCGCGTAACCTTCCTGTTCGACTATATTCACGTAGGACAATTTATTGAGTTGGAAAAATAGAAACCATCGGTACAGTTTTGTTAATCTTCTTTCTTGGTTCAATAAATTTTTAGTTAGGATAATATAGAATATCAGTTTATCTTATTCGGTGCTACCACTGCCACTTAATGAAGGGGGGGGGGACAAATTATGCGTCTAACTTTGCATTGCACAGCCATTACTGTTTCACGAAAATAACTCGAGCACGACTTTCACCCCGACCGGGACTCGAAATTTATCTAGCCGGCACGAATCTGAATTCTCTGCACGGACTGGTATGGATCCCATTTGGAGCTAATTATGTAATTTAGACCGACGGCTAATTTATAGGAACTGGTTCGTCGATAAGATTAACAGCGCTCGGAGCTTGAACTTGTTGAACTACATTGGTGAACTGGTACAACCGTCGGAATCTAGAAACTACAATTTTTGTCTTCTCTCCTATTGTAAAAAGATTTGCACGTTTCGAAAATTCAAATGGAGTCTGTATAATATCATAATACAAAAAATATTAGATAATTGCCATTCGGTGTACCGTTCAATTGCAAATAATTAACGTCGAGGTGCCCGTGCGTATTTCAATCGCGACATAAAAATCTCCAACGAAATTATTTAACGTTCATTTCAACTCGACAAAGCCCGCGTGAATTACACAACGAACGCCAAGAAAGTCGTCGTGTTTCATTCGAAAAACAAAGTCCGCAGAATCGCGCTGCGTTTTTCTGCCAAAGTTTCGTGGTTCCCGATTGTTTAGGCTACACCGAAAGGATTAACGAACCCGTGCTCGTCGAGCCGAAGCAAGGTACGCTCGGTGAAATATTTCTAAACAGGCGCGGGCGGGACCCAGCGCGACGGACAGAGAGAAAACGACGGAGAAACCAAAGCCGAAGCACGCGTATAATAATAGCTAATAAAGTGGACGTAAAAGTGGTAGGGGGATAGGGAGTTCTGGTAGGGCAGGTGGCCCTCGAAAACCTCCATGGGGGCACACTCCGGTTACCTCTCTGCACGGCCAAAAACCGTGCTGCTGCCTCGCCTCCGGGCCCACGCGAGTAAAAGTCCTCTCCTCTCTTTTTCCTCTCTGCTCGTCGAGCTGCTTTTGTCTGCCCGGAACCAAGCGACAAAAAGATAACTCTCCAACGGGAGACGACCCTGGCGGAGGAGATCATCCTGGGGACGCCCGGCGAACCCTTCAAACGTTTCTTAATCTATCGTTGTCGCGTCCTCGTAATCAGTAGATTATTCGTCAAACGTATATATACATAGATGGGGCGCGAAAGATTATTTAGTAAGAAATTATTAGAGACATACATGTTTCTAGCTGAGAAAAATATTCATGGAAACGAGATCAATCTTAAATATATTATTCTGTGCTCAATTGAACGGAGAATAATATGCAATTTATGCATAATAAATTGTTATCGTCGTGCAAAAGGACATTACTGAAACTGCTTCGTCCGATTCAAGAGCACAATTTAACGTTCGTCAACCCTTTCCAACGTAGTCCGCGAGTAGCAATGTTTCCAAGCTATTCCAACAGGATCTCTCAATGTTCTGCCGCGATAAACTTTCGCCCCTTGTCGCGAAACGAGCCCGCTGATCGGTATCAGAAAAGCGTGAAACTCGTCTAAGAAGTAGCGGGGCGACATTCAAGTGGAAAGTCCGATTGCGAGCTGTGGCCGGGTCGCGCGAGGGAAATCGTCTCATCTAAGAATTCGCCACGGACACAGAACTCGCGGATGCGCGTCGACCACTTCCAAGACTCGTTGCCTTGCATTATTATGATATAAGACACGCGCGGCCTGCATTAACCATAAAACCACTGTTTCATCTCGGCCGACTGACGGGGCCCCGTGAGCGTTTGTCAGAACGTATGATGCCACATTACCGTCAGCGCGTGGCTCGCGTGATTTCCCCGTCTGCTCCCCTCGCGGCCAAGTGCAGCTGCAGCCGAGGAATCGGGGAAACGGGACGAATAGTAATTTCGTTGGTCGAATGAGTTTTGACTTGATTTGAACGTGCTTGGAAGGTCGCGAAGATTCATGGCCGATTTGATAGACGAATTCAACGGCTGCATCGTTATTTATCTTAGTGCATACAATCTTCTGCATCACCGTGCATCGGTGCAGAATGTTCGAAGTGTGCCATTCTTTTTTTTTTTTCAATAAGGATATTCCACGATTGCCAAGAAAGTCGAATTCGACTGGCCCTTGCGAAACGAATAGGGACGGGGTATAAGTGTTCGAGTCACTGCGAGCTCGAGAGCTCGTCGAGCAGACGGATCGAGTAGGGGGTGCGCTTTCTGTATCCGTGGCGCGTGCACATCGATCCCGGCGAGAGGAGATAAATTCCTGTCGTGCAATTTCAGTAAAGACTGGATTTACCGGGCCGACTTTCGTCGTCGCTCCCACGTAGCGAAACCTTCAATTTCGCGTGCACACCGTTTCGACGTAGAACTCTCGACAGCGTACCGGAGGCGATTTTGCGGTATCGAACCGACGACGAGGACAACCGAGCGCCGGCTCTGCGAACAGGGGGCAGGGGAGCGAAGCGTCGATAGAAGAAGAGAGGCGCGCACCGTGCAAAAGTAAAACAGAAAAGGGAGGAACGCGCATCGAAGTCGGAACAAGGGAGACACGTTCGCAGAAGCAAGAGGACGAGGATTAAGAGGGGGAGGAGAGAAAGAAAGAAAGGAGAGATCGAGGCAGAGTAATCGGCAAATGGAGATGGCCCCTAAGTTCTCTGCATCGTCCCGCTCCCGCCCACGCGGCCAGACAGAATAAAACTACTCGGGGACGGTCGTAAGTACCGAGGAAGTACGCGCTCGTGCTGCTCTCGAAGAGAAACGAGCATGGACCAGAAAAGGGGAACGGAGGACGAAAGGGGAACAGACAGAGAGCCGTGACGATAGCCCCGAAGCGTCACGACGCGACGCCGTCGTCGTCGTCGTCGTCGTCGTCGTCGTCGTCGTCGTCCACGCGCGGTAACACAGACGGGGGATGAAGAGGAAGGATGAAGAAGACGAAGCGGACGCTGCGTAACATCGTTTTACGACTCCACCGGTCCAGTTCGACCGCTAATGTTTTCGAACTTTACGTGTGGGCGTGCCAAGAGATCCAAGGACCCCGTGACACCGACATTATTTCACGTGGCCTACGACGATCGCCACGGCGAGGAGGCAATAGGTAGTCGTACTCGTCGCAGATGAATCACGTCGCGTCGCGTGAGAAACGATCGGGAAAGGAATTAGAGAGTCGGGATGACGCAGGGATTGTTACCTTTTTTTAAAAGGGACGATGCGTTTGAGCGATGGGAAATTTGATCGAGAGGATACAAATGATATATTAATAAGAGTTCGAGCCGTTTCACTTTTTAAAGGTGGTCTGGTAGAATTCGCCGTTTATTTATATCATCCCACCAGATTCGTCGCTTTAGAATTATTTTACGAAAATAATCAGCGCAATGTTGATCAGTCGTGCTTGAATTTAGCTTGGATTGAACGTTTCATTAAATGAATTATCAATTCCCTTTCTTAATACCGCTCATCTGACTTTTCCCCGTCTGCCGCTAACCGAAGCGCGATTTATCGAAACATCCCATAAAATCCCACAACTTTCCGGATCTACCTGTTCGATGGCCAGCGCGAACCGGCCCGTAAATCTCGGTTCACGGTGCCAGCTGGCCGAAAAACAGACGAACCGATGCAACGGTAACAACGCCGACAACAACCTGCCCTGGGCCGTTCCAAGTTTCCCCGGTGATCGCCCACGCGCCGATACTTAACGGCGGCAAAGGCGCTTATTAACGGTTATTACGTCGGGGTGGATGCTGGCCGATTAAAAAGATGGAAGGGGAAAAAAGCGGAAGACGGCGGATCGGCAGCGATCGAACGTATCGTCGATCGCGTCCGCGGCGAATTAACCGGCAATCGTTCAGCGTGATTTATTCGTTCGTAAATCATGTTCGGGAATAGACGGCGAACGGAAGTGGAAGTCGATCCGCGTGTTTAATAATCGATTAGAGATACATCTCGCCGGGACACCTACCTCTCTCGAGCGTTCTTCGCGTTCTAAAGCGGGCACGATATAACGTGCCTCCGCCAGAGACAGAGGAATATGGATTATAAATTTTAACTAATTCGAACCCCCGGTGACCCACGCCGGATACGCGGTCGATTTTATACGCCTCGAACGCAGAGGCCTATAAATACGGCCGTATTAATATTTTAATATCCCTCGGTGGGGCTAGCGGGGATCGGGCATAAATTATCGAAGGCAGTCGCCGCGGCGTCGTTTACGAACCGATTTTTACGCGCCTCCATTTTTACGTGGCGCGGATAGCGCGCCCGGGTATCGTAATAATCTTGAACGGGGAACGTAACCATCGGGTTGTGTTTTATTGCGCCATGCTTCCTGCACTTTTCTCGAATTTCTGTGGGAATCTTGTAATGTCCCTTTTAGGATTTCAATGGTGTTACGATGAAAACGAGAAAGGGCTTGGAGCGTGCATTGATCGACATTTACTGAACAGTTATTGATATCTAATGGGGCGCTTTTTTTTAACAAATGGATAGCCGCGATAAAGATTTTAATTTTAATTCCTTGCCGAATTAATCGTTAATATTATATACCGAACCGAGCAAAGTGTAAAGGAGAAAATTACACGGAGCAATTAATAAACAGTTATTCGTTAGGAATTATTTAATTCCAAAGAATTCATTGCTTCGGTCCGAAACCGTCAATTTATATCTACCATTGCAATATATTTCTTATTATATCCGAGTACCATCGCCTCTTAAATATTCGAATATTCTAAACCTAGTTCTCGAAACATCTTTCGCGTCTACAGGGGGAAGATAAGTGATACATAGTAAGGTCGTAAGAAGCTTCTTAACGGTCGTTCGAGGTGCTCGTCCACCCACGCGGGGATCACGCCGGAGGAAATCGCGCCCGACCACCAAATATCTCTCGAAAAGACCATCTCTCCTGTTCATCAGTATCGAGAGGCAGCCCCATGGAAGCTGGCCTGGACCGTGTTTCCCGTTCCATCCATTCTCTGTTTCCATAAATCACCGGCGCGGCAGAGCTCTCCGAGAATGGGCAGGTGCTGGTGCACCCACTGTCACGCTAGGTGCACCCGTGGCCGCAACTTCGCCTCGTTTCTTCCTCTGCTCCTCTGCCCCTCGTTTCGTTGCCCCGTCGCTTTTCTTCCCTCCTCTTCCACTGACGCCTTTCGTCCTCGCGTAACTTCCCCGCCTTTAAGTGCTTTTTTATGTGGCTTGGCCGTTTTGTCTCGATTTACTTTTTTGTTTTTTGTCCCTTTTTTTTTAGGTTTTTTCGTCCGCCCCCTTTGTCACGTGGTTACCCCTCTTGACCCCGCTGGCGTATACCCCGTCCCTTGCCCATGGTCCGTTCCCTTTACCGTGCTCGTGTTCTTTCTGTGTTTCGCGGCGCGTCCGTTCCTCTGCAACGCGCCTTTACTTTTAGGCCCCCGGCGTAATTATCGCGTCTTGCGGTTTGCTAGCGGTTTGCCCCGCTGGTGTTGGACCTACAGGTGGTCCACGCCGCATCGGGATCCGGGGAACGGGTTCCTCTGTTTTATTCTGCCTCTTTGTCGTTTTCTTTGCTCCCATCGTTCACGTCCCGGCGACGCCTCTCCGTGCAACGTCGTGTTTGGTTATTTTATTATACCTCAGAGTGCACGGTCGGGGGTTACTTTTTCGCCGGGTACGAAGCTCACTTTGATTGTTTTCCTCTTTCTCGTGTTTGCAAAGGTCCCAGAAAGTCGGAAGTTGAAACACTGTTTAGCGTTCGGAAATTTCTGTTATATTTAGTATTATATTTGTTCCGTTACGCGTTTATTTGTCCACGAGTTATGTTACACCGATGTAAGAAATTTCCTCGGATGCGCGCGAATATCGTTGAATTATACGTGACACGGGGTACAGTATTTACATAAAATATAATACTATCTGGAAGTGAGGTGAATATTGCGCGACGACGATTAAATTCTTTAATCCGAAAGAAATTCGCTCGTGCAAAGGTTACAAAGTTCGTAAAGGGTTCGACGAAATTGCTAACTGTACCTTATCAAATTCGCAACTCTTCGGAAACTTAACCGTATCGAACCGAACCACCCTTCCCGTGCGCAATTACTCCCCACGAAAGTTCAGCTCCAGCTGTGAGCGAGCACTATAATCACGATAATTAATCAAACAGCGCTTATCAAAATTGGCCATCATCGTTCCCGTAACCTTTTGCGCGAGTATATTGCTCTCGGTGTATCGTTTCAATATCTCTTTGAAATTTTATTCCCATAAACCCATCGGCGCTGTTCTTCGTCATCGTCGCTCCGACGATGGGGGCCACTTTTCAAAGAACATTGAATCGATTTTACGCGATTGCGCAATTAAGGGGCAAACGTTGCCGGTCCAGGTAAAGATTTTACGATCCAACTCTTCTTAATACGCGTTCCCTCGAAACGGACGAGAATTGCCCGCTTCCTTCTTCTTTCCCTTCTTCGCTCTCGCCCCATACCCCTCCCTCTACGTTTTAACCGACGACCGGTTGCGTTTTCTTCAAAACGGAGAAGCGTATGAACAGGTGGCATCGATTATCGCGGCATGCGCTTCGAAACTTCCGCGATTTTTTGGCCCCCAGGCCATAATAAAGGCGCGCGCGCCGGGCTCACCGCGCAAACGTTAAATACAGGGTGTTCCTTAACATGTGGGAAGCACCGTACGCAGTGATGAATACGGTAAAGGGAGGAAAAAAAGTTGCCACGAACGTATGCACAGGTCTTTGGTCTTGTTTCCGACTTGCTGGTCCTTTTCTGATGTTTGCTTCGTTTGTTGAGACGCGGCCAGGTTCGACGAACGAAGGAGAGGCGGTCCGTGCGATACGTTTGACTTCGGGGTTTCAACGTTTCATTTCTTCGGTTAAGTAGGGAATCATTTTATTCGCTCTTTTTTTTATTATTAAATCGTACAGAAATATTCCCCGGAAAGCTTGTTTGCCTGATAACATTTCACTCGTGAATTAATCGAAATATAAAATTAATCTGTTTAATACATTTAATGTATTATATTGATTTCGAGCTGGTTATTCTTATTTGTCGAAGTGGGATTCAATTTCTTCGTTTGTATCTTTTTTCTTTTTTTTTGTAGAAAATATATAGATACTTTAATAAATTGTGTTTTAGAGGTAAATTTTTGGTTTTAGAGTGTCCTGCGCGAAAAGATCCCTGTACGGGAACGCCTGCCTCTTCGGCTCGTCAATGAGAATACCGCATTAAGTCATGAATAAAGGTATGAACTCCTTCATCGCATTTACACTGGCGTATTTCATATTCCGCGAAAGAGAAAAGCAAATATCGTGTATAAAATATAGCCTTTCCGCGTGGCCTTTAAAACATTTCGGGTTCACGGAAGTGGAGTCAATTTTTCGTTGCACGGTTAAGCAAAGAATCTCGTAACTTAATCCCATCGCATGGCTACCCGGAGGCACCCGTGTCCTAACTCAACGCACTTAATTACGACAGGCTGTCTTTACACGTGACGCCAGCAAATAATTGGCTGCGTTAAGCCAAATAAAAAATCGTAAAGTTTCGACATGTCCGCTCGCTAATCAATGTTTTTATCCCCGGCCTTAAAACTGTCGTATCGGCTCTCTCCTTTCATCTCGCTAGGCCCATGGATTATTCCCTGTACAGGGTGTCGAAAAAAATGAACTCGTAATTCAGGGAAAATTAAAGAGGATCTTAAGAGCCCGTTGAACAATCGCGTCTTTTGAGATACAACGTGCCACTTCACGCACAGTAAACATTGTTCAGTCGTTAATTCACTCCCGGCCTGTGCCATTGTATTTTATATTCGGTCGTTTCAATTCGGAGAAAGCGGTCGCTGCGATTTTTAATTTTTCTGCGCACTCCTAGAATTCTACGAAATATTTCAAGCACTACAACAATTCACGTATGTAAAACGACAGTTCACTATGAACTGAACGACAGATTGAAGCTCGTCTTGGTACGAACCACCGTTTGATACTCCTCAAATATAATTATTTCATTTCACCAGGAATCATTAGAAATACCCCCGAATAATACATTGGCCCCCAGCACAGTTATCCGTGGTAACGATAAATCTAAAAAAGTATTCCTCCATCTTGATCCGTTCACTTTTATTCCTTCTTCTCCGCCGTCGTCGAAATCCCGTCCTTTCAATCGGTCCCAAAGCTACCAAAGTGCAGTAAACCCCGAATTGCATCCAAGAAGCAATCTGACCACAGTCGAAACGTCTATGCAGGATGACGCTAAGCTCGAGTAATTACCGTCCCCTTCTCAGATTAGTCTTCCCGCTATCTAAATCCGTCTTTTTGAAATAGCGGATCCACCCTTTCGAGATACACACGGTTTTATTACGACAAAAGTCCATCCGTTCGGGCCACGCTGTTACAGCAGCCTGCGTTCCGTTTCGCTTGCTCCTCGGCGACGTCCGTTCTCGCGAGGAACGAAACGAAGCAGAGGAGCGGGGCACAGTCGAAGATAAAATGAAAAGGAGCCAGAGAAAGGGACCTGAATAGGTCGAATAAAGGGCGATCAGGGGGAGATAAGGTCCGGCTACAAAGAACGAGTATTTTACTCGCGAGTCATCGGCTCTAACGCGTTGCACTTTGACTTTTATGCTGAAATAAACGTTTTATAATGATGCGGCAGTATCTCGGGAACTCGTTCCGTCCATTAGGCGAGCCGATGCACCTGTATCGACCTGCGTGTCGTGGTCGCGTGGGGGTGTGCAGCTCAACAAAGGGTTGCGTCGACCCTCTAATTTCGACCTCCAACCGAATAGAGAGTTCCGGTCAAGGGAGAGGCTTTCTAGTGTTTCAGGGTCGACAGGGTCAATTCTCCAGATATTACTTCTTTTTTCCTTCTTTTCCCCCTCCCCCATTTCTTCCTTCCTTTCGTTGCGTTTAAAGGGGAGTGACCGTTCTTTCTCTTTATGCTGTTTTTTTCTTGCCGGTTTTTGCGGCCAGGTAATGAAGGGCAGCCCTTGGAATATGATTGAGGTAAATTAGAAACCGGAAGGGTTGAAATGAGCAGGGTGGGGATGCGGGGAAGTGTGAGAAGTCCTTTGTACGCGGAGCCTATTGTTACATCAAGGGCTTTCGAGTTGTGTTTTGATAGCTTTAATGTTTCTTTTAATTAGGCATGCAGCGTGGTTCTGTGTAAAATAGCAGGGAGACTCTGGGAAATATATTTTTCTAACCACTTTTATTCTTTAATTCAATTTCTATAACTAATTCGTATATTCCAGCGTGACTCCTGTATTCGAATTTCATTGAAATCCAAAGTGGAGCGTTCATGTTGCCGTACGAAAATTTTCTTGGCGAAAATTTCACACCGCCAACCCCGATTATTAAATATTCCCCGTAACTGTATATATTATAATAACGTGGGATCACGGTCGTCACTCGTAAAGTGTTTCAGTTTTCGCATCGGAGCGAAAACCAAAAGTAGCGACCAAGAGAGAGAGGAACGAAAAGGAGCCCAGTGGGTTAAGAGAGGGAAGTGAATCGAGGAATTCGCGAAGGAAGCCCGGAATTTATCGTCGTCGGAATATTTACAGCCGGTTCGTATGAATATTCAGTCGGGTTTATTTTACGTGCTCGCCGCTTCCTTGTGCCCCGCTCGTACACCACGGCCCGGGGTCAGGGGTTAATGAAACTTGCTGAAAAAAATGCAAATAAGTCGAGAGTCGCCGCGGTCTCGTAGCGTACGCGGCGTACACGCCGCCGATAAAAATATCCGGTCTGCTGAAATTAGAGGCTCGAATACTTGGCCGGGAAATTTTGAACGAGCCCGCCTCGTCGAATCGAGTGCGCGCGCCAGTTAACGGATAGTTCGTTTCGGCAACTCGACGTCACGATTTCTCCCGTCACAAAATTGCATTTATTTACGAATTTTTAAGATTTCCTATGGAAAGTTTTCATTCTCTTTACGCGATTCTAAATTAAAGTGTGGCGGACTTCGAGTAAGTTCAACTTAAGAACGCTTGAATATGTCGTACTACTGCTCACACGAGAGAAAGATTTTTCTATATAGCAAAGTTCGATTTAAATAATTTAAAGTAGTATTGACATCCACTTGTTTGATAGCTGCAGAATTTCTTTTACCCTCTTAGAATTATTGCCATTCACCTCGTACCCTGTAATAAATAACGAAATAAAATCTTGGCCAAAGACATCAAGCTTCAAGTTCGTCGCAGACATGTCTCGTCAGTTGTTCCAACGATCGTTGGTCAGGGAATTAATTATTAGCCCGTGGTGAAATTTCCGCGCACATCGAGGCGGAAAAGAAACCGACTTTCGACGCTGATTTACGTACCGTGACCTTTATGCAGGCTGGTGACGAGCGCAGCCTGTGTTAACGTAAATGAGGATGAGGCGGCAGGTGCACGTAACACGGTAGTTCCACGATGAGAGGACCATCTGGTGACGTACCGTTTTCATGACCGAAAGTGGGACGTTAAAGGATGCTAATGAATACAACGTTTACTTCGACGGCTGAATGAGGAATCACTTTCTGAGAACAGTCACTGCACGACGCTTAGAATCGACGATTGTTCACACGGTTGACGTTGATTCGAGACGACGAAACGTGGACACTTAATAATGACGTTGAACGTTACAGGATATCGTTTGATATATTGGTGGAAGTTGTTCAGAAGGAATACACTTTCCTTTCCTTACGAAGTATAATTAAAGCATCTGTTTCGTACATAAATTTCGTCAGCATTAAAGACGATGTTGCGTTATATTATTTCATTCGATTTGCATAGATCCATTTTCCCCATAAATTACTGGACACAAGGGGGGCCCGAACGTCGCGCGCGAAGATGCAAATCGCGATCCCCCGTTCACGGCCCGAAATTCTCCGTTCTCCGCTGTAAAATCACGCCGATAGAACCATAGATATCCAGCGGTGCCATAAAACCGAATAACCCGGAACACGCTAATGCCCTCCCCAAAGCACGAGCTTGTTAAGACATTTCCGATCGCATCTATCGGCCACTCGAGCAAGTCCAAAGCACCGTGTACGACAGAATCCAAATGCCAACCCCCGTTTCCCTATTTCGGAGCGGAGTCGCGCGGGCGGCCGGCCGTTACGGCCGCGATAAAAAGCATCAAGATGCGAGAAAGCGTCGAAACGACGTCGCCCGGGCATAAATTCGCGAGGGATTCTCGGTGGCTCTCGATCGTTTTCTGAAATATTCTAATTAAACGCGGAGGCCCCCTAATTAAAGTTCCCTGCCCGTCCGCCAAGACGAGATCCGCGTGTTTTACTCGCCGCTGGTCGATACGGTGCCCGCGGAAGAATGTAACTGTTATTTTACGGCGAGATAGTAAAAATACATTTCGGCAGATTACGGCGAGAGCCGAACCGGCCTGAAATATATCTCCTGGTCGCTCTTAAATTATAGATTTAATGGATTTGCTGGATACTTTGCAAACAGTCCGCTTAAATGCCTCTACGCCGGCCGCCGGAGGCTCGCAGCTGCGATCGTAAAACTGCCGACTATGCCCCGACATTTTTCAAATGCCTCCCCCGGTCATCCGGTAGATCTCTCGGCGGCCGCGAATCGTCTCGCGGGGAAGCGTCGTTCGTTTGCGGGTTTCGGACGAGATTTTTGCGGGTCCGATCGAGCACCTTGAGCCGCGTCGTTCGTCGGTGGATTTCCGTGGAAATCGCGGCGGCGCGATGATCGAGGGCAGGAAATTTGCTGCCGGCGATTCCTGGTTCGAGAACGTTGGATCGATAATGTCGCCAGGTGTTTGGTAGCGCGACGCGATAGTTTGAAAAGCGAAACATCTTCGAAGATAGATGGGAATTTGGAGAAAATGTTTTTGCAAAATCGGCGACTCTTGGTGTCGAGCTTTTTTTGTGATACGTTTTTACGTATAAATCGGAGGGCAATATATTTCTCGCACGTCGCGTAAGATAAATATATAATCAAGCATAGTTAATTATAAAAAATTCCTATAGTCTGTCTTAGAGAAACGAAGAATATAATTGCCCATAGAAAATCATTCTCGCCACACACAATTGTGATCTCTCGCGAAACCCGTTCGTTTCGCTCGATACTCAAATCATCGCAGTATCCAATGAGAAATTTCTTATCCGACAAACAGATGATGCATGCCCCGAGTCGGCCGTGAATTTCAGAGGAAAACAACATAAAAATAAGCATCGCGTATAAATTTCGCGAATATTAATGAAGAAATTAATGTCCCCCTATCGGAAAGAACAAGCGCAATGCGTTCTGCAGGAATGTCTTTATTGTAATCTCTTCCATGCTGATCTCTTTCTCTCGCTCAAAAGAGAGAGAGAGAGAGAGAGAGAGAGAGGGAGAGAGGAGAGTTCGAATCGTCGAATTCAACCAGACGATCACGATTTGCACCGGTACCGCGATTTACGTTGCTAATAAAGTTCCCGAAAATTTGCATAATACATCGCCAAACATGGTAGTCGTGACTTTCCCGCGGTTAACCCCTTGATAGTAATGCATCGTGATTTACGGCCAGGCCGACGGCCGCAACGTGTGTATTACCTTACAAAGCCCAGAGACTTCTTGTTCCCATGTTTGGTGATCGGTAATGCATGTTAATTATCGTACATTGTTTTAATACCGGCGCGTCCGGCTTCATTATCGAACGGCCTTTGATTTACCGGCGAGCCGTCGATTTCGCGGCGTGATCGTTGCTCGTCCGCGCCCGAGAGGAATTATTGTTCACCGTGCCATTTTGCATTGCGTATCGTCAGGTAACGCGGGTACGTGGGTATACGCACCGGCGATTCTGTTCGCATATTTTCAGAAAGTACGATTCGCTTTTTCATCGGCGAGCATACGGGTATCATTATTATATATTTTTACTATCGCGCGGTACGATGATATATGATACATTTGCGACAGTTATCGAGATTCTTAGGGATTCGCGGCGAATGAAAGTATCGAGTATCGCTCGCGAATCGATTCGTCCGCGGGCGCGAGGGGAACGCTCGATCCGAGGCGCGTCGCGACGAAGGGGTCGAACAGCCGCGGACGCCTGTCGTCGGCGTCGCGGTGGCGCGCGACGATAAGAACGAACGAACGAACGAACGGGGAAACGGATAAACGGATGAAGAAAAAAAATTCATTCGAAGTGCACGGCGTGATCCAAAAGTTTAATCCGACGATTTACCTCTCGCCGAATCGCGGCTAAGAGCCGTTAAGAGATTTTACCTTTAATATCGCGCATAAACACCGCGGCAGAATTTACACCGCCGTATTTAATCGACACCGTCTCTTAAAAGGGTCCCTCATTGGGCCTTCGAGCGTCACGCCGTTTCACTGCGGGTATTATGCCTTCACTTAACTGGCATACCGTTTTGTTTTGCCACCGAGAACGCGCCGCGGGGAAAGCAAAACGCCAGCACACGGAGGAGCCTCTGAACGGAGGAAGACGGTTGTTCGTGTAAAAAGTGGAGAATATGTTGTAATACAGCGTGGAGAGGGAAAGAGACATGGTTGGGGGGGGGGGTTAGACGGGGGCAGAGTAAATATTATACGCGAGAAGGAGAAAAGGAGCAACAGGCCAAAGGGAGCGGGATAGTAGTGAGGATGGTTTGGCTTCTTGGCTCACCGACGACCAGGCTAATTGGCCGTAATTAAATCCGCGGAGGTCCGCGCGCATCTGCTCCCGTGACATGCGATTTAATAGGGTCCCGGTGTGCTTATGGGTACAGACGGGAATATCGAACAACCTTCATTTCGAAGGCACGGTCGTGCTTTAAGGTGTACTCGAGGGGAACGTCGATTTCATGCGGCGCTCGAATGTTCCTGTTTGATGCGATTCTGATAGGTGGAATTCTTGAGCCATGACGAAAATCCGAATCGCTCGATACGCGAATGTTTACGCGAGTATAAATTTTAATATTCAAGTTGTTCGGGAATGAACGGAGTCGGGTATTTTATGGGTTTGGACGTTTTTGTTGTTCGATTTCTTTAACTAACGATTAATGAACTTTGCGTAATAACTTTTTGGGTGAGCGAAGGAGCAAGCGGGTAGATAATTGGATTGAATTTTGCTGGGCGAAGCAATAGTTCTGGATAATTGAGCAACGTTATTCGGAGGAATGAATGGTTTTGCTGAATATTTTCTTTCTTCGTGCGACTAGGTCGGTTCGATGTGTTTAGCTGTTTTCATTGATTTTATGTGACGAAGCTAAGCGGTTGCCTATTAATGCTTTCAACGTTCGTTTGGTTAACCGCGTGGTATATTGTGGTCGATTCGCGAACGATCGATCGCACGCGTTCGCGATAATGACTTCATTGCGGTCGCGGCAACGTAGATCGCGGGCAACGAGTCTGCGCGCAGGTAACTGGAAAGTCAAGAAACACGTAAATTACATCGGGCGAAAAATGGTAGACCCTTTCGCTGGTTAAATGTTCGACACGAAAGTCTTGCAAAGTATTAATTCAATTTTATAAAGAATTCGTCAAGAAATTCCATAGAAAACACCTCGCCTCCAATCACAATTATCCCATTTCTCCGTGCAAATTAAAAAAATCCAAAATCCCCAACAAATTAACATCTACTCTCGCGCTGCTTTCGAATCAATCCAATTTGCGTTACTCCAACGTCGAATCCTGAAAACTGTAATTCAATAATTGCACAACAGCCACCAGCTTCTTCGTAAAATAATTAAATTCCCCACCGTCGGTCCGCATTCTCCAAATCGCCAGGGCTGCGCCCCATAGAAACCACCCGATTGATTCCAAACGGATGCTCCCGGTGAAAATCTCTTCTTCCGAGCAATAATGCCTTCCCCAAAAAAATCCTCCCCTCGCCAATTTTCACGGCGACCGTCGAAATCGCTCGCGCACGGACGAAGGAACGAGGGCTTCGCCAAAGCCGCAGCTGAATCGGTGGAATCCACAGCGCGGGTCCTCTTTGAAGCCGCGTCCCGACGCTGCAGAAAATTAATTCGGCAAATTACGCGGCGCGGATAAGCGTGCTCCGTTTCGCTCTCGCAGCATCCACGATTCGGTCGTGAACGCGGCTACGGGCCTTTAACGATACGAAAGGAAGGTTGCCACGGTATAACCGTTGGTTATTCGTGTGCTCGAGTAACATTCCAAACATCCCACGAGCGGTCACGCGATATTCCCCGGGGTCCTGGAGCATTCGTTCCTATACGGAGGCGCATTATCCCGGAATCCGACGAAACGGATCGTCCTTTCCCACGAAGCGCCATGTTCGTGGCGTATTTTGCGTGCTCGCCACTGCGAGCGACCGATTAATTATCGCCCCCTCTCTAATTGCTGTTAATAATTACGACCACGCGATCCGCGTGGTCCGGGGGCGCCTAGTCGCGACGCTCGTGGGAGAATCCTTTCGTTCGGGGGCAAAGGTCGGGGATAAGTAATAATTAACGTATTTAAACGGCGCGGAGTTATGAAAATGAAGCTGGTGTAGCGATGGGTTGCACGGGTTTTATATGGAAAACGCATTGGGGCGTACGATGATACAGTTGAACCGCGTAGAATCGATTTCGTAATTGAAAGATACAATTGCAAAATATATATATCGCGTTTTAGTGTATTGTGTACTAGATAGAATAGTTGGCAGGTAAAATTCCCAGTCAGTCCTGAAACGGTTCGCGATTTACAGAAAAAGACGAGGATGGAAGTCGAGGGGTAACGTTGTTTTCGAGTGGAATAATGCTCCGGTGCCGTCGATTTTTTCCACGTTGCGCGCGCCATCGTAAATAAATGTTGTTTTTACGGCTGCCAAATTGGGCATTTAAAGTACATTCGGGTTTTACTAGCGGCGGGTGTGTCAAATTTTTCCTTTTGCATCTTTCATTTTACCGTGCGAATTATGGCGTTCGAACAATGGAACCGAACCAAGAATCGAAAAAACTATTCAGCCATTAAAATATTTGCATTGCTTTGAATATTTGAAATGTTCAACACTTGGTAATTTTACTTTTCATTTATTCCTCAGGATATTTATAGTATATTCTATTGTTCTATGAAACAATGCAAGACTCTAACTAATGTAAGAAAGGAGAGACCGAAAAGTAATATAATATGATACAAAGTGGTACATTTAAGATCAGTCTGAATAGAAGGTTGAAACGCTATAAAGCCTCGCGGTACGAATTCACCCTTTCGATGATGGCTCTTCCGTGAAAGCACACAACGAAACAAGAGTACGAAACTGCCATTGGCCGAGGGACGGGGCCCGGGTGTTCCTTGCCGGAGGTACTAATTTTTTCGTGAAGATAATACAGCACCGTAACGCATCGGGCACGCAAAAGTACCATGCACCATCACCATCATCAACGAAATGCATCCATGACGAGAGTCGAACCCAACGTTCCCCGTGGAAATAGAAGCACGCTCTCCTATCTATATTTTGCAAAATTGTTCCTCGTATTTACAATTTTTATTCTATTTTTTAAAATACCTCGATTCGAAGGCTAAAATGGGACAATAATAAATTGATTTATAGAACACTATTTCAACTATTTCATACAAGATGATACAATTTATAGCGACAGTTTAGATACGCAGTCATTTGTCTCCGAAGTTATTCGTCTCTAATATCACGGCGGTAATGACAACCTCGGAACATTATTGTCGAGCCAAGAGCATGTACGTTTCTTTCATCCGCGTATTACAATACCAATATGTCCGGGCAAGATTACAGAGCAATCTTTTTTCGCATGCTGCATCGTGTAATCCAAGTTCCAGAGCTGGATAATGAGAGCTTCTTATGTACTTTGTGAGTGCATCGACGAAAGAGATCGATTGTGTCCTCGGTTTGGCCTTTACTTTCCTTCGCGGACGATGCAGCTGCACCCCTCGCCCGACCGAGTATAATCAGAGCCTATTTCTGATAATAGGTCCCTTAAGGAGGGACTTCCCACACATATCGGCCGAAAGCCACGCTATATATTTGACCCCTGCGCAGTAATTGCCGAACAAGAAGAAAGAAAATCGATTCCGAGGGGAACGAAAGTAGATTTGCCTGTACGATCAGTTACAGGCGTTACACTTTGCGATTATAGAACGCTGCATCGTGGTTACAGTTTACAGAAATAGTTGGCGATATTACAAACTGAAGCGGGACAGATATTTATTTCAGCTCATTTACAGTTTTTAACTACTCTCGACTTCTATCGCATCTTTATTTCGCTCTGCCCATACGATCCTACAAATACGTAGTATCTGTAATTACGAAATACCTGAAAAACGGTGCCAAAACATTAACAAAAAAAATCTGCTCGTTACCAAAAATTTGATACAGTCGTCTCGACGAACGGAGTTCATCGTTAACCGATCTTTCGAACGCTGCAATGTAACAGCGACAAATAAAATCCGACGATCGCCGCGACAAACCTCTCCAATCACGCCGACACCTTAATACCTCGCCGCGTACGCGCGGTTACTCTCGCGACCTCTTCACCCTCCCCAACGACGCACAGACATTACAGAAATCTCGAACGCGCGAAGAGTTTTCGCGTTTCACTCCGAGCAATGATCGCGCGAACCGCCGCGGCGAGATAGCAGAACCGAGGGGTGAACTCGCTGGAAGAGAGCTATCATCGATCGGGGCACGCTAATGACGGTGGATCTAGGTCTCGAACGATACCGAGAAGATGAGAGTAGAAAGAAGGGGTCGGGGGTCGGGGGGAGGAAAAGGGGGGGCAAAGAAAAGGCAGCCCGTTCCTTGGTCCGTGGCGTGCGAGCAAATCTCGAACTGGTTGATGCGCCGGGAAAGGTAATCGTTTCGCTCCGGGCGAGCGGGGCATCCGCTCGGCGAGCGAGCAGCACGCTCCGCCACGCTTCGACATCCCCACCCGCACTTAAAGGCACGTTTACACGGCGCGATCGTGACTACCGATTGTTCGACCGAGTACAATGAGTCGATCAATCATTCGCCGTGGTTTATTGTTGATAGAACGCCCTGGGTTAGCGCGCGAGATTTCCGTCGCCGCATAATCCTGTCCGACTTTGAATTTTACGCGAACGACTGTTAGGCGAATTCTGTGTTCGCTGGATTCGCGTTGGCGTGGAACGAGGAGAGGGTTTCAGGTTTTCAGGAGGATCTCAGGCGGAGGGATTCATTGTCGTGCTGGACACGGAAGGAATTATTGCGTGGCCTGCGAATCTTTCATTTGGTAGGAAATTCGGAAACGCAAATATTGTTGCAACGCTTTAAGGATAGGAAGCGAATCGGGGCATATTTTGTATTGATACCTAATCGTGACTGTTTTCCTTTGTTCCGAGACATCCAGAAGTGATGCGAAAGTTCCATCTCTTGCGTGCACGTTACTTCTTCATCCCCACATTGCGACCAAAACGTTTCACGAGCAGAATATTGAAGCGACTCAAGCGTCAATTGCTTCGAAATCGGGATGAAATAATTGAAATCGTTCGAACCACCATGGATATCGTGTTTCCCATCGCTGGGAAACGACACGAATGAAGATATCGCAGAACAACCGACACGTGTCCCAAGAACATCGTCCAGCTAATTAAATTAATAATCTAATCCCGTCCAGGACAGAACCGCGACGAAATATTGCTCCGTCGATCAGAAATACGCGCCCCAGTAAAATCGGATCCGCCTTAAAACCGATAATTAAAGTGGCGACGGAACCGCGGGGAATTTCGAGTCGCTCCCAAATGAATCCGCGCCGGGGGTGTGGGGACTGTCGCGGGTTAACGTCCGGAGTTTTAGAGGCAATTTAATCGTGCCACCTTTTGTCTCCGTGCCGGTGCGGCTTACCGTCCTGCGATTCTCGCCGCCTCGGGGTGACCATTACCCCCGCGCTAATGCACGGCCCCTTGATTTTACTGCCGCTGTCACACGGGGAACTTTACGGTCCTTCGTTTCCATTCGACTTTACGCGGCGACGTTACGGTTCGCGTCGTTGTCTTACCGGTTCGTTAGCGACAGATTCCGCGCCGCCTCCCCCCGCCACCTCGTCGCCCCGAATTATCGTCCCAAGCGTAAAAAGGGACGACGATCGAAGGCCCGCGAGGTGCTTCTTATCCGCGCGGACGTAAATGGATTCGGTCAGTAGTTGGCCGAGTAATTGGACGTGTTTAATTGGCGGTGAATTCGGTGCGCGCGTGGAAACCACGGGGGACTCGTCGCGGCGTATAAAAATTGATATTCATGCCCGGCGTCAGGTGCGCGTGCAACGACGCCGGAGCGTTTCGGGTTCACGGGGTTTATGTGGCTCTTGGGCACGGTGGCGTTTCGGCTATGGGGACGCGACTCGCGTGGACGCGTAACGATCTCTCCCTGAGATTCGGGATTTTCATGTGTCGAACGGTTTGAAACGTGTCGGCGGAGATTTCGATAGCGCTGAGAGTACGACTGGTGCGAGAGGTGGTCGGATTGTCGTATTATACATTTTTTAAATTAAGAACAGCGTGTGGAAATCGTACGACTGCGGTTTAATTTCGCGTAACTTTCATTTCAACGTATGCGCAATTGAAACTTGCGAATGACGTAAGGTGAACCGTAGAAACGATCCGTCGAGGTCGGCGAATATTTTCGTTACGAATTTCGATCTTTTCGTTGTCTTAAACGGCGTGCCGGAGAATCGAAACTTTTCCGTCGCGGTCGACCTCGACGTAAAATCCCAGCAAAAGTAGCTTAAAGCCAGCCAACGAAATTCCAAACTCGCCGGCGCTCGCCGGCCGACCTATCCGTCAGGATTTTTCCCCGCTTCCCCGGGCAAATTGCGCTGAAAATTGCCAGCACGGTTTCACCCCCGTCGGCATACGTGTGGGAGAACCCGAGGCCGGATCGTGCGTGTCCGCGGCGACCCGGTCGTTACGACTTCACGCTGACTTTTGCACGCAGAAAGCCAGGAGCGTGTTCGTGCAAATGAAACGTGCGCGAACGACGAACGAGCAGAGGCTGTAGAACCGCGCCGCCTCGAGCTGATCGAGCGAAATTGCGTAGGCAGATTACCCGAGTTGTTACCCCGGCCATTATTCGGTCGACGAGACCACTACGACCGTTCGATCGATCGATTTCGATTTTTCTGCGGGCGTGGTTTGACAATTTTTTTGTTGGCGAATGCTGTTTAAAGCGAATTCGATTATACTTTGCGAGGAATTCTTTTTTTTAAATCATAATACAGTCGCGTTACTTATTCAAGTCCCGTGTGCAACAAGCGCGTGATATTTCAATTGCGGTAACTTCGATACGGCTTCAGAATTGCCGTAAAAATTATTTGAAACGTTCGAACGCACTGTGTATACCATTTCCGCCCGCAACATACAAATTACACTTAACATTGTATTAATATCGCACGACTCGAAGGAATTACAAGCTTTCACCGAAAAACCGAAGTCCAGCCGATCTAGAAAAATTATTCGTAACCTATAATGGCCAATCAGCCGCGCCTCTCGCCCGCAAAAAAAAAACCCAATCTGACCTCTTCTTCTCGTTCGCACCCACCCCCATTGAATCCCCCCCGAACCCTGTCACCCCGTCGAACAATGAATTTACAGTAAATCTTTCGTTGCAATCCACGTCTCGGGCCATGGGATTCGAGCATGGGCTTTCTCCCGACAGGTGGTCGAACGTTAGCCGCAACGCTTCTGCCGTTCGAATCGTGGCTAAGCGCGCAGGGGGGGCGCCAGCGAAATTTTTATCCATTGTCATCCGAGCGAATGTGACCGCGTGGGTTGGGATCGAAGAAGGTGGCGGCCAAAAGCGTGTTGACGCCGGGCACGCGCCTCACGCTGCGAAATAACGGTAGTACCTGCCCCTGTTCCAGGATTTTAACCCGGACCTAAACGGCCGGACCACGGTCGAAAAGCTTGGAACTTTTTTACTCGCACGCTCGTGACGCGGACGCAGGTGTCGCGTACGTCGTTCAAATTCTGTGGCGCTGTTGTTGCTCGTTTTTTTTTGTCTTAAGTTTTTTATTACGAAATATTCATTCGTATTATGAATATACATTCAGCGTTTGGAATAGTCTCGTTCGTTGCAGATCTGTTTCGTATGGAACCCCGATGGCTTGGAAGTGGAAGACTTGATTTTTATATTCCGTAGAGAACGTGTTCTAAACTAGTGGCAATTAGGTACGCATTTCTGTACGTTGGGTTCAATTAGAGATTGTGTCGTGTCGACCAGCAGGAAGAATCTATAAATTGTAACATCATCTTGTTGAACGTAACACAATTATCGTAACTTCGGTGCACTTGCCCGTATTATCATCACCTTATGTGTTCCTCCGGATATCTTTATTGGGATTTTACGGGTATCGAATTTGTTCCGTGTAGACCATTAAATTATATTAACTTAAGAAAGTGATTCTCAAAGAAACTTTCTCGAATGTCGACAGTATCGGCTCCACCTTAAATCCGTTACAATTTCTCAATCAACCCACTTTCCTCAACAACAACGCCGTTCGAGTAAAAAAAATTTGTTCGGGTTTTATAGTAGCAATGAACATTTCTTTAATATCTGCAACATTTACAATACGGCGAGGGGGTTAAATAATATAAGATCGTAATAAACGAGTCAGCGACGATCTCTTTTATTTCACGCACTTAAGCAGCGTTCCCTCGACTCCGACGAGAAGCGAAGGAAATTTATGAAGCATCGTGACTAAAATTTTCTACATTGCAAAGTAAGCACGAAGATTTCGATGCCGTACGCCAAATAAACTGCAACGACGATAACCCTTCCCCGGGAGCTTCATCGCGAACTCTGTCGCACTCGCCAAAGTAATACAAAAGCTTGCGTTACGTTTACCATCGACCTCCGTTGCCTCCTGGACCCCTTATCGCGCATAATTAAAATAATTTCGATTCCTTTCGACGCAAATGCCCAATATTTTCCCCGTCCCGATGACATCGAAACTCTGTGCGGTCCGGAGGCAGCCAGAACCCTTGTTCGCTGCTTATTCGACGAGAATTTACGGCGCAGCGTTCGTGATTGCCGGCCGGCAATCAGGCGGAGTATTTAAGAAACGACAAATGAGTAATATAACGGATCGTGCAGAACCGCGGAGTTACATAATCGTTACCAATTATATATTTTATTAACGACGCGGCCGGTCCGAGCGTATCGCGCGCACCTTTGCGAACCTCGATTGTGAAACATCGTTAAGCCAGGCCGCGCGTACGCGGCGTGCCGCTTTTAAAAGGCATTTTCGAAAAGCCGCGGCATCCGAAAAATTTCGCCCGGTCGTCGGGATTGCGAGTCGCGAGATAAAATTTCCCCCGTCTCCCTTGTATCCGCGAAATCTTTCGTCGCGTTTCACGAGCGGCCGGTTGCGTTTAATTGTGCCGCGGGGTCAACGTAGGCCAAGAGATTGGCGTTCGACTCGTGAATTTCACTCTCGCCGGAATAACGCCCCGGCTTGGAGGGACGGCCTCGTAGTTGCAGGGGCGCGTTTTATTCATTCCGTCGTCGATGAGAAACGCTTTTATCGATACTCGGACGAGGCACCGATCAAACTTAACGGAGACTTTATCGTCCCATTAATTTCCATCCGTAGCATAAAGAATTTTTATTTCGAGCTCGCCGCGGAGGGAACGACGCGGAAGAACGAGGTGGCGCGCCATTAAATTCTGACCCGTTTATAATGGGCTTTACTGGAAACCGAGGAGGAGCTTTTCATTTTAATTAGTCACTTTACATAAACCACGTCGACCCGTATGATTTCGTATAATTAAACGAGACGGACGTTGAATTACGGCGGATAGGAAAGTAAGATTGATTTAGGGGACGTCGATGAAATAGCCGTGTAATTGTGCGATACTTTTTTTCTTTTTAACGATACCTCTTCCTCTTTATGGATCCAGGGATACGGGGTTATTTGTCGAATAGTTTTTTTTATCTTGGCAGTATTCTCTTTCGTTTTTATTAAATCGGCGTTCGGAGTTTTGAATCGGAATTTGAGCCTTCGCCGATTACTTTTGTCCTTCTTAATTATTGCTGGATGGTAGACTAAGATTATACAATTGCTGTGAAGTTAATTGATGAATCTGGTATCAATTTTACCAAGCCAGCTGAGAGAGAACTTTTATTATAAATAACGACACACTCAGGTTATTGATACACGTGTATTGAAGCTCCGGATGATTTTAACGAAACACTCAGGTAATCTTCAAATCAACAGCTTCCAAAAAAAAAAACAATATCGAATAGTATAACCTACAATTAAAAGTGTAATTTAAATAATCACGCACGTCACATTTACTTCAATTCCTTCCCTGTCCGCGCACGCTCCGTTAAATACCCTGTTCGAAAATTCGAGCGAACAAAAACTGTCGCGAAACGAGAATCGTCCAAAGACACCCCAATTATATAACAATCCTGACGTTCCGGGGAAAAAAAGTTCGGTCGATTCCGTTCGCTAACCGGTGAAACCAATTCCTCGGATTTCTCGAGCTAATTATAGGTATAATCGCAGCGAATTTCGAACGTTGCATTCGGTCAGCTGGATTCCGTAGATTTCTCAAAATCGTAGCGGAGCGTGCCTCGAAGGCTGGGGTGGAATCGGAACCGTCGGTCTCGTGATCCTGACCGGCGCAATTATCCAAGGACGAAAGGAGCCGGCAGGTGATCCCCCGGCCGAGAAACGTATTAGCAGATATCCCGATTTCTTCTGGCCCGCCGGTGAGACGGGCAAAAAGCGTGGCCTAGTAGATGCCTAGGAAGACCACGATGTTGGTCGACGCCTGCCTCCACCTTCGCCGTTTGCGGCAGGTGAAACGAAGTATCGCGAAACGCCGCTCGGAAGAAAAAGGATTCGGCTGTTGTTCGCTCGAGCGGGACGAACCGTGGGCCAAGATGCGAATCACGAATCGAAATCGATGGGTTAAGGCTAGATTGGTGTCTTTGTTATTGGGATGTTGAAGGTATACAGGTTGCCCGTGCCTTCGATTCAGAATGGAATTCGTGATACGCCATGGTACGGGGAGGATTGGTATCGACGTGGAGATTCGAGGGGATGGCGTTACAGAAATATTATGTTAAAACTGGTTCTCGTACTTTTGCCGAGTTAATATTTCAATACCGTGAGGGGTTTGTTTGCGTTCGTCTGCGTCGCGTTGGAATTTCATTTGCTGGGAATATCGTGGCGGAAAATGTGTCAGGAGGGTTCTATGAAAGTGTATCATTTAGTGGGAGGTGTACGGGTGTTTGCTTTTCATTTACTCGAGAACATATTAATTGCGCGATATAAAGAATCCGTGCCGGTGAATAGGTTTAACAGTCGTTACAATTCCATCATAAATAGATGCAATTTAATTGCAGAGTTGAATCGTTTAAAATGATATCCCTATTTTTCTGTAAAGATTCTATACAATCGCGGTATACCCTGTAATAAACGCTTGAACAATAATCAAACCAGTTATCCAATGAGGCAATACTATTCGCATTATTGAAAACGATAACTCATTATCCCTATGTCTATAAAATTTTATTGATCATCAAATATCGTACTAAGTGGTTAATATACTATGTCTGTCGTTAGAAAATACTTATAGAATCGCTGTTCCCAATAGAACTGCCGGGCCAATTAACATATCCAGAAAATGAAGATTCCCAGGCATCCCCAAAATTACCATCATTCCCCCATACCAAATCGAACACAATTTTCGCTAATTCGCGGAACATGCGCCACGCGCTACCAATAATTGATTACTTAACCGTCAAGGCAACAAAGCGGTTAATACAAGCTTCCCAATGTATCCGAACAAATTTTTATTTCAATTAAGCACGACCATTCGTTCCTAAATCGAAGCCCTTAGACCGTCCTGGTCAACGCGAATCTCTCTCTCTCTCTCTCTCTCTATCTCTCCCTCTCTCTTTCTCTCTCTCTCCACCTAGCAGAAACTTGGTCATCGAAACCGGTACGAATAATATCGCGGTGGCAGGTGGGCCATTAAACAATCTCCGCAACTAGTTGGGGGCTCTTCGCGTGCTCGTTCACGGTCGTGTTTGCAGATAGCGCGAGCAAGACATTCGTTCGCTGTCTCGAAGGTCTTCCTAGTCTTTCTGAACCGCTCGAGAAACGGCACGCAAGAGGGACAGGGACAGAGGGGGAAGAAGCTTTTATTCGTCTTCGTTTTTCTTTATTTCTTTTTTTCTTTGTTTTTTAATATCTCTGCCTCGCACCTGCCATACCGGCCGACGAGTTCAGGCCTCAAGGACTAGGAATAGTCGTGATTTTTTTGCGGCCGACGCTAATTCGTTTCGCAGGCTCGTAAGTGTCACTCGAAGCGAGGCTCGATTCGTTGGCCCGCTCTCTATCGAACCTCTCTCCTCTCGTGGAGAATGATCAAAGAGACGATCATCATCGGCGACTACCACTTTTTCTCGGCTACCGCATTTTCTCGTGCCTCCTTTTGCCTCGTGCCACCGGCGAACACCGGTTGACATTTCGTTCGTTCGTTCGTTCGTTCGTTCCATCGCGATCCGCCGAATCGTTTCGTGAAATATCCTTGTCCCCTCTCTTCGATTTAGCCGCGCGTCGTTAATGGCTCTGTTATTCGACGATCTCGATCGAGGACTCCTTTTAATGAGCGACCTCGGCCGTCGACGATGCACACTCATTTTATGGCGATTTCTCGAGGCGGTCCCTTTTTTATGTTCATCCTTCGAGCAGAGTTCGAAGGTCGGCCCGATTAAACGGTAGCCATTCGATTGATCGCGGATTGATTCGTTTGGAATATTGCGGTTCCCGAAGGTCAGAATTAACAAGGATAATTTCGATATTCGACAGAGTTCGTTTCCTCCAAACAATCGCTGGACAGGAAGAAATTAACAGTTTTATTCGCGTAGCTACCGCGAGTGTACCCGTGCAATTAGCAGTCGGCCGACAGCGCGAAATCGTTTCGCACTTCGGCCGCGCGAATCGATCGCGCAAGGAACATCGAAAGCGTCACCCTTGCGAGATCTCTGCGAAAAATCGGCCGGCCGGGCCGGCTCTCGACTTTCCCCTCGGGGGGGCGAACGTTCGTCTAATCTGGTCTCGAGTTACAAATTTATATCCTTGCCCTTTTACACGAAACCCTGGCGCAGGTCGGGAGACAAAGGATCGCCGGAGGGGCGAGTGGTGCATTTTAGCGAGAGAAAAAAGGGGGCGGCAAACGGGAGACAATAGACTGGCCGCCCTCACACGTGGCCGGTTACGTAAAGACGTCGAGCGTCCCGTGCCCCCGGGGTCTATTCATAGCGTGCTATGCGAGCAACGAAAATACGAGAAGACGAAGGACGGCACGTGGGAACCGGACAGAGGCACGTGCCTCCGGGTTTCGACAACTCCTGGCGAGCGGCGAACTATTTCCGCGCGATGAGGAAACTGTTCTTCGGTCGTCTGGTCGCTGCGGGAGGCGACCTGCCGAGGATTCGTCGCACCCTCGCAGCGGGTGACGGCCATCGCGTGGTCCGACGTTCCTCGTCGTCGCCTGAAGCCTCGACGGCTGCGCCCCGGATAGGAACATGCCCCGCAGATGATTATCTCGCGAGTTGCGAAGAAAAATGATCGACCGACCGGGGTGGACTGTGGAGAGCTCGAAGGCGGAACGGTTAGGGGAGTTTGTCGGAGGGTTAGAAATTTTCAGACCGCTGGAACACGGAGTTCGACGGCGAGGGAGTACCGGTGAAGTGGAACCTCGAGGTTTTCTACCAGTCGGTAAATTATTTCATTTCGACCAGCTTCGTTTAATGGACAGGAATAATTATACGCCTGCAAGTAGCGATAATTGTACGGGGTTACGCGTTTTGAATATAACGTTCCGCGTACTAGTTTATTAAAAACCGTTCGCCAAAATTTTCCAAACGCTTTCCACTCGCCGTTCGTTCCCGTTATCTGAAGTCGACGATCGCACGCGAGGACCGTTCCATTAATTAAGACGCGGACACTTTCAGCGAGACTGATCAAGTTAAATGACGACCGGCTCGAATGGAGACGTTTACAAATGACAAGCGAATTCGAGATCATAGACGCAGATGTAGAGAACGAAGGACGACGGTCGTCTACGGGGCGGAATCGTAGACACGCGACGGTCTAATGGCCGAACCTGTACGAAACTGGTCGCTCTGAGCTTGACCAACGATCGCCGTTCGGTCGCGAGTTCCTTCGCATCCCGCGTATCATGCCAGCGCAACCCTAGAACGAACCGGGGGGGAATGCGTCTATTAATCTTCGCAGGGTCGAGGGCCAGCCATTAATATTAAGGCGGGGTCGCAAGGTAACTTCGTGAATTATTGCCCGTGGCCCGTGCCACTTCGGTGGACTATGTCTTACCGCGACGACGGAGAGTCTAGAGATGGTAGACGCCTCGAACTGAAGAATATTAACATAGTTTTGGATTAAGTATTGATTTCCGTAAGGTCGAGAGAAACCAGCCGTAAGCGGCACGTTTGATTGATGGGACTTTAACGCGGCGAATATTTTCCTTGGGCGAGAAAAATGGGTCGGCGATGTAAGGGAAAATCGAGGAGTTTGAAGTATTGGCCGATTAGGGTATACCGAAGAGGAATCGAAAATATGTAAATTAGTACCAGAAAGTCAGCAGCGAGGTATAAAAACGAGGTTGCTCGAAGTACAAACAATACTGGTACTAAATAAACAAAAAGATGAGCAGTATATAGTTATCGGATATAAATGTAAATCCTTTTATAATCGTACAAATTCGACCACATCGGGTTATCCGCCGTGACAAGAAAGTACCATTACGAAGTAAAAGCAAGCACGTCAGTTCGCAAGAATTTGATGAATGCCAGAGTTCCACCTCCTCGCGTATCCCTCGGTCGTCGCGAACTCGCACAGAGGCGTCGCGCCGGGCGGGGATAAAATTAAAAAATGATTCGTCCTCGAGAGTCTCATCAATCATCCCCCTCGCGAAACGCAATTCATTTCCACCGAAGGTCCCACGTAACAGAATTTTTACGCCCATTTCACGAGCTCGCGATTCAGCCGCAGCCGGTCACGGCCCTTCGATTAATCTCTATTTCCATTCGACGCGAAATCAAGCAAACCCTCGCGCACACGCTGTCGAGGATCGCCGTTGAACGCGCGCGGATCAAATTCGACAATAACGAGCCCGGTTACGGGTTAATCCGGGCGGCGTTGTATCGCGGGATCGCGATCATTTACCGGCGACTTTCGCTCGTGTCCAACCGGTTCCTTTTGATTTCGTCCGCTTCTGAAAAATACGTCGCCGGGCAGTCGTGAATCTTTTGAAAGATTTGAGGACCCGCGAACGAAAGTTTCGAGTATTCGCCCTGCCTGATCGTATTTTCTCGTGGACGGCGAACCGAGAGAACGAGGACGGCGTCGTCGCTGATCGTTAATTTTTCCTGGGCGTTCGTCGGGCATTTTGTTTTCTTCTTTTTTAAATACCTTCGTGTACGGGGCATTCGCGTTTCTTATTCGCCGACTGCTCCCGACGGAGATCGAGGACGCAGGCGTGTTAATCCGATACGTTCCTTCGATAATTAATATAGGCTTCTCCTCGCGGTGTCGCTGGAGTCTCGCTTTCACGTTCGATTTCGTTGTTCGCGAGATCGTAGCCGCGAGGAGGACGCTTCTCGAGAAATTTCTTTCTCCGCGACTGAATAACCAGCGGATGAAAAACTTTTAAAGGAAAAATCAGTTCAACGTTACCCCATATCGTGTATCGCATTTTCGCGTTACCCTTGATCCATCGTTTGAAAAACGATTCCTCGAGGTCGGCCGCCTCCCGACACTTCACGATCGGGGCCGTCGATTTTCTATTTCACGAACGCGAACCGAGAGATCGATCAAAACGTTCCCCGATGCATCAAAGGACGGGCTGCCATCTAAACTTATGCGCGGTCATTCATAACGCGCCGGGGGTTGCTTAAATCAACGTTTAAACGAGAAAGCCGGCGTATCGTCGTATCAACGTGGCCGTCCGACGGATCTTGCACCGGGGACACCGTTAATTTCCGACCGATTCGTTATGCGAACCGTCCCGGGATTCGCGACACCGCCGCCACGCTCGTAATCGTCGTCGTCAACGTACGACTGGCACCGCCTGACTCCAGATAAGCCACGGATGCAAATAGAGATTTCCAGCTGCGAGAGATGGATGATGCGACCGGTGATAAATGGTCGTCGCGGTACACGTCCGGACGGACTTCTTCGCCGCGGCGGCGTTTCATGCCCGCCACCTACTAGACCCCCTCGTTTCTTTTTTCGCCCACTTCTCCGTGGGGGGATCAAAGACGGAGCGGCGGATGAATTTTCGGTGGCGTATTTCGCTGGGAACCGTGATGAATCACTCGTGAATCGAGGGGGGGGATCGAACGACGGCGATTGGGCATCGTTGAAAATAAATTCTGAAATTGCATGCTGGCGTGTTGCTTTTTTTTTTGTCAAGAATTATGGAGAATGTATTCTTTTGCGAACGTTAGATATCAGGTATAGAATGGGAATATTGAATGTCGCTTTTGGTACTTAGTTCGGGGCGGGGAAGAATTTATGAAAGGAATCGATGAGCGGAATAATTGTGGAATTGCTTCGATTTTATTTGGAAAGGGCGTAAGGGCCGTGCGAATCGAAACCCTCGTGGAGTTTAATTAAATAAGCTAATATGTGGAAGATTGCTTTTGATTGCGTCGAAGCGTCTCGTCGTCTACGTCGATTTCTCGCTTCCGTTCTGCGGCGTGAAAAAACTAACTGGCTTGCGTAATGGGTTCCATCGGTAGCAGGCCTTCGATCGCAGGATTAATCGATTGCACACGGTCGAGGATTAATTCTGGAATTAAGGGCGCAGCAGGGTGCGCACCGCGGGTAGGAATATAAATTATCGCCGAAATTGCGCCAGATGGTAATGAGCGCGAAGCAGAAAGGCAGGCACGCGGTTTCGCCTCTGTTCGTCAACCGTGCAACCGAATCGGTGGCTGGAAAATCAGATTTCAGTCGTGACCCGTGCGAAATTAAGAAATAAATCGGCAAATTAAGGCGGACAGAAGCGAACGCAGCCTCGAGGAATTGCTGTATGCAATTGAAAGGGAAATAATTGATAAAAAACTTGCGCCACTTTTCCGTCGGGATGTATTTTATTTTTTTAAGAAATTTTGGTCAGCGTTTCTTCGTCTTGCTTGGTGGGGGACGAGACAAATAATTAAAGACATTGTAAAACGATCAGGTTGGAACGTGATTAAACAGAATTAAATTAAAGCGTAATATATACCAGATATCGAAGGGTATAAAATATTTGTTATATAAAAATTGATGCTCACGTCTGTCATTTCCCATGGAGCTTGGGAAGCACTTCGACAAAGGAATGCGATTTCTCTATCCACATAATTGCAGCGGCAACGAAAAAATTGCTCCACGATTTAATTGCAGCAATTAGACTCGTTATCTCGTTGATTGCACCTGATCTAAGTTAACGGTCACCGAGTGCAGGCTAAAAGACCGGTCAATCCTTCGGAAAGAATCAAGGTTAGCGGAGCTTCCTGTTTTTGCGATCCTCTTCCGTCCAATCACCGTGAAAATTCCCGTTTTTCATCTCGCCGACTGACAACCGATCCGACCACGTGGAATTCCTCCGCCGTTTCGAGAAGATCCTGTTAGACACGCGACTCGACTCCCAGAACGTATAGAAGTCGAAGGGGAACGAGAAAAATCGCGAGCTAACTGTCATCCGACAATCGGACGCGTTTCACTGGCCAAACTGATTGACAGCAAAAACCCGTCGGACAGCTCTCTTTATCTATAGCTAGAAACAATTTTGTTTAATGCAAGCATCGATATAAAAGTTTTACATACTTTCAAAGAATCGCAATGCAAAAATCATAGTTCGTTCCTGCTCGATTCGCGATAATTTCTCAAGGGACGCGAAGTAATTTTGAGTCGTCGTTTTAGTAGAAACAGAAAATTGTTAAAAGCGCGTGTACAACAGAAACGATTAAATACAACGACAAAGGATTTTTCTGCACGCGTGCGTCTTACCCGTTCAGCCAGCTGTCCGCCGTCACGTCGGCAGATAAAATGCCTGGAAGGCTTTCGATATCTCGCAATTGAGATCTTAATGCTATCAACGACGCTGGTGCAACCGCGGCGCTATCTGTTATATTGTAGAACGGTGCTGATTTCACGTGAATAGTGGAATCATTTATCTGGCCGTGTAATTCCAGCATGCTGGACCGCGATATCAAACAGGTCATCATCATAGCAGTGGTCGATAAATAATTTTAGGCGACCCGGTTGCTCTATACGTATTCGTTTCTCCGACGATTTATCAACATCGAGCTGGCTGAACCGCGTAGTCTCCGATCTTGATGTTGCAACACTCGAGAATTCTGCTCTTTGTGCGAGGAAACCATTCGAGATACGTTAAGAACCGATAGATAACTCTGCACTCTTTACTGCATCGTTGTTTGAATATCGAAGACTTTTATCTGCCCTCTGCTAAATGTCTGCCCCTTTGTTTCCTTCTTTATTGTACAAAATTGCGACGATTTCTTGCAACGCGCAATGCGTACAGTATGCACGTTGCGGCTGCAATCAGTTGCTGTAATGAATTTTTAAGGAAATTTATAAATACGGTATTATTTGCAGCACATGATTTATTTATTATCAATTGGCACTGTGAAAAGAGAGTTTCACATGTAAATAAACATTTCGACATTTCTTTCTGCATATCTATGAAATTTTCAATTGATATAATTTCCCGATTTTCTAAATCATTTACAAATGGCACGACACTCAGCCAAATTGCGAAGTCTAGTTATTTAATCCCCGTCTCAGGTAATCTGTAAAGGTGCTCCAATCGTGATCAACTTTTCTCCGGTCCCCAAATCGAGCAGAGTACAAGTATGATCCAGCTGCTCTCATTACAGCTACCGTATCTGCAATAATTGCCAACACGGTTTTATCTCGACACGCCTGCGCTAATTTGATAGCGACCGAAAGATTCCAGCACAGATTTGCCTTGGCCAAGGTCTGTTCCTCGAACTGTCCCTCCTGGGAGGGCCAAGCCAGTAACCCTTTCTCTCTTTCGTTAATTACGCCTCGAACCCTTGGCTTGTTCTGATAATCCATCGAATAGCGGCAAGATTTCGTGCCACGGTCCCGGTGGGGCCTGGCGCTCGTAGATAGCTGATCATTTCCGTGCAAAGGGAGGAAACGGTTAAGTTAATTATTTTAAGCTCGATAGCGATTATTCATAGCTGGCTGCTCGTTAAATGGAGATTCACAGGTTAAGAAGCATCCTCGGCGCTCGTTAGCCCCGGGGAAAAATATTTCGACACGGTTTTCGCGTTCGTTTTCTTCCTTCGAACGACGAACGGCAAACTTTGTGCAACCGAGAGTTTTATTTTATCAGCTATCCAAGTGACTCACTTTTCTGTAGGCGATGAAATGCTTGTCGTTTTATTTCCTTCCATTTGAAGCGCAAAGAACAATCGAATAATTCTCAAGTTTTGCTGAAACTTGCCTTCAACCGCCGGCAATAAACGTACGATCAAAAATAATTATTTTTTTAAACTCGTCGTTTCTAATATCGACAAGTAATTATACGAAATTGACAAAGGCTGAACTATTAAACCGCGCCTGACGCGTCCGCCTCGACTACCTGATAAATCGCATGCACGGCTTAAATGAGTTCCACCCCCGCATTAAACTTCAATTACAATCACGAGGAAGCACGGCTTCACCCACGCGTCCTACGCACCTAATTAATAATTCAAACAGTGCTTTGAGTCTCATCGAGATAAATTCCATTGGGGCCGTATTCAGCTCGGCTATCAGATTGATTTCTGTCTGCGAACGGTTCATGTAGGCAGACCGTCGGATAGTAATCTGAAAAGTCGACTAGAAACGAAGGACGGCCGCCCCCGTGACAGGATTGTCGTATCAACGGATCGACGATCATTATTCAGGGGTTCAATTAAAGACTCGCTAGACCTCTAATTCGGCCGGCGCCGTGAGATTATCCCGATATCTTTCGTATCAATTGCTTCCAGGTGGGCCTGTTGCTCTACAGCATTGGCGTGCACAGGGGCGGATCAATAGAGAAGACATTTCGCACGCGCCCGATTCAATTACATTCTCATTACGATCGAGCGTAAAATCAGACAGTGATAAAAAATCGTGCATTCGTTTTATACTGCGCTCTTTGGAAACGGAGTATCGCAAGCAAGCGTTAGTATACGTTTAACGAAGATCCCAGCGAGCTATTCTATTGCAGCATTAAAGCATTAATATTAATTATTCGATCGATGATAACATCGGCATGATATCAGGCTTGATATTCCCAACTTGAAGTACCGCGTGTCCATTCGTTCCCAAAATATATAACGAAATCGATCAAACTGAACCGTGTACAAATATAATAGCTCATGGACGAAATTAATTTTCGGTAATAATAAAAATCGAGATAAATCGAGTACCGGCGTGATCTACCTGTTAATCCTAAAAAAGTAACGGCAGGGGGCGAACGTATTAACAGCTGTAAATACAATTGCGAACCGAAATCTTTCCACTTTAATAATATAAATCCCAAGCTTCAGCTTCGAACCCTCGTGCATACGTGATAAACGCACAACGCCAACAGTAATCAAATATATAATGAATACACGTGAATACATAAATCCACGTGCACGAATATTTTTATCGAAAAAGCACGAGCGGGCCTAGGAATGTCAGACTAGAATAAGACGCGGCATCGGTCGACGTACGTCTGCTGTCAATCACAGCAGGCGGACGTCGAGTAATATTAACTGGCCGGGTACAGTGGGTCAATCCGCCCCTGACAGTGCATCAGCGGAGCGCGCGCGAAGGCAAAAGAGCGTGGGCGCAGCTCGTTGTATCGATCTCAGATTCTTCGACGAGCATTTCAGAGCATGATACACTGGGTGGTCCATCGAGGGCATATAACAATGAATCATATCTGGAGGAAAAGGATTTCGGTGTGACACGGTACCGGCTGCACGTTTGCTTGCCCGGCTTGTTCTCTCCCTCTCTCTCTCTCTCTCGCTCTCTCTCTCTCCCATTCTCTCTCTCTCTCTCTCTCTCTCTCTCTCTCTCTCTCTCTCTCTCTCTCTGTGCACGGCCACGCGGAGAAAGAACGAGCACAACCGGAACCACGATCTCTCCCTGCTATCCTTTTACGAGCGAGGGATAAACGAGCCGGATGACCGCGTGGATCGAGATAACGAAGTGGGTGAACGGTGAAACAAAGGGTTTGAAATTCGTGCAGTTTCTTTTTTACCCGACCCTCAAGGCTGCCGCTGTGTTTCTACATTTTTTCGCGAGTCGCGTGAAGGCGGAAAGCCAGGATTCCTTGTGTTGTGAGATACTTGTAAGTCAGGCTTTCGTTTATTTTCCGTATCATTTGTTATTTTAATATTTTTTCTTTTTGTTTTTTGTGGAATGGGGTTTTCGTAAATCAAGTGGGACAATAAATAATAAAAATTTTATTTGCCTCGATTGGTGGTTCGTTGAAATAGGAATTGACGATTGCTACGTATCTTTCAATACTTGTCGCGTGTCTTTTTTCACGCGGGGCACTTTGGTAATTAAAGTACAGAGAATCCTCTCAGCCGAGAGATTGCATCGATTAAGAGGACATGATGGAGGATAAACGTAACAATTTGACGCTTGCGTAATGTTATTCCCGGTACGCGTACCAATTTTCTTCGGGGAGAGGGGCTTCCAGCTTCATCTTAGCTCGTGTACTTGCCATTTCTGGCCTCGTGTAATTAGAAGGTGGTTTGGTTAATTGTGGGGCATTCTAGCCGAGTGGAATAAATGAACGGGCATTAAAAGTTCGTTTGTAACGAATTTTTGCCGACCGCAGAGTAAGCAAAACTAATTTCCCGGCATCCTTTTTATTTTTACCAGGCCGCTTCATTCGTTCCACTGAAATTTTTGAAATTAATACCCTCGGAGTTACATGCACGCGTGTACGGCTTGACGTGGACAAGTTGCGCAACCGTGGAAAATTAAAGTCCTTTCGAAAAATCTGTATTCGTGAAATATGTACGTCGACCGGCTGAAATTCCACGGAATTCGCATCGCTTGACGAATGAAAACGACTTTCGAGGGAATTCCATACAAGGCGCAGCAGTTTGCAGATGGGGGCTAATCGATTACTGTCCGAGAACAGAACGATTTCACCGTATGAATTACGAAAGGGCGATAATCGAATATTGTTTCGCGTAAAACCGATTTAATTTTAAGAGCCGCGGGGTTCGTTAGAGGATTCCGACGATGCGGTTAAGTAATGTCCGTCCATCGGGTTCAACAATAATTCTATGAACTTCGCTTCTGGGTACTCGTTAGACTAATGCCGTTTTATCTGTGCGATCAGAACTCTGGAAGGTTTTCATCGGAGCCCTTACTAGAATTCGCCCAGCAAGCGCTACGTTACTTAACACGTTGTACTATTACCTATGACTCATCGCTTTATATTATTATTTCTCGACATAATCCGCTACCACCCTTATCTGCTCCTTATCACATTCTGCTGTGTTTAATAATACTTCTAAACCTTTATACTTTCTTTCAATTAGAGAAAGCAATTAACCTTTCGCAACAAATCTTCCTCTCGCGACGAAATCTCCCGTATGAATTTTTCAATACATCCGAATCGCAACACGGAAGCACTCGTTCTTCGTAGACAAGCTCCCTTCGCCACGAGCAACGGGCCTAATTAAATTAGGCGCTCGCTGATAGATTTCAATCAGCCGGCTCTCTCGTACCTACGGGCAGCAAGCCGTGCTCGTTTCAGCGTAAGCATAGCACGAAAGGGGGAAGCTTCCGATCTACACGCCCCTAAAATTTAACGAGCTACCGGGAGACCGTCCACTTCCACAACTCCCGCATGTCATCCTGTCTCCTTTCTCCGTGCAATTAATTAGCCCTCGGCTTTCCCTCGTTCCGTGCACCGACGTCCAACTAGCCGTGGATGATTCTTTCGCCCCGCAGCTTCGTGTAATTGAATCTAGACGGAATCAGGGTGGCTGCGGGTCCAAACAGGGTTGTCTCGCGCCGACGGATATAAACGTTTCCGTGGGAGGAATGTAATTTTATTTTGGCGCACGTACCCAACGCTGCCCGGACTCGTAATTTCGAAGGGAATTGCGGTTCCAGGGCGCCGCGGCCCGACCTTTATTACGATGGCAACGGAGATTTCCGCTTTGGAGTCTGTGGGACTTCGAAGGTCTAGATACGCTTGGGGTTTTATTTAAAAATAAGATTCGAGCGACTTTTATCATTATTACTTTAGAATAGTTTCAAAGTCATTGTTTTCAGCTTTACAGAGATTTCTGAAATTCACGCGATTGCTTTAGCAAATTCGTTCAATCAATAATTTATAGGATTAATGATTCTCCTGTTCGTCTCTAGTATTGCTGTTCCCATCGATTATTCAATCGAAAAGGAAAACGCAGGATCGCGAAGCGGAGAGTTCGAAATTAACGGAGAGCCAGCATTATCGGGATAAGAAGTGTGGAAGCATTCCGGCGTTTCTTACGAACGGTCACCTCGTTGGAATAATTTTTTATCGGGACAGGTTTAATCGCGAGCGTGAAAAAAGGACGGCACCAGACGGCGGTGTGTCATTATGCATTAAATTAAATTTGTTTTTGCGGACAGAATCGCGGCCGTTTTTTTGATGAGGCGCAGTTATCCGCGGAGAGACACCCGACGCCGTCCATTTAATCCAGCCACCCAACCCCTTTTTCTGTACAACTCGTGTTAACTAATTCATGAGAGTTTTTTGCCAACTTTCGCCCCGAAATTACCGCTCACGCCCGTGCAACACGTGCATTTTTATTTCGTCACTTTCCGAGCTTATTCAACAGCGAAAGCTGATTAACGTTCGGCCACGATTACGTCGGGGAACCGTCCACTTTTTGCACAGAGCTGTGCACACCTGTGACGGCAATCTGCGAACAAAAGAATTAACTTCGAGATTGATATCGCGCTGGTTGTAGTTTAATCAAATCGGCAATTGAATCGGGTGAACTTCTCCCAAAATATTCTCGTCCGTTTCGTCTCTCCGCTGCGAATTAAAATCACGCGAATTCTATGGAAAGAATCGGGACAACCGTTCGTGACAAAATTCGAAATATCCTGGGTCGTAAAGAGAATTAAATTTCATTTTACGGCGGAAGAAGGTTTAACTTCTCGTATCGGAGAAATCATCTTAAAATATATCAAACATATTGTAAAATATTTCGAATACCTCCACCGCGAAGATAATATTAAACCAGCTGTTTAAATGCGAGATATTGCGCCCGAGGCGCACTTATTGCTAATCTTTTTCATCCACGAGTAGCGTATAAAAGAAATTTCGTCGATCAAGGAAAGCCACGCTGGAATTTCGTGCGGATTCCTGCCGCAGTCGAGAGATAACGATCTTCAATTATACAGGGGCGTACGTGGCGTACGGTTCCCGTTTGCTCTGCTCCTCCCGTGTACCTACACTTTGTCGATGATGAAAGTTACGGTGACGCAACGCAGGTAAGCGCGGTTCCCGAATCCCGGATAAGAAAGGTACAGAAAGGGGAATAGACTTTAGGATAAAGGTAAGGGAAGCAGCAGCTGGCGTAAAGGCATTTATTGCCTGTTGCACCATTTTACGGGTTCTTAATTCCTTTGCCGGCGTTATCCAAGATTCCGTTGGATCTGAAAGGGTGCCGCCCGGATTGGCCAATCCTTTGAGAACTTCACACTGTCCTAAACACCCCATCACAATGATGTTCGAGCAGTTTCGTATCCTAGAAAGCTACCCTTAAGAAGAAACCACTCGAAACGAGCACGCCCTTAATTCTACTCGATGCCTGTCCAATGTACGGATGCTTCTGTCAGTGACATCAGATATCGAACTTTTATCTTAATATTGATATATATAGTATTATTATTTGTTCTGCGTAATTATTTATCGATTAGTCCTCCACTTTCATTCACCTAACGTTCTATCAAGTTTCTTGCCTGGCCGATGAATGAATCGGAAATACAAAAATTCTGAACCGTCGGCCAATGAATAGCAATGCATCGTTTCAATCACGATCCCTCGGACGACTTCCAATAAACCAGTATGTAACGGCTGCGCACAAATAACCAGCATCCTGGAAATGGTTTCTCCGTCGAGGTGGCTAAAAAAACGAAGGTCGATAATAGCACGCGGGTCGTATTTAGCCCGACGACCGCTGATACTGACAGTACGACGGATACAAGGGGACCAGTTTTTACCAATACAGGGGTGCACGATCGATAATCGTTCTGCTCCAACTAGAGCACAGCCGCGGATCCGGAGGAACGCTGTTCCCTGGCCAAGAAAGCAACCTCCGACATTCTCGTGGAAAATACAAACGATTCGCCGTGACTGGCTCGCCAATACTAAACGCTCGATATCATAATACGATCAACCTGTTAATCTGCAGAAGGATAATGAACGTCGCGGTCCGGTATCGTTAACCGGATTTAATTAACCCGAATCAATCAATTACCAGCGCGGTGAAATTGCAAAGGTGTTGCCAACTAAGGTGGCGATCGATCCTTATCTCGGGTACACGGTATCGAGGGAAACCGGCGATAAAGTGTGCCGGTTTTTCGCGTGCCTCTTGTTTCACGTGGCCAGTTTCGAAACGGCAGTCGAGAGGCCGGAGATATATCGCGGTGCTCGCGTCGCAAATTATCCATCCAGATGCTGTCCGGGGTTTATTGTCGTCGCGACGTTATCACGGCGACACGTCGTTCGCGACATCGTCCCCGTTTTCCGCGGAGACTTGTTCCGCCAGGCGGTGGCATAAATTAAAAGGACCGGCGCGGTTCCGTCGCGAAGCGTGAAAACGAATCGCTTTAACCACGCCGCTCGGTTATCGTTCGGCGGCCGAAATATTATTACTCGTTGCGCCGTGTACCTCGTTGAATTATTGCTCTTATCGGAGCGGCCAAAGAAATATGCGTGCACGCGTGCACGGGAAAGAAACCGGGGGGGGGGGGGGGATTATGGTGGATTAATACGTCGACAGGTCGCCCGTTCACGGATTTCGATAACTTGACAATTGACAGATCAATCCCGCGGCGAGGGGAATTCCTCTACCGCGATAGGTTTCGCGATGTTTTCATTTCAATTTATGCTGCAGCTGATTCTAGAAATTGAGATTTACCTCCACGAGGATCTCCCTTGATCGTTTCTCGATTATTCCACCTTGATTAAGAGGATATCGTTAGGGGACGCTTGATCCTCGTTTGAAGTTAAATTCGAACAGGCTACCGTGCGAAGAGTGTGCACAGATTGATTAGTTTTACTTGGCGCAACGTAAATATTCGTATCTCGTAGGCGAATGCGTTTAACGTAGGCGAACGTTTTGTTCCTCCGAACAAATTAAAGTTACGTGAAACAACACGCATGCCCCGTGCTTATTTCGAGAGCTTATTTCACGGACAATCGGTGCTCGTCGCGATGGAGAAAACATGACGAGTCGGTCTCGTGACTCCGGGACACTTCTTCTTCGCGGACGTTTCTTCCGCAGAGATTCGTTAAAGTCGCGTGCAACCGAAGCAATTTTAATGAACCATTTCGGGTCGGCGTATTCCAAGGCTCGCACGCGAGTACACCAAAAAAGTTTCGCTGTCCAACGAAATTACAACCAGCCTTAGAAAACACAGAAATACAATCGAACCGCATCTGTGCAATTAAGGAACTCTAATATCCTGCCTCGCGTTCTATACGCCCGAACGTGCATCGAAATAGCGACGGAAACAACCCCGTCGCGTCCAGCGACGGACTTTCGCTCGGTGCCAAGTTCGTGTATCCTGAGCTCTCAATTAAAATTCGAGCCCGACAATTGTACAATCAATTTCACGTTTTTCGCGCCGCACGACTCGGCGACAGAGTCCGCCTTTCTACGACTTTATTTCGAAGCCGTGGTCGCCGCCACCCCCCGTCCGCCTCCTCCCTCGTGTCGTTAATTATCCGGACAACGAAGGAACGAGGTTGCGCAATTTAAAAGTCGGGCCCGGGGAGATAAAGCTGAACAACACGGCCATTGGTAGCGGCGGGCCAAGCGCGTGCACACGCCTGCCTGTTTCTCTGAACGATAAAAGAGCAACGCTGATTGCTGCGCCTCCGGAGCAACGCGGGCTCACAATGCGATTTCAATTTTATTGTGCCAGCTGCGGCGGATAAGCGCCGCGGGCGAGCGTAATTCACGCGGTGTCTTTTAAGCTGACTTCACGGCTGGAAACTGTGTCAAATCGGCGGATTCACGCGGCCGCGCCATGGGGCGAGACACGCGGGGAACGTTGATACGGGGACCGAAGTTTCTACAGCTCACGGTGTCGGAAGTTTCAATGGCTCTGCTCGAGACGCGCGAGTGTACCCCGATTGAGTTATCGCGCGTGAAAGTCGCGAGGAAACGGGCGACGATTCGAGAAGAAAGTCATTCGATCGTATTGGCTTGGTAGGCGAATTTATTGTTACACTGGTCGCCAAGGAAGAACTCGTGGTGTTCTGTAAAGTTGACTGTTCGGAGACTGTTCGTATCAGAGATCCTTGAACAAGCGAGTTTTCGTGTACTCCTTGTCAAATAATTTGGATTTGCAAGACTGCTTATGCAAGCCTCTTAGAAGAGACTCTTTTTATAACGATCTTTTATTTTTTATTATCGCTCACTGTTTCTGGGGTTAATGATTCATGGGCACATTGGCAACCAATAATTCTATCGGATTGGGAAGCTCAACGATTTTCGATATTGCTCGCAATACAAAAGGGAACGAATTGTTAAGGAATTTGGGACTATTTTGCGCCCTTAAAGAGAAATCTGCTATCCCATTGGTCTTACCTCGCCCAAGTACATTAGTCACCTGTGTTCATTTAACTTCCCCTCAATCCTACCATAGGGACACCTCGCGGTAGCATTCTATTCCGTCGCGCAGCTATAAGAATCGCGATTCTTCACTCCCTTCAAAGTCGTAAGTACCACAGCATCGCAAACCAAACATCAATCTCGCCGAGCTCAAACGAATTTCACGGGCATCGCGATTTACAACGGAACAGAAACGCCGCTGCGCGCACGACGTCCAAGACGTTCAAGATTTAAAGTCACCCGGGGGACTCGATTGTCCAGGCGAAATTACACTCATCGAAGGTCCTCGGGATATCCCGTGTCGCTCCACTTAATTACCTTTCGTCTGTTGCATTAACCGCGGTCGTGCAATCTGCCGGTTTTATTGCTCGTTCGACAGGTGGACGCAGCGCCGAACCGTTTCGCGTCGAATGGCTTCCGTCGCGCTATTCCCGCGGCGAAATGGCCGTCGAATCGACGCGGCAGATTCGTTGCGAGCCGCCCGCTGCAAATTGCGCGGCGTAATGCGCGCACCTTGATTCGAGTCGCGTTGAAAAATTCGACGATCCCCCAGGGACGAGTAGGTTCTCGACGTTGGCCGATTTGGGGGGGCAATTTTTTCGAGGATATTTCTGAGGGACAGGCAATTATGGACGCAGGCATTCAGGCGTAAACATTATATTTGTATACGATTTAACAACTGTTTCGTAAAATTATTACGTATCGAAGAAACGATTGCCGTCGCAATGAAAAGATTGATATTCCTGACAGGTTTAAATGAACGCACCACTTTAAACGGCAGGCATTGTGAGCTCGCGTTGAACGAGTCTAGCGCATGGGGGTGAATCGGCGATTCCGTGAGGGTTAAAGCAGCCAGCGTTCTGGGTACTTGATTCGAGTAATATAGGGGTAGCAGGTTTCGATAGGGGAAGGAGATATAAATTACTCTGAGAATTTGATTAGGATTTAACAGACCCGTGGTGCAAATAGTTCCACGTCGACGTTAACTCCAGCTCGCCTTTCCGTTTAACGACAACTCGCCGCTCAGGATCTCGTCCGCGAAAAATTATTCGGCGAAATGGCGTCCCGACGGTTTCATCGTATTTCTCATGCGCTCCGAATGATTTTCATAACGAGTAATCCCGTGTTTAATACGAGCGTGCGGCGTGCCCGCGTTTCGTTCCGCTCTATCTGTCAGGGGGCGAGGAGCGGCGTCCAATTTGTCCGGGCTGCTTCCTGGGAGTCATCTGTCGTTTTGCTCCGGTCGTTGTTCACCGTCAATTATTTGTCCAACCGGGCGAAATTGCGGCTCGCGAGCCACCGCGGCCATTCGGTAGATGAAAGGAAGCTTAATTGCTTTTAACCGTTACACGCCGGAGTGCGTGCGGACATGCACGTGTCCGGGGCATCGCGATGTTGCTTTACGACAGATAAATTGAGGGGGGGTTGCCTTTGAGGCACCTTCGGATGTTTTTTAGGAAACCTTTTACGGTACATTGTGAGCGCATCACCTGGGGAAATTACGTTGGCGTTGCCTCTCGGCTATCGTAGAGGGTTGAATTATTTCCTCCCCGCGAGGAGAAGTATGTTGGGAATTAAGGTTGAAAAATTGACGACGGAGGAATTTGTTGCGATCGGCGGCTCATCTCGGGTGGCTGCCATTTAATGGGCGACTGTGGTTTAAAAAATTATTGTCGTTTGTTCGAATGTCTCTGATGCGTGGCTGTATGCTTGCTTGACGAAGATATTGAAGTAGAGGAAATAGAGGAAATGGAGTGGTGCGTTGAGAATTTGGAAAACGGGAATTAATACATTTCTTTTAACGTTGCGTCAGGCGGTTAATGAGCAATTTTTTACTTACCCGTTTAGCTCGCTGTAGATTTCTCGCTTAAGTGTAAATTAATATTTGTGATTTAATTGTACTGATCGGAATCGAAATCGATCATACCACTATTGGCTACATAAGTTTCAAGATTCTGCAATTTGTCAGCAAAGCTTTTCCAAATGGAATTCCCCCGCTTAGAACCGGTTGCCAGAATTGCAGTTTGATTAGCTTGGGAATACAAGCACGGCTAGACAAAGAGCCGAAGGATCGAGATTACTGCTATTCTGGACGAGGGGGTGAAAAAGCCCGCATGCAATTAACGAGTAGTTAAAGCAGACACCGGGCAGTAACATTTTATCGTCCCCCTGGTGATCGTCGTTAATACGGTGGCATCTGTTGTCGTTATTCGATCGGCGACCAGCAGAGTTCACGTTCAGCCCTCGGCTTAATTACTTTGAGCGTTGCGTGAGAATGCATGGGGCTCGGGACGATGCACGAACGCCGCTTTTATGGCGGGCAAATTGCACGGGTCGCGAATCTGAAATGCACAAATTTTTAAGGAACTCGTGTGGACTACAATGGACAATTCGGTGCACATTGGTCGTCGACGCATCGTGCAACCTGTTCCCTTGTTTCACTAAATTAATAAGTATCAGCTTAGTTTGAGCAAGCTTAAAAATTCAAATGACGAAACAGGATCGATTGTCTGAATTTTTGTTAACGTTGCAAATGTAATTAATCATTTATTAATTTGAGAAAATTGGCATTACAGGAAATTACAAAATTTAACGACGGAAGTCATAAGTTACATAAAGTGTCCGTATATAATGTCTACAGCAAATTGCAGAAATAATTTGAATTTGAAAGTTTAATGGTCCCCGCTTTCGTCATGTGAAATGCCGACAGGAGTTGCAAAAAAATCATGCAACGTTAAAATACAATGCAGATGTTCATCGTCTTGGAGTTCATGCTTTCATTGTTCAAGTCTCGTAGCGTTTCGCCCGCGGCACGACTAGACTTCCGCTCGATAAATCGAGTTAAAAACAGAGATTAGAGGCTCCAATTCAGACAGGTAAGAACGTAGACCGCTCCGCCTTGTCGGAGGAAGTTTTTAGTCCGCTGAAATTCCAAGCTTTACGGGGTTGCTCGCGGTTATTGTCTTTCATGGAAGGAAACGCTCCGCTGTAATTGTTGTTGTAAATTAAGAGCGCTGTCGTCCCGAGTAATTGCGCCGCTTTGTTGAAAATGGCTTTCAATACAGTTGATTTCTGCCTGCAACTTGTTGCGAGTTGCCTCGACAAATTTTTCGGCTGCCTGCGTCAAATGGAAAATCAAGACCCTATCTGTCTCAGATATATTTAATGAAGTTCAATTCTAAAAATTATATTACATCTCCTCGCGATCACCGCCCTAGAAAAAAAGAATAACAACAATAATACAAAAATTTCATATATCACCAGAATATAAATTATTAAACGCATATCGGACGATTTTATTAACAACAATGGCCACGCGTTTGCACCGCTCCTTCGTACGAAACCTCAGTCGTCCTCTATAACTTCCTAGCCGTGAGCTCTACGGGCAGGTAGAGGGAGGACACGTCCCATGAAACTTTATGGCGCCTCTCAAGGGCCGGGCAGGACTCTATTTACATAATGGCCGTCCAAACAAATGTCAGACGAACTCACGCACCCTTTCCAATTATCAGAGCCGCCGGAGACACTCGAAACCCTCTTACCAGCTACCCATCCGGGGTGGCCGTCGAGCAGATAAGCTAAAAGCAGCGAGGAAGCGAGATAGAGCAGCAACAAGCAGCCCCCCCTCTCTCACGAATCCTCCTCAGATCTCGCATGTATATTTATGACACGCGCGATTCCCTTCGCGCGAAACGCACAAGCTGTTTCAACGATGCTAATGGAGTTTCGAAACGTGTCCCACGACGACGCTCAGTCGCACGCCGATCGAGATATCGACAACGAAGCGGAGGACGGTGTCTCCTTCCGGTCGAACATGTCCGATTGGATGCATGCCGAGGTAGCTCGAATCTATTAGGGCCCCAGACGAATTTATATGTCGCTTTGACGAGCCCCTTCGATGGCAGTTTTAGTGGGATGAATTCGTTCTTGGAAGCTGGGTTAGGTGGGCGCACCAGATGAACGGTTTTAAACGGATTTAAGATTCGCAGCGTATGATATTTGAGACTGATTGGGAGAAACGGGTGGCTCGATATTTCTATCATTTTCACGCTCGACGGTAATATAACGTTTCGCGAAGCCTCCTGTTCTAATAATTGAGTTATGCACTCAATCCGCGATAAAACTTGCGACGAGACACTGCATTTTCATTCGATTATTATCCATCAACCGCGTGCCGTCCAGATGTCGGCAAAACTCAAACGTCGTTCGTATTATCGCTGTTACTATTGTTATTATCGATACCCCAGCTCGCCCATTGTAATCTTTAATCCCATATTCGTAAGCGACACCCTAAATGAATACACCTCCCCCAAAACGAGGCCCGTATCGTTTCGCACAAAGACGAATAGACGCCAGCGATATCCGAGGGAAAAATCGGTCCGGTCCACCCGCAGAAACTTCTTAATTACAATGCGTGTCCGCGTGGTCTATTCGTTGACTACCGTTTCGCCGCTGCCGGGCCCCAATAAATCGCGGGCCACGTTCGTGGCTTAATACCGTGGCAAAATCAATTTAGCCTGGGTGGCTGCTATACATATCGAAGGCCGTGGCTGTAATTAAATTGTTACTCCGGGCGGACCGTACGCCAATCGACATGGGCGGCCACCGAACACCCACGTAAACCCCGTATTTACGATCCTTTTATTTCAAACCGCGTCCTCTATTAATATCCCCGGGCATTAATGAACCCGTGAAAGGATTCCGTTGTGCTGTCTTCGTTCTCTTTGGCCTAGATCGCGTGGGTGAACACGTCATAGACGCCACGGGCAACCTCTCTGCCCCCTTTGTCGATACGCATATTGTATACTAGCGCGTTCCATCGCCACCCCCTCGTTTCGCTTCCGCTGCTTTTCATCGGCGTGACCCCGCATGCATTTCTGTTAATGAATATTCGAGAGAAATATGGCCGCGGTGAATGAAACACGTGACTTTCGAACGCGGAATGAACGAATGAATGATCGAAGGGGTGGGACGGATAATAATCGTTGCTATTTAGCGGATGCAACCTGGCAATTTATAGCTGGTTCGTCTGCGGCGTGAATGAGTAATTATGGTACGTACATTGGCTTCTCTGACTGATGAATGTTTTAATCCGTTCGCCGTGAAGGAGAATTAATCGGCGATGGAACGATGAAACTCTCCGTATAACAGCTAGTTTTCGTTTTATTAGAGTCGTAATGATTTTCATTGGGCGCAATCGAAAGGTTGCCAAGCATTGTATAATAATTGCAGAAAAATATCTTTCACACTGCTGGTTTGAAACAAACGGAATTTCCGTGCAGAGGTAATTTCCTATTTTGAAACTATCATTGTGGCAGGCTTAGTCGACGTCGACACAGGGCTAAAGTGTAATTAAAGAGAGCGACGTTAATTCTGTAATGCTTCGGACGTGCATGAAGATTCAACGGAGCTTTCCCCTTTGTCTCTCGACCGCACACCGAGATACGATTACACGAATTCCACGGAATTCCCAAACTATTAGACGATACTAATTACTCGTTGGAAAAAAAAAAACTGTCAACCCCCCTTCGTTCGAAAAATATATATCCAAAGGTCCCCACGAGAATCCCTCCGATTCGCTGTCCACCCACAAATCTTGCCCTAAACTACATTCCGGCGCCAACGCTCTAAACGAACCGTTTCACGTGGAAAGAAAATAGTCTCCGGGTCGCCGGTCATTTATACGCAGCACGCCGTCGTCCCTGCGTCAACCCTTAATCACCCCGCTGTCCTGTTGCTCGGGGGGCCAAGTGAAATGCACCGTGTTCGAATAAGCGTGCAGAGGGGGTGCCCGTTTGGGGTAGGTCTTGCGTAGTCTCTCGACTCCGGCTCGGTCATTCCGGAGGTGTTTTGTTAGGCCCAGGATATTATTTCACGGACTCGCCACCCATAACGCGTAACAATTGCCCCCGGCGATGTCTGAGGTTACAAGTAGGATTGTGTTGCAAGGGTCTAGCAGGGGAGAAACGGCGCGTTTCGGTCTCGCATGCCTGCGAACAATGAGCGTCTTCTAGCAGAAGGAACGCGTACGCGCGTCTTAAATGGCTCGATGAAAGGACCAGGGAACTTTGGACGAATTTATGCGATCGTTGTAAAATGTGTGCTAAACGGAGGAGGAAAGAGAAACGGAAGCTTCCGCAAGAGCCTTCCGAGGGCCGCGATTATCTGTTACGCGAAATTATAGGGTACATTAGAACGATTTAGAAAAATCCATTTACCCATCGAAGCGCCTCTTAAATCCTTTTAACGGTTCGTTAGGAATTTCCGAATACGGTCGAGAGGGCGATGCCTCTAGCGGAGTGGTATAAAAATTTTTCCTTGTGACACATCGTCCCCCGGGTTAAATGTCTCACGACCACGCCCCCCCATCGACAACTGCGATCGCGGGGCTTCACGGAATTTCTGGAAGGGCTGGTGCGCTCTCTCGAATGTCGTGCTACCCCGAGGACACGCGGCCGCACGTACTGATTCATAGCTGACCGACTTTTTCGACACAGGATCGCGTGTCCAGGATGTTCGATTCGTTCCGCAAAATCGGCCGGAAGAGAGGGAGAGAGAGAGGCGGCTCGCCAGAACGTATGGAGATTGCCGGTCATTCGAAGCGGAGATCGTTCGATAATCGAATGTCCTGGCTCGATTCGACTCCGCTCCGCGGAAACGAAATTGCATACTCGCACCGCGATCCCACCTGGCGTAATTCGGTAAGCGGTTCGCGAAAGGTATACGCGTGCACGTGTTCTTAATCCAGCGGATTCATTGCGCGCACTTCGAAGTGACTCGCGGCCAATGTGTTGCAGTCGAAGATATGTTAATCGAGACAGTGACGCAATTATCGATGGTAACGATCGATCCGTTGGCTAGTCTCGGTACGGATGATACGAGCTTTTGCATCTCGTAAACAGCTGAGCACTAATTTAAACAGCGACTAGTGGCAATAATAATAACAATAATAAATAGATCAGCCCCTCGGCTGTTAATTTAAATTTCATTTCCTTTCCGTATCGCCGTCGCGCCGAATGGAAAATATTATTTGCAGCGCAATTGTGAAACAGCATTGGGTAAATTCGGGTGACAACTATCTTCCCCATCCGTGCCATCGAACTTTCTACCTGACTGCCCGATGGAATGAAGAGCGCACTCGATACGACAGAACTCTTTCACCGGTCGCACTCTCGCACAACTGGCACAGATTTCATTTCCTTTTCCATCGCGCGCCATCCTGCACCCACGTCACTTCCGGCCCTATTACGACAGATTATTATAGCAGCCGGTGTCGTCGAAGGATATCCTTTGAATAGCCGGCCGCGTTTTATTGTGCTACACGGTGAATGGCTGAAGCAGCCTGCTTAAACCCTAATCCACGGTATTAGGTGAAACCCGTCCGGCTTTTCTCAAGGATTCCCGCGTATCGACCGTACCTAGACAGGTAGTTTCACCCGCGGTGAGATCTGTATCGCGCGGCGTTTTCATCCCCTCATTCAAGACTTACCGTGAGCCCGCTCTCTTTCTCGGGTAAATATTTAGCCTCGTTACGTTCTCGCGCGGTTCACGTGGAACCTAGAGCCCCGGTAGACAGACGTAACTGTACCCCGGGGATTTGCACGGGTAAACGGAGGATTCTTAATTGTGGAGAACGCGAGGAGGCCAGGTGGAGATATGAGAGGCGTTTGGTCAAGCGGAAACACACTGTACTTAGGTGAAACAGGCATGGGATTTAGGTCAGCTTGAGTTGCCAGGAATTGGGGTGGTTAATTTATTTTTGTTTTGGCGAAATGCTTATCGAGTTCAAAGTAGTGGAAGCTTTATTGTTTTTGGAGGGGAATAACGATTTAAATTGCAGCGGTGTTTGTATTTGAAGTAAAAGGATTGCGCTTCGTTTACGCGTGAACGGTAATGAAGTTTGCAATAATTTAGCAATTGAGTATATTTTTTGTTTAATAATTTCTTCAGATTTTGCATAAATTTTACTCGTACAATTTATTACTCTTTAAATGTATTTATCTAGTATTTATAATATCGAATACTCATACACAGGGCATCTAACATAACCGTCCCCTGTATAGTATTTCTATCGATTTGACCATTTCTCGTTGCTCTTTTGCAAAAATTACTGCATCCTTTAAACTGACTACCCTAAAATCTTCCGAATTATCCGCGACCCAGTGAACGACGTAGTCGGACATATTTAAACATCTTTCTGCTTAATTAGACCCGTAGAGCATTTCAAGTTTTTAACGAGCAGTTCCTGGACCCGCAATCAGGATTACTCTGACGACGTACAACAGAAATTAAGTAATTAAGTACTTATTTCATAATTATTGGTTGGCTTGTCCCGCAGTCATTTCGACCGGAAGCTTGCGTTCGACCTGTCCGCTCGGATTTGTCTAGACTGGTAAACAAGTGGTGATGTGATAATCGTTTTGTTTTACCTGAATCCTCCTCGTTGGTCCACCAACGTAATCATCTGTCTTTGCTTCGTCTCCCGGGAGGCACGAGAATCCTTGATGGAACGAGAGATAGTGACATTTTCGAGAATTTCGTTTCGGGCTTAGGTTTTTACGAAAATTCGAATGTTGACGTTGGTAAACTGGACGGTTAAAATAATGAGGTACGATCTGTATCTTTACTAAATTTTTGGCGAACAGGTGATGCTGAAAATAATTAAGACAATGAATATACAAACTCGTCGCTAAATATAATTATACGATAATAATAATATAAAATATTGGCAACAAATCTCGCGAACGAAATTTTCCACTGCAACGACGAATTAATAATTTTGCTGAAAGAACGATCGTCGATCAATTAATTACAATAAATTTACAGAACCGTTGCAACGAAGATTCCTTTCCGCCCGTCTCGAGGAACATCGAATTCTGCACAGTTCCATTCAAATTTCAACGCCGTTTCCAAAAATTTCCGCGTCAGTTGTCGGACGCCCCGGCAGACAATCGCCGCGTTCGCCGGCGATAATAATTAAAACGTTGAAAGCAGTCGAACGGCCCAGACGAAAATCTGTTAAAATCCGTGAAGACTTCTCGTATTTCGAGGTGTTCTATTTTCTCTTTTTTTTTTCTCGATTATGCTCTAAGCGTGGCGATGGTCGAGCGATGAGCAGGCGCGTTCTGGCGTGCACGGTATAATTACGAAATAATAGGTGTAGAGCGTGGCGTGAACGAATTCGCCACAATTCGCTACCGTGGAGCGTTTTGCGATTTGTGCGTGGTTCGTTTCGCGGAACGCTTGGAAAAGATGCAGGGGGCAGAAACAGTTGCCTGCTGCGCATCAGCATTCGGGTGGTCCTTTGTTCGCGATCCGTGGAACTTCCTTCCGGTCCTGTGAAACGTACAGTTAACTGACAGCAGTTGGGATTCGGTTCCGGTCACTTCTTTGTGGCCATTCGACCCACTGCACTGAATCGAACTTACAACTCTGCCGCTGTACGCGAGCTTTGCTCCGCTGGGCATAATGGGGGAGCATGGGAGCAATTATTTTATTTATTTTGTTATGGGTTCGAATATCATTTTCGACATTAATTTAATTAATTTAATTTTAAATGCAATTACAGGGAGTGTTACTACGAAATGTAAAATTCATTTAACTTTGTACAATCGGAGACACTCGTCGAAAGCGGTAATTACGAATATCTGTTCGTGTTTCGTAAATCTCGGTAAATAATAATTTCCACAACGCGACCGGAACATCCCTTTCCCCAACTTTCCCTAACGAACCATTGAATATAACCAATCCTTCAGACTCCGTCATAAAATTTGCAGTGTACACTCGCACCTTAATTCCCCGCGGTGTTACTCGGTAACCCTGGCCAGTCTACTTGTCCGAGAACCGATTTCTTGTAACGCAAACAAAATTGACGTTAAACAACCAGCAACAATGCCGTCTTATTCGCCCGACTCGAAATCGAACTTTGTTCAACCGCGCGCTGATGCACGAGGGACTTGAGACGCTTGCTTGGAAGATTCGTGTATCGCGTGTGGACCACTCGTTCGTGTAATTCCAGAGCGGCCCCGTGATTTTTGCGACGAGGAAACGCTCGTGGCGATTTCTCGTTACGCGCCACCCGCTAGCGGTGAGATCCGAGAGGAACGTTTGATCGCGTAGCGAGGCAAAGAAGTGTGCAACTAACGATCCGACGGTCGTTGAAGCATTCGGCGACGACGTGACTCGTTTGCACAAGCGCCAAGGACTCGTCGTTGTACCCCTTTTTCGGTGGCGACGGGTGTCACGTAGAAATTCGACGTTCCCTTCGCCTCGTATCTGAATAACGCCCTAATGTCGCGAGAATGTTACCACGCGCTTCACGCAACGACAGATCTGTTTATAATAATGCTGGGGAACGACGGCTGCCTCTGTTTTTATACGGTGGCCGAGGAATTTCTGTTATCCGGGGGGGGGAAATTCGAAAAGAAATTTTGGGAATTCTGTACAGGAACTTTGCATAATTTCGCGGGCGTGTTCTTGAGATTTAACAGCGGCAAATTTTCTCCGCTCCTCGGCCCGGTGAAATTTCGCGAATGAAATAATCTGCCCGCACGAACGAATGGGAGGGTGATGTGTGCGGTTAAAAATGTATTTACAGATTTGGTACAAATGAATTCCAGGAAACGTTGAAATTTTATGGCGACAGCGTATGCCATAAGAGAATGACGTCCTCGAATATTACTTTCATCGCTACATCGTCACGCCAATATAAAATCTGTCATAACCGCCAGAAGTGTTCCTACTTAAGTATAATCTATTGATTCGTAAAAATTCCGCGAACACATAAGTGCCACTGCATCATATCCAATCGGCGGCGTAACCACCTGCTGCTCGCGACCATAATTCCGGGGAACATAAATTAATCCACGGGTTTTCAAGCAACACGTTGAATTCCACCTTTTCACGCGAGATCTATGTGCTCCCGCATAGTTCCCGACAGGATTCCTCCCGACGATCATTCTTGGAAGCTGCGCAGCATTAAAACGTATAAAGTGTCGGGGACAGTGAACCTGTACGAGGTGTAATCCCGTTTATAAGGGGATTACGAACCGATGGGGGCCCATAAAATTGTACGCATTTAATTAGCATTTCATCGATGCGCAAGGTGTTCGGTATTAAACAAGCCTCTTTACGATCGCACTACTGTGCCCCGTCTGCTAGGTGTTCGACGCTCCTTCCGCTGCATTAACTTTCCCGTAAATCATCCATAACTAACAAGAAAGCTCCGTATGATTTATCTGCATTTATTTATCGGTTACCGGAATCCGTTGAACAGCTTTCGCGCGTCGCGTATCGACCCTAACCTCGTATGCAGATTCGAATGAACACTGCCTTGGAAAATGTCTTGGCTCTCGGGTGATTTCGTATGAAGAAGAATTTCCCCTTACACGATATAATTAACACCTGTCCTCCGATCGCCCAAGAACGAGCTCCCCCGAACCTTCGACCACTCGACGAAAGCAAACGAGAACCTACAACCCGTCCGGTCGTTACCGTCGTCTATTCAAACATTTCACAAACAGGCGACCAGGATCACGAATCGGGCGTTCATCTCGAAGATTATTAAGGCGTCCCCTATGAGGCGACTGGTCCTCGTCAGTGGGTGGGTATAAGAAGCCCAGCGTTCAGACGATCCTTCAGACGGACGACGACGACGTTCAAGTAGCCAGAGGAGAGACTACATCCCGTCGTCCTTTGGCAGACGCTGGCTCGGACACGACCACCGACTGACCGTCGTTTCTACGAGGACCTACAGCAGCGTGGCGTGCCCACTCGAGTGTATTTACGTGTTTCGGAATGTTATTATAAGTGGCAACACTCGTGGGCCCCGTGTTGCGAAGATCAGAAAACGCGGTACCCCCGTAATCCCGGCGTAAACGCTGACGTGATCCCATAAACGCCGGGGCATGGCTGAGCACTCTATTGATTCAAGCACGCGTCGCGACTTTTTCCATCGGTTTTTCTGCCCGCGTCCATTTCTGGACCGGCACTTCGAACGAGAGGCAGCCGGATGCACGAAGTACCTTTTCCGTTGCTTCGGGGGAATTAATCTTTCGTGAATTTGCCGGACACTCGATTCGTAGAATTTTTTTTCTCCTTGGCCTTCTGGAAGCAGACTTCTCTCAAATGGAAATTCATTCACCGATTCGTTGGATATTTTTGGGGCGGATGTTTAACAATATTTCACCGAAGAGTAATTTAGAGTAATTTTGCGTAGACAGAATGGGAAAGAACTGCTCGACGAAATAATTATTATAACAGCATTTATAAAGGAACTTTACGAAGACTCGTCTCTGTGAAACATAAAATACTAACTCCACTGTACCGGAGGAGGTGAATAAAAAGCGAATCGCCCCGAATGTTCCGGTCCCCCCGATATACAAACGGAATTCGGTAATTCTAAAAATTCGCTGCCCTCGGTATCTCTCCTTTAATTCGTCCATTCCGTGTCGGCCGTTTCGCCCCCCCCCCCCCCCGCCTACCCCATGTCGGGGCATCGAAATTCGGTCCTCCCCAATTACCGCGTGCACGAGGCAACCAGTATACCGGCGTTCCACCCTCCCAGAAAGCGAGCACGTGGAATTTCTGGCCGGGCAGGCTCCCTTTAAGAACCGCCTTAACGAGGCGTACATCGTGGCCACGTGTGCCGAGTCTCGAAAGTGCACCTCGCAATTAGCGTTTTCGGTACTCGCGGATCGCCACTCCTCGCGGTCCAACCCGATAAAACGTTCATAATACGATTCCGTTGCGCCGCGACCGTCTCGACATGGGCGGTCTGCGCCCTCTCGTACGCGCTGCCCGACGATTCGCCACGGTTTACGCGGCCCCGAAAACCAATTCGATCGCCGATAAGCGGCTGGAGTTAATAAACATGTCACGGAGGCCTCGGTTTCGCTGGCTCGCTCGCTCGATGTGGCGTGGCCGCGTGTAACGTGCTTTTTGGGGAACGTTATGCGGTGTCTGTTTGGGGGACGTATTGTTACGCGATCATTGTTTCGGAAGTATACTTTGGGGAGGGGGCGGATTGGTCGTATCGTAATGGAATTTTTCAGTTCTTACGGTTGAAAGGGATGAGGATCTTTAATCGTCTATAAGCTTGTTTTACAGTTTGGAATTCTCGTATTCTTGTATTGATCGCTGAAGCAAATTGAACGACGAACCGTCGATTATCGTTTTACGGCGTCATTAAATGTACCGTGATAATAGTATGTAACGTCCGCTAACTGAAGGCTTCTAACGATATTCATAAAAAAAAAAGGTAACGAACATCTATACCTAAGTCCCAATTAATTTCCATATCCAGACGGCGTACCTGAAAGGAAAAGAACAAAACCTCCCGGCAATCTCGCTTCCGCTAGCCGTCATCGTATCCGCGGTAACGAAAGCAAATTCTCTGCCCGAGCACTTTGCGCATTGATTTACCATTCCGCGTGTAATACGGTGCACGCATATTTCCATATTACCGTCCGCCGTGAAAAAGAGGGAGACCTCGTTCGGGACGACCATCGCCTATCAATTACCGCAACAATATGAAACCGATCGGGGCCCGCGGTCGACGTTGGTTCCCCGTTAATAGAAAAAGTAAACAAAAAAAAAAAAAACGAAATAAACAAACTTCTTACCCCGTTCCAATTAAAACAATTCCCCGGTGGCTCGTTTTCTAAGGGGTGGTCCTCGAGGCTTATAATCGGTAAAATACGTCGTCGCGGTTGCACCTGCACCTGCTCCCAGGAGGAATTCTTTTTCGCGGGCTCAGGGCGAAGGTGGGGCGGTGGCCAAGAGGCGCCGCGCCGTCGGGTAACAATGTAGGCCCTGCCGGTGATCTCCACGCCGGTATTTACGACAAGGGGTCCCGTTCGCCGCGGAAAATAAAATTGCCTCGCGTGTACAGATGCCCGATAAGTGCACGCGAGCCTCTCCTCCTTCGAACGCGTGCCCGCGTGTCCGCTCCTGACTACCGACGCGGTCGCGGCTCCTCCGCTCGGCGCGGCGCGGCGCGGAGCGGCCCCGAAAAAAATATCGCGGCGTAATTGGATGTAACTGCCGGTGGAAGTTTATTTTTCCACGGCCCGTTGCACGCGGCGAATATATTTTTATGCCGTTTTAATGCGGTCGCTTGCGTGCCGCACGTTCCCGTTTTCTGCATAAAATCGCCCCGTCCGACCCCGTCGACGAGGGGCGGGGGGGCACGGTAAAACGTGAACGGATCGGGTCGCGAATAAAGTGGAC